>CM046670.1:16031383-16745067 GCA_025594165.1 Tamias sibiricus | reverse complement strand
TGGGTGAAAAAGTTAGGTCCACGGAACACTGCGCTGTGAGCAGTCCCAGCTGCTATTGACTAGTGTCCCCAAGCAAAGTTTGAACACCACCCCCCTTCACACCACTCCATTTAAATATGCACCTCTGTGACTTTAAATCAAAGGTGCCTTATGTTCAGCATAATTATCTTTCCAGGCAGCTTGTGCAGCACAGTGGGAGGGGAGCTGCTCACTGGGAGCAGTTTCGACAGGGCATTACACATGCATTGGACCCAGGCAGCAGCGGCCAGGGCATATGGCTTCAGAAACACATGGAGTTCAGCCAAGAGCACATGCATGTTGCAGGAAGCGTCACACACACATGAGCACGTCAGCCTCATGGGCACGAGCAGCCTGGAAACACCACCATGCAGTACAAACTGCCTGAAAACCGGCTTCTCTATGCCTCCAGTGCAAGGGTGTGCCACTGTATACATCAGTCCGAAAGAGCAAACTGCTTTCCGACTGGTTAGTCACCCCAGCTGACTCTGACAACGTCATTTCTCTCCCACTCAACCTCACCACATCCTTCATTCCTGACAAACAAAAACATTTTTTCAATTCCTGAGCATCTTTATCATCTTAGGATCATCAATTCCCATTTTGCCTAATTAATCAATATATGAAAACCTGAAAGGAAATGAAAGGTGGAAAGAACTTTGGGCCCTAAGAAAAAAGGAGCAATGGTGAGCTAGACTTGGAATGTGGTTCTTTTGAACCTGTTGATTTATTTGTGGACCTATATTTTCCACTCCCCATAAGATTGTTTATTAATCTTATGCACAAAATCATAAACAAACATCTCAAAAGAACACATCTCCTTGTCAAGGACATCACACACTGCTGTTCTGGGAGTCTTTAGGCTGTTTTTGACTCTCAACACCATGAACTCCCCTTACCCTTAATTGAGCACTTACTATGTGCCAAGTACACATACAGCACACCATAGACATAACCTGTATAAACCACATGGTGACATGGTGGGGATTTTTGAGTTAAGAAGCTAGTGCTGAGAAGATTAAATAGCTTTTCTAAAGTGAGACAGAAAGGAAATAACAACCTGGATTTGAACCCCAGGGGCCTTGAAGTCAGTCAGACTGGGGTTCAAATCCAGGTTGTTATTTCCTTTCTGTCTCACTTTAGAAAAGCTATTTAATCTTTTCAGCACTAGATTCTTAACTCAAAAATCCCCACCATGTCACCATGTCACCTACAGAGCAGGTAGTATAAGGCCCAGTATCCATCCCCTCGTGTTGCAAATGCCAGCTTGATTTTGCTTTGGCAGAGGACATGGCTGCCTCCTGAGGTCCTGGATGCATTCTTGCCAGAGGTAGGAAGATCAGAGGTCAGTCACTGGTTATGGGAAGTTGTGCAGAACCATGTGGGTGGATGTAACCTGCAGAATATGTGCCAGGGTTTCTGGAAGGAGGCCACAAAGCCATATGGACAATGCACTAGGTGGACACTGCAAACACCATGTTTAGAGATTCTGACATGGAAGGAAGGAAAACAGTCAAGGAGAGAGCCCTGGTGCCAGCCCATCCCAGGTCTCTCTTCATAGCTGCTGGAGTCAGGGATCCATTGAGCTGCTCCAAAGATATATAGTTTATTATACACTAGTGCAGGGTTCTCCCAGGCTTCTAAAGGTGCTGGGGTTGTATTCTAAGTGTGGCTTTGGAGTCAGACATGCTCGGCCTTAAATGTTGGCCCCATCTGTATTTACTGACTGAGCACATTACTTAGGAGAGCTAAGCCTCAGTTTTTTATCTGGAATATAAGATCATAGTGTATCCACCTCCCCGATAGAGAGGAAGGCTGAATGAGATCAGGTGTACTAAGGCATCTGTGACAGTTCCTGGCATAGAGTGGACTTTCAGGAAATGTCAGAACATCTGATGAGGACAGTTTATGAGAGCAAAGGAGAGGGAAGGACGGCACAGAGAAACATTAGTACCCATTAGCACCTTCAGTGAGGAGTGAAAAAGACTCAGGCCAACCGGCAAATGTGGAGAGCTTCGTAGCACAGTATTGCTCAGCATTGTTGACACAGGAAATCAACACTTAGACCAGGAAACAAACATACAAAATTAGCCAAAGTTCCTGGAGAGCCATGGATCATCTTCACTCACTTATTGATTCTTTCATCCTTCAATTCAGCAAGGCATCATACAGCCTGCCATCTCTCCATCCTTTCATCCAGTCAGCCGGCCACATATCTATCTGTCCATTTATCCATACTGCCATGTATCCACCCATCCTGCCATCCATCCATCCATCCATCCATCCATCCATCCATCCATCCATCCATCCTCCCATCCTGCCATCTAACTAGTGCCATGTATCCTTCCACTTATCCATCCACCTATGCATCCTGCCATCTATCCATCCATCCATTCACCTTCTCTGGGAGACTTATCCTGCAACAGGTCCTACACATACCCAGGTCCATCACACCTTAGGAATAAGGCATTGCTCTCCTGCTGGAACTACTTTGTGGAATCCCACCACACCTAGTGAAATCTAGAAGGCCGTCCTCACTCTGCTTCTGTCTCATTTCTCAACACTCTCCTCCCTTTTCACCATCTCTAGTGGTCTTATTATTCATCAGACAAGTGAGTTCATTCTGGACTCAGGCCCTTGGTATCTACTGCTTCCTCCACCTGGGATGCTTCTACCAGCTCAGTGGTTGACTAGACTGTTACTTTTTCACTCCTGACAGAATAATCACTTAAGAAATTCCTCTCTTGACTACTCTATTTAAAGGGGAAATCCTCCCAGCTCTTTCTCTATATATAAAGCCCAATAATTCTGGTTTATTTTTATGAAATGCAATTAGCACTGTTCAATAAATATATTGAATCATTGTATTTTGTGTATGTGTGCATTAGCTTTTCTGGTCTCACAAGAATATTAGCTGTGCCATGGAAAGGATATTTTTTCTTCTTTTTTTTTCCTACTGCGATATCCTCAGCAGTGAGAATGATGCCTGGTGTATAATAGGTGTACAATCACTGTTTGCTGAATAAAGGAATGAATGCATGAATACATGTTTACATACATGAAAAAACATTGAAGAAATGAAACTTTTGCATGTGTGACAGTAGTTGACCTGAATCAGGGTCCCTATCCCTCACCCCCTGAACAGGTGCAGACATTACAATAGATGCAAAAGAGTGTCCTCCTTGGCAAATCGCCATGGCCAGTCTAGATAAAGGAACATAACAGATGAGCAACTTGGGCCTTAGAAAGAGGGAGAGCTGAGTTTCAAACCCAGCTTGATTAAATGAGTTGTCCTGCATGTTTCTGCATGTGTGCATAGGAAGGTATAAGGAACAAGACCCAGCTCAGGTGTCCCCTCCACTGAGAGGTCTCCCCTGACCATCCACACTTATGTTGTCCCAATTCTTGCTCTCATAATTTTGTTTTTATGAAATGATTATCATCATGAAGTATTTTCTATATGAAAATTATCTTTTCCTTTACATGATTACGTGGATGTTCTCCTGCTTCCCTCAACTGGAGGGCAAGTCCGCCAGGATCAGAGCCATACTGTCCACCCCCAGGCCCCAGCTAATAGAACAGGACCTGGCACAGAGTAGGAACTCAAGAAGTAATTGCTATTTAAATGAATTAAAGGTCAATATATAAACCAGTTGGTACCGTGCCTGGTATATCATGAGTGCTCATGTCACAGCAGGTGTCATTGTTCCTGTTTAGGATGATGTTGCAAGCACTGTGATTCCTGTTTCTAAAGAAAGTTTTCCTGAGCTGCTGCAGGGCTCCAGATAGCTCAGCATAATCCCACCTCAGGTCCAGAGGCTCCCACATCCCTCAACCATTGTTGCTAGTTTTAAAACCCCAAATGCACCCAGGACTGATTTCCTTCAATTCCTTGTACTCCTGGGTGCGCAGCTCATTTCCCTTCTGGTATAAATTTTCCAAGGTCTGGCGATTTAGAGTAAAAACACACTTTCCCTCATATCCACATGGGACCTACCAGGTTCTGAGTACTTTCTCAGACCCAGTCTCATACAACCCTTTCAAAAAACCTTGGACTTAAGAAGAACTATAACTGGCTCAATTTTAAAGATTAGAATGTACAGGAAGAGATTTGAGTAGGCTGACCAAGCTGACCTGGCCAACAGGGAGAAGTAACCTAGAGATCTGAACTTGGACCAGCCTGACTCAAAGACTTGCGTTCCTCATTCCTGTTCTGTGAGCCTCATCTTCAGAGCTTGCTGGGGGGTACCTTCCACCATGGTTGCAAAGCTGCAACCAGAACCCCAGTCACTTCCTCTTATTTCACTGCTCCAACCACAATCAAAAAGCTCACCCCGAGGGGGAAAACAAGAAAACATGCAAAGTAATGTACCCAACTTTCTAATAAAGGAGAATAGCTGAATTCAATTCTGATATAAAGCTTACTTATAGGTTTCATTTGGGCATTTCTTCTATACCAAATGGTACCCAATGCATGGAAGACATTTCGCTCTGTGGCATCATCTAGCCCAACAGCTACATTCATATTTCCCTGGGGTGTGACAGAAAGTCTCCTAAATATACAGGAAATTCCAAGGATCTGATAAATAAGCCTCATGCTTACTTCATATCAAAACTTTTTAAAAGTATTTATTTATTTGCTTTAGTTGTACACGATGCGTTTATTCATACGTGGTGCTGAGGATCGAACCCGGGCCGCACATGTGCTAGGCAAGCACTCTACCGCTGAGCCACAACCCCAGCCCCATAGAAATGTTTTATATGCTGTTGTTCTTGCTTACACAAGTGGTTTTTACCCTATAGATAACCTTGACCCCTGTTTCATTTTTGTGTGTCCTATATCACCAGATTTTACAGATTTTTCATGATCCAGTCAAGGAATATGAAAATTTTTTTGCAAATTTATTACCACCAGAATGGCTGCTGCCAACTCTGTTTTTATCTCATGTTGCCCTTTGTAACTATTTTCATTAAAAACAATTAATGTGTTCTGTCCACCTTAATAATCTCAACTATATAATTTCCATAGAAATGGCTTAGATGTGGCTTTAAGAAGAAAGCTCAGGGGTGGATTCAAAGAACTCATTCAGTTCTGAAAGCACTCAACTAATTAAGCTCAGTGATCTTAATTTTTTGCCAACACAAACTGCAGAATGCTATCTCTCTCCCTTCTCTCTTTTTAACTCACCTTAGTGTCTAGCAGCTTTGTGGAAGCATTAGACCTTCCCTTTAGCATAAATGGACACTATAGCTTTTCAATTAACACAGTTTTTGGAAAGAGATGCAGAAGAACTTAAAAAGCTCCTTAAAATTCTTCCCTACTTCATTGCTCATTATTTGCCAAGAAGAAATGTGTAGTTAAAATGCAATCTTATTTTCTTCTTATCCTGCTGAAACAGTTTTCGATCTTAGACCCTAAGCTATCTCTTCCAGCTTCTGAATGGTTTCCTCTGGGTTCACGTGCCCACTTTTCTTATCTAAAACTATTTGTTAAAGGGTTATACGTTATAATCTTTGTGGATCCAGAGAGAGCTTATTAGATCCAATTTCAGGTTGGGGGAGTAGGTACAGGGGTATTTAAATTGCTTTTCAAAAATAAGATAGGTGGAAAGGGAACTCTCATTTAAGTGAGCAAAATTCAAGACAAATGCTTTCAGAAATGATCCAGGTATTTTTTTTCTTATGTAATTTCTCTAAGCTCATTATCTCTAAAACTTTTGCATTATATATTTCCCTGTTTTTAGGCATAGCTAAATAATACTGATGTGTTAATAATGGGATTATCTAGTTGTGCCTCTTGAATTTTAATTTCTAAAATTTCAAATATTTTTAGGCATTACTTTGGCATCCTAGGATATTTGAGGATGCCCAGGGGACATCTTTTTCTATAGAGATAAAGCAAAATATTGAGAGAGGCAACAACTGGAGATTCCAGATGGCCATTTAATGACTTTCAAATATGTACAAATGATTTAATCATTTCATTCATGGAGTTTGCTTTGGAAACAGATATATCAGCAATTCCCACTTGCATCTTGTATTCTTTTCTGCGTGCCTGTGTATGTACATAATGTCCTCAGAACAGACCTGATTTTGATGCCCTCATGATCATTTCTAGGACAAAAATGAACCAAGTGAACACAGGCACATGCTCCAGATGCTTGCTCCCCTGTAGGTATTAAAGGGGACAGGGAGTCCAGAGTCGTGCCTTCCAAGTAGTTTGCAGACAGAGTCCAGCAGAGGAGAGTGGGGCTCTGAAGTCTCTAATTTTTTTTTTTTTTTTTTTACCATTTTTTAAAAAACCTGGTGTTTCTTTGAGAGCCATTTTGAATGACAAATCTATACCTTCTCCTGAAAACAAAGTTTATAAACAAGCAAGTAGGAAAAAAAATAAGAAATTACAAATCTAATAAAAAGTATCATCTGATAGAAGTCTGTAAATATGTGGTGTTTTTCTTTCTGCAATATCCAGGTAATCAAGCCAGCTTTCTCAGGGAGGTGATTTCTTATGGGGATAGAATGATGAAGCCCCTTCAGACCTGAAGAGCTGTTTGCCAGAGCTCACCCAAAGGAACATGAGAATTTCCAACTTTAAATGGAACTTTCAAAACTTGAACATTTTTTCTAAAAACACAAATTACTAAAAAATGGTTATAAAACCCTTTTCTAGGCTGAGTAGAATCCATGAAGGTAGAATTTGAGCTTGCCCTGATTACAGGCTGTAGTCAAAGACATTCTGTATTTATCATAACATTAGAAAATAAAAATAAATTTTTCTGGAAGAAATAACAAAAAGCATTATTCTTAACTTGCAAAGCAATAAGATTATTTGTGTGCCAAGCTTCTTTTAATACTGCTGTGATTTTTTTTCATAATAGTTGTTCAATTTGATTGTAATTAAATATGTAATGAAAAAGCACTGCTTCAGGGAAACCCTGAATACTTTTAATTTAATGTAATATAAACTTTTAGTTTAATGTATTTCCAAATGACTTTGCATCGAACGAAAATGATACTGTGTGTATGCCTTGTCTTCATCTAGAAATTGTTAGGCAATTCCATGTTTTTTAAAGGGGACCTGGGTAGATGAAGGCCTTGTCTTTGTAGTAGTGCCCAAGTTTTTCCAAACCACAGCCTTGCTACAGAAAAAGGAGCAGAGAGTGATGGACAGGAATCTTGACTCTGTACCTTGTGTCAGCTAAATGCAGACCCAGCACAAACAGGAATAGGGCCTCGCTTTTCTTCTTGGCTGTTTTTCCTTAGCTCAGCTGCAGGGCTGAGCCTTAAATAATGCCCAGCTCGGTTTCCTTTAAAACCTTCTCACTCAAGAGCACAATTCCCAAGCCCCTGGGAGGAGAATTAAACCAATCCAGGTATTAGCCAGCTGGAGAGATTGCCTCAATATGGCATTTTCCTCATGAAAAGTGAAGCAAGGCATCCTTGTCTGATAAAATAGGGGGAAAAAGCAAGGCATTTTTTCCCCTCTTCTGAGGAATTGATGTGAAACAATATGGCGCTGCAGTGGCTAACTTTATTTCTACAGCTTTATTTTCCATATGACCACTAGGGCTTACGTTAGTTATTAAGCCTGAAACTAACCACACTAAATTACTCTGTGGAATCTAAGTCAGGAGCTCTATAACAAATTCTTAGGTATACTAGTAGAACAGATTTTTATAATTAGACATTAAGCTTTAAGTAATGATTAAACTTGTGGCTCTTGCTATGCCCCATTGTTCAAACTTGTTATAGTTATAAGACTTCAAGTCATAGTTATAAGGCTCTCTTGTGATTGATAAGGACTTCTTTTATTTTAAGTAGTTTAGGATATTAGTTTAAGATGTATTGATATAAGTTTTCCATGGTAGAGACCCCTTAGATCTGACATGTGATCAAAGGAATAATACATGTTAGCTTGACTTCTGAATAATAACTATACTTCCTTCTTCTTAGGTTCAAAACATAGTTATTATAGGAAACAATAGGAACCTAATAATAAATTGAGTTCAGTTAAGGTTTAGCTATGATACATTAGGGCAATCAGGCCGTGAGACATTGTGAGTGAGCCTAAGAGGCTACAAAAATAGGTTTAGGTAAAAACATGTGTTGTTTTGCCATACAATTGTTCTTGACATTTTTGATCAATGTATGCTTTTCTTACACCTTTGGATAAGATTAATCAGTAATATGTACTTAGGAAAATATCCTGTTTCCCTCAGAATGTATAACTCTGAAATTCTTTAATGTAACTTCAAAAGCTGTTATGTAAAAGACTGTGCTGTCTGGGCTATAAAAACTTGGGTAAAAAAAAGTAAAGTTAGAGTTAAGCCTCCAGACCTGTGTGCTGCGTGGTTTTCTCTCATCATTTCGCTGAATCCTTTGCCCCCCCCTTGCGGGAGCAGGCCTCCAGCACCTCAAGTGCATAGGAAGTCAGCAGGCATGAAACGAGAGCCTAAGACCTCTGTTGGAGAATGCGACACAGGTCAAGATGCTTCAGATCTCCTGAAGATGCCAAGGAGATCTCTGTTGTGTGTGAAGCTTCATCCTCAGGTGTAGTAATAAAAAACGATGTGACCAGGAGAGAAATAGAAATACAGAATGGCAGGAGAAGAATAGTAGATATTTCTGAGGACTGTTTCCACCCTCCCTAGAAGTAGCATCAAGATTTGAGGTGACGGATATGCAATTACTCTGATTTGATTATACATGATGTACACATGTACAGAGCTTCACTTATACTCCATAAGTACGTAAAAATATCATGTCAATTAAAATGAAATAAAACAATAAATGGGATGGATTCAAACTTAAAAGCTTCTTCTCATCAAAGAAAAACAATCAATAGCATGAAGAGAGATCCTACAGAATGTGAGAAAATCTTTACCACACACACCTCTGAGCACTAACCTCCAGGACATATAAAGAACTCAAAAAACTTAACATCAAAAAACCAAATAACCCAATCAATAAATGGGCCAAGGAACTGAAGAGACACTTCACATAAGAAATACAATTGAGAAACAAACACAGGAAAAAAAATGGTCATCACCCCTAGTTGTTAGAGAAATGCAAATCAAGCCTACTCTAAGATTTCATCTCACTCCAGTCAAAATGGCAATTACCAAGAATACAAGCCTTTATAAATGTTGACAAGGATGCAGGAGAAAAGGTATAATTGTACATTGCTGGTGGGGCTGCAAATTGGTGCAATCACTCTGGAAAGCAGTAGGCAGATTTTTCAGAAAATTTGGAATGGAACCACCATTTGAACCAGCTATCCTACTCCTAGGTTTATAACCAAAGGGTTTAAAATCAGCAAACTACATTGATGTAGTCAGATCAATATTTATAGCAGCTCAATTCACAATAGCTAAACTATGGAACCAAACTAGGTGCCCTTCAACAGATAAATGGATAAAGAAAATGTGGAATATTACTCAGCATTAAAGAAGAATGTTCATAATGGTGGGGGAAGGGGGCGGTTAGGGAATAATGAAGGAAGTTTGGATTGGGCAGAAGGGAGTTAGGAGAAGGAAGGGGGTGTGTGGGTGGGAAGGACCGTGAAATGAGACAGACATTATTACCCTAGTAAGATTATACTACCGGCGTGACTCTGCACCATGTACAGTTAGAGTAATGAGACGTTTGCTCCGTTTGTGTACAATATGACAAAATGCATTCTACTGTCATGTATGACTAATTAGAAAAAGTTTTTTAAAATGTACAGTGATATAAATAAAACTAGAAAATGCAATAAACATTTAAAAATCTAAAATAAACCAAAAGTTAAGCTGTTAAGAAAAAATAGAGGAACAAGTATAAGCTAGAGCTAGGAACACAAAAGTAGAGAGAAGGACTCCAATTAATGCTTTAAACCATTACAAGAAATATAGTCAAATGGGTTTATGATACAATGTTAGTTATTAGAGTCACAGCTATCAAATCAAGAAAAACAGATAGCATTAGAGTGACTTATAGCAAATCATGCCAAGGTGAAAAAAATTCTTATTGAGTCTTGATTTGGATTTTATCAGGATTTGGGACCTTTAGAAGATGTCCATCATTCTTTGTCTTTAGATCCCTCCTGAGGTGCTGGGGCACAGGAACCAGTCCCTAGTTGCCATGGACCTCCTACCAGCCAGCTCTCATTTGTCAGCCCAAGGCCTGAAGCTAACTGCTTGGAAAGTAAGATGTTGGATCTGCTGGCTGTTTCTATCATGTGCCAGGTGCTCAGGACACGGCACTGGGCTGTCACTGGTTGTCAAGGATCACCGCGTACCTGCTTCCCGCTACAGGATTACTTTTGAAGTGGCATAGAGGCTGATGGCTGTCTGCAAGCACAGGTCCTGTGGTTTACCTCTGTGTCTTCCATTCCATTGATCTTCATGTCTGTTTTGGTGCCAGTATCCTGCTGTTTTTATTACTATAGCTCTGTAATGTATTTTGAGGTCTGGTATTGTGATGCTGTCTGCTTCACTCTTTTTGTTCAGGATTTCTTTGGCTATTTGGGGCTTCTTATTTTTCTTTTTTCTTTTTTTCTTTTTTTCTTTTTTTTTTTTTTTTTTGTGGTACCAGGGATTGAACTCAGGGGCACTCGATCACTGGGTCACATCCCTAGCCCTTTTTTGTATTTTTATTAGAGACAGGGTCTCAATGAGTTGCTAAGTGCCTTGCCATTGCTGAGGCTGGCTTTGAACTCGAGATCCTCCTGCCTCAGCCTCCCAAAGTGCTGGGATTATAGGCGTGCGCCACCACGCCCAGCTGGGGCCTCTTATTTTTCTAAATAAATTTTAGATTTTTTTTCTAGTTCTGTGAATAATGTCTTAGATATTTTGATGGGAATTTCTCTGAATATGTATAGTGCTTTTGGTTTATGTCATTTTAATAATATTAATTCCGCCTCTCTAAGAACATGGAAGGTCTTTGTGTCTTCTAAGATCTTCTTCAATTATTTCTTCAATGTTTTATAGTTTTCATTATAGAGGTCCTTAATACACTTTGTTATATTAATCCCAAATTATTTTATTTCTTTGGAGGTTATTGTTAACAGAATAGTTTTCCTAATTTTATTTTCAATAGGTTTGTTCTTGGAGTATAGGAAAGTGGTTGATTTATGTATGCTGATCTTGTATCATTTACTAAATTTGTTCATCAGTGCTAGAAGTCTTCTGGTGGAGTTTGAGTCTTCTAAATATAGGATCATGTCATCAGCAAACAGAGATAACTTGAGTTCTTCTTTTCCTATTTGTATGTCTTTAATTTTTTTTTGTCTTGCCCGATTGCTCTGCGTAGAGTTTCAAGGACTATGTTGAATAGGAGTGGTGAAAGTTGGCATCCTTGTTTTGTTTCCATTTTTAGAGGAAATGCTCTCAGTTTTTCTCCATATGATGGTGATTTGGGGTTAGTCATATGTAGCCTTAACAGTGCTGATGTAAGTTTCTTCTATTCCCAGTCTCTCTAGTGTTTTAAACATGAATGGGTGTTTGTCCAATGCTTTTTCTGCATCTATTGAGATACTTATGTGATTCTTGTCATTAATTCTATTTATGTGATGAATTACACTTGTTAACTTGCATATGTTGAACCACCCTGGAATGAAAACCCACTTGATCATGGTACAGTACCTTTTTATATGTTTATTTTTTTTTTTGGGGGGGGACTATGCAGTTTGTTAATGTTTTACTAAGATTTTTTTTGCATTTATGTTCATCAAGGATATAGGCCTGATTTTTCTTTCCTTGATGTGTCTTTGTCTGGGTTTTGGTGTCAGGGTGATACAGGCTTTGTAGAATAATTTTGGCAGTGTTCTTCCTTTTTTATTTTATGAAATAATTTGAGGAGGAATGGTATTAATTCTTCTTTAAGAGTCTGGCAGAACTTGGATGATAATCCATCCACTCCTGGGCTTTACTTGTTGGAAAGCTTTGGAGACCTGCTTCAGTTTCATTACTTGGCATTGATCTGTTTAGATTTTCTTTATCCTTATGGTTCAATTTGGGTAGTTGATATGTCTCTAGGAATTTGTCAATATCTTCAAGAATTTCTAGAAGATTTTCTCTAATTAGTATAAATTTTCAAAATAGTCCTGATGATCCTCTGGATTTTATTGGTACCTGTGATATTTCCTTTTTCATCTCTAATTTTATTAATTTGAGTCTGTTTTCTTTTGGTTAATTTGACTCAGAGTTTATCAATCTTATTTAGCCTTTCAAAAAACCAATTCTTCATTTCATTAATCCTTTGTATTTTTTATTCTCTATTTTATTTATTTTGGCTCTGATTTTAATTATTTTATGTCTTCTACTGAATTTTCTGTTGCTGTGTTCTTTTTCTAGGACATTGATGTGTAATTTTAAATTATCCCTTTCGTATCTTTCTAATTTATTGATGTATAAACTCAGTGTTATAAATTTATCTCTTATAACTGTCTTCATACTGTCCCAGAGATTTTGATATGTTCTATCACTATTCTCACTTGTTTGTAAACATTTTTCACTTCTCCCCTGATTTCTTCTGCTATCCATTCACCATTTAAAAGTGTATTATTTAATCTTCAGGTATTAGAGTGGTTTCTGTTTTTTATCTTGTCATTATAATTTCACTGCATTATGATCTGGTAGTATACAAGGAATTATTTCTATCTTTATGTATTTACTAAGATTTTCTTTGTGACCTGAAATATAATCTATTTTAGAAAATGTTCTATGCACTGCAGAGAAGAACATGAATTCAGTCATTGATGGATGAAGTATTCTATAGATATCTGTTTGGTCCATTTGGTTAACGGTAATTTTTAGATCTGAAGTATCTTTACTTACTTTATGTCTGGATGATCTATCTGGTGGTGAAAGAAGTGTGTTGATGTCATCCAGTATTATTGTATTTTGGTCTATTTGATTCTTAATGTTGAGAAGAGAGTGTTTTCTCTATGTAGATGCACTATTGTTCGGGGCATAAATATTTACAATTGTTATGTCCTGGTGTTGGATGATTCCTTTCACCAGTATAAAGTGACATTCTTTGTATTTTTTAAAAAAATTCTGGATAATTTTTTTATTTGTTATTTTTAGACATATGGGCAGTAGAGTGTATTTTGACATATTATATATAATGAAGTACAACAAATTCCAATTAGGATCCCATTTTTGTGGTTATACATAATGTGGAGTTACACTGACTGTGTATTCACATAGGAGCAAAAGAATGTTATGTCTGATTCATTCTGCTGTCTTTTCTATTTAAATACCCCCTCCCTTCCCTTCATTCCCCTTTATCTAATCCAGTGAACTTCTGTTCTTCCCAATCCCTATCCTCCCTTGTTGTGGGTTAGCATCCTTGTATCAGAAAGATCATTCAGCCTTTGTTTTGTTGGGACTGGCTTATTTCACGTAGCATGGTATGCTCCATTTCCATTCATTTACTGGCAAATGCCATAATTTCATTCTCCTTTTGTGGCTTCTTTGTTCTTCTGATTAATTTTGGCCTGAAATCCACTTTGTCTGACATGAGAATGGCTACTCCTGCTTGTTTGTGGGTACAATTTGCAAGATACATCTTTTTCTATCCTTTCATATCCAGTCTGTGGGTTTCTTTGCCTGTAAGTCTCCTGCAAACAACATATTGTTGGGGCTTGTTTTAAAATCTAATCTGCTAATCTGTGTCTTTTCATTGAAGAATTTAGACTATTTACATTCAGTGTTATTATAGGAAGTGTTATGTAGAACTTGACACAGGCAACACCATTTTGAAATGTATCCCCAATCTTAGAATGAGTCATCTCATGGCCACTCTGACTTAACCTGACCTTAAACCCCAGACAGTACTCCATCATCATGTGAAGAAACCCCAAATAATACTTCATCATTATACAAAGAAAGGAAATTCCCTTTGCCTAATCCACTGTACTTTTACTCTACCCACCACCATTTCATCCACATATCAGAAAGAACACTTGAACTTTGTTTTTTTGACATTGGCTTATTTCACTTAGCATGAAAATTTCCAGATCCTTCCATTTTACTGTCAAATGTCATGAAGTCATTCTTTTTTATGGCTGAGTAACACTCCATTGTGTATATATACCACCTTTTCTTTATCCATTCATCTACTGAAAGGAAAGGAAGGGAGCAGTGATAGGAATAGAAAAGATAGTAGAATGATAAGGATTTTTTTTTTTTTTTTTGGTACTGGGGATTGAATTCAGGGGCACTCGACCACTGGGCCACATCCCCAGCCCTTTTTTGTATTTTATTAGAGACAGGGTCTCACTGAGTTGCTTAGTGCCTCACCATTGCTGAGGTTGGCTTTGAACTCGCGATCCTCCTGCCTCAGCCTCCCAAGTGCTGGGATTACAGGCATGCACCACCGTGCCTGGCAAGACAGTGGAATGAATCTAACATGACTGCTATGAACATATATGAATGCCCCACAATGAGTTTCCACATCCTGTACAACCACAAGCCTGGGATCCTAATTAGATTAAGATATACCCCATGTTTGTGTAAATATTTGAAAATATACTCTATTGTCATGTATATCTACAAAGAACAAATAACAATTTTTTAAAAAGAAAGGTAGTTGCTATCTGGAACTGGAAACCTGAAAACTCCTGGTTCAACATGAAACAGTAACCACCTCATAGAATAAAGGTGGCAACCAAGAGGACCCTTCCCTGACAACCTCCTTGCAATGGCCTAACAACAACAACAAAAAATCCCCCCACTCCTTCTTGTCCCTATATCTATCTGAGGCTGTAAGTGGAAGATGGTTCTCAGTCTCCACAGGTGTGTCCCAATAAACCTATGTTACTGGTGAGCCACCTCTCCTCTTTCCACCTCTCCTGGAATAGGTGTTCAAGGTTCCCACCACAGGTGGCCTCTCCAAGTCTTCACTTTACCTAAGCCTGGTCTCTCTATTTTTCTCTCTCTTATTCTTCCTTGTTTCCCTCCAGTGGCTGCACTCACATTGCTGGACTTCACATCCACCACCAGCCACCATTGCCTATTGGGTGAGTGACACCACTCCCCACCCTGATTCCTCTAGATTCCTGGAATCCCTCCTGTGGTTTTTCTCTCTGCAGATACAGTCCCTCTGACTGTTTGTATGACAGTGATAGAAACCCCTGCCACCACTGGGTATCAGTGACTTGCTTTCTTTGGGGATGTCCATCGATTGCCTGTGGTTCCATAGGTCATTCCTGGAACAATCTTAGAGAAACCAGATTCTTATGTGCACACTGCTTGATTTTGGCTTTTCTATCCCCTGAAGTCCTTGGGAGACCTCCTTAGTCCATCTTGTCCATCATGGGCCAGACCACATCAAAACCTCCATGAGACACTCCCTTGGGGTGCCTTCTCAAACATACCCAGATCCTGGGTCTCAAAAAAGATACAGTCAACCCTAAAAGAATCATATTCTTCTGTAATACTGCCTGCCCCAATATAAGATCGCCAATAACAGGCACTGGCTTGAAAATGGTACATTTCACTTACAAATTCTCAGAGATCTTGAAAACTTTCTCCATCACAATGGCGAGTGGTCTAAGGTTCCTTATGCTCAGGCCTTCTTGTACTTCTCTAGACCTTCTCTGCCCAAACTGCTCAGCCTTTCACTTTCTTCTCCTTAATGAAGCATCCCTTCCATTATCCATAACTCCCCTCCCTTAGCTCCCTCAGCTCCCTCTGCTTCCTCATCCTCTCTCCTAGCCATTGATTTTTGACCCTGCAGATGAACCACATCCCTCTCAGCCTCAGAATCAACTCCCTCTTATTCCCATCCTCACCCACCTTCACTGATTCTTTACCTGCACCACACTTATTCCCATGGGCTTCCCCAATGGAAAATTCTGCTCCCTTCAAGGTCCTTCCCCTCCAAGATATGGCAGGAGCAGAAGGCATTATATGTGTCCATGTCCCATTACTTGGGCATTAGATAGAAAAATGTTAGGCTCTTTTGCTTCAGACTCCACTATATTTTGAAAGGAATTCCTACACATTACGCAGTCTTATGACCTCACCTGGCATGACATTTATGTTATCCTTTCCTCCAGTCTTTCCCCTGAGGATAAAGAGTGCATCTTGTCAGCAGTTGAAGCCCATGCAGACACCCTCCACTGCCCAAATCCTATCAATAATCCCATTGGTACCACAGAAGTTCCCTACATGGACCCTAACTATCAGATCAATTCTGCTGATAGAGTGAGGTTAGGCTACCTAATCACCTGCATTCTGGCAGGCATGGAAAAGGCTACCCTAAAAGCAGTCAACCATAAAAAGAATAATGAAATCACCCAAGGCAATGGTGAAAACCTTGCCCTCTTTCTCTCCTACCTCAGAAAGAAATGATTAAATATACTAATCTTAATCCTGACTCAGAAGATGGCAGACTCTATCTTCATTTACATTTCATCTCCCAGTCTGCCCCAGATATCAGAAAAAAGCTACAAAAGCTGGAGAATGGACCACAGACCCTTCAACATGAACCTGTAAAACTTGCCTTTAAGGTTAATTGAGAAGAGGTATTAAAAACACAAAAACTCAAACAAGATCAAGGTAAATACCAAATGCTGCCAGATGCACTCATACAAGGTCCCCAAAGACATTATAAATAAAGATCTTCAGCACCATGCTTTGAATGTGGCCAACAGGGACACTGGGCAAATGCAAGCCCTAACTCTGAACCTCTGCCTGGGCCATGCCCTCTCTACTACTAAAGGGGACACTGGAAATTGGAATGCACTCTGTGAGACTCTTCTCTCTCCTCTGTTCATTTCCAATTTCCATAGGTCCACAGACACAAACCCCAGGTTGGCAAACATCCTCCACCTGACAGTGGACAGCCTATCAACAGAAGATTGATGGCCCCCTGGACTCATCACCCTGACTACCATCACTCAATCCATGCTCAGGATAATGCTATCAGTATCTGGTAAGCCTATCTCTTTCTTATTGTACATGATGGCAAATCTTTCAGCACTACCAGAATTTCTGGTCCCCTGTAAGATTCCTCCACCTCTGTTGTTGGCATTGGTACCCCTAGACAAACAGGTCCTTTATTCTGTTACCTATTTGACACTTCATTCTCTCAGTCCTTCCTAATTATACCCCAATTCCCAACACCTAACCTTGGTAGGGACATTCTGAACAAATTTAATGCTTCCATCCATTTTAATTTAATTTCCAAGAAAATCACCATAACTCCCCACACTCCTCTGCCTCCTTTACCCTATGATGCTGACCAGATGCTCTTCCTTCCTCTCTAACATCTCTGTCAGTGCTCCTCCCTGAGGTGTCACCCACAGTATGGGATACCTCCAAGCCCATGGTGGCCACCCACCACATACCTGTTAAGATTTCCCTACAATAAACTGTCTCCTCCCTTTGATAATCCCATATCCCCTCAGACCCTAAGGCCTTTAAGGCCTCAAACCCATCATTTCTTGTCTTCTCAAAGCTAGCACTCTTTGACCCGCTGATCCTCCTCATAACACCCCAATACTGGCTGTTAAAAAAACCCATGGTACATTCTGACCAGTCCAGGACCTTCACCTGATTAATCAGGCTGTTGTCCCAATTCATCCTGTAATCCCTGACCCTGCCACCCTGTTCTCTCGTATTCCTTCAACTACAACTCACTTCTCAATTCTTGATCTTCAAGATGCTTTTTTCACTATCCCATTAGATCACTCTTCTCAAGATCTATTTGCTTTTATGTCACTCATTTCTCTACTCAGCTGACCTGGACGACCTTCCTCAGGGCTTTAGAGATAGCCAGCCCCCACTTGTGCAGCCAAGCCTTATCTCATGACCTAATTTATCTTAATCTCTCCCCTACTTTCCTTCTGCACCATATAGATGATCTGTGTTTCTGTAGTCCCTCCCATGATCTTTCTATTAAACATACTACCCTCCTTTTAAATTCTTTTAAATTTTCTTAATGAATTAGGCTGCTGCACCTCCCCTCACAAGGTCCAAGTGGCTCAACCCCAATTTACCTGTTCAGGACTCTCATTCCTCAGTTTCGAGCCATTCCCACTGCCTGAATGAGGTCCTCTCTGTCCAATCCCGCCCCCAATTCAGACTTCAACAAATACATGCTTTCTTTGTAGACAATTCACTGATATATTTCTCACACTGTTAACCTGTAACCCAGCCACCCTTCTACCTCTTCTCTCACATAACAACTTAGACTATCTTCCCTCTCACTCATGCCTTGACCTTCTAGATACCATGTTCTTGCCCTTTTCCCATATTTTAGACATTCCTTTACTCAATGCCCCTTCAGTAGTTCCTTCAAAAATCCTCATCCTGAAGCAGGATATGTCACAATATCCAAAGATTAGATTTTACAATCAGGGGCCTTACCTCCCCAAACTACCTCCCAATAGGCTGAACTAATAGCTTTAACCAATGCACTCACTTTAGCTCAGGGACAGAGAGCAAACATATACCCTGACTCCAAGTATGCCATTCACATTCTTCACTCCCGTCCCCTGATCTGGAAGGAAAAGGGATTTTTAACAACTAGAAGGACACCCATCATTAAATGCTATCTCATTCACAATCTACTTAAGGCTGCAAAATGGATGGCTGTAGCATTCTTCCATTGCAAGGGACACCAAGGATCAACCAACCCCATAGCCAAAGGCAATGCATTAGCAGATGCAGCAGCAAAGCAGGTGGTGACAAGACCCTTCCCCCACTGGCCACCTCTATTCTTACACACAGCCTAAAGAAGTCCCCATTGTACCCCTCCACACTTCCTATTTTCTTCTCTCTACTCCATCTTATTCTGCCTCAGAAAATAAATTTTTTCTAACGTGGGACTCCCCTTAAAAAATGGCTGGTTTCTAATAGAGCACCAAAAAGTTGTTCTCCCTCAGTCATCACCAAAATCTATTCTTTTGGCTTTCCCTTCCCAATTTTACTCAGGATATTTGCCCCCTTTTTACCTACTTGTGATGATAAAACCATACCTGGTTATAAAATAAAATTATAAAGATGTTATGGTAAGAAACCAATTCCCAGGACTGGGGTTGTGGCTCAGTGGTAGAGTGTCCCCCTAGCACGTGTGCAACCCTGGGTTCGATCCTCAGCACCATGTAAAAGCAAATAAATAAAATAAAGGTATTGTGTCCAACTACAATTAAAAAATAAATATTAAAAAAAAAGAAATTAATTCCCTGGGGAAATGGTCAGTTCCCCTTCTCTTCTGTCAGCCTTTCTTCAGGAAACCTAATTAACCATGGGTCCTTACCTTTTGGATTGTAAATAACTGTCTCTATATCCCAAACCTCCCCCAATATTCAGGAAAGGTAGAATGCACAAATGCCCCCCCCCAAAAAAAAAAAAAAAAAAAAAAAAACTGCACCTGAGCAAACTAATGCTTGAAACTAAATTTATCTGGACCAAGCTTCTCCCATTGGCTATTCTTTTTTTTGGGGGGGGGTACCAGGGATTGAATTCAGGAGCACTCGACCACTGAGCCACATTCCCAGCCCTTTTTTGTATTTTATTAGAGACAGGGTCTCACTGAGTTGCTAATTGCCTCACCATTGCTGAGGCTGGCTTTGAACTCGCGATCCGATCCTCCTGCCTCAACCTCCCAAGTGCTGAGATTACAGGCGTGCGCCACCGCGCCCAGCTTGGCTCTTCTTCATTTATGAATCCTCCCTTGATAATCCCTCAGTCTAAGCCCTTTCAAGCTCCTCTGTGGCTGTCCCTTTGGGCTCCAGGGTTTTCCTCTTTCTTCAGCCCCTCCCACTCCTGATTCTTGGCCAGCCTTACACCTGAGGCAACACCTAATCGTATAGCATGCAGAACAATTCCTTCCTAAACCTACTGACTATTCTGAAACTCCATTAAAACTACAGCCAGGAGACCCTAACCCAAAATGGGAAGGTCCATATCAGGTAGTTCTGACAACACCCACAGCAGCCAAACTGAAATCATTCCCACATTGGATACACCATTACAAGCTTAAAAGGTAACAGCTCCACTTGTCAGTCCTGAACAATTCCTCGCCCCCACAATCCTCCTTACTCTATAAAATATTATTGCTTTTTCTCAAGCCCCACTTCTATATACTTCACCCAGGTACCAAAAGACTTGGAGGACCAAGATTCTGCCTTATAAACTTATGACTCTTTATTATCCAACTCTTTGCTGTCCCAATTTTTGCCAATTTATTATCCTCACTACATAGGACATGGCTTGGTATCTATTCTCAGAACCACTGAACACTCCAGCTCAAATTTTCAAATTCATGCATAAACCATGGCTTCAAGGAACTTTTTGGGACTTTTCACATCTTCAGCTTTCCTTCTTCTCTTTTGGCCTCCTTTTTATCTGGCCCTAATACCTTGTTACATGTCTGCACTTATTAAAAGCTCTGTTGATCTGCTGGTAAATTCCACTAACACATCCATTTCCCCCTGCTGGATCTGTTTACCCCTATGAGCCCCAGCTTCTGTAGCCCAGCCCAGCCAGCTTCTCTAATCACAGGGGCAAACACCAAAGGATTCCTTCACATGCACCAAAAAGACAGAACAGAATTCAGAGAATCAGCCATACAACACATCACTTTTTGATATCTGACTGCCAAATACTTTTCCTCACACATTACTATCCTCATAACAGGTCAGATGGGCACCATTACTTAACTCCCTATTTCTCAGACTCCTCTCTGTATCTAATGCACAGAAGAGGAAATCCCAGCGGACTTCCTTCCTCTCTCTTTGTGTAACAATACTTTTCCTTTCCCCAATCCCACTTCTGAACAATTACCTATAAGGGGCCTACAAGCAAACTTCTGAGAGCTTCCATTCCCTGTGCCCTTTGGAGTTTACCTATAAGCAAAACCCAGTCCTTGTTCTGCCAAGGTAGAGGTCCACTAGCCAATGTGCCTCTACTAAACATAAAACCTAACCCCTACAATGCAGACCACTGAAAACTCCTTCCTTTTTCTGGGAAGATATTCTCAAACCTCCAAACACACCAAATTTTAATTGAAAAGTTCCATCTTTCAAACACCAATATTGATCTCCAGCCTTTTGGGGCTGCACACATGGCCACCACCTCTACCCTTTAATTGGGGTGGACATGCGATCATAATAGTCTCCAACTAAAACAAGTAGTCTCCTATCACCTTTCTGGTTGCCTTGACTATCATCAGGGAACCTTCTTTCCATATGAAAATAACACTACATCTTTTTCCCACTAACTGGACAGAAACTTGCACCCCAGCCTTACTCACACCACCCCTCCTACATTTCATGGAGAAGAGACCCATCCCTATCCCAGTATACACCCTACTCAGACTGAAATGTACTATCTTTTTTATTCCTCTCCTAACAGGCCTGGGCATAACTACAGCAGTGGGCACAGGAGTGGCATGAGTAGGAATTTCCACTCATCATTTTGCAGTACTATCTGAAGAAATGGCAGCTAGCCTTAGAGAAATCTCAACCCAAATATCTATGCTTCAGAACCAAACAGAATCATTGGCACCAACTGTCCTCCAAAACAGAGGAGGTCTAGATTTATTAACCACAGACACAGGAGGTATCCGTGCCTTCCTACAAGAAACTTTCTGCTTTTACACTAACAAGCCTGGCCTGGTGAGGGACGGCATTAAAATTAAGAGAACAAGCACAGAGCTGATCAGTACTCCTCCTCATGGAATATGGGATGGCTTTCTCTCCTGGCTGTTTTCTTGGATAGGCCTTTCCTCTTCCCAATTCTCAGTATAATTATTGGCCTTGCTATTGGGCCCTCTCTGTTTTAGCTCTTCACCTCCTTTTCACAGAGAACCATCAATGCTACTATGAATCACATGATCCAGAACATCCTCCTGCTGAGCTCCATCAGAATTGCTCAATATCAATGCCTACAGGAGTCCTCAATTGATGCCCCCTCTCAGCAGGAAGTACTGTAAGAGACATCACTGCCCCTCCTCTCTTCACCCCTCCCTTCACTTCTTTCTTATCAAATAAAAAGGAAAAGGAAGGAATATTTTAGGTAGAACTTGACACAGGTAACACCATTTTGAAATATATCCCCCATCTTAGAATAAGAGTCACCTCACAGTCACTCTGACTTAGCCTGACATTAAACCTCAGACAATACTGTATCATCATGCAAAGAAATCCCAAACAATACTCTATCCCCATACACAGAAAGGAAATTGATGAGATTGGAATTCTGAAAACACCTGGTTCAACATGAAATAGTGATCACCTCAAAGAATATAGGTGATTAAGAAAAGGATCCTTCCCTGACAACCTCCTAGCAATGAACTAACTATAAAAATCCCCCCACTTTTCTGTATCTATTCCAGGCTGTAAGTGGAAGATGGGTCTCAGTCTCCACTGGGCTTTCATCTGCAGGCTTGTTCCAAATGAGCATGTGTTACTGTTGAGCTGCCTCTCCTCTCTTATTTCCTTCATTTGCTTCTTTCCTTATAGGGACATTGTTTCTTTATTTCCTGCTATTTTGATTTATTTCTGATGCGTAATTCAGACTTGGTTCTCCTTTGATTATTCTTCTAGTGCAATGCATCCCTATGCTGGTTTTTATTTTTATTTTTCATTTTTCTTCATGAAATAGTTCATTGAGTATGCTTTGTAGTACAGGCTTTCTTTCCAGTTATGCATTCTTATAGCATCTGTTTATTATGGAAGATTTTACCAGGCAAATCTCTGAATCAACTTCCATACAGAGGTGAATAAGACATAGAACCAAATAACAAAAATTTATAATCCAGTGAAGAGACAGATGATTTTTTAACATATAATAAAAATGTTAATTTGAAACTTACATATGTTTAAAACTAAGTGTTTTAAACTGTATGAATTTCATTCTAAACAATTGTTTAGAAGTTGGGTCAATTGAAGATTCTTTTCTTTTTTTTCCAGAGAAGGATAATTTACCATTGGTATCATTTAGAATTGCCAGTGCATGGTGATTGTGTTAATTAGCTTTCCATTACTGTAACAAATATCTGACACAATCAGATTTATTTTGATTCAAAGTTTTGAGGTTTTACTCAATGATTGGGTAGACACATTACATTTAGGCTTCTGATATGGAGGGAGCATGGTGAGATTGCATGACAGAGTTAAATTGCTCACCTCATGGCTAAGAAGTAAGAGGAAGAAGAAGAGCCTGGGGTCCCACTATCCTCTTTGAGGGCATATTTCCAATGACCTGGAGACATCCCACTGAGCCATTCCTCTTAAAAGGTCCACCACCTCCCAATAGGGACACACTGGAATCCAAGCCTTTAACTCATGGAACTTTGTGGGAAAGTTTAGGTCCAAACTTTAGCAGTGATGAAAAGAAATCAGTATTCTATTTGGCTTACTGCACCCTCTGATTTGGGTCTAAAAGAAAAGGGTCAAAGTTGGGAATTAGTAACTTGAATTGTGCCTACCTTCCTGTATTCTGTGCTTTCATTTGCTCATGCAACAACTTCTTATAGGCACATGCTATATGCATTAGGCACTGGGAGTAAAATGGCAAATAATACATAGAACTGAACCCCCAAGGGATTTACAATGTAGTGCGATATACAGATAAGTAAATTTATGAGTAAATACAGAGCAATGGGGGAAAATATGGGAACTGGGTGTAAAGGACACCTAACTTGGTTAGTAAGTGTTCCCCAGAGTGTACTGCCGTGAAGCCGAGGCTCAGTTGTCTCCAAGTTGAGCACCACACCTGGGCTGACATTGTTGACATCAGTTCTGTCTCCTATTTTCCGCCTTTACCAGGATCCAACTTGGGCTCCCAAATATCATCCTCATGCTTTCTGTTTCCTATATGACCTAGCACCATGTCTTTCTTAATTAGGTTTTGGACTTCTGACATTTACTCTTTGGCCTTTCCTTTCATTCCCTGCTAACAATCTGGGTGCTCAGAACATATATATATATATATATATATATATATATATATATATATATATATATATATATATATATATGTGTGTGTGTGTGTGTGTGTGTGTATAGGACACACATATTATGTAAGAAATTAGGACTGGCTGCACTGGGGTTGTATCCCTTTCCATTATGTCCCTTCCCATTGTATCCGGGAAGAACCCCAGGATTGAGCCCAGACAAGTGTTCCCTAAGTGGTCAGATCAGACATTGGAAATTTCATATTGTTAGCATATATTTTATCTAATATTTGTGTATTTGTTCTTAAGAATACACAAATTTGTTGATCCTAGAACATGAATACACTTCCCAAAAGAATGGGGATTTTAAAGAATCCTTGTAATATTTAAGTCTTATATTTTACCTGTTTATTAAGATGTCTTATTCTTACTTGGAAAGAATAGAGGAGAAAAATAGGCATTAAACATGATCCTTTTTGCAAAGTTGTGACATTCTGTTCATAATCACAGAGATGGTGTGTATCACAATCATAAACATTTACAATGCGCTTTCAGAGATTTGTTTGGCTGCAGCTGAGGATTGAAGACAACATTTGTGTTCTTGTCTTCCACCTTTTTATTTACTACCTTCTCAGAGTTCTGTGCAGAAGTTTATGGCGATTCCTTTCATCTTCTTCCTATAGATTTTGTCAAACTTTTCATTCTGGGCCACAGTGAAATGGTTTTTCCAATCCCCCACAGTTCCTAGAAGATGGAAACCAGATAGGAGTTGTCATTCGCTTATTAACAGGCTGAGTGGCCCTGAGTTAAGCAATGGTGCGCCCACATTAGGCTTGGCTTGTCAATAGCCTGACTCACCCAATTTGGCCTCAATGAATTCCATTCTATCTGCAGCTATTTGCTATGAGAAGCAGCCCTATGAGGCTCAGTGCAGAAGGATGGCCTTCTAAATCTAGTCATGACTGGTACCAGGAGCTGGTTACCTGGCATGACTCAGCCCACCTGTGGTATAGTCACACACTGGGCACTACACAGACTTAAAAACAAATGCACTATGGAAATACACCACATGAAGGAATCTCAAGATGTTATGTTGACCAAAGGCCCCAGACATAAGAAAGTGTACTGTGTGGTTCCATGCATATGACATCCAAGAACAAGTAAAATCAATCTACAGGTTAGATATTAGAATAGTGGTTGTCTCTGCAGGTACAGATTGGTCAAAACAGGACATGAGAGGGTTTCTTCTGGAATGATGAAAATGATATCATGATTGGGGTGCTGGTTGTATGGCTACATATATTTATCAAAGTTTGTTAAACGGTATGCTTAAGATCTGTGCATTTTTGTATTTAGATTATATATCAACATAAAAGAATTTGAAGTCAGAAAGAGATACTATTTTTAATCACTAAGTAGTGATTAAAATAATTATAGTTTAGGAAATACTCTTTGTTCCACCAATGTCTCTTCTGAAAAATTATGTAGCATAAAAGTATCAGAAAATAAGAAAATATGCACAAAACTTTTCATTTTAACATTATTCATAAAGGTAAAAACTGAAGGCAATGATAACTTCCCTATCACTAGAAAAACAGTTGGATGAATTATGAAAGTTTGTTATGCTACTTTGGTATAACATGGGACTTCTAAAAGCAGTGAGGGGCTTGGATCTTTGTGCCTTGCCCTGAAGGGATGCCTGACATTCTGGTAGGCAAATTTGTATAGGATAACCACATATGGTATACATATCTCAGTGTTTGCATGAGACCAAAGGAAGGGTGTGTATAGAAAGGTGGGTATGTAAGGGCCTAAAGAAGGGCTATTTGCCAAATCACCATCAGCTATTTGAAAAGAGGTGGAATCATTTGATTTGTTTCAGAAGCATCAACTATTCTTTTAGATTGGAGAGGGCAATGAAATAATTCCATTTGCTAACCAAAAAAGAAAAGAAAGAAAAAGGGGAGGAAGAAAAGACATTACAAACTAGCATGCACACCATAGTTCTGAAAAATAAAAGTGTATGCTTATAAAACAGAGAGTGGAAAGACTTTTGGGTAGTGGAATTTGGTGGAGATTTTCTTTAGAGAGATAATATTGAATTGATTTAACTTGAAACAATTTTAACGTATTATTTCTTACATAAAAATGATGAAGTTTTTTTTCCTTGAATAATATAAACTGGGCCAAGTAGAATCCCTCTTTTAAGAACTGGAAGCAAGAAATACTAAGAGGAGGCAGTTCTCAGCAGTAGTTGCAGTTGAAAATCATGATGTAGAGCAGTTTTGGGCCATGGTCAAGACCAAGGTATGAGTAGATATTGAGGCATCAGAAGCTATAATGTAGGTTAAAGGTACAATGGGCAGACAGACAGTAAATGGTCATGACAGAGACATGCATAGATGTGGACAGTAGCTGCACCTTTTAAGTGGTGGAGTCATAGAGCAAAGAGCTGTGACCTCCTGCTATTTAGGTCCCAGATTACTAGGTAGGTCCAGGGGTCCCTGTGAATTCTGGGTCAATAGTGGCTCCTGCCCTTATTCATTTACAAGATTGCATTTCCTTTGCTGTTTGTAAAGCTCTGTCTTCTACAATAGGATCAAGTACCGAGCCTTATTAGAAGCAGATATTGTGAGTAGTCAATATATTACTTTGGAAGTAACGAAACCCAATATCATCTTGGCAATGTTACTAAACAAGCTAAGCATTTGATAACAAGGCCTCACAAACCTTTTCTCATGAAGGGGGAAATGGACTGGTCCAGGATAGACTTGGGAACTGTAGAACGATTTGTCATGGGATTTTCCTTCATTTTCTCAAATGATGTCTCTTGGACAATTTTATCCAGCAAGGTTTCATCCAAATTCTTTCCCATGAACTGTACCACCTTCTGAATTTCATGTTTTGGGTCCTGGTGTGGGCGTAAGGGTGACATAAGATTGGAGTTGAAGAGAGTTTCAGAAACACATGAATCCTTCTCAGAAGTACAGCCCTGAACAGCTTCAGGTTTCTCTGGCCCTGGGTCTGAAGTGGTTCTTTACTCACCTTCTTTATGTCCTCATAGAAGAGGAAGAGAACCTGATAATGGTCTTTCTTCTCCCACCATCCTTTCACATGGTCAAACCAGGAACCCCAACCCACTGTAACAGACACAAAGAGCAGTCTACATAGAGATGGCACAAAACCTTCTGAAGTGTAGAGAGGACAAATTATGGATCAGATACCTCCTAAGAGTCCTGATCTATTTGATTTTGAGGGTCATGTGGACTGGGACAGGCTTGGGGTTATTTGTCCAAACATGCTACCTAAAGTGTCTTCCTATTGATGATGCACAAATGTGTACCCTCACTGAGAGAGGGATCCCTTTGGAATGAGAGTGCCTCAACAGAACACGTGACCTAGAACAAAGGCTTTCAAATCAGGTGGGAGATATTTGCTGAGGGCTGTGGGTCTATAGCAGAAGAGCAGCCAAGCTGCTCCACCTGGTCCCAGCCCATGGCAGGACTTACGTAAAGAGACACATAAAGTTCTAGAGAATCAAATGTTATGTTTGGTTTTCTTGATTCAGTCTCACAGAATGGGAATACAGGTGTGTGAAGCATTTTTTTTTTTTTACCTTTTCCATCAATGAAGGTTTCAAAATACTCTTCCCAGGTGCCAGGGTCAGGTAGCACTTGGTTCATCCTTTGGAAATGGTAGTAGGAAACCATACAGTCTTTGGCATTTCGAGCTACATAAAGGAACTTTAGGGTAAGGAGACAGATGGATGAAAGATGGTATAAAAATGAATTTTCACAGAGCTCACTGGGGTTGAGTCTTCCTAAGGATGTCTGCACATATCCGTTTAGCTCTTTTGAGCTGGCAGAGTGACTTGGCTTTGTAACCTTCCTGCCCACTCTCTGTGCTTCTTTGCCAATTATGCTCTGTTTCCCACCTGGTCCTATTAATTCTTTAATCAACTAGCCAGATCCCCAATTTTCCACTTGGTGGCAGGGGCAAAATCCTCCTTTAGAAAGTATGATCTGTCATGTGACTAAAAATAAAATGCTACATGCATGTGGATGAGCCTTCTAACAACCTCATCTTGGTTTCCTAGTAAAACAGGAAAGCTTCATGGTTAGAGTTTGGACTGTGGAGCAAGAGAAATAGTTACTGTCATCCTTCTGGCTCTCCAACTTTATTATTTCTATCTCTAGTCACTTCAGCTCTGCCCCTACAAAGTATCCCTTTAGGTGTCACTTTGACCACAACTTCACACCCTGCTCTTCACAACCTTTCACTTTAACCAAGTTTTGTATCAATATGATAAAAGGAGCTACATAGGTAAATTCACATTGATTGCATCAGCCCCAAGTGGTCTCTCAACTAGCCACCCAGTATTTGTGAACAGTTATTTCAGTGCTTTGCTGATTTTCACCTTAAAACAGTGGTTCACAATCAGGGATAATTTTCCCCACTAGAAGACATATATCAATCACCGGAGACATATTTAGTTGTGACACTGGCATAGTGAGTAAAGGTCAGGGATGCTGTGCAACACTCTACAATACACAGGAGTGCCCTTCTGCTCCCACCCACAGGAAAGAATTATCTGGCTCAAAATGTCAGTAGTGCTGTATTTATTCATATTAAATCATCTTTTATAGTCTTTATTCTGATTCTTTGACATCTTGGAACCTTCCTGTTTTTAGAGGGAGTATCCTTTCCAGGAGTAGCTCATTTCTAGGTTTAGTAAATATACAACCAACCAATTCAGAGCCCACAGCTCCACCTCCTCCTTTAGGAAGCTTTCATACTCTGAACCACTATCCACCTGCCCGCTCAACACAGGGCCAGGTACCGGACAATTAGACACAGCTCTATGCCCCAGAGTCTGCTGAAATTGTTCCAACCACCAACTCAAAGCCTGCCTACCTTGCATCTCCTGTCCCCATCCTGCAGAAACTACAAAAATGGCTCTTGTACATATTTTTCTCTCTTCTCTCTGCTTCTTGACTGACCCTGGTGCTTCTCTGTATGACCCTATGTGGCACGCTGTGCCTTCTGTTTCTAGGGAAATGTGAGCACAAAACTCCCTTCATGACAGTCATTTCCATGTCTGCATTACTTATCATATCAAATTGAACAAATCCCATGTGTCTTTTAAGCAAAAAAAAAAAAAAAATCTTAAAATAAGTGCTGAGATTGAGAAGCTCTGCTTTCAAAGTTGGTTGCTCTGCCACTGTTGTCTTATACCCATCTTTTCCAACTTACCAAGCTGCCAAGCACCAGTGAACAAGTTTTTGAAAATGTTGATTAAAAAAAAAAAACACCTGAATTTGTAAGCTTTATAACCTCAATTGTCTTTCACTTCAGTCACAAGACTTCATTCCCACTTCAAGTTCTGTATTTATACTGCATATTAGCTTATTCTTGGGTTTTAAATTTCAATAACCGATATATATCCAGTTATAGAAACCCCATTTATTTAATACTTCTGTTTCTAATTATATCTTATTCCTGTATTTTAATTTTGAGTCAACCTTTTATTTCTTTACACAACTTATTTTTTCTTCCTTCCTCCTTTGCTTTTTTTTCTTCTTTCTCTCTTCTCTCTCTCTCTCTCTCTCTCTCTCTCTCTCTCTCTCTTTTTCTTTCCAGTGCTGGTAATTGAAACTAGGACCTTGTATATTAGGCAAACACCCTACTACATCCCCAGCACCTCTTCTTTTATTTCTATATGTGATAAATTGTTACCTAAAGTTCTTGAGGTCTAACTCTGCTGCTTGTTATCTATCTATCTATCTATCTATCATTTATCTATCTATCTATCTATATTTCAGTAGCTTGGCCAATTCTATATTGTGTAAGTAGGATGTTCAGCTCGGGTGGGTATTTTGTGGGGCCTGGACAGAAACTATATTTCTCTAGACCATGTTCCTGCCAGGCACCTGGGTACACTGGCAGTAGGAGTTATTATATGCTGATTTGTCAGCTTGTATTTTCTTGAATAGCATAAGGAAGGCCAATTTGAATCTCAAAGTTTTGGGAGAGGAGGACAGTGGCCACACATTCTCAGGGGAGTTAAGAGCGGGCTTAAGACAGGTTCCCTGGGGTCTCTTTCACCTTCTCCACCCACCCATCGAGGATTCAACTTTTCAGTATCCCAGGTTATTCTCCTTATTATTCTGGTTACTTATACCCTTGGCTTTGACCTTGTGCCTCTGCAGCCATCAAAATTTAAGTTGCTGGATTATCCGTGTCATCAAATTTCCCCCAGACAGGTCCAGGCCTAATTTACTTCTTTCTCTGAGTTTTATTTTCCTCTTCATTTTTAGAACTTAGGGACTTTCCTTACTTTTTAAACTATCTCAGTTGTACATTTAAAAAAGAAATTTTGCTATGTCCTGCAGCATTCACTGGTGTTGTATACAAATGTTTTCAGGATATCTGGACTTCCATCATCCTGGAAACAGAAGTTCTCACTCCTTACTCAGCTTTACCAAAAGGAAGCTACATCATTTGAGTGAGTCCCACCACCTGCACTCCTGTCATCCAGAAATTACCTTCTTAGTCATTCCAGCTTTTCATTTACACCTCTGAGAAAACAATGCCCCAATTTCTTATCAAGGCTGGATATTCAATTTGTGCTATTGCTTCCCCTTGGCTACACAGTTCTTGTCCTTTGTAGATTCAGCAAGCATATTTTACCTCCCTCTATTGTGACAGAAATTTAACAGGCACTGATGTACATGATAAATAAAGTACGAGAATGAATAAAACAAGGAGCTCAGAGGCTGTGGCCAAGTGCCTACTCACAAACATTCATTGCTCCATCTGTTCACAAATTTTCCCTTTTGAACAATCTGCAATCCCCCATTCCTCTCTCCCTATGGCCCAGCCTGTGGCCCCTGTTCTTCCTCTTCCTTTCACAGCCAGCCTTGCTCTTCAGAGCAGTGGATACTCATGCCTCCCCATGTCTCATTCTCTCTAGAAATTCAGTACAGCTTCTTCCTTCAAGTATTGTTTGAAATTATTCAAGTGAATATCCTGCCGAATATAGAACTTTGCATTTTCCCTTACTATTGATCAGCTATCAGCTCTTCAGAAGTAGAGGAGAGGTAAAGACATGGAGGAGGAAGTTCTGAATTGGGGTCTGGAGGCCTCACTCTGGGTGGGCTTCCTCACCCTTTCACCAGTGGGCTGGACTGATCCTACCTTACAGTTGTTTTCCCAGAAAGATGGTGGCAATAACTGAGCAGGAAGGTGAGTCCTTAGTATCCGTGGAGCAGGCATCGCATTGGCTTTTTCCACACCTTTAAAATGATTCAAGAGGATACATCTGTATGGTGTAAGCACTGTGTGGGGACCTTATGTTCCAGGCTCTGTCCAGAATATTCCATTACCCACTTATCTCTTTGTTTCTTGACTTTCTTTTGGGATTTCACAGATTATTGATATTACTTTTACCTTTGTAGAATGACAACATGAGAGCTATAAGGGAGCTTTGAGTTAAGCTACTCCATCACCTCAAAGATAAGGAGATGGACAATTGTATCATGCCGAGATGGAGCTGATCAGGACCAGAGAGCAGGGTTCTCACCTTCCAGCCAGCCAGAGCCAACCCCATGTGACTGGCCTATGCCCAATCACTTTTTTCATCTCTAAAACCATAGACACTTCCTGGCATGTGAGCCATGATTTCTACTCTTTTATTTATAACCCTTATTGGGTACTTGCTCTATGCAATATTGTGTTGAACTGAGGTTACAGGGAAAAGGCAACAAAGAAGCAAACACCTTCTCTCTAAGGAGTTTCAACTCTAGTGTAGCAATCAGAAGCTCATGTAAATTGCCCGCAGAGGAGTTAGTGCAGAAAATCAAAATTGCTCCCAGGATCTGGAGAGAATTGATATTATTCGGTGGCACACTTGAATTTGGACCCTGTCTTGTATCTGATGGGTGAAGATCCCTCTCCATGAAGGGTCAAGAATGCTGACCGCACAAAGGAGGGTATTTCTAAAATAAAAATAATATAAAATAACATTTTACTTTAAATGTGCAGCAGGGAGTTATGCTTAGAAGTGGCCTTCCACACAAACTCCCATTTTGCTGGCATGGTGTAAGGGCTGGCAGGTGATCAGGTCTCCTGTTGTAAGCCTGTAATCAAAGCACCCTCTAGCTGACTGGAAAGCTAGGCCCTCTTCTCTCAGTGCCTGATTTTCAAGGATGGGCCTGGGTCAGGAAGGAACCTGTGGAAAAGATACCTCTCTGTGCCTCTTGTTCTTTGTTCTGGGCACATCTGTAAGCCATATTTTGCCTTCTAAAAAACATGATGCTGGGAATTTCGTTCTGAGTGCCAGCTTCCCTCCACTGCTGTAAATCAGGCTCTTGGGCAATCTTTAAGTGTTATGGGAATGGCTGTTCTACTGGTCCCGAGGAGTAGGGAGTCTCTCTGCTAGATCTCAGGAAAGAGAATGAGGACCAAGCCCTTCAACAAGGAGGGGCCATGTCTGGAGCTGACATTCTGACACCTTGAAGCATGCAGACCTAGTGCCTTCAAATCATGGCTGCTTTTGAGCCGCTTTGATTGAGGAACAGTTCTGTTTGGAAGCTTGGAATGATCTCTCATCTCCACAGCTCTTCACACTTTCTCCCCAACCTTTCACTTTAGAATTAGCATTAATATTAACATTGACTTTACCATTCTGATCATCTCAATTTTATTATTTGAGGATCTCCAATAACATTTTAAGACATTGTGATAAAATACACGTAACAAACATCTTAACCATTTTGTGTATGCCTGCGATTGAACCCAGGGCCTTGGGCATGCTAAGCACATGTTCCACCACTAAGCTATACTACAAACCCCATATAAACCATTTCTAAGTGAACATTTTAGTGACTTTAAGTATGTTTTCATTGTGGTATAACTATCCATTTCCTGAACTTTTTCATTTTCCCAAACTGAATCTCTGTGTCCTTTAACACTAACTCCGCAATTCTTCCCCAAATCTCTGGCAACCACAATTCTGCTTTCTGTCTCTTTGTATTTGACTACTTTAAGTATTCAATATAAGTGGGATTACAATATTTGTCCTTTTGTATCTGGCTTATTTTGCTTAACACGTCTTCAGTGTTCATCTTATGTCAGAATTGTGTTACATTGCATGTATATATGACATTTTCTTTATCCAGTCATCTGTTAATGCACACTTAGGTTGCTTCTACCTCTTGGTTATTGTGACTAGTGATTCTGTGAACTCTTTTTGAGTCCCTATTGAGTTCCTATTTTCATTTCTTTTGGATACATACCTAGAAGTGACATTGCTGGATCATGTAGTCCCAACATTAAAATTTTTTTTATAATAGAAGGACACAATACCTTTATTTTGTGTGGTGCTGAAGATCAAACCCAGTGCCTCACATGTGCTAGGCAAGTGCTCAACCAGCTGAGCTATAACCCCAGTCCCCCCCACCTTTTTTTTTTTTAAATAAGAGAGCATTCTAGTACTAAAAAGAAAGTTGGAAAACCACTTTTAGAGGCCTTTAGAGTCATACTTCTCAGTAAGAACTTTCAAACTTGTCCTGCTTTTCATGTCTTTCCTCAGCTCCTGTCTGGTCTGCTGCTCAAACTCTGCCCCTCAGTTCACATGGCTCCCACTGCTCCAGGACCCCTGTAGAGAGGACGTGTGTCTTAACTCCTGCCTTCATCTCTATTGAGGTTCTTTGGGGTTTAACTGTACCCCCTATATTTTTTCTAAGTTGTGGAGTTGGTGTCCTCATTTGTTTTGTGATTTTGTATTGAGAACTCTTCCTTCTCCTGGTCTTGATAGTGCACCTGCCTTTTAGCTGTCATCTCAATTTTGACTGCCCCTGACCTTCTTGTAGCTCCCTCTTCACTTGGTCCCTAGGGCATCCCCTGTTTCCTTGTAATCCTGGTTATATACATGAAACCACATATGTGGTGCTTTAATTTGAATCTGTAGGTATCTTCTATAAGAAGAGGTCTTAGAAGGTCCTTGTAATGTCCAAACCACTACAGCCCCAGAAGTGGAAATGTCTTGAGAGGTTTTGGAAGAGAGAGTATGACTGAACAGGCTCATAGACATGAAAGCAGGAGGGAAGTTTACAGGTTGTTGGACTCTCAGTTCCAACCTGGGGAACAAGACCCAGGTAATCTTCCAGGAAGTCTGTCCTGCAGGCTGGTCAGTTTCTTTCCTGGTAGGTGTGGCTGTCATCTCACTCCTTCTATACCTAATTTAATGCCATCTTCTAGTTGGGAAGTCTATCTTTAGTCATCACCACCACCTCCCACAGTGACAGCCAGATAGCACCCCTCCTCCTCCTGAACCAGCCCTCCTGGTGGATTTGGCCCAACTCCAACATCAAACTCTTTTTCCAAAGAAGACCTGCAGGAGAGAGAGCTTCTGTGGGGTTCTGACTATACACAAATCAATCCATCAGTGCTTCATTTACATTTTATCCTTTCTCTTTCTCTTATCAGGGCTCCAGGGAATCTTAGTTATTTCATGCCACTCCAGGAAACTTCCTCAGTTGCTCAGATCCTGGGTTGGGAAGTACAGGGCGCAAGGGCAGAGGGCACACCTCAGGCTATAGAGCCCATTTCCATCTCACTGGCAGGGAGCAGGGGGCACATGGAGTCAGTCATTTTTGGCCTCCATCATCTGCACTGAGGTCCTAGCCCTTGGATTTGAGCCATACATCATGTGTCTTTATGAGAGAAATAGTTCAGCTAGTATTGTGGAAAAAGCCCCAGGGAATACAAAGTTAAATAGTTGATAGTTACATAGTTCTTGCCTTCAAGGAGCTTGTGGTCTGGCAGAAGAGAGAGGCAATACTCAACAAGGACAGTAACAGCTGATCATTCTGGTCCCCTCCAGGAGTGTACTTTGGCTACGTTCCCCTCATTCTGCCCATAGCACTCCATGCTGACCTCTAACTGACACACTTACTGCTTGTGACATACATATCATCTGCATTTATCTCTTTCATGGAACCATAACTTATTGAGGGCCAGTGGACACATGATATCTTATGAACAGCCCAGGGTCCATAGTGAGTGTTTGTTGAACTGAGTGGGTGACTCCTAGATTTCACCTATGTGTAGTTCACACACACATGTGCATACATGTTTTCTCAGTCTTTCCAAACCTATTCCTGTTTGACTCTATGCTTTTGTTGTGAAATGTCTCTGGACCTGGGATTTGGTCAGAGGGTGGAAGGGGCCCTGGGAAGGGAGACTGACTAGCTTGTTCATTGCCCAGTGGTGCCTATCCACTCCAGAAATTTTGACCCTTGACTCACATGCATGAAACCATGTCATCAGATACCCTCCTCCTCTCAGGGGTACACCTCACCTCTGTGGGCAGAGACTGTCTATCCTGAAATAAAACCACTGCACACATGAATCTCCACTGAGTATCCATCTGTCTGTGGCTGGGAAGAAGACAAAACCTGAGACTCTTTGCTCCTCCTTGGACTCAGGGCACCTTGATTCACAAAGAACCATCTTGGCTTCTATATGACATGCCAAACTGGGTAATTGGTTACCATGCTTCCTAAAATTCTGTAGCTGCTGGGAATGACCTGAGGGAAGGAATAATTGTTTTATTCTGACTTAGTGATGGGACATTGTGCTCCCCACTATCAAGAAACCTCATTATAAATCTTGCTTAGGATTATTTCTCTTTAAAATCTCCCAAATTGTCAGAGATTAAACAATGGTGTCTGGGGCAGGATATAGAAACAAGATAAAAAGTTGGGCTTGGATGGTCCAAGGACCAGATGGCATCCTGGGGCAAGGGATTTGTCCTGGAGAGGTAGCTGGTAACAATACTTAACACTGAGCTGGTAACAATACTTAATATCTTATATGTGACAGGCACTGTTTCAAGCTTTTTATACATATTAACTCACTTAATCCTCACAACTAATTGAGGTAGGTGCTAAATTCTGTGGCTGTTTTATAGCTGAGTAAATTGTAAGAGAGAGGTTAAATAACATGCTAAAAATCATGAGATAAGTGACATAGCCAGGATTTGAACCCCAGTTGTCTAGATTTACCATAATTTGGAGTCAGAATCAGAGGCAAAGAAAATGGAAGATCTTGATTGCACATGGAATGGATCCCATAACAGAGGTTAGCCTGTGTGTGGTGTCAGCACCCTACAGATACTTCAGAGAAGGAGAACATCAGGCATTGGATTGCAAAGCTAGTGTCACCTACATAGGAACTTAGACCGAGGGGGCCAGAAGGACCTCAAGGGTATCCTGGGTTGGAGATACACCTGGACTAGGTTACAAGTTCTTATGCATATCAACCAGACCAGGAACTTCATTTCTTAAGGCATTTGGAAACATTTATAGACCACCATCAACAATTTTCTAAGAACTCCAGATTTCCATGCTAGAGTTGCACTGTTTCCTTTCCATAGCTCTATTTATTTGTGTTCCCAAGTTTCTATTACATGGATCTCTACAATGCTAAGATTAGGGAAGCGTGTGTGTGTGTGTGTGTGTGTGTGTGTGTGTGTGTGTGTGAACTATCAGGAGCTCATTCCCCTGGCTGAACCAGGCCATTGTGAAGATGGTGAGGAAAGAAGTGGGGAATGAGTTGCTCATGAACAGTTTTCTGCCTTCATTGTGTGTTCTACAGTTTCATGGGATCAGAGGGAGGACATTAAAAGAAAATAAGGCAGAGTCTGGTGCTTTCATGCATCCTTCTTACTTGGTGATTCACTGTTGGCAGATAATCTTAGAAGAGGAGAGAAAGATAAAAGGAGAAAACACATGGACATAGAAATGGAGGGGGGAGAGGGAGAAAGAGATATAGGAAAAAGGTTAGAAAAGACATTTATAAACAGAAGAGCAAAGGCAAAAACAGACAGGTGAGATGGGGAAGGAAAGGTGGGAGAGAGGCAGCAAGGAGGGACTCACCAGAGGGCTGGGGAGGCCGTGCCCACTCAATGAAAGGGTGGCGGTGTTGGATGATGGCTCGCTGGCATTTCTCCACATCTGCATCTTGTTCAATCATGTCCACAATTTCCTGAATCCACGTTGTCCCTGAGGGTCAGAAGAGAAAGACAAGAATCAGAAAACTGTTAGATAATCTTCCTGAAGTTTCCTGATGGAAGGGTTGAAAGGACATGGAAACTGTTATTGGCTTCAACCTCCTCTGAGTCCAGGATCCTATTTGCCATGAGAGATGGATGTCCATGTGGGACAGACTTTGGGTCTCTACTTGGAGTCAAGCAACAAAGGAAAAGCTCACAACCACCCAAGAGCAGGGCATGGCAGAGCACAGCAGGTGGGGCCTCCAGCACTTCTATGCTGCAGCCCCCTTCCGGGAATCCACGGATACCAGGCATTACAAGTGTAAGCCCCATCCTAGAACAGCAAGGAGCAAGTTTTCCATCATAGGGAATTCTGACTTACGTGGAGATACCCTTTCTGACTTAGCAGGGTGAGGTCTGTGCTGTTGCCCTGCCCCACAATCACCTGCTTTAGGATAAGTACAGATGAGAAGATCATCGGGCTTGGCCTCAAAGTTCTGGATCTGGCTCCAGTTGTCTACAGTTGCACTCTGCAGGGGGATCCCTGCCACCTCTTTCAGTTGTGATTGTTTCTTTGAATCTGAGGTCAGGGCCATAGTATCTTGGGGTGGAGAGTCCTTATGGGGGGAAAAAAAGAGCTTTCTTAAAAACGTTGTGGTGAAATATACAAAATGTGAAATTGACCATTTTAACCATTTTTAAATGTATAATTCAGTGGCATTAGTTACATTCACGTTGTTGTGCACCCATCACTGCCACCCACCAATAGGACATTTTCTTTTTCCTGAATGGAAACTTTGTACCCATTAATCACTAACTCCTTATTCCCCATTCCTCAGCCACTGAAAACCACCATTCTACATTCTGTTTCCACAAGCAATAGATGTGTTACTTACGTAAAATCATACAGCATTTGTCTTTTTATGAATGACCTGTTTAACTTAGCTTAAAAGCATTAAGTTTAGCCCATGTTGTGGAATGTTGCAGGATATCCTTCCTTCTTTAAGCTGAATGATATTCTTTGCTTTCATGTACTGTATTTTGATTATCCATTCATTCATCCATCTATGCTTGGATTGTTTCAACCTTTTGATTACTATGAAGATGGGTACATAAATATCTCTCTGAGTTCCCACTGTTCATACTTTGGGGTAAATACACAGAAATTAAATTGCTGGATTATATGTTTAATTTTGGGAAAAACTATTAAACCATGTTCCACAGTGGCTATATCATTTCATGTTCTCACTTGCAGTACACGTGCTCCAATTTCTCTATATTGTCACCAACTATTGATATATTTTTTTAAATAGTTATCCTGATGAGGGTGAGGTTATATCTCATTGTGGTTTTGATTTGCATATCCCTAATGACTAATGATGTTGAACATATTCTCATGAGCTAACTGTTAATTTCTTTGTAGAAATGTCTTTGTCCATTTTTGCATTTGTTATTGTTGTTGTTTTGAAAGAAGTTATATTGAAATGAAGACTTTTTTAAATGCACAAATGGAAGAGGAAAGAAGGATTGAGCCACTATTACTCTTGGGATTTCAGAAGGTATTTATTAATACTACTATTAATGGAATGATAACAGTCAAAACCCAGCATTTACCAAACACTTTAATTTTTCATGTGCTGGGCTGTATGCCCGTATACATTAGTTCTTAATTCTTGCATAATATGAGTGACAGAACTTTAGAGATGAAAAGATCATTACAAAAAATGTAACAGTAAATGATTGTTAAAAATTGAATAAAAGAAGCTGATTCAGCCACTCCATGGAATTGGTGAGGGGACTGGTAGCCCAGCTTGGCCAAGCCAAGCTTTCAAATTGCCTTGCACTCCCAGAGAGTCAAAACCCACAGTATAGTTTACATGATGAAATGAAAGACAATTAGCCAGTTTATGCCTCTCAGTTGAAAACACATTACCTATGAAGCGGTCTTACCAAAAACATTGAACCCACATCTATGAGCAAATATTGGTTTAAAGGAAATTCATATTAAAAAATATCACAACAATGAAAAATGTAGGCCAACGTATAAGACCAAGATTCAATAAATGGAATTGCTTCAAATTGAAAAAAACTTCGGCACAGCAAAGGAAATAATTAATAATATAAAGATATCTACAGGAGAAAATCTTTGCTAGCTACCCTTCCAACAGGAATTTATTATGCAGAATATAGATGGAACTCAAAAAACACCAAAACCAAAATCAAACAACCCAATCAATAGACAAATTAAAAATTAATTAAAAGACATTTCTCAAAAGAAGAAATGCAAATGGCCAACAAATATATTAAAAAGAAAATGTTCAATATCCTTAGCAGTTAGGGAAATGCAAATCAAAACTGCAGTGAGATTTCATCTCACTCCAGTTAGAATGATAATTATAAAAAATATAAATAATAATACATGCTGGTGAGGTTGTGAGGAAAAAAGTATAGTTACACATTGTAGATGAGACTGTGAATGAGTATAACCACTTTGGAAAGCAGTATGGAAAATCCTCAAAACCCTAGGAATGGGCTCACTCTATGACCAAACTATCCTACTCCTTGGTTTTTATCCAAAATAATTAAGATCAGCACATTATAGCAATACATCCATACCAATGTTTATAGCAGCACAATTTACAATAGCCATGTTTGGAATCAGTCCAGGTACCTGTCAATAGGTGAATGGATAAAGAAAAGGTGTTCTATCTATCTATCTATCTATCTATCTATCTATCTATCTATCTACACACACATATACATACATACATGCTATTGAATTTTACTTAACCATAAATAAAAATGAAATTATGTTATTTGCTGATAAATGGATGGAACTGCAGAACATCTAGGTCAGGGAAATAAGCCAGACTCAGAAAGTCAAGGGTCAAAAGTTTTCTCTTGCATGCAAAAATCTAGATAGAAATTAGCAACTAAGGAAGGGGAAATCTCATGAAAATAGAAGGGAGTACAGTGGAATAAAGGGGAATTAGGGAAGGGGAGGAGGGATGGAAAAGGGGAGGCACAGCAGAATGAAATTAACCCAACTATGTCATGTGCACATATGAACATATCAAAATGAATTTCACTTTTATGTATAACTATAATGCACCAATTGAAAATAAATCAATTAAAAATGTAAACCACATGAAAGTCTACAGGATTATAATACACTTACTTCAAATAAATTACAAAAAATTTGAGAAAAAAAAAAGGAGTCAACATATTAAAAACAACCTAAAAAGACATATTGAAGAAAAGACATGTATGGGTAGGTTCACTTAGGTGATTAGACTATGAAGAAACTATAGAAGGGAGCAGAGGTTATAGCTCAGTTGTATAGCACTTCCCTAGTATGCAGGAGACCCCTTGTTAAATCTTCAGCAGTGCACAAAAGAAAAAAAAGAGAGAAAAACAGTAATAAAAAAGTAAACAAAAAAGAACTTTAAAAAAGGAAGTGATTATCCTAAGTGTTAAGACAGTGGCTACTTCTACAAAGGGAGGGGGCAGGAGCAAATGGAGGCTTCTTTTTCAGTTGGCAAGTTTTTACTATATTCTGTCCTGGGTGCCAGATACAAGGATGTTTGCTTTATAGTCATGTATTAAACTGTGCATTGCTGTATGCAAAATAGAAGTCTATCATGGGAAGGGACTGGCACATTCAAACAGAAAAGCAGGTAATGTCTGTATTAGTCAACAGCTTGTGTTATTATTAAATATCTAAGGTAGGTTACTGTATATACAGATTTGTTTATCTTACAGTTCTGGAGGTTGGAAGTCCAAACAACATTGGAAAGGCTCTTGCAAGGGTCTACTCAGGCTGTAACATATCATAGGAAAAGTATATGTGTCTTTCTTTGTGTGGTCTCTCTACCTCTCCTTAAGGAGCCACTGAAATTTGACTATGGGGACTACATTCTAATGACCTAACCTAATCTGATCACTTCCCAAAGGCCCTACCTCTAAACACTATAGTAAGATAAAGTTTCCACCTTTTTAATATTATGTAATACTTTGGAGATCAAACTCCTGCATGAGTTGGGGTTGGAGGTGGGGATTGGGGGACACACCACATTCAAATTTTATCAAAGACTCGGAGGAAAAGGGGAGCAAGGCATCCTCTTGTTAGATAGTTTCAGGAGCTTAGAGCTTTAGGGTGGGGAGTGTATAGAAATGAGCATGGAAACATAGGATGATGTTACAAGGGCCTTTCAGTGTATGCTTTTATCCTAAGGGCAAAGGAGGTCACCAAACAGGGTGAACCTGCAGACTGCCCAAGGTGACACATTGCACTTTAGAAAGGTCACTCTGGGTGGAGTATTGTAAAGATTGGAATGGAGCCTAGTGGAAGAGTTCTGCAATAATTCTGATGGGGTGGTCATATCCTTGCTTAGTGGTACGGTAGAGGGGACAGGAAGAAGTGAGTGGACGTAAGAGATCTTTGAGAGGTAGAATCAATTTTACTTAATGATCAATGTGAGGTGAAGGGGAGGTTCCGGAAAGTCAAGCTTATGAACAGATTTATGATGGGGGTAACTGGGGAGTCAGAGAATTTGTTGTGAATGGGAGCACTGGAGGGGGGTAGTTTTTGCATGGGCTAGGTTCAATTTGATGGTGAAGTCTGAGCTACCTGTGGGTCCTCTACATCTGAAACCCTTAGGCAGGTATATAGGTGGGTCTAGAGCTCTGGCCTGGGGCTGATGATTTGAGAATCATTCAGTCAGCACATTGTCCAACCCTGCTGCTGACATTGTGAGGGAGGCAGGTGCTGAGGACTGAGGTGTGGCCAGGAGAGCGTGTGAGTTAAGAGGCAGTTAGTTCCTAACTGAATTCGACTTACAAATTATGACTTTATGAGGATGAAATAGCCATATGCATTCAGTAGAAATTATACTTTGAATTTTGAATTTGAATCATTTTCCAGGATTATGTATGTGGTAAAATGACAATGGCAAAGAGCCACAGCTCCAAGCCAGCCCCATGATCACGAGGGGAATCAACTGATGCTCTACAGTGTGCTGTGTTGCTGAGCTAGGGTGGTTGGGAGGTTAGGTTGTATGAATGCATCTTAATCTATTATATTTTTAGCTTATGATGGACTTATCAAGATATAACCCTATCATAAGTCAGCATCTGTGTATGAAATGCCACCTGGAGCTCAACAGGCCACAGTATGCAGGGTGCTGAGAAAAATTGCTTCTCTGAGGACTAGGGAAGTTAAAGATGGGGCTGTCTAATGTGCTATCATCCCCATGGCCTCACTGTGTTGTAGGCCTTCACATGGCACAGTGGAACCTGACTGAAGCTCAGCGAAGGAGATTCAACAGGAGTGGGGAGACAGCCAGGTAGTGCTGGGGAGCAGAGGGACCAGAAATTTCAAGACCTTTTCACTTTCCCTCAGATCCCTTGATGGGCTGCATAAGCACAGGTGAAGGAGAGAGATGGCATTGCAGGGAGAAAGTTTTGGGGGTTATTATCTGAATTTCTAGATCTAACATAGTTAGACTGGTATCTGTCACACACATCTTTCATGCTATTGTTTTCAGTTTCCTTAGGACCTTTTCTGGCTTGAGTTAACCTATATGGTATCACCTACGTGAGAAAAGATGAAAAATACAATGAGGCAAGTACAGCATTTCTTTAAAGCCATATTCTTACCTTCAAGCTCCAGCAGAGAGTTAGCAGCCCCAAGATCTGAGCAAGGGTCAGTAGGCACAGGAATTACATTCCAAGAAAAAGGGTGGTGTTCCCGGGGTATGGCAATCACAGAGGCTCAAATTACCTCTGTGCTGCAGCTGAATGACCTTCAGCAGGTAGAAGGCACTTGGGGAGGCTCTCCTGTTGGTGTGGTACATTGCAGTCATTACTGAAAGAGTCTGGCTATGTAGGAAAAACCCCTTTGTCACCTGCCTGATGAAGAATCACCTTTCATTGTACAGTGATCACTCAACTCTGGCCTTGACTGCTCTGCAAATTGCAGCTCTCTTGAGCTGAAAACTCAAGGCTGTCTGGAGGAATGCATGGCAGCAAGCACACCACACCCTTCTTTCTATGACCTCCCAGTGACCACACCTGTGGGCTCCCACAGTTCTGCAGCAGAAGCCAGTACTTCATGGCTCTGGTTCCTCCCTCCAGAGTTCTCAGATTGGGTGTACCCAGGCTTATGGTTCAGAGAAAAATCACATGGCCTCCAGGTCCTCTCCTTTACTAGTCAAAGTCTGTGTTTGCCTGGGCACACAGCCCTTGTTAATCATTGAAACTAGCAGCCCAAACTTGATCTATCTGACTCTCTCCCCCCTTTCACTACTGATGACGCCACGATGTGCTAAAGCAACAGATTACCAGCCACGCGGTTTTATCAATCATTTCCTAACCCTAACCCACTTCTTTTCCCTTTATCTAAAGATAAACAGGGGCTTAAAACCTGTGTTAGGAGAGGTTTTCAGGATGCCAGTCTATCATCGTCTCAGTTTTGCTATCTTACCAAATAAATCTTTTTCCTTGCCTCAACAATTTGTCCTCAATTCATTGGGCCCTTTATAAGTGGTGAGTAAATGGACTTGGGTTCATTAATGGGGGGAAATGAAAGAGCTCCAAATAGGTTCCTGTTCCTTTGGTGATCTCTTTAGTCTGAGGTTCATGTTCTGCATCTATAAAATGTAGGTAATGGTGCTCGTCTCCAATTGTTGCTTCAAGCTTAAAAACAACAATGACAATGAAAACATCCTTCCTAGCCCATACTGCTCATAAATGCTGGTTCTCTTTTCCTTTCTCCTTGAACATGCAGAGAAGACACACACAAAAAAAGTCTAGAGTTTACATATGCATATATTTACACCTTGCATTATCTTATAAAAGGTATGATTTTATGAAGACAGATTATATTTTTGGTGACCTTGGCTACCTGGGAAATCAAACTGACAGTGCATCAAATACTCACTGACTGCTACTCTTCTGCCAACTCCCAACCTTGTTCTTGACCTAATGCTTTTCTTTCTGGAATTTAAGTGTAACTGAGAGAGAGGGATTTAGGATTAAAAGAAAGATACACTGAATCTGAAAGGTACATCAAGTCTCACATCTGTGAGCCATTGAAATGCATTGAAATGCATAGCTGTAATTCTTGAACAACATGCCCTTGGCCCTTATACTTGTAAAATGAGGGAAATTCTTAAGCACAGGAAAAACTTATGCAAAATTATGTAATTGTGCCCTGGCTCCTCCTCTAATGCAGCCCCTAGAATAGGCCTCCTATAGATATTAATGCCCACACCAATGGGTTGCTTATTTCCCTCTGGAAATAGCCTGCATTCTCTCTTGAATGTGTATTCCTTGCTTTATCCCAAAGACATCTCTCTTGAGATTGCCCCCATTCTCCCTTGAATGTGTATCTATTTTCCTAAATAAACCTCTGTCTATGCCTTTATTTGGCATGTGCTGAAATTCGTTTCCATCATATATGCCAAGAACCCAATTGGTCCTGAGTCATGTTCCCTCTCCCCTCTGGAAATCCTTGGACCCTTACCAGAGAATCTATTCTCCAGTGATGTAACTGTGCACTTTGCTGTCTTTCCTGCCAAAGTTTGACATCTTTGACCCTGTACTGACATCAGACATCTCTTCTTTCTCCCCTTTTACAAAAGGGATTTTCTTTGTTTAATCGCAATCTATTTTTTCTTCTACTCTCTTCCCAATTCCCTTATTCTAGTGCTGTCAACACTCAATCTCATTTGATTGACTTACAAGTTCTTAGGGATAACTCATGATCTTTCTCTGTAGTTAAACTACCTCATGTCCAATTGTGTAGGTGTCTGCAATACCAGAGCCACTTGCATGTATGTCACCCCTCTCTTACCTCATTCCTTTGCCTCATTCCCTTTCAGGTCATGGGGCTGCCACCTTTCACACCTGAAGCATTACCTTGGATTCCTTTACCTATCTAACAATATAATTTATTAATTTAACACATATTTGTTCAGGGCAACTGTCAATAAGAAATAAACCATATAAAGAATCAAAACACTTCACACCAAAAATAAATAAATAACCCAATCAATAAATGGGCTAAGGAACTGAACAGACACTACACACAAGAAGAAGTACAACAAATTATGAAAAAATGTTCAACATCTCTAGCAATTACAGAAATGCAAATTAAAACTACATTGAGATTTCATCTCTCTCTCTCTCTAGTCAGAATGGCAATTATCAAGAATATAAGCATCAATAAATGTTGATGAGGATGTAGAGAAAAAGGTAAACTCATAAATTGCTGCTGGGGCTGAAAATTGGTGCAACTCTGAAAAGTAGTATGGAGATTCCTCAGAAAACTTGGAATGGAACACCATTTGACCCAGCTATCCCACTCCTTGGTTTATACCCAAAGGACTTAAAATCAACATACTACAGTGATGCAGCCACATCAATGTTTATAGCAGCTCAATTCACAATAGCTAAACTATGAAACCAACCTAGATGGCCTTCAACAGATGAATGGATAAATAAAATATGGTATATATACTCAATGGAATATTACTCAGTCTTAAAGAAGAATGAAATTATGGCATTTGCAGGTAAATGGATGGAGCTGGAGAATATTATGCTAAGCAAAATAATCCAATCCCAAAGAGCCAAAGGACAAATATTTTCTCTGATATACGGATGCTAATTCACAATAAGGGGGGATGTTCTAGGGGAAAATAGAGGTACTTTGGATTAGACAGAGGGAAGTGAAAGGGGATGAGGGGCTATGAGGGTAGGAAGGATAGTAGAATAAATCAGACATTATTACCTTATGTGCATATATGATTACATGACCAGTATAAATGTACATCATGTACAACCAGAAGAATGAGAAGTTATACTCCATATATGTATGATGTGTCAAAATACGTTCTACTGTCATGCATAACTAATTAAAACAAATTTGAAAAAGAAAAGAAATAAATCCATAGTCCTTACAATCCCAGAATGTATAGTTAGTAAATACTGTTCTGGTTGCTTCCTCTGCATTCATATCAGTGAACTGGGATATTGCAGAACCTTCTATCAGCTCTGCTTTCTCACAGTCTCTTTCCTCTAGTCTTTCCTATGCTCATCATATAAATTAAGTTCAGTCCAGAACAGTTTTCCCTCATCCTGTATGGCCCGAAGTCTGGTGCTTCCACCTGGAATTCAAGGTCTTCTTTAACATGACACCATGCATGGCTGAACTGAGCAACTTCATTTTCCCTGGAGGCATTTCATAATTTCCTACCTCTTTGCTTCAGTCCTGTTATTTTCCCTGTTCCAAATATTCTTAATCAAATTTCATCCAAAGATATCAGCTTTAAAATCACATTTTTCTTGAAGTCTTTCTCAAGTTCCATCTGAAAGTAATCTCTGCTATGAACTAGCTCTTATTTTTTTAAGAAATCACAGTTTTATTGAGATCTAATTCATTTCACCCATTTGAAGTAGTTTTAGTTGTATAACCATCACTACAATCAATTTTAGAGCATTTTTATAATCCCACAAGAAAACCCTGGTGTTGGGTGTGCGGCTCAGTGGTATATCATTTGCCTAGCATGTTCAAAGGCCTGGGTTCCATCCCCAGCACCAACATGCACAAGTGTGAGCTTGCGCACGCGCGCGCGCGCGCGCGCACACACACACACACACACACACTGAATAAGAAGGAGGAGGAGGAGAAAGAGAAAGAGGACAATGAAAGAGGGGAGGAGGAGGAGGAGGAACAGGAGGAGGTGGCAGAAACCCTGCACCAATTAATGGTTACCTTTCAATTCCTCTATTTGTCAACTTTAGGTAACCACTAACTTATTTTGTATGTCAATTGACTTGTTTGTTTATTGTGGATATTTTATACAAACAAATATAAGTGGAATCATACAATATGTAGCCTACATGTGCTATTACTTGAATGTGTCCCCCAAAGTTTATGTGTTTGAAATGTAATTTCCAGTGCAACAGTTTTGAGGTGGATCTCTAAGGAGTGATTAAGTCTTGATTAATGTTGTTATCATAACACTATTGTTTACTGTGAAAGTAATGTTCAACCCCTCTTGTTCTCTTACATCATATGATGTCTTCTGCCATGTTCTCCCGCAACAAGAAGTCTTCTCCAGTTGTGAGCCCTTGAACTTCGATTTCCATACCTCCAGAGCCATAAAAATATATCTCTATTCTTTACAAATTGCTAGTCTCAGGTATTCTGTAATACTAGCACAAAACACACTACAATTGCGTGTCTAATTTGCCTTTCTCTAATAGCAGTTCCCTCTTTTCTTTTAAAGAGAAAATCAACTAACTGCCCAGTGGCCCCAGTTTTCTTAGCTATGCTGTTGAAACTTAGGTGGGACTAGATTTAAGGCTACCCCCGCCCCGCCCGGTTCCCTGGCTATCATGAAGTGAGCAGTTTCTTCCACCATACACTCCTGCCAAAATATATTGCCTCACTACAGTCCCAATTGAGTATGGATTGAAAAATCTCTGAAACTGTGAGGCCAAATAGCCTTTTCTCATTTAAAGTTGATTTATCTCAATTATTTTGTTATAATGATGAGAGGAAAAAAAAAAAAAAAAAAAAACAAAAGACTAGCACACTGGGTCCTGTACCTTGAAGCTAGACCTTCAGTCTGTATTTCTGGAGGCAAAGGGACTCTGCTACTTTCATATATCACACACTATCTTTGAAGCCCTGCAAAAGCCTGAGGTAATTCCAGGCCACATCCTTAAAACATTTACAATTCTCCTTTTCCTCTAGGGAAATTATTCTCTTATCCTTGGGGTCTCATATTTTAAGTGTTAAGGATAATTTAATTGTTTGGGGTATGGAGTGGTATCATTGTGTGTGTGTGTGTATGGTTCTGGGCATTGAACCAAGGTCTCATGCATGTAGGCTACATCTACCACTGAGCTACAATCCCAGCTCATTATCACTTTAAAGAAAAACATTTTTCTTGTTAATAAAGGTAATCTGAAATTTATTCTTATCTTTTATGTGGTAACAATTCCACCCACCCACATTTCAAAATTAACAGCATATTTTATATTCAGTATTTAAATACATTTTGTCTACAGGACTAACTCAAGGAAAAACTACAAATACATTCTCTCTCTCTGATTACTTACAGTTGGTGTTTAAAGGCAAGCAGTGAATCACTAGGTGAGGAAGTTGGGGTCCAGGTCCTGGTTTTTCTGAGAGGGACTTTAAGGAGGACCCTCCTTCAGGGTATTTGAGTGCCCTCACCCAAGGTTAACTGGCAGCATGGGAAACCAATCACCATTTTCCCAATCACCAAGAGTATGGCCACATCTTGGCAAAGAATGGCTTGTACATTGCTATCGCTTTCTTCCTCAAGAACTGATTTTTTTTTTTTTTTTTTTTTTTTTTTTTTTTAGTATCGCCATATCAGGACTCTGATTAATGAGTTTACTTTTGCCCACACCTAGGTACAGAGTCAGGTTTAGATTTCTGTTCTCTGGGAACAAGTATGCATATGCTGAATTCATCCTCCAATATGGGAGGAACTGATTGCATGAGTACCATGGAAATCAGGCCACAGTGAGAGGACAGTGTACTCTCTGCACTTCCTGTCAGAGATTTTAGGGGCCCATTGGGTATGGCCATTAATTTAGATATTTACTTCTGGAACCAGAAGTATGGAAGCAGGTAAGGAGAGGCCAGGGATTCTATAAAAAGATGAAGAAGATCCCAGAAGACTCTCAAAATGAAAGAGAAAGAACAAAGCATATCGACTACTATTGTCCATTCATTCGGCATTAGTTGATCATCAGCACTGTGGTAGGCACTGAAAACAAAAAGAAATAAGAACTTCATAAGATCTTTGTATGACTTCTGGAATATTGGCACCTGTGTAATTGTTAGTGCTCTCTAAAAGTCTTATCTCAAAATGGCCTGTGACCTCAGTCTCAGGGACAGGTAGAAATTATTTAAAAATTTTTTTTTCCTTTTCTTTTATTCTAAGTTGTTATATATATGACAACAGAATGCATTACAATTCATATTACATTTATAGAGCACATCTTTATAATATCTTAGGTTGTATACAAAGTATATTCACACCATTCTTGTCTTCACACATGCACTTAGGATAATAATATCCATTTCATTCCACCATCTTTTTTTTAATTTACCCTTTCCCCCCCTCCCTTCCCCTCCCTCCACATTGGCCTTTCTAGTGTTCCTCTAATCCTCCTATGCTCCCCATCCCAATCCCACTGTGAATCAGCCTCCTTATATCAGAGAAAACATTCTGCATTTGGATTTTTGGGATTGGCTAACTTCACTTAGCATTATATTCTCCAACTTCATCCATTTACCTGCAAATGTCATTATTTTATTCTCTTTTATTGCTGAGTAAAATTCCATTGTGTATATATAGCACATTTTTTTATCCATTCATCTACTGAAGGGCATCTAGGTTGGTTCCACAGTTTTGCTATTGTGAATTGTGCTGCTATAAACATCGATGTTGTTGTGTCCCTGTAGTATGCAGTTTTTAAGTCCTTTGGGTATAGACGGAGGAGTGGATAGCTGGGTCATAAGGTGGTTCCATTCCCAGTTTTCCAAGCAATCTCCATACGGCTTTCCAGATTGGCTGCACCATTTTGCAGTCCCACCAGCAATGTATGAGTGTGCCTTTTCCCCCACATCCTCGCCAACACTTATTGTTGTTTGTGTTCTTAATAGCTGCCATTCTGTCTGGAGTGAAATGAAATTTTAGAGTAGTTTTGATTTGCATTTCTCTAAATGCCACAGATGTTGAACATTTTTTTCATGTATTTGTTGATTGATTATATGTCTTGACAGGTAGAAATTCTAAAGTGAAAGGCTGTATGTAGTCCTGAACAGAGAGAGAAGCAGGAAGTTTAAGCAGAGGTGACAGCTCTGTAGAAGAGAAAGAGGCAGACAGAGTTCTGGGGGTCCTGTGAGAAGATGGAATAAGGTACAGGGGCAAGTGTGTGCTTTCTGTTTCTACTTTTTCAAATCTACCCTCTAAGTGGCAACCGTAGTTATCCCTCTAGAAGTCTTCAAAGTCTTTGCCCTGTACATAGCAGGGATCTTAGTCCATTTTATGTTTCTATAACAAAATATTCAATACTGAGCAGTGTATAAAGAATAAAAGTTTCTTCAGCTCTCAGTTCTGAAGTCTGGAAAGCTCAAGACATCTGGTGAGGGTCTTCTTGCTGCATTGTAACATGGCAGGGGGTGTCACATGGTGAGACAGAGCAAGCCTGCAGGATCAGGTATCTCCCTTTTATAAAGCCATTAATGCCATCATGGGGACACCTCCCTCATAATCTCATCTGCTATCATTCACCTCCCAAAAGCCTCACCTCCAAATCCATTAACAAATGAATGTGGGGATTAAATTTCCAGCACAAGAACTTATGGGGGATAAATTCAAACCTTAACAGAAGAGGTCAGAAAACTTTCATTGTAGGTGACCAAGTAGTAAATATTTTGATTTTCTGATCATAGGGTGTCAGGTTGCATCTGTATAACTCAGTCATTGTGGTATGAAAGCAGCTGTAGAAAACACTACATGGATAAGTGGGCTGTGTTTCAGTAAAACTTTATTTACAAAAACAAGTGGCAAGCTGCTGTTAGTCCACTCTGGTACATAGAATAAAGAGGAAATTCTTGAACTTGAAAAACTAGTGGCTTTTAGTAAACCTTTCCCTACTTGTATCTCTGGCTTCTTCAGCGTCATGGGACAGTATTAACCCATTCACCAGTTGACGGAAATTGTTTCTTCCTTTTGGTTATGAAGAGTAATGCTGCTATATGCATATTTGTGTCTAAATTTTTGTGTGGACATATCCTCTTGGTTTTTCTTTTTTTGAGTATATATCCAGGAGTGGAATTTCTGGATCATATGGAACATTAGTCTGTTTTCTATTGATATAACAAAATACCAAGGCTGGATACTTTATAAAGAAATAATATTAATCTGACTCCTAAATGTAGGGCACAAACAGCATGGAATCAGTCTTCTGGCTGCATTACAACATAGCAGAGAAATGGAAAGGAAACTCAATGAGTACAGAAGGAGACCAACATGTGGGGTAGCCTCATTTTATGACATATCTTTTGAAAGCTAACTCACTCTGATACCAGCATTAGTTTATTCTAAGGAGATACCTTAGTGACCTAATTACTTCCCATTAGGGTCTACCACTTAAAGGTTCCAACATCTCTCAAAATCTAGAAACTGAGGTTCTAGCACATGAATCCTTTGGGTACAAACCATAGCAAATGTTTGTTGTTTAACGTTTTGAAGGAGCTTCTACAGCTTAGTTGCATCATCTAATGTTTATACCAGCACATGTGAGGAGGGTTCCAATTTCTCTACATCCTCATCAACATGTCTTATCATGTCTTTTTTACTATAGTCATCCTAGTGAGTATGAAGTGATATCTTATTGTAGTTTGATTCACATTTTCTTAACGTGATACTCAAAATGATGAGAATTTTTTCAAACACTGATGGGCATTTGTATAACTTTGGAGAAATATCTATTCAAGTCTTTTGCCCATTTTTTTAAAAAGACTGTTATTCTAAACAGTTATATAATTGCATCTGTGTTTAATCCAGAATATTTTACATGGAAAAATATTCACTCTCAGAGGCAAGTAAACCCATACCATATAGTATATAAGTAAAAAGAGAGTAATGCTAAACACTTAAATAAGTATTTTTAATTTTTAAAAAAATTATATTTATAATAGTAGTATATATTACAATTCATAATGCACATATAGAGCATCTTTTTACATACAACTATTTGTATACAAAGTATATTCGTACCATTCAGGTCTTCAATCATGCATTTAGGATAATGATATCCATCTTATTCAACCACCTTTTCTTTTTTCCCCCTCAATTCCCCCTTGCTCCCTCCCTTCCCCTCCCTTACCTTTGACCATTCTAGTGTTCCTCTAATCCTCCTATGTACCCCGATCCAACAACACTATGAACCAGCCTCCTTATATCAGAGAAAACCTTCAGTATTTGGATTTTTGAGATTTACTAATTTCACTTAGCATTATATTATCCAACTTCATCCATTTACCCTTATTTCTCACCATGCACAAAATTCAATTCAAAGTGGATCAAGGACCTAGGATTAGACCAGAGACACTACACCTAATAGAAAAAAAAAGTAAGCTCCAATTTCCAACATTTCGGATTAGGCCCCAAGTTCCTTAATAAGAATCCTGTAGTGCAAGAATTATTACCAAGAATTAATGAATGGGATAGATTTAAACTAAAAAGCTTCTTCTCAGCAAAAGAAACAATCAGTGAGGTGAATAGAGAGCCAACTCATTGGGAACAAATATTTAATACGTGCACATCAGATAGAGCACTAATTTCTAGAATATATAAAGAACTCAAAAAACTTAACACCAAAAAAACAAATAACCCAATCAATAAATGGGATAAGGAATTGAAAAGACACTTCTCAGAAGAAGATACACAATTAATCAACAAATACATGAAAAAAATGCTCAACATCATTGGCAATTAGAGAAATGCAAATCAAAACTACTCTAAGATTTCATTTCACTCCAGTCAGAATGGCAGCTATCAAGAACAGAAACAACAATAAATGTTGGAGAGGATGTGGGGAAAAAGGCACACTCATACATTGCTGGTGGGACTGCAAAATGGTGCAACCACTATGGAAAGGAGTATGGAGATTTCTTGGAAAACTGAGAATGGAACCACCCTATGACCCGGCTATCCCACTCCTGGGTCTATTCCCATAGGACTTAAAAACAGCATATTACAGTGACACAGCCATTTCAATGTTTATAACAGCACAATTCACAATAGGTAGGTTGTGGAACCAACCTAGATGTCCCTCGGTAGATGAGTGGATAAAGAAAATGTGGTATATATACAAAATGGAATTTTACTCAGCAATAAAAGAGAATAAAATTTTTTATTTGTTATTTTTAGATATACATGACAGTAGAGTGTATTTTAACATATTATACATATATGGAATATAACTTCCCATTCTTGAGGTTGTATATGATGTGGAGTTATACTGGTTGTTTATTCATACATGAATATAGGACACTTGTGTCTGAATAAGTATTTAAAATATTAAAATAATAAAAATAATTTTTAAAATTGAAGATTCTGTTAAGAGAGTTTAACACTACAAGCTAAATACACCATTTGAGTGATTCATATAGTCAAGATACTGTTTCTTTTTTCAAAACATTAAGAAATGAACTAAGCCTCAGAAGATATAACTGTCTTCAAGATTTTAATCTCAGTGGTTTCCTTTAAATTAAAATTCATCATGTACACAATTAAAATATGTCAGAAAACTGCATCTGCTACTTTAGCTGATGTTCATGCTTAGTACGGATTTATTTGACCAAATTAGACCATTTCAGGGAAAATAAGCCACCATAAAGCATTTAATTTGAAATATATACTAATATATTTCTTAGAAATAAGAACATTAAGGGAATAAAGGATTATTTATCATGTAAAAAATAAAGCAAAACATTAGAATGACCAAACATTTTAAAACAACACATATGGAAAAAGAAACTTGCATTCATATTTATTATAATTATCAATAATTTTTATTATCTCCACTATAGTTCATCAACTTCTGAAACACCTCCTGAATCACTCCAATTCACAGCAATATGGCCAGACAGGACGGGGCAATGTCATCACAGTGAGCTTTTTGTTTCTGTTGCTCCTCTACTTTGTGTAGCTGCATATCTTTTTGAATTGCTTCCGAAAGTGCACTCTGGATAGGGTTGGTCGAGAACATTTTGGTTTATCAGCAGGAGTAACTTATTTTGGAAGTGATGGAGGCATTAATGGAAATTGGGGACTTGCAGAGGTGTTGGAATTGCCCACATGAAGACTGAAAGCACCAGATTTTCCACTAATGGCGAGTTTTGGGTTCTAAGTAATCTTCATTTGTCATCCCTAGCAAAGAGATGATGTCATTAAATTAGGAAGCTTATGATAATAAATGTTTCACGGAATTTAACATTTTCAAGTTATTATTGACTTCTTTGCATGGTTATGTGGAGTGTGTGTGTGGTGGGTTGGTGTTGGCAGCAGTTTAAAAAATTAAGATCATACTTGCCCTGCTGTCATGGAACTTACATTTGTGTGGGTTTATATGTATACTGCATATGTGTTTTGGGGCAATGGTTATTAGAGTCCCTTGAATGTCAGAAACAAGAAATGATCATGGTTAAATAAGAAACAAAAATACTTAATAGGAAGGATATGATATAGTTCTCAAAATGGAGAAAAGAACCAGGACAGGAAGTGAGGCAACTATGGGAATTTAGGAAGCAGTATCTAATGGGACCATCTCTCTTGAAGTCACTTCTGTCAAATTGAATAAGCACCAAATACATTTTGTCTCATAATTAATTTGTTCATAATTAAAATTCTAGAGCAGTGCATCTGGCTGGACTTCTTTGGGTCCTGTGTTTACCCTTTGGCAAGGAAAGGTAAGTTTGTAGATTGATAATTCCATGAAATTGTGTATATTTAGGGAGGGGTATTTCCTCAAAGCAAAATCAGGGTGGAGATAGCCAAAGGGGGAATTGGTTTTGGAAAGGTAAACACAATATATATGTACCAGAAAGGAACAAGATAAATGCCTAAGGAGCAATAATGGAAGGAGGAATATGTAACCACTATGAAGGAAGTTCTTTTAAGATTCTGAGGAAAGTAGTGCATGTGCACATGTGCGCACACACACACACACACACACACACAGTGATTCATCATGAAAATTTGCACAAAGGAAATGATATTGTTTCTCTTTCTAAGAAGACATCGTTTTTTTTTTTCCAAGTTGGTAAGCACTTTAGCATTTTATTGGTTAAGAGAATACTTTGAAGTTAGGAGTCATATTTTTATTTATTTTCCCTTTTTCCATATATATATATATATATATATATATATATTTTTTTTTTTTTTTTGGTACCGGGGATTGAACTCAGGGGCACTCGACCACTGGGCCACATCCCCAGCCCTTTTTTGTATTTTTTATTATTAGAGACAGGGTCTCACTGAGTTGCTAAGTGCCTCGCCATTGCTGAGGCTGGCTTTGAACTCGCGATCCTCCTGCCTCAGCCTCCCAAAGTGCTGGGATTACAGGCGTGCGCCACCGCGCCCGGCCTTTTTCCATATTTTTATGGGTACATTAAAATTGTATCTGATAATGGGATCTGTTATGACATGGTTATATGTGCATGCAATGTAACAATTTAATTTGGTTAATATATTTTTTTAGTATCTCCCTTTTCACTCCTTTCAAAATTCCCTATGGACCATTTCTGTACTCTATTGGTCTACCTTCTATTTTCATGACATTTGCCCCTGTTATAATTTGGATATGTGGTGTGCCCCCAAAGCTCCTGTATTCATGCAGGAACATTCAGAGGTTAAAGAATTAGATTGCAAGAGTAGTAACCTAATCAGTTCACCAAGTTTGAATGGACTGGATGGTAATTGTAGGCAGGTGGGACACGGCTGGAGAAGGTGGGTGAGTAGGGATGTGCCCTAGAAAGTTTGATCTTCCCTGTGACCCTTTCCCCCTTTCCTATCTCTGATTGCTGGCTGCCAAGAATGTAGCAGTGGTCCTCCATCAAACTCTTCTGCCATAATGTCTGCCTCACTTTGGGCCCAGAGCAATGGACTCAGCTGAACATGGATTAAACCTTTGGAACTGTGAACAGAAGTAAACTTTCCCACCTATAAAGTGTTTTTTTTTTTAGAAAAACACAAAATCTATTAACACAAAAATTGGCACTAAGAAGTGGGGTCATTGCTGTGGCTAACTTGACCATATGATTCAGAAGTCTTTGGAGCTTGTTTTGGGAAGAAGTTTTGAAAAGTCTGGAGCTGTAAGCTGGAAAAGCTTTAGAATGTTGTAAGTAGAGCTTAATAGGCAATTCTGGTGGGAGTTCTGAATACAAGAATGCAGAGATAAAAACTGCTCATGAAGTTTCAGAGAGAAATAAGGATTCCCTTGGAAATTTGACTAGAGGCCATTCATGTTACATTCTGCCCATGTTCTGAGACTTTGTGTGAGACTATATCTAAAGACGATAGACTAATTAATCTTGTGGAGGAAATTTCAAGGCAGCACAGCATTCAGTCAGTGGTGTGGATATTGCCATAGCTTTTATCCAGGTTTACTGTGAAAATTTGGGGGCAGAAAACAGAGCCAAAGAATTTAAAAAACTTCAGCTTGACCAGACAAGTGCATATAAATCTGTGCCCAAGAAAGTTGTGATTGTTAATGGGATTATACCCACCAGAGAGATATTAAGCACTTTGCACAGGCACAATAGGAAAGATGGCTTGAGGGCGTCTCAGGAATTTTCAAGGAAACACTCATTGCCTACTCAATGATGTAGATGGAAAAATCCTTTGAGAAAAGATCTTGGTGGCATCCTGCTTTCACTAGGGGGCCTAGGAAATTGTTTCATACTGTGCAGCCATGCAGGACCTAAGAAACTGCTGTTATGATTACAGGGGTCTGCCCAAGCTGGTAGCAGACATTAAAATCATCTACAGCATGCTACTTCTGCAGAAATACAGAACACTCAAGTTAAGGGCCATGGAAGCTTCCACCCAAGATTTCAATGGAAGGACTAGGAGGCCAGGAAAAGTGTAGCTGGGTCAGAATACCTTTTGGTTGACCCTTAAGGGGTGATGCATGAAGTTCTGATCATAACAACAAAGCTGAAATGAAGTTCCCAGGAATCAAGAGATGCCTATAATATGAAATTTCCACTGAAAAACAATCTTCTGACTGTGCAGAGACCCAGGCTAAGGAGAACACATGTGTGCTTCAACTGGCAATACTAAAGAGACAGGGCTGCCCAAGCCCTTTGGAAATCACATCTTACCACCAAGTTTCCCAGATGCCAAAGGTAGAGATATAAGACTTATTTGCTTGGCTAAGATTTGGTCCCATCTCTTTTGTCTATGCCCCTATTTGTCCATTTTGAAATGGGAAGTTTTACTCTGTGCTACTGTACATTGGATATATTTAATTTTTTAAACTATTTTTTCTATTAAATTTTTTACTGTTTATTTATCTTTTTAAGGTTATATATTTTTTGTTCTAATTATTTATGCATGGCAATAGAATGCATTTTGACACATCATATATAAATGGAGTATAACTTCCTCATTCTTTTGGTTGTACATGTTGTGGAATCACACTGGTTGTATAATCATATATGTACATAGGGTAATACTATCTGACTCATTCTACTATTCTTCCTAATCCCATCCTCTCACCCCTCTCTTCACTCCCCTCTGTCTAAAATACCCCTATTTTTTCCCTAGCCCCCCTTATTGTGAATTAAAAATTTGCTTTTAAATTTTTAAATTTGTTTTAATTAGTTATATATGACAGTAGAATGCATTTATGCACTATGATATATCATACATAGATGGGATATTATTTCTCATTTTTCTAAGTGTACATGTTGGAGAATCATATTGGTCATGTAGTCACATATATACATGCAGTAATAATATCTGTTTAATTCCACTTTTTGGTCTTTACAATGACTCACAGTCAAGAAATTTTGCCTTGAGTCTCAGAGTAGACTTTGGACATGGAATTTTGGAACAATGGTAAAACTGTTAAGACTATGAGACTCTTAGAGATTGAGTAAATGCATTGTGTGTGTGTGTGTGTGTGTGTGTGTGTGTGTGTGTGTGTGTGTTTTGAGATAGATGTGAGCGTTTGGCAACCAGGTATACAATGATATGGTTTGGATATGAGGTGTCCTTCAAAAGCTCCTGTGCTAATAATGCAAGAATATTCAAAGGTAGAATGATTGTATTATGAGAGCTGTAACCTAATCAGTTCATCCTAGTTTGAATGGACTGACTTGGTGGTAACTGTAGGCAGGTGTAGCATGATTGAAGGAGGTGTGTCTCTAGGGCATGCCTTGAAAGGGTTCATTTTTCCTGTGACCCTTTCAGCTTTTCCTCTCTTTGCTTTATGAATGCTATGAAGGTAGTTGTGGTCTTTCACCACACCATTTCTCCATGATATTCTGCCTCATCTTGGGCCCAAAGCAATGATTTAGACATGGACTAAACCTCTGGCACTATGAGCCAAAATAAACTTTTACTCCTCTAAGTTGTTCTCTTCAAGTATTTTGGTCACAATGAGAAAGTTTTGACTAATAATCCCCTTATCTTTTCTTTCTTTCTTTCTTTTTTGCATTTTTTTTTCTATAACATATAACCCTTGACTTTCTGAGTTAGGCTTAATTAACTTAACATAATGATCTCAACTTCCATCCATTTTTCTTTAAATTACATAATTTAATTCAGAGAATATATCTTTCAATATGGCATATAGATTATCAGAAAGGATCCAGACAAAGGAAACAGGTTGAGTACAGTTAAAGAGATTGGAAGGTGGAGATCTATTTGGGTAATGGAGACCATTCTTGTTTGACTTCAATGTATAGCAGCAGTTTCCAAAGTATGCTTTTGAAATCCTGGTGATAATTTAAACCCTATCAGGAGTTCCACAAGGTCAAAATTATTTTCATAATAATAAGTTGACATTTTTCTTTTTCACACTCCTTCACTCAGGGAGTGTGTACTGGGGTTCTTCAGAGCTATATTATGTGTAATGATGCCACTATTATGTGTGATGATGACCAATGGAATGATGGAATGAGTAGTGTGTGTTCCAGTGCTTTAAAAAAGGTTTTATTTAATTTCACATAAAATATATTGAAAACTATAACCCACATAAACAAAATCTATTTGGACTCCTAAATAATATAATGGACATAATACTGTGTTAACTCTTCTAATCTTGTTTCAAGGAGTATATGGGTACTCTGATAGATAGTAGGTAACTTTCAATGGGTTTTGTGTAGCAAAATGGCATATTTGGAGCTTCCCTAAAGGATAATATGTTAGAAGACAACCAAATGGGTTGTAGAAACCATTGTGGAGAATGGGAAGGAAATTACAAGGCTGCTATAGGAGCCCAGGTGAGGGGTACATGCTACTGAAGTAGGAATGATAATGGGAAAGGGAAAAATAGCAGTCAACAATTTACAGAGAGGTTGTCATTAATGGATGTGATGTGATGTGATGAACATGGGACCTGCTAGAAAATGAGATGTTAAGAATGCACAACTTCGATCCTTATAATGGTAATTTTTTTAATGTCAATTTGACTGAGCCATGAGGTGCCCAGATATTTGGTCAGCATTATTTTATGTGTTTCCATTAGGACAGTTTTGAATGTGATTAAAATTTAGACCAAGTAAAGTAGGTTTTACTAGACCTTATTAGTTGAAGGCCTAACTAGAACAAAAGGCTAACCCTTATCTGATTAGAAGAGAATTCTCCTATTTCTTTTTTTCTTTTATTTCTTTTCTTTCCTTTTTTACAGTGCTGGGCATCAACTGTAGGCCTTGTGCATGCTAAGAAAATTCTCTACCACTAAACTACACTGCAGCACTCCCTGATGGCCTTGGAAATGTGATTCTTGCAGGCAGTCTTGTGGTCTTTGGACATAAACTGGGATGTTAGCTCTGTATATTTTGGACTTGCAGCTTTCATGATTGTGTGAGTCACTTGGTTACAATAAATATATATTATATTCACATACGTATGTTTGTACCATGGGTTCTGTTTCTCAAGAGAATGGTTCTTGAAGAACAAATCTTGAGTGAATTTTCTGAATTGCTTCTATGTTTTTGAAAATTGACTCTCTAATATATTTAGAATTAAAGACATTAATGATTCTCTTTCCAGTAGTAAAGAGAGCATGATAGTCCATGACATGGTCTGACAAAAGAGGTATACAAAATATTACCTTTCTAAACTCCTAATCCAACACAGAGAGCAAGAATTTGGGTGATTGTAGTCGCCTGAAGCGATGGCCGCTTGGAGCAAAGAAGCCGCGGGAAGAAGTTTAGAGACGAACTGGAAACAAACAGCTCTTTATTCTGATAACTTTTCTCTCTAGCTCTAACTACTCCCCGACACGCCGTCCACGCTCCTCTAACCTCCAAAATGGCGCAGACCTCCTCCGCAATCTCACTCAAGTCCCTCGAGATCTCCCGCCAAGTCTCGCAAGATCCCGGGCCAAGTCCCGTGAGACTACGGAAGGCGACAATGCCCAAACATGTCCAAAGCCAAAGCCCGTAGTCCACCGCAATTTAAGCCATTTAAGCCATCTCCCCAAACAGGGCTCCTGCAGGTGATCACATATATTATACTTGGAAATATTTTCGTCTAAATTAATACATATAATAAGATTGGTTGCTTGCTCCTGATGTTGCAGAATAAAGTGGGGAAAGAAAAAGTTGGGCCCAGGGCTAAGAGCCACACAAATCCACCTGAAAGCTTTTCGTGTCTGTCCTGAGAGATGTTTATCTTCCATGGCTGCAGAATTGATTTCATTAAAAATCAAACCCAGAATCTCATTCTTTAGGTGATTTAATTACAATTCAAATTGAATTACCATCTTCACAGGATGTCTACTCTTTTTTCTTTTGGTACCGGGGATTGAACTCAGGGGTACTCGACCACTGGGCCACATCCCCAGCCCTTTTTTTTTTTTAAAAATTTTACTAGAGACAGGGTCTCACTGAGTTGCTAAGTGCCTCACCATTGCTGAGGCTGGCTTTGAACTAGGGATCCTCCTGCCTCAGCCTCCCAAGTGCTGGGATTACAGGCGTGTGCCTGGCAGGATGTCTACTCTTAATGTAAAGGCATTCATTTGGAAGAAACCAGATATTTAAAATTGAATTGCGAAGATAAGTACTTTGAAGAACCTAGAGAAAATGAATCCTCAAATTCCAATGATAGTATTTTTCAGTAGAAGCAACTCTTCAAAATCATCTGAGGTGTAAACATTGTATTACCTAAGGAAAAATAACAGTGCCATCCTCATACCAGGCAGTTGTCTGGCAAAGGAATGATCCTTCTACTTAGGACCTACCCCACCATTCCTTATGGTTCTAAACCTACAATTAGAGTCTGGAACCAGCAGGCCCCAAGTTTAAGTGCAACGTGGGACCCATGAGGAGGTGAACCATACTCCATCAGAACAATTTGAGTTTTCTAATTTATATAAGAAAATCGGAGTTTACATGTGAAGCAAATATGAAGGGGATGGGATAACAATGAGGGGAACACAAAGTTGGATCTGGCTGAATTAATTGACATGAGTTTACTGAGTTTACTAAGTGCAGTTAATTTTAGTGCTTGGGGGCTTAGAAAAGACTTTCAAAGTATATTTGGTTGGCTGAAACATGACCTGAAAAATGGCCAACAGTGAATGAGTTAGAAATGCCAGACCAGTCTTGATTTAATGTAGAAAAATGGATTGAAAGACTTAGGAGATTTCAATGTTAGAGTGGATTTGTCATTTAAGATCTCATCACCCATATTTGGAGATATACCTTTCATAACAACTGTGAGAAACAAATAAATGAGGGAAGCCTGGGCATTCTTGAGGAGCTTGGTGATTGCCCTTCTCTGTACACAAGATGGTACAGTGGGAACTGTGGACACTGAATTGGAAATTCTGAATTCAATGAGAGTAACTGGATACCAGGATTGCAGGGGTCAAGTGGCAGGCACTTACTGTAAGGTAATGTCGGTGTGATTAATAGAGAGCAGAGTCAAAGCAACAATAGAAGAGTCTGACTCATGTAGGACTATGGTGTTGGTTAATTGATCAAGGAGTTCCCAGAAATCAAATAGATAGGAAGTCTACTAAATTCATGTTCTGTATAAGCAGGAAAGTTCTAGGTCAAGTGAATAAATGTCTAACCTGAATCATAAGAATAAAAATTTGTGGTCTCTCAATCAATTCCTAGACTTGAGCTTATTTACAGATTCACAATATTTTGAATGGAAGGGAAAGGGCCCTGGTGCACTACCAACATTTATATTGTTAGTGTTTCTCCCAGTCTTCCTCAAAGGAACATATAATCTTCTATCAGGGTAACTGCAATGAGGAAAAGGAAATAATCAGAAATTTTAGAGACTACTGAAACACATGGGCTTTGAACTAACATTGATCCCAGGAGACTAAACATCAGTGAAGTCTACCAGTCAGGCATATGAAGGTCAAGTGATCAATGGAGTTTTATCTTGGTTCTCTCTCCTAGTGGGTTCAGTGTGTTCCCAAATTCATTCTGTGGCTATTTTCCTGGCTCTGGCATGTATAATTGGCATAGTCATAATCATCAACTGCAATTATTCCCACATTGATTTCCTGACCTGTGGAGTTAGGGCTATTGTGATGGGAAATGGCAAGTGTTATACACTAGAACTGCCTTTTACTAGAAAAAAATCTCAAACCAAGAACAGTACCACATTCCTGAAGGGACTGGAGAGTAGTGCCACCACCAAGGACTTGGAGGATGTAAGGGTGGTGATTTCCACATCTTTATTAAACTTTCCTGTTTAGCCTGTGCACAACACAGATGGATCTTGGAAAATTACAATGAATTATTCTAAGTTTAAGTAGGTAGTATCTCCAATTGCAGCTACTACACCAGATGTAGTTTCATTACTTGACATATCCCTGGCACCTGGTATGCAGTTATTGATTTGAAAAATTTGTTTTTCTCCATTTCCTGTCAATAAGTTCCACCAGAAAGAGTTTGCTGTTTTCTGTCAAGGCCATAAATACATTCTTTGTCCTTCCTCAAGAGTATATCAACTCTCCAGTCCTTAATTATCAGTAGTTTGCAGAAATGTAGATCCCCTTCCCTTCCATATGATGTTATGCTGGTCCATTCTGTTGGTTGGACCTCGTGAAAAGACACTATTCTATACGTCTTAAGATATTTACACATGAGAAGGTGGGAAATAATTCTGATGAAAATTCAAAACTTCCTGCTTTAGTGAAACTTTTTAATGTCTGATGGTATGGTGCATGTTGAAGTATCCCTTCTAAGGTAAAGGATAATTTGTTGCCCTCTTACAGCCAAATAGACAAAAAATGCTGAGTATAGCTCTTGAGATTTGGAAGGCATCATATTTTTCATTTGGGTGTGTTATATCAGTCCATATATTTTTTGTAGTATAATGTATTATTTTATTGTATACTTTATAAAAAAACAAAAGCTCATACACACATTCCCCAAACGCTAGGAAAAGAGCTTACATCTTTCTTGTGCAGCCATCTTCTAAAGCAGGCCATATTGTTTGTTTCTATATATACCCCTGTGTACTTCTATTTCCTTGCATATTTGTATTCCAACTACAAAAATGGAACTGCAAAGGGTTTTTATAAAGATAAATGAGATCTTCTTGCCCTTGTTATCGTACGGACACTTGAGGTGACTCAAGAACCATGAGAGTAACAAGAAGAAAAAAAAAATCTAATGAAGGAATGGAATGTCTATTAGCTGTAACAAGTAGCTGTTATTATTTGTTGAACTGGCACCTCCCTGACATAATCAGTCTGTAGGGACATGGGCACAGGGACTGGGGAGATAGACATGGGCACGGTGATTGCTTCTACTTATTTCCAGAAGGCACATGTTTTCTACACCTTTTCTTAAGTGACTGAAGACAAACTACAGGAGAATTCAGTAGTTAGATTCTGCCCACTCTGAGGTATTAAATGCATAAGGAAAAGATTAGTTATGTCCAAGTAGCATACATTAAAAATAGTTTTAAACCAACATGGCTGGCTGTTAAGATTTTTAAAAATTAAAATATTTATTCACATAATTTTAAACTAAAGTCAAAGCTAATTGTATTTTAGGGTAATGATTTAAGTGCCAGTGATGCAGTTTTCACATTTGTTTCCTCCAGAGAAAAGGCAGATCAGTTGTTCTTGAACAAGTCAATGCAGCTCTGCAAGAGGAGACATTGCTTCCAGCATGCTTTATTTCCAGTTCAGACATCTCGATTAGGGTCTTTCTAAATGCTGCCAATGTCTTCTGTTTGAAATTTCTAAGTTCTTCTTCGGCAGATTCAGAAAGCTGTTCAAATTCCTGGCAGCATTTCTGCTGGTGTGTCTCAGTCAACTTGACATCTTTGCTTTTATGTTTGTTTGTTTGTTTGTTTTTGTTTTTGGTACTGGGGACTGAACTCAGGGGCACTCGACCACTGGGCCACATCTCCATCCCTTTTTTGTGTTTTATTAGAGACTGAGTCTCACTGAGTTGCTAAGTGCCTCGCCATTGGTGAGACTGTCTTTGAACTCTCTCGATCCTCCTGGCCTCAGCCTCCCAAGTCCTGGGATTACAGGTGTGTGCCACTGTGCTCAGCTAAAGACATCTTTGCTTTTTAACTGGGCCTTATCCAGAGCTTTGTTTGAGTTCTCCTAGTCGATGAGGGCTTTGGTGCATCTGTATAAGAGATCCTTTGCAGCCTCTATGAGCATGTAGTATTAGAGAAGCTCTGTCAACTTTAAATCTTCATCTGATGAGACTTGACCCTCTACTTTCGTTTTCAAATAGTTCAGCAACTTCAATCGGTATTTTTTGATGATTGCGAGTTCATCTAAAGCCAGGCCCTGCAAACTGGCTGCAGTGTGAATATTATCATTGGCAACATTTGTATGAGATCTGGTCATTCTGTCAGCTTTAGCACAGGAATCCTTGAGCCTGTGGGAATAGTTAATAAGAAAGTTCTTCTCTTGCTCAAAGAAGTCATTCACCTCCTTAACTGCAGGAAAAAGAAATTCATCAGCACTTTTCACCACAATTTTAAAGAAGCCACCAAACATCTCTTTGGTATTTTTCCATCTAACGCTTAGATCCTGATCATATTCCAGGAAAACATGAAAGTTGCGATTTTCTGCGAACAGAATGAGAAGAAAGCCACTGAAGAAACACTTCATGAGAGGACGTATTCTTCTTAAAGACAGCAAGATACTCGGCTTCCAGTTCTTGTTTTATCTTTGCAAATTTTTCTTTGGTCATAGACCCTTCACCCTCTCCCAGTTTCTGCATCTTTTCTCAAGGACCATTGAAATCTGGTTTTGTAGGAGTAGAGGAAATAATAAGCGTAGTCTGTGGTTTCAATAAGAGTATTGTGTAGCCACACAAAGTTTTCATGTGCCTTATAACAGAAAACTCTGGGCTCTGAAACGTGGGCTATGGAGTCTTGGTGTACATTGTCAACTTGACCTTACCTGTCACTGAGCACATCAGGTATGTCAATCTGAAGTGAGGGGTCAACATTCAGGTCCACAGACACAGACCTCAGGTTGACATGGTCCTCCTCCTCCTGCTGTAAGCAACTTGGGAACTGTGGTCATGGCGATGCGGGTCTAGAGCAGGGGCCACCTGGCCTCATTCAGCACCACACAGAGACCACTGACCAGAGGACTGCAACACGGAGAGGAGCCACTTTGACAGAGCACAGTCCATATTTCAATGACCTGAACAGCTCCCGTTGTTTGAGTGGGGCCAGAACAGGAGAAAGCTCTGCTCAGGTCCAGGCTGACATACAGTCTGCCCTGCCACATGATCCACCAGATACAATGGTGCTTGAAGTGTCCATGTAATAGGGATGCTGTGTAGAGCCTTAGGCAGGACTCTAGGTAAATTGTCACTCAGGCCTTTAGGATTTTTGAACAAATCACTGTAATCCCCCTCAGAGAACTATCTCCATTTTAGAGATAGGTCTTAGCCTGCTACTGGACTTTAACAGAGACTGAACATTTAACTATGGGCCACCAAGTTACCATGTGACCTGAGCTGCTCATCACAAACTGGTATAATCTGGCCTACCAAGCCAGAAGGTTGCATGTGCAGTGCAGCATTGCCTTGATAGTGCAAGTAACGTATATGATGTATTGCCCTAAATGCCCATGGCCCTACAAACTACAATGCAGGCAAGCAAGAGCAAATACAGAATACTGGAGATCTCCTAGGTTTTCTCTTAATATTATTATATTCTGTGAACATGAATTGGAATGGAAATCTCTTAGTATTATCATGACCTGTGGACATCAATGGAAATTATAACAGTTCAATTCAGGTAGTACTACTAATGGCTTAGACACTTTGGGATGAATGTTTAGGTCACCTCCCACATACCAGGTAAAGATCTGCTGAGTTGTTTGCTAGAGACAAAAAGAATATAAAATGAGGTAGTAAAAGTAGATACAGTTGGCCCTCATGTCCACAGTTTCTGCATCTTCAGATTAAACAAATGTAAATTGAAAATTGTGTCTGTACTGAACATATACTATTTTTTTTGCCATTATTCCTTAGACTATATAGCATAGCAATCATTTACAGTGCACTTGCACAGTGTTATGTATTATAAGTAACCTCACATTGACTTAGAGTACACAGGAGGATGTATATAGTTTATAGGCAAATACTGCAGCATTTGATGTAAGCGAATTGAACATCCATGGATTTAGGCATTCACAGAGGAGTCCTAGAACAAATTCCCCTCAGATACATGATCAGTTACAGAATTGAGAACTGTAATTGTGTATGTGTGTGTATGCCCCCCCCCCCCACATATATTGTGTTCATAGTCTTCCTTTTTGCATTCCCATTTCTTAACATGAGACATATTACCTTTATACCATAGTATTTAAGCATTTTATGCTTTTATACCATAGTATTTAAATTATTGGACATCAACAAGAAGAATACTCAAGGAAACAGTGCTCTCCTGATCAGCAAGTGCAAATCACCTGTGGTCCTCCCAGCTTGGATGGCAAAAGACCATGGAGGAACTCACAATGTTGGGCTGGCAGGTCAACCTCACTTGTGCTGACTCTGCTGTGCCTAAGTATGACCAGCCCCCATGTGTAACCTATATTCCTCTGACAACCCAGTCTCTGGCTGCACAAGGATGCTCTGTGGTCATGGGGAGCTCAGGGGGTCTTGATGGTGCCCATATAGTGGTGAGCTATTCATGTGGGATGCAGAAGAGGGTTCATCCTCACTGAAGCTCCCTATAGATGGAATTATGCTGCCGGTGCTCTGCCAGATGCATGTGGATCCCAACCCCAGTACTCTGCCTCATTCCCCAGTTTGGTTTTTCCCTCCACATCCTGGGCCTGTCTTCCCTCAGAGTGCAGCCCTTTGTACTGTGTCACTGTGCTGTGAGGGTCCAAGAACCCCCTGTTGTAGCCCTCAGCAAAGGATTGATGTGGAAATAGGAAGCCCAGTTCCTGCCTCCAGGAGGGTTGTTACCTGACCTGGAACAGTTGGGCTAAGATCAGGCTGAGGCAGGGACTTGTAGAGCCCATACCCTTGCTTGGCTTCCACATGGTCTCCCTGATGATTCTCTCTTTGGAGAATTGCACCCACATCTTACTGCCAGGGTCTGCTTCTGGGGACCCAGCTCCAAACAGAGTTTGGCATGGCTTCCTGAAGCTGTGAGAAGGCAGCCTCATTAAACAGCCTGTGGCTCCAGGATTACAAGCAGGCTGTGACCTAATGTTTCAACAAATTCCACCTTCCTCCTCCCTGAGGCCAGGAGAGGAGTCCTGGGCTCACAAACATGTGGGTTGCTGGGAAGGGCATCTGAACTTATTGACCATGTCTCACACGGGTAAGGGAATGGGTTCCCCTCTGGAGGGATGGGCTGGCTGAGAAATAAAAGTTAAGATAAGTAGTACTATGAGATAACCACAGGACACAGAAAAGTAGTTTCAGAGTCGGGGCAGCGATGGGCCAAGCTGACCAGACGGGTCCAGCTTCTAACAAAGAAGAGAGCCTGCGTTTGATTGATTTATATCAGAAAACATCAAAGATTTCAATAGAAAATTCTTCACCAAAACAGGATAAAGGTGGGGGCAGGTAGGCTGCTCAGTTCCTAATGAGTCATGCCCATCTCCCGTGCTGCTCTTTTGACAGAGCAGAGGGGGGGGGGGGGGGGGGTTACTTGCAAAGGGTGATCTTGATAGCGGGGATTGCCTTTGTAAGTTCCCAATTACCAGATCTACCCCCTTGCTGGCTTCAATGCTATGAAGGTCCTCATGCATTTCATGGGTGGCTCTCTGCATGAACTCATATTCAGCTATCACAGCCCGCTCTTCATAGAGTCCCCTGGAGGAAGGCAACTTGGCCTGTTGTTCTCCTCACCTGCACAGTTCATCATTCCCTGTTTCTCACACTGGTGGTGGTTGGGGTTGTTCTTCATCACCTCAGAGTTTACGGAGGCAGACAGTGGTCTCCTGGTTAAAGTCACGATAGACTCTGGAATTTTAAGCCTTGGTAAGCCAAGCCCTAGTTAGTCAGTTCAGTTTTTTTCTCTGAAACTATGGATGCAAGCCTGATCCCTCTGGGGAGACACCATCAGTGACTCTTCCTTGGAAACTGGTTCCCCACAACATTTCAGCAATTCAGTGGTTCACTGGGGATAACCTAATGCATGGAGAGCTGTCCATTAACTACTCAGAACTCTTCTTGATTCTCTTCCTCTTCTGGATGGAGGTCATGTTCCTGTTAATTACTTGAAACTGACACCTTGTCTTTACTATAGAGTCCTTGCCAGCATGACCCACACTTACCATGGGTCCCTTCTATTCCCACCTCCTTACTCTTAGAACTCATGGCATGTATGCAATTTCCCAAGGGGTATGTCCAGAGGCGAGGTGAGTGGAGGAGCTCCCACCTCAGGATCTCAAGAGATCCTGTGACCTGGACCCTCATTTTTCCTGGACAGTTGGGTGTTTTTCCCTCATAAGCCTTACACAGAGGTAGTTCCTTCTCTGGTGAAAGTCTCCTATTTCGTAGGGGGTCTCCTCAGTGCTGTTTGGGAAAGAGATTGGAAAGTTCTTACAACATTTAGATTTTGCAAACTTCCATGTGATCCTCAACCAGGACTTCTATCTTCATAGATGTGGATCTGGAGAATGTCTGTCCATGCTCTCAGAGAAGATCCAGTTAGAATGTGCTCAGGAAGTTCCTGGGATGTGAACTGAAGGCATTTATGCTGCTCAACACTGCATAACGACCACAGTACTGGGTTGTTTGTCATGTGGTTAATGATTTGCTTCCCTTAGGAAGTGAAAAGGTGAAAGAACACAAACAGGGCTTAATTTGTTTGTGAGTGGAGGAGATAATTTTCTTTATCATTTGTTTAGTGGTATAGGAAATCACGCCTCATACAAAATGTATTTTGCTAACATTCTTTTAAAATCACACAGATGTTTGAATAACTTGTGCAAATGATGGCAGACATTTTTGTGAGACAGGTTTTAATAAAAAGAAGAGAAGCCGGGCGCGGTGGCGCACGCCTGTAATCCCAGCACTTTGGGAGGCTGAGGCAGGAGGATCGCGAGTTCAAAGCCAGCCTCAACAATGGCGAGGCACTTAGCAACTCAGTGAGACCCTGTCTCTCATAAAATACAAAAAAAGGGCTGGGGATGTGGCCCAGTGGTCAAGTGCCCCTGAGTTCAATCCCCGGTACCACAAAAAAAAAAAAAAAAAAAAAAAAAAAAAAAAAAAAGAAGAGAAAACAGAACAAGATTTTATATGTGGCTGATCAACTTGACCATAAGGACAATTTTGCTAGAAGCCTTCTATTAAAGAAGTATGAAAAGTAACATTTTCCCCTAGAGATATAAGATTCAAGTTTTTCTTAAAATGTACAAGGGATTGGATATTTTATTTTATTTTTCCTTGGGTGAATTTACAGTTCTTTTTTTAACAAGAAGTTCACCTGAAATATAAAATCTCTTTCTGCTTTCCAGCTTTGTTTTGGTCACAGAAGTTGGCTCAGGTTCTTAATTATCCTCTGTTATTTAGCATTTGGTCCAGTGTCCAGCAGTGGCCTTTCTCTTTGTCTTGGGACCACTTTAACCTCAGTCAACCTGGAGCAGACCCAGCTCACTGGGTTCCATTCTCCATGTTATCCTCTGTATCTCATAGTCTAATATTAGAGTTGTGCCATCATTTTTCTCATTCTTGACCATCGCTATGGTTTTTTAGTATATCATCTAAACTTGTGTGTTAGATAGTCAACCTCCACTGCAACATTGTTGGGAGGAAGATCCTCATAAGAGGTGATTAGGTCATTAGGAGTGAATTATTTGGGAAGTGAGTTGCTTAGGTCACCATAGGAGTGAATTATTTGGGAAGTGAGTTGCTAATGAAAGGATAAGCCCCCACCCCTCATGCTCTTTTGCCCTCACACCTTCCACCATGGAATGATGCATTAAGAAAGTCCTTGCCAGATGTGGACCCTTCAACTTTGAAATTCCTATGCTTCAGAATTTTAAGAAACAAATCTCTGTTCTTTACCAATCATCCATGTCAGTTATAGTAGCACAAAATGGACCAAGACAACTGTTCAGAATAAGAAAGAGTTCTTCACATTCTCCCTGGTACTTACTTCTTTGCTTTATTTTTAACTTTCTCATGCTGAAATTCTGTTCTTTTTTATTTATCTCTTTTCAGGAATTTTGTCTTTGAGAAACCAGATAGTTGCAGACAAGTGATGGAGTGAAGTTGTATTTATTTTGCCTTAGTACAGAGTATATTTTCACGTGGCAGGTGTCTACACCAATGACCATGTAACTTAATTTAAAACTTTCTACCCAGGATTTATAATTTTTTTTTTCTCTTTTGAACCAAGGATTGAACTCAGGGGCACTCAACCACTGGGCCACATCCCCAGCCCCCCCACTTTTTTTTGTATTTTATTAGAGACAGGATCTCACTGAGTTGCTAAGTGCCTTGCCATTGCTGAGGCTGGCTTTGAACTCGCGATCCTCCTGCCTTAGCTTCCCAAGTGCTGGGATTACAGGCGTGCACCACCATGCCAGGCTTGATTATGTTTTAATGAAGTATTATTATAGTGGTACAGTATCTACAGGTAGTGTGGAATGGCTTAGGATGGAAGGAAGAATGTTTTTGTTTTAAGTATCATGGGGCTTAAATGGGTACAACCTAGCAATAAAATCTGGGGCATCATCCCCAACACCCACCAGCTGCTCTCAGATCTCTGTGCGAAAAGTCAGAGTGCTCCCTGCCATCTTCTTCTGGTAGTCCTTGTCAAATTCTTCATTTTGGGCCACAGTAAAATAGTTCTTCCAGTCACCAGGCATCCCTGAAACAAGGCAAAATCTCAGTGATTGCTACAGGAGTTCAGGGAGAATTGAGTGTACACCCAACTTGTACAGTGGTATTGCTGGCAAGAATTAGCAATGGAGCATAAAACACTAATGGAAGAATCCAAATAATCATGAGAATTACAGGGTTTCACTTGGCATCCTAGGATATATGTCTCCTCTACCTTTCCTCATAAAGGGGGAGATGGAGTGGTTCATGATGCTGCTAGGCAAAGTAGTATAGTTGGCCATTGGGTTTTGCTTCATTACATCAAAAGAGGTATGGTAGATGATTTTATTCAGAACTTCCTCTGTTACATCTTTCTCCAGGAACTTCAATATCTTCTCAATTTCCCTCTTTGGATCCTGTATGTGAAACAATTACACAAAACAAATATTTTGGGGTCTTCCATTAGGGATGATATTCTGTTTAGGTTAACTGAATTTGTAAAGAGATGTGTTAAGGGATTCATTCAAACGTATTCAACAAATATTTCTCAAGTGTTACTAGTGAAAGGCACTGTACTAGCCCAGATGTGTGGCAACAAGAAGTTTGGGACTATTTCTATCGCCAAGGAAATTACCTGCAAGAGGGAAATTGAGTATAAAATGACCAATTGCAGTCCCTGGCAGAGAAAGTACATGTTTCCTGCACCCAGAGAGAGCACCAGGAAATCTCAAGAGAAGGAGCAATGCTATCTTCTGGGGCAGATCAGGGAAGGTATAGTGAACAAGGGACAGTGTTGGTTAGTGTGATAATTAACTCTAGTTTCTGTGCTATAAGAATTGGCAGCAAATGGTCTATGAGCTTAATAGAAGGCCAATAAAAAGATGAATAAAAGGTATATCCAGTTTGCCCAGAAATGTACATGTTTGTACCTTGCTTCTTTCTGATAAAAAAAAGTTGCAAAAAGAGGAGTTGTAGCTTTTGATTAAATTTTAGAGAACTTCTTAGCAGGGTCATAGGAGGTAGTTTTGTAATTCTAGGACATGAATCCAGAGTCACAAGGGTTGAATCTGATATCCACTCATCCACAAGGAAATGGAGAAATCTGTTCACTGTCCTAATGTGTGATACTAATCCTTCCAATTTTATATGGACTAGACCTCAAGTAGCAATGAGGGTTTGGGACATAGAAGAGAGAGAAGGAAGTTAGATTTCTTGAACACAAATATGCACACTTGATAATTATGATTGTGTAAATTTTTACAATAATCTCATGAGATAGAGATGATATAATTTTGTAGGTAAAGAATCATGGCTCATATGTATCAGGATTCAACAAGGTGATCTGGCTAGAAGTCACAAGCTACTTCCTGAGAAAGAAGGATCTTCTGAAAGTGTAAGCAAAAGCCAAGATAATTTTTTTTTTTTTTTGGTACCGGGGATTGAACTCAGCAGCACTCGGCCACTGGGTCACATCCCCATCCCTTTTTTGTATTTTATTAGAGACAGGGTCTCACTGAGTTGCTAAGTACCTCACCATTGCTGAGGCTGGCTTTGAACTCGCGATCCTCCTGCCTTAGCCTCCCAAGTGCTGGGATTACAGGCATGCGCCACCGTGCCCAGCTTCACCAAGATAATTTTGAAGTCAATAAATAAATAAATAAACCAAATAAATAAACCACCACCACCACCACCACCACCAACAACAACAACAAAATGAGGTGAGAGCTGAGGAGAAAACCTAGCTAGAAAGAGTGTCATGGAGAGATTCTTCTGTTGGCAAGTCCACATTCCAGGATCCCCACATCCCAGGACATGGGGGGACATGATGGGGATCATATTGCCCCTCACCTCTTTCATGTCCTCATAGAAGAGGTAGAGAATGCGGTGCTGGTCCTTCACATCCCACCATCCCTTTACATGGTCATACCAAGAGCCCCACAACACTGAGGAGGAGAGAGAAGGGACATCATTGTCAATATAAAACTTATCAAATGAGCATGGCTTATCAAATAAAAGAGGAAAATTACTAAATACAACCAAAATACAAAGATACTGAGCAGAAGAATTCTTATTCCAGAGGACAGAAAACTTGTCCTTTGAAAGTATTTTGGAAGATTATGAAAAAATATTCTGAATTTCCTGGGTTATATTTCCATCCTTGAACCTAGTTCTCCACAAAACATTGTCTATGGCCAGGGAATAAAAATCTTTTCCTTGCATCACCACAAGTTGTATAGATCAATAAATATTGTTTCTAACATGCTGATTTTGAAAAAGACTTTCATTTCAAAAAGTCTATAATTACCAGCTCTTGGGGCATCTTTGTTTTCAGTAATGGTAAATGGAAGGGAGAGAAAATTGCTGGGTGTCTTTTGTTGTCCCTGTGAACCCTACTCTACCTTGCATCTTTGTTTACACTGCCAAGCACTTTGCAAGTTGACCTGCACAATCTGTGACCAGGGGCTCCCTTTCCCTCAGAATTATAGATGGACTTTAGTTCAAGAAGCATTGGAAGGCTTTTGAAGGCAGGAGGAGAGGAAGAACAATATATTTATTTCACTGATGCTTCCCTGTTGGCTCACTTTGTTGATTGCTAACTCCACCAAAGGCCTCAGCTCCTGTGAAGGGGACTTCTCCTATCTCCAGGGAACTGTTGCTCCTTCAAGAATACTTCACTACCTCTTTTTGGTTTCTCAAAACTCGGCCCACAGCATTGTAAATAGTCTGTTTATTTACATCTCCTGGGTGACTTCATTTGTGGCATCTGCTTCCTTACAAGACCTTGACAGATACAATCATTTATTGAAAACTCTTCTCTTTTGATGTCAACAGTCAAGTGAGTAAGAAAATAGGAACCCCCAATTTCCTTTCACTTACCTTTTCCATCTTTGAACGTTTCAATATATTCCTCCCATGTACCAGGGTCAGGCACCATTGAATTCATTCTTGAGAAATGATAGTAGGACACCAGACAGTCCTTGGCATTCCTAGCCACGTAGATAATCTGAAATCATCCAGAAAATGGAGAGAGAGGCAGAGAGTAAACAAGGTAGAAAATTATCACCATTTACTGCTGAGGTCGTGCAGGAGCCCTGTTTGGGGAGATGGCTTGAAATGCGGTTGACTATGAGCCGTGGAGATTTGGGCATTGTCGCCTTCCGTAGTCTCACGGGACTTGTCCCAGGATCTCGAGTGACTTGGCCGAAATTGCTGATCGGGTCAGCGCCATTTTGGTGGTGTGTGTGTGTGGCGTGTGTTAGTCATTGTTAGAACCAGAGAGAAAAGTTATCAGAATAAAAAGCTGTTCGTCTCCAGTTTGCCTCTGAACTTCTTCCCTCGGCTCCGTTGCTCTAAGCGCTTCAGGCGGCAACGAGGTCGTTGTTTTTAGAAAGACTTTTTGGAGAATCTTGGATGATTCTATTGGAGTAATAGAAGGTGCGTATGTTTTCCACAAAGTGATCATCTCTTCCAGTCTGCCTAGAAACAGTTCTGATTTGTAGCTGTTAGTCTTAGTATTACTATTGAGCACCTCTTTTTTATCCGAGATTTATCCTGGTTTTCACATAAATACTGTACTTACCCTAACTTAACTTGGAGAATAAGGTATGTTCATCCATTCAGTGTACTCTAACAAAATACCACAGACTGGGTGTCATATAAAAAAAAAAAAAACCACAAAGTTATTTTCACAATTCTAGAGGTTAGATTATCTAAGACTAAGGTCAAGTCTTGCTTCTTCATAGATGACGATGTTTTATAAGGGTCCTAATCTTAGGATCTCAGGACCTAATCATCTACGAAAGCATCCTCATTCCTAAAACCATTGCTTTGGGGATTAGAATTTCAATATTTGAATTTAAGAGGGCCATAACATGTGAAGGAAAGGTTCTCCCTGGATTTTGGTAAGCAAAAAGTCTAAATTATAAAGTGGAAGGTGCTAAAGCAGTGAGATTATTATACCATTTCTACAAGATGAATATCACTCAGGCTTATAGATAAATTATCATTCCTACTTTTTACTCGTGGATAAGATTGAGGACCTCTAAGGAGAGTGTCAAGTCTGCCTTTAGTGATGTTTGTGATGGTGTTTCTTATAGGAAGGCAATGGTATGTCCTGGCAAGGAAAAAAATGTCCTTTTAGCTTCTTGTCTTGCTGTCCCCCTCCTTCCCTAACCACCTTGGCTCCTGTTCCAATCTATGCTGCTGTATGCATTTCAGTGGGGTTGGGGAAGACGAGCACTATGCAGATGGATAGTGATCCCCAAAGGTCCATATGTAAAGAATTGGTACTCAGGGTAGTACTACCGGAAGGTGCTATGGACTTTTAAGAGGTTGAGCCTGTGAGAGGGAGGTCTTAGGTCATTGGAGGTGTATTCTCAGAGAGGATTGTAGGACCCTATATTCTCTCCTTTTCTCTCCCTTTATTTTTTCATCTCTCTATTTCTTAGCTAACCATTTGAAAACTCACTCTGATATGCACTCCTGCCATATATTGCCCTCACGGGAGGCCTAACTAAGTGGGCTGACTGGTCTTGTATTTTACCCTCTGGAACTATAAGTAAAAATAGTCCTCCTTTTACTTTACAAGTAGCATGTGTCAGGTATTTCATTATAGTACTTCAAAGCTAACTGATACAAGCTCAGTGTTTTCTCAAGCATTTTTGCCCAGCATATCTCTTTATCAACAGAAATAGTGTCCAACACAACCAACCACTCAGTCATATTTTCCTCGTGGTGAATTACTCTACCTCTTACATTCCCAACTGCATTTAACCCATTATATTCCTAGACTTTTCATGACTATTTTTCTGGCCTATTTTTTGCTGTTGGATTTCCATCCAATGTTAATGAACATAATTAGAAAACCAAAAAGTTTGAGGTAACTACAAAGTCTTGTATCAATATATTTTGTGAGATATTTCTTAATTCTTATGTTGGTTCTTGCTTTCAAGGCCTGAGTAACTAACAGTGAAGTCCGGAGTTAGATAGGGATGTGTAGTCCAATGTTAAATCTATTTCCTAGAGTTTGTTATTAGCTTTGAATTGCTGCTAAAACAAGTTACCACAATTGCAATGCCTTAAAACAATGTGTATTTATTCTTTTATAGATATGGCAGTCAGATTTCACTGGGCTAAAGTCAAGGTGTAAGCAAAGCTGGTTCTTTTTGGTAGCTCTAGTGAAAAATTCATTTCCTTATTTTTGACTTCTAGAGTGTAACTGCATTTTTTGCCTACTGATACTCTCCTGGATCATTCTAACTTCTTTTTTTGTCACATCTCCTATTTCCTCCTTTAATCTGCTTTCTCCTGTATTATAAAGACCTTTGTGGTGATATCTAGGGCCTAGATAATCCAGGATAATCATACCATCTTAAGATCCTTAATTTTATCATATCTACAAGGTCCATTTTCCAATAACAACATTCCCAGGTACTATTTATTAGATGCAGATATCTTTGGGCAATCACTTTTCAGCCTACTATACCATCCTAAAATGAAAAGCTTGTACTAAGTTCTCTAAAGTCATTTCCCACTCAAATAACCCACAAATCTTAGGGGATAAAGACAGAGATAATGCCACTGATATTTCTACATTATTTAGAAGACCTGAGTTTACAAAAAAAAAAAAAAAGGTGTTAGTATGGTGATTAACCAAGGGCTGAGCCTACAAGATCTGGTAATAATACTGTATTTTTTTTTTTTTTTTTTTTGGTACTGGGGATTGAACTCAGGGGTACTCGACCACTGGGTCACATCCCCAGCCCTTTATTGTATTTTATTTAGAGACAGGGTCTCACTGAGTTGCCAAGTGCCTCACCTGCCGTTGCTGAGGCTGGCTTTGAACTTGTGATCCTCCTGCCTCAGCCTCCCAAGTGCTGGGATTATAGGCCTGAGCCACCATACCTAGCTAATACTGGTTTTTGAGCAGCGAAATTAGCATGTCCTGAATAGAAGTATCTGTGGCAATAAAGCAAAAATTTTCCACAAGTCAAGGTTTCTTGGGTATAATCTCAGAAAGAATTCAGGAATGGGATAGAATTCTTGAGCATAGTCTTATGGCTGTCTATACTCCTTTGTCTTGTTCCCTTTTTCCTCTTGCAGGAATGGGAGAGCATTTGTGAAAATGAAAAACTATTCAGTGGTATTGTACTTTATTTGGAGAGAGCAGATGGTCAAGATAAAGAATTGGTAAGTCATAGAAATCCAGAAAACAGAATTGAAAGCAATTACTTGCATTTTGCATCTGGACACTGCACTGAGGAGAGCGTGCCATAGCTAAATAGACATAACTTTTATGGTTTCCTAATTTGAGTTCAGTACAGAAAGTGAAGGAGCTTGTGGTTATCTTGGCAGTGAGAAATTTAACATAAACTCACTTTGTTAGCAACTTTCAGATAATTTGGTTTCCCTAGGATCTTGCCCATAAGGAGATATTCTAGTCCAGTTGATATGAACATCTGATTCTGCCAGGTGGTTTTACTTTCTGTTGTTAATTTTTAAGTTAATATTTGGTTTATATTCCATATTGCATTGATTTCACTGGTAGAACAGATATCAAAAGGAATCACGAAAGTAGTCAACGTATACCACAATTGTGGGATTTGAATTAGGAACTGTCAAAAATATTTTAAAGGAGGACATAGAGGCATAATAGTACCTGGAAGTTTGCTTCATGAGATATGCTCTTTTTAAGGGTGAGCCAAGTTTCTAAATGCTAACAAAATCAGATTTCTCACCCTGAAAGGAAGAGAAACAGGTTTTGGACACCAAAGTGGACATGATCTAATTGGAGAAGCCAGATAGTGAACAAGAGCATGGACAGTGGAGAATATAATTGACAGACTCAGCTGCGGCGCTCCGAATTTGCCACCATGTTCCTTGAAAGGCCACATTTCTGAAAGGCTGCTTGTAGCTAAAGAGTGAGCATGATAGGGATACCTAGGGAAATCAGAACTCTCTGATGGTTGGCTTTGGCTGGAGGACCTGTATCAGTGTGGCTGTATTTTTTCAGGGCTTCATTGCAAATGTCTCCAGAGCTCCTTACTTGCCTCTTCCCCATGGGATCAGGCCTGCATCACAATCTGATGGCTCTCCATACTCCTTTGTCAACATTTTGTCCCCAGAGGTTTTTCCCCAAATAGATCTTTTCATATCTAACTCCTCCATGCCCTATGCTTCTTGGAGGACCCAAACTAAGATATCAACCTTCCTCAGGAAATGCTTGCTTTGTTTTATTGTTCACTGCCTTTGAATGTGGCTTAGCTGACAATCAGAATAATTTCCCAATATATTTCCAGAAATAGTATTTGGAAAGGAAGGTGGATTCAGAATGGAGAGTATGGTATTATGGCATAAAGCCACCATGTTCTGTGTAGTTGTCTGGTTAATTTCTTTTCACTGTCTTTGCTTGTTGCAACTTAGAGATAGACATTCTTCGGCTGTACCCAGCAAAACTTACCTTTGAATTCTCTTTCCAGAAGGATGGTGGTAGCATCTGAACAGGTAGATGAGTCTTCAGAGTTCTAGGAGAAGGCATTTTGTTGGCCATGTCCAGACCTTGGGAGATACATTGAACATTTCTCATCAGCTGCATGGATCCAACAGTGTTTTGTGAAACATTGGGAATCATATTGAGCACATGACTGGCTCTATGCTTTAAAGAATGATGTTGTAGTCTGTGTTTCCCCCTGATACAGTTTACCTGTTCATTCTGGTAGAGGACAACATTAATGAAGCATAGCAAAATGTGGAGACAATACTGCTCCCCTCTCCTTTTGAGCACTGATGTGTGCCTGGGCAGGCAGATAAAGAGGCTTCAGGAGGTTTAAGTTTAATGAGAACAAAACTCAGGGTATTTGATTCTTTAAGCTTCTCTATTACTGCATGGTGAAGAGCTGTCTATTCCTCTTAAGGGAAGGAGGTTAATGAGGCAGCTTGATGGCCCTAGAAGCTCTGTTTATAGTTTCAGCCTTTCTTTCAGCTTTTACTTCCATAACCAAGAATCACAGTCATGTGCCAGCACGGAGCACTGTGCAGAGAGATATTTTTAACTGAAAAGTGGAATTTTATAGTGATCAAGTCATTTTTCCAAATTGTTAAATGTGGGAGCTATGATGGGAATCATCAGTCTGTGGATGTGGAGGGCCACAGAGGTGGAGCTCTGTGAGAAACAGGAGATAGGCAAGGCCAGCAAGACTGAGTAAGGCATAGACAAAATCATTCCTAGTAACAGAACCTCCAATGCTAAGTGCTAAAACACTGAGTGCAGGCTGGGATTGGCTAAACACTACACCAAGTTCAGGGGAGGGCTTGCAAGTAAAGCAGAAGTGGCAGCCGTGGAGAACAAACCTTCTGACAAAGAAGCAGATCTATGGAGAAAGGGAGGTATTAGGTGGAGATATGGTGGAAAGAAGGAAGGGAAGGGAGAAAAAGTAAAGACCCTGTGGAAGTGAAAAGAAAAGCAACTCTTGACTGTTTTTCCTCCTCTTCCCATTGCCACCACTATCCACAAACAAAAGCACACAGAAGAGGCACCACAGATGCAAGAGGATGCTTTAAAACTAAGAACTGTCTTTAAAATGAATGTAAGTAGAAAAGGGCTGAGTGTATTGATACCAAACTACTGTAAAAGTCAGAAAAAGCAAACCAAACACCTTCCCAAACCAATTACAAATCTGAAAACACTATGCCACAACCCATCAGACTAAATTCAATATTCTGAGACAAAAAAATTGGGAATTAAAAAATATATATATTAAATCAGAAATACAAAAATAAGAACAGAAATGGAAAAAAGGACAGAAAAATGCAAAAAAGATCTGATAGAAATCAAGAAAGACACAGAAGAGAAAAACAAAAGAACACAAGAAACAGACTAAAGTATGAGGTAGACATTGGAGAAAAGATTTAAGTGAAAACTTAATAGGAGATATTGAAGGAAAGCAAGAAAATGCCTCAGTGAATGACAATGACAAAAGAAAAGAAAGAAAAGGAAAGTGGTTGAAACAGAAGACAGGTGAGGAAGTTTCAACACTGGCATGCATTGAAGTTCCTGAGAAGTAAATAAAAATGGTTGGATGGAACTAATTTTTAAGTCCAAAAGCTGAATAAACTTTCTGGAACAAGGCCTTTAATTTACATCTTAGCCATGGGTACCAGGGAAGTAGATTTATAATGATCAATTCTGAAACATACTGAAGTTATTACATCTGAAGATAAGGGCCTCCAGGCAACAGATGAAATGATTCCTGAAGTTGAGAGAATACAACTAGCATCAGACTTCTTAGAAATAGCATAAAAACCAAGGAAACAGTGGAGTAGCATTTTAAAGAGGCTTTAGGAAAGGTCTTGTGAATAAAAGATACTGTAACCAGCACAGCTGTGCTTTAAATACCAAAGTTGTAGAATAAATGATTAAATGTGATAAAAGTCAGTAAATGTAGGACACAGGAGCCTTTCCTTCACTATATGTGAGAATAAGTTTCATTGAACCAAGAAACAACCCAGACTACTTTGTTAAAAGTACTCATGGGGAATATTTCACATTGTTTAGTACTAGAATTAAAACAATACAAGTGAAGTTCTGGGTAAAATAATGTGTAAATCTCATACATTACAATGAAGTAGAAATAATGCAATTCAAAAATTTGAGTAAGATCTGGCTTCTGTATAAGTAGTGAGGGAGTCAGAGGATTCTTTTGAAACCAGCATATCAGACTGTAGAAGATTTTGTAAGAGAAAAAAAGAATTAACATTTTTTAGAGGCAGTAATTTATAGATAGATATAAATAAACCCTGGGAATAAAGACTGAAATTCTTCTAATCATAAAAAAAAAAAAAAAAAAAACCACAACAAACAAACAATAAAAACCCCAAACAAGGGCTGGGGTTGTGGCTCAGTGGTAGAGTGCTCGCCTAGCACATGCATGCATGGCCCTGGGTTTGATCCTCAGCACCACGTAAAAATTAAAAACAAACAAACAAACAAACAAACAAAACAATAAAAACCCAAGCAAAAAGTCCTACACACACTTTAATAAAAGAAAAGAAAATATCATATAAACACAATAAACATTATTATACACAGTAATTTCAATACATGAAAATTTTGAATCTGACATAATTAGAACCAAAGCTATTAGTCATGTCAATAAGTGTCAGTGCTCCTAAATTAAGAAGTATTAAGGTTTTTCAAATTGACTCATAAAAGGAAATCTAACTATATGCAGAATATGAGAGATCTTTCTAAAACACACTAATAAAGGCCAAAATAAAGGAATGAAGAGAGATAAAACATGCAAATAGAAAATAAAAAGGGATCGTGATGCTATTAGATAAAGCAGGATTCAGTTCTCATATGAAACAAAGAAGGAGGAGCTTTACAGTACTAAAGACACTATTAAATTAAGAAAATATTATAACAAATATCTGGGTACCAAATAACCAAGTAACCACTCATAAAACACAAAACACAACAGATTCAATGAGAAACAGAAACACATTAATAATAGGATGCTGATTCTAGAATTTATATGGAAGTGAAAGATCCTATAATAGTTAAATCAATATTAAAGAAGAAAAGTTTGGAAGGACTTCTACAACTTCATTTCAATACTTATTATAATGCTACAGCAATCAGAATGGGCATTACATGTAGCACAGGAACAAAAACAGATACACAAAGAAAAGACACATAATGGAAAATCTAGAAACACATATTATACTATGACTGATTTTGTCAAAAGGATCAAGGCAATTTAATGGGAGGAAAGACAAGCTTTTCAACAAAGTTTGATGGAATAATTGGCTCAATACATAGGTTTCTAATAAATATTAGATATTATTGTTTTATAAATAAAGAAACATTAGGTTTTGAGATGCTTAATAACTTGTTCATGGTGAAGAATCTCAACCACCATTTCTAGTAGAATTGTTGGATTCCCAACTCTATGCCTTCTTACCATTGGGTTATCTTCTGTTGCCAAAGCTCCCATTTATTACTATATACTTTATAAAACATTTCTTATTCTCAACTTAATTACAGACTCTTCAAGGGTGTTGTGTCTTACATTTCTTAGTATATTTGGTGTGATGCATGATCATTTTTTTGATAATGTTACTATATAAATTTGATTTAATTCTTTAGTAGACAGGTTTTAGATAAAATACATTTGAAGACAATCTCCTCATGAGCTGGCAGCAGAATGACACAGGAATGTGGCTTGTTAAAACATTCAAAATAAGTGACACATGACTGACACAAAATTGTACATTTTTATTGTGTGCTGTGATAATGTAACATATGTATACAACATGCAAACATCAAGTCAAAGTAATTAGCATTTCCATCTTCTTAAACATTTATCATTTCGTTGTGCTGGGAAACTTTGAACTTTTCTTGTTCATTGTAAGATACATAATGAAATTGTTGTAAACTATAGATGATCTACTGTGCTGTATAGAATACTGGAACTCTTTCCTTCTATTTAACTATATTTTGGTGCTCATTATTCAATTTCTGTCTGGTTCCCCTTCCTATCCTCTAGTGACTTGTAGTCTACAATTTCTATAAAATCAACTTTTAACTCCCACAGATGATCAAGAACATGCAGTATTTGTCTTTCTGTGTCTGATTTATCTCACTTAACATAATGTTGAACTCAGGGGCACTCAACCAGTGGGCCATATCCCCAGCGCTTCTTTGTATTTTATTAGGGACAGGGTCTCATTGAATTGCTAAGTGCCTTGCCATTGCTGAGGCTGGCTTTGAACTCGCAATCCTCCTGCCTCAGCCTCCCAAGTGCTGGGATTACAGGTGTGCACCACCGCGCCCGGCCATAATGTTCTTTAGTCACATCCATGTTGGGGCAAATGACAGAATTTCACTCCTTTATGGCTAAATAATATTTCAGTGTCTATATACCAAGAAATGTTCTTAATCAGTGGGTGCTATGGGTCCTCAATCCTGCTGTGTTAGTCAGCTTTCCATCATGAAAACAGATACTTCAAATAATCAACTTATAAAGAGGAAAGATTTGTTTTAATTCAGTTTTAGAGGTTCCAGTCCATGACCATTTGGCCGTTTTGCTTTGGGCCTATGATGAAGCAGCATCTCATGGTAAGAGTGTTTGGTGGAACAAAACAACTCACCTCATGGACAGGAAGGGCAAGACAGAGAGCAAAGGGCCCAGGTCCCTCCCTTTCAGGGCACACCCGATGCTCTCCACACCTCCCGCTTCTGTCCTTCCTACCAAAGATGCTGTATCTTCTCTCAGCTCCATCTGGGGCTCAAGCCTTCACTATGTGGACACTGGGGAGCCATTTAAGATCCAAACTATAGCACCTGCCTTCTCTACATTGAAATGCTGAAGCATAAAGAAGGAATGTGCATCTGAGGCTGCCAAATCATACATCTTAGAAAAGGAATTTGGAAGTCTTTTTTTTTTTTTTTTCCTAGTTGTTTGACTTAGATTCAAATTCCTTCTCAGTTTCATTTGGAAATATTTTCTAATAGGCCTATGGGAAAATGATTTTCTTAGGTGAAATCTGACCCTGCATGGTGGTAACAACCTCTTGGGCCCTAGTTGGGCACACTTACCTGAGTTGAGAGGGGGAGGTAAAGACCACTCTAGGAAAGGATGCCGGTCAAAGGTGTTGGCTCTCTGGCACTTCTGCACATCCCCATCATTTTGGATCATGTCCACAATTTCCTGTGTCCAGGTTGTACCTAAAAGCATCAATTATTCTCAATTCCATCCACTCATGGCATAATTTGATCCATTTTCCTTCATTATTCATATATTCAGCTAAATTTGCTTTTTCTGAACATTGAGTAGAATCATCTCATATGTTACCTTCTCTCTGGGCCCACCAAAGCAGGTGAGGCCCTCCTCTGAGCACTGGTGCCCCTCCATTCTCATTGTCTTGATCTGCTCATAATATGTGCTTCCTCGCGACACCTGTTCTCTGTATCCTGAGTACTTAGCATAGAGATTTGCAGGTAATATATCTAGATTGGTTGTATAAATATTGAATCAAATGTAATGAGACATAAAGATGAATTAGACAGGGGCTGGGGTTGTGGCTCAGCAGTAGAGTGCTCGCCTAGCATGTGCACGGCCAGGGTTCCATCCTCAGCACCACGTAAAAATGTAAAAACAAAACAAAACAAACACATCGTGTACAACTAAAACAAATTAATAAATATTAAAAAGAGACGAATTAGACAATATACTTCTTTAACAAGCTTATTATGTTTTGTGGAGGAGATATGAAAGAGACTGCTTCTTATCTAGCTACTATTAATTGTTTTCTTTCGAATTAAGAGATCCTCAAATATTAGTTGGACATATAACTATTTATGTAAAAAGCTGCATTTTCAATATTTCTTACAATTGGATGTGGCCAGGGCACTAAATTCTGTGAAGCACCTTTTAAAGGAAGGTAATAGAACCTAACTCCTTATTTCCAACCTCGTTGATGCTATTTGGAATGTTGATGTGATGATTGAACCTCCAGCAATTATACAGGACCACTGAAGCAAAAGCCACACCTTAAGGTGGTGGAGTAGAAAGTTTGAAGGAGCCAGTGTTGCTGATGATGGGTGCAGCCACTGTTTCAGTATTGGATTACCAACATACAGACAACTTTTCTTTTGTGTCATTTTGAGTTTTCTGATACTTATAGTCAAACTGAATTCTAAATGATACAGAAGAGGGATGTAAATGGATGTATGGATAGAAAAAAGTTAGACTACGGGAGGAGAGCTGACTTACTGCTAAGGGGGTCAGTAGGCTTAGTTGAGGAGAGAGGTATAAGGCTTGGAATGAAGACTATTCATTTCAAGGAATAGAATGTGCATCTCCATTAAGGAGGCAGGGCAAGCCAGGAGAGAAAACTTCAAGAGCTAAGAGAGAGACGGGCATATTCCCCATGCTGGGAATTGTAAGAAAAGCTCACAGGAGGCTGAGAGGTATTGAGAGGAGGTGAACAGAGAGTGTTTAGGACCATGATATAGAGGACAGTATGGTTGACTGCATAATTTCCAAGGTGAGTTGAAACAAAATTTCTTCCTGCGAAACAATACAGGCTGAAGTTCCGATCTAGGCAAGAGAAGGTCCAAAGCAAATTAGTCAGAAAAGAAGAGTCTCAAGAAACTGACACCTGTCAACTGGAAGCCCCTAACCTAGTTTATAACATAAGATCTGGTGAAGTGGGGTGCTTCAGAACCCATGAGAAAGGAAGCATGTTCCAAACATCTTCAGTGAATGCACCCTTTCCTGCAATCTTTCTGGTTATGAATATCTAGTATTTTTCTTATTGAGTCAAATGGTCTCTGAGAGATTTTTTCAAACTGGTTCCAGCTTATAGTTATTTGCTTCATTTGGTCACACTGTGTAGAATTATAAATACAGAAAAACAGTCACTTCATCACAGTCTTTCCTGGTGGCCGTGTTTCCTATTTCTCTACTCTGCATAATCCTGAGATATCTTTTGCCTTTTCTGACCATTCTTTTCCCCACATACTCCACTTCATTTTATAAGAGCCTGGTGTACTGCACCTTCACTTTCCCAGATGCATCCCACCATACTCACATAGACTTTAGACCCAGCTCTTTTAGCACAGTATCTATTGGGCTAAAAGCATTCATTTCCTTGTCAGCTTCTCCCTAGGAGGAATGTCTTAGGATAGGGGTTGCTGTTCATTCCAGGAGAGCTTAATAGAGAAGAAGGAGTTCCTGGGCAGCCAAAATTTACTGGAAGAATTTCCATGCTATTTCTTAGATTCTGTGCTCTTACAGTATTTTGTAATTTTTTTCATTCCTTTGCAATTCTGGTCATCTCTCTCTTTACCAATGACCTAAATAAAAGGGAGGGGAGGATCTTGCATTTGCATTCATGAGTAAGTCTTGGTTTCACTTTTTCCAGGGACCAGTCCTAAAGAAACCCCACATTTTTTTTAAAAAATTAGGAGGTTCACTTCCAATATCATTGCTTTGCTAGAGCTGATGTCACCTACTACTATTTCTGCACACCCACCTGCCTTTGCGTAGGTTGCAATGAGGAGATCATCAGGTTTTGCTTGGAAATTCCAGATTTTGTCCCAGTTATCACTTATCATCTTGGTCATGAGGACTCCATTAATTTCCGTGGTTTCTGGTTGTAGGTATTTTTCCTCCAGGTGGAGATCTTTCATTTTCTCCAAGGACATCTTAGTATGTGGACTTGACAACTGCTTAAAAGAAAGGTATATTTTTGTCATTTCTAATACTTAGAACAATCACTCCTTAATTTTTTTTTTCCTTTGGAGAGAGTCAGGAGAGGTGCATGATAGGAGCTTATTAGTATGTTTAATATTCATTTAAGTAAGAAAAGTCAAAACTGTGGAAGCCTGGAACATTTTAAATAGCTTTATTTCAGGGTGTAGCAATGATAAAGATGCAAATTCATCTTGAATGGAGATAAATACTGGGGAGGAAAACAGATCTGGGAAATTGGCTGCCTTGGATTGGCTCGTCAGAGCCTACCTGTCTGAGGCCTGAGTGACAAGCAGAGATATAAGGAGCCCAAGGCAAAGGGGCCAAAAAGGTCATGGGCTCTTGGTCAGGTTTTAACACAAAGAAACCAGAATGGAATCAGAATATAGGTTGACTGGCTTTGAAGCAGGCTGGGAGAGGTGAATAAACTGCATTTGACCTGAGTAGCTACAGAGCTTGGAGAAGTTATTTACACTTCTTGGGGTTCCTCATTAGACAATGGCCATCAACAGACTACAGCATGACAGAGTTCATGGCAGAAACCCCCCTGGATGTCTACAATCACAGATTGCACAGCAAGCCCCCAAATTCAGATTGAAAAGCAATCAGCCAGCTAAGCATATAATAACCTTTATTTGCTAGGAGGAGTAACCCTGACTTGCTTCTTCAAAAGAATCAATATCATGTAGCAACATACAACAAAAAAAGACAAAATGGCTTGGCAGAGGAGATAGTTCTAGGGTAGAAAAGACTTTTATCTTTATACACAAATGTAATGCAGGAAACTTAACTGGATTCTAAAACGGAAAAAAAAAAAGTTTTAGAAGGCATTGGGGAAATAGGACGTTAACTGCATGTTAGTTAGGATGAGAGAGGAGAATAGACTTACCCTTAGGAGATATCAGCTGCAGTGTCACAGTGCCCCCAGAGTCCCTTTAGAAGGTTCAGTAAAATAGTGTACATTTATGTTTGCTTACTTGTACAAATACACACATACGTACATAAATATGGGAAGGGAGAACAGAAGTGGAAAAAATGAAGAAAATATCTAGAAGTGAATCTGGGAGACAGTTCACAAGTATTCTTTGTACTTCCCCTGCCAACTTTTCTTTTCTTTTTTCCCTGACAACTTTTCTAAAGAAGAAGATATGAGAAAAAAAAAAAAAGTCCCATTTATTGTCATAATTGTCCCATAATTGTCATGTTATGTGAGCTGCCTATGCATGGAGAGGCAGCTTTTAGGTGAAATGTTCCTCCTTCCTTACAAAGTCCACACGAAGGTAGTGGGGGATTATCTGCCACCCCCTTTCCCAGGGTGGGTTTTTCACTGGATTTGGTCCCTTAGCAAGCTCCACATGTTCTAGGCTCTTGAGCTTTGGTTCCTGGCCCCGAGTCCTTCTGGCTGTCTGAATGAGGACCCTCCCATTCACTGGAAAGTTTTACTTCCTTGTCATTTCTCTGGGTTTCCCTTATGGTTTTGCCAGCTCAGCAACACTTTAGAGAATATGTATTTTTAGAGAAGTATTTTACCTAGCTTTTTAAAAAGACTTATTAGCCAGGCATGGTGGTATGTGCCAGTTGCTCAGGAGTCTGAGGCAGGAGGATCATGAGTTCAAAGCCAGCCTCAGCAACAACAAGGCACCAAGCAACTCAATGAGACCCTGTCTCTAAATGAAATACAAAATGGGGCTGGGGACATGGTTCTGTGGTTCAGTGGGTGAGTGGCCCTGAGTTCAATGTCTGGCAAAAAAAAAAAAAAAAAAGAATAAATAAAAAAATAAAAATTCTGCAGCTGTATCTACTTTTCCATACCCTTGTTTCTCCTTTTGGTTATGTCTAGTGTACATTTTAAAATATTAATGGCTATATATCTGTGCTCCATTGCCTGAAGGTTTAGAAGGCCTCAATATGCTGTTTTCCTTTCTGCTTTTGAGTGAGCTTTTGATTTTGGATGGTGAGTTCATTTTCTGTAGGGACATATGTCAGAATGCTATATGGCCTGGCTCAGGGCTTCTGTTTCTACCAGACCAGGTGGCTCAGGGATCTCACTAATTTGTTTTTGTGTTAGTTTATTGTCTCGGGGGTTGCTGGGTCTAGCTAATGAGCTTAATGATTTGATCTGTTGCAGAGACCCACGCTTGCATATTCTGAGCACAGACTTTTTCATTTATAGCCCAGGATGACACAGTTGAGCGTTTTTACTTTTCTTCTATGGTGGTGGGGGGGGAAGTTTTCTCTAGAGCCCTGTCTAGAATTCACGTTTATATTACGCTGTTCATCATACTCCGTTGATTGCAAGGGCCCAAGCTCCTCACCTTCATGAGCATTAAACACCAGCCCCAACCAGTGGGGCAGCCACTCCAGCTATTCTGTGCCTGGATGTTGGAGTCTTTTTTCTGGGCACTTTGGAATTTCCTTCTCTCCCTGTACACTCCACTCCACATTTCAAGGAATGTTTTTTGTATGTATCTAGAATTTCTTGGTGTTTGTCTTAGGAGGGTTTTTCAAAGAGTCCTGTCTTGCCTGTTTTTTTTTTTTTTTTTTTTTTAATTTAAAAGAAATTTTATTATGAAAGAAAAAATTTGTAAGATATATATGCATATATCAAAAGATCACTTTTTAAATTTATTCTGATTTCATTCTATATGACAGCAGAATGCATTATAATTCATATTACACATATAGAGCACAGTTTTTCATATCTCTGGTTGTACACAAAGTGGAGTCACACCATTCATGTCTTCATACATATACTTAGGGTAATGATGTCCATCTCATTCCACTGTCTTTCCTACTCCCATGCTCCCTTCTTCCCCTCCCACCCCTTTGCCTTATCTAGAGTTTGTCTAATCCTCCCATGCTCCCCCTCCACAACGCCATTATGAATCAGCATCCTTATATCAGAGACAACATTCAGCATTGTTTTTTTGGGATTGGCTAACTTCACTTAGCATTATATTCTCCAGCTCCATCCATTTACCTGCAAATGCCATGATTTTTATTCTCTTTTAATGCTGAATAATATTCCATTATGTATATATGCCTGTTTTTAAAATCAGAATTGGAAGTTCCTTAATCTGTTATTTTTGGCTTAAGGAAAAACAAAAAACAAAACAAAACAAAAAAACAAGAAAACAAACTTTTAATCTGTAAGCTGGAAGAAAGGATCTATTTCTCTATGGTTTAAAGTTCTTAGACTGAGTAAAACTACAAATAGCATGTTCCTAAAAAATAAATTCTTAAATGTGAATCTGAACACATTAAGTCTAGCAAAAATAATTTCAATAACTTAGGAAAACAGTGATACTTCATAAACAAACTAGTTTCTACTTTTCAGTTCCAGGAACCACATCTGTGTAACTTGGTCCTTCTGTGGCTGGTCTGATGGCAGTGCAGAGTGGGCACCTGATTTCTGATACTGTTAAGTGACTTTCAGCTTTTACTCCCATCAGATGGGAAGGCATCTTTTTCTTCTTGAATTACAGCTTGCTTCCTGCCCTGCCCTAGAGGGCCACACATAATCATTACTGCAGATTTCCCTGTGGGAAGATGAAACTGGCACATGGCAAGCTCTCTCTTGCACTGGGAAGGAGAGGGTTTGATCCTGGGCTGCCCCAGAGTTTCAGGCCCCCTGGATCCAGCCTCTATCACACCTGAGACTTGGAGGTCTAAGGGAACAAGAGTGCTTTCTGAGAAGGCCTGGTCCAGTTCACTGCCCAGGGGATGTGAATGTGGACTGTTGGGTCGGGGATGTACTTGTTCCACATTCCGTATGCTTACTGTGTCCTTGTGGGGTTTTTGCTGTGCTCCAAGGCAGGGTGATGGCCACAAACGCCACTGCAGTGGCCCCTGTAGAATGATCTCAAGGAGGTCCCTGGGCCTGGTCCCTTCATACACACTACAGATTCACCTGAGGGGTGGGTCTCATCCCTGAGGTTCTCATCCCAGTGGAGCCTAGAGAGTGCCAGGAGGTCACAGGACAATCCACTAACTTGATACTGCCAGCCGACAAGACCAAGATACTGTCTCCACAAACCAAGTTCATGCCTAAGTGCCTCTATAGGGGCTTTCAGTAACGTGAATCTGTTACTGGGGTGAAGGGTGAATGTTTCAGGGACCCCCTGAGCTTTGTTCATCTGAGATCCTGATAGTTCCAAAAGAGCCTCCTTCTGCCTCTCCTGTGGCCTTGGAGAGGCATGATGACTGGGGTCAAGACTTCAGGTGCTGGGGTTTCACCTCCAGCATTGCCCTCCTGTCCACCTGGGTAAGAGCTCTGTGGGACCTGTGAAGCCATACTGTCAGATCCAAGTGTCTATGGTTGTGTGGCTCAAGTTCCTTCTGAGGATATAGGTGAAGAGGAAGGAATCCTCACTAGCTAGAAGACAGGAAGGGAGGATCAGCTCCTCCTCCCCAGACTCTGCAATCTGCTTGCCTGGACTCCTTAACCTGCTGTCTGTCTGAGCTTGTGTTCTTTCCAATAGGTTATTTATGAACAGGCAGTGCAAGTTTGCCAGAGAACCCTGATACCCTTGTCGTGTGGACTCCACTGAAGAGATCCTGGCCTAATCTTAAAGCAGACACATTTTAATTGGGGGGCCAGCTTCCTCCATGAGGGTAGGCCAGGTGTCTTCCTCCTATAGGGAGGGCAAGGACCTGGCAGTGATTTGCTCAGAGGGCACTTAAGTTAACCCTTGAAGAAAGACTTAGTTAAGAATCTAATAAGTCCACCACAGATCAATGGAAAGAGGCCTTGGGAAATGTTATACAAGAGGTAGAAAAATAAATTTTTCCCTCTTTCATATCTGAAAAAGAAATGTATTTCTCTTCTGTGTTGAAAAGTAAACAATCCTTCCCCTTTTCCCGACCTTGCTATCTGTTCTCCCTGAGGAAAGCTATTCTGGTCATTCACTATGAAGATGTCCAGCCAGTACTCACAAGATTCCAGGTGGAGGTTCTCTCAAGACCTTGACCTTTGCTTTTTGTTTGTTGACTCTCTCTGCAATCTTTAAGCTCTTCCTCCAGGGTAGCTCATAAGTTCTAAAGCCCCAACAAGCCACCTGCAGAGGAGAGCCTGCTGAGCGGTTCTTGCATTGATCCTGTTCCTTCCTTCCCTAGATATAGGAGCCGCTGAAGGTGTGCCAGGGATCAGGCTACACAACCACACTACTGAACAATGGAAGGAGGAGGCGAAGGAAGGAACAAATGGAAGCCCAGGTTGTGAACTCCACCAGATTTCCTGAAAGCACAGCCTGGCCTTGGTTCCAAACTATTTGGACTTATGGCTGCTTTTTCCTGGTACTGGCAAACCACTTTGATTTACAAGTTTGAAATTATAAGCAGTAGTAATTACATGGCATGTGCTGCATCGTTTTCCCCTCTGCACTTGTCATGTACATCAATAAATGATTAGGTACTCTTTCCCAATGAACCCTGACGTGTCCTCAGAATCCTTCTTAACACAGAGTCCATCCACCAATTGATAAGAATTGGACAGAAGATAATCTGTTTGCCATCCTAGTTTGTGATGTACATGATATTCTTGGAAGAATGAAAGTCAATGGTTAAAACTGCAGTGAAACACTTAATGTCTTTCTTTATTATTTAATTTTCCCACTTACTGATAATTTCAGACTAGGCATTTTATTTGATTTTTCTTATTTAATTTAATTTAATTACCTGGGTGTCTTATGCAATTCTATTACCATAAAATATCTTTACAGACACACTGCATGGTAATCTTAAACATTTGCTAAAACTGTTTTTGCTATTAAGGTAGTTACATTTTTCCTAGTGTTGTTTTATATATGCTTTTTTGTTCTATATGCAGTTCAAACTGCATTCAAAAACTTTAAATTATATTTGTAAGGCTCTACAAGTTCATTTTGTTTATAGAGTAATTACCAAGCAAGGAGCTTGTAGATCCCAAATGAAATAAGCCAAACAATAATCCCCTAACACTCATTAAAAGCTAGTAGATATTGAGCCCAATTCCTAACTGTTCTACTTATGTTACTATAATTTAAAAATATTTACCAGAATTCTTTCCAACAGGTACTATCATTTTCCTGTTTTATAGGAAAGGGATCTAAAGTCCAGAGAGCATCAATAGCTTATCTGGAGACAGAGGCTAGTGCAGGATTTGAATCCAGGCAGTTGAGGCTCAGAATCTTTTAGCTACATTATGGTTCAATCTACAGTAGAAAGAGAGATCTTGACTGCAAAGCTGATTTGGGCAACTTGATACCTACTTCAAATACACAAAATTAGATCTAGTTGATCTACTGGATTCTCCATATTTTGAAGCATATATTTTAAAGAAAATTATATTAGCAAACATATAATTGTCCAAGTAAACTATACTTCAAATTTTTATGTTACATTATAGTGAAAGCCTTCCAAGTTTATATGTATGTATATAATACACATGCACACAAATGTATATGTATGTATACATATATATTTTAAACTATTTTAAGTCAAGTGTTTCCAAAAGATACTTGCTCTAAGAACTAAGATTATAAATTGTAAATACTATGTTTTGACCTCAATTTACTCCAAGTTTCTGTTTCCTCTGGGGAAGAAGAGGAAAATAGAAGAAATAGTATATTTTTTATTGGCAATTTCTGGATATTTAACATTCTGGACTTTCAGTGAAACTACTAATATTCATCAACTATTGACGTCCACACCTAGAACTTAAATGATAAGATGTGTTTATTGTGAATTACCAACAAAACTTTCAATAGCTGTATTGATTCTGCTGTCCATATACAAATGCCCTAGGACTTCTAACTGGACTAGCCAATGAGAGGGAGGGGGGAACCCGTAGCAGGAATGACGAAAGGAGACCAGACTGCCACTCACGTATAGGCCTCAACATTCGAAAACAACAAGTGATTGTGTGTTTACTGTGGAGTGAAATAGAGTATAGGCATTTATTCAGGTAGTTCAAAAATAGATGGCTCTTGAGTCCTCTCTCTGAATGCCAAAGGTAAATGGGCGGTCTTCCTTTGTTCATCTACCCATCCCCACCCATATCCAATAGTGACTGAACAACTTCTATGTGCTAGGCACTACCTAAGTGTCAATGTCGTGGAGAGAAGTTTCCAATCTGATGCAAGAAGATGGGTAACAATTAACAAGATTTCAGTAAGTGTTATGTTACAAGGAAAATAACGAGAGCTAGTGAGGGGAACCAGTGGTTCATCATCAATATGTTATGGAAATTTTCTCTGAGGCAGATGGAAGGTGGAATTTAGACCTGGCGGGGCCAGGCTGGCAAAGGCCTTGGCAGGGGACTTCTTGGCAGAGGGAACCACAAGTTCTAAAACCTGGAACTTGACCTGCTCCAGGAACCAAAAGAAGCTCAAGCCTATGTGGTCTTGAGGGGTTGGTGGTAGAGGGTGAGATCAGAATGGCAGGAACAGAGCAGCCCAAGTAGGCTTTGGGACTGGGTGAGAGTTTGGGTTCTATTCTAAATCAAAAGGAGCCATTAGAAGGCTTTAGATCCTTGCTTAAAATCAGGGTTCTGATTTCCACCAGAGAGCACACTGCCTGCTGTTGGAGAGTCTTTTGTAAGGGATAGGAATGACAATAGGGAGATCAGCTCAGAAACTCTTCTACAGTGAAATAGTTTCCTCTTAAATCTCATAGACTTGGCTCTGGATGTAATGTTTTGGCAATGGCTATGGGAATGTGTACTCTGGCAAATATTATTATTTAATGTTATTACAGGCTTATGTTGTCCATTGGGAAAGAATAAGTCACAAAGCTCAGCTGCCTTGCCTATTGGCCTCTTTTCAGTGGAGACACCTGTGGTGTGTATCAACTTACCACTTGGACACCTGCAGGGATTACTGGTTTCTCTCCACAAAGAAAGTGCTTTCAGGGAAATCTAGACTTACAGCTCAGCTACCTTGGGGACTTATAGGATTTCATTGGAAATAAGTTCAACCCTGTATGATCACCAGAGGATTAAGAAATTGTTTACCTGCTAATGAAAAGGTAGAACATACCCAGGTTATGAACTGACATATGGGCCCTGAGGAGTGGCCTTGATGAGGCCAATTGCTGACTTCCTCCTTCTTTACTGAGGGAAGAGGAAAAAATGCAGTTGTGTGAAATTCAGATAGGACTACAGATTTAGGTAGGTCTATAGTGGGAAATATATATATTTTTTATAAATATATACACATATGTATAATATATATATTTTATATATACATATATAAAAAAATATATAATTACCCAGGGGAGAAAGCAAACTTTGTAAACTTTGAGAGATGAAGTCCCACCCCCATGAAATTTGATGCCCCATTGTTGATTTCCTTAACAGATTTTCCTGTGAGGACTTAAGTTCTTGAGTTGTGGGTCTGAGTCTTATCTGTGCATCTCCAGTACCTGATACTGGTACTAGTTTGGAGCAGGTGGTTACAGGGCAGTGTATGGGAAAATAACTTAGTGGGCCAGAAGCATTGGAAAGGGACTTTGGGTCAGAATAACTTCATGTTTGCTGGAGGTTGGGGGAACTTATGATTCTTCAGGCAAGGAGGCCGGCTGGGAAGGAGAGCCTGAATCTGGGACTCCGGAATTGAACCGGAACCACACTGGCTTTGCTAGTTGGACATTCATGATGGTGACATGCAGGCTTTTCTCAGGAATTCTGCAGTTAGGGCTTCCAGACAAGGGCTGAGTTCTCCCTTATAATCAGGTGGGAACATGAGCACAGTGACACTACTCAGGGTAGTTTAAAAGTGTGTTACCCTTAGCTCTCAACCACTCCTTGCATGCTGAGCAGGAAAGGAGTCAGCTCAAACAGAGTGGAAAAAGTGAACTCAGATACATTTGTCAAATGTGAAGAGAAAGTGCTGCTTGAGTTGTAATCTTTATCAAGAGGCTGTTTACCACTGCCTGGACACTTCTGCCTAAGATCTTGTTATGGGTTGAACTGTGTGTGTCCCCACCAAATTATGTGTTCAAGTCCTAACCCTTTGTACCTCAGAATGTGGCTCTATCTGGAGACAGGATCTTTAAATTAATTATATCGAAGTTAAATTAGATCTTTAGAGTGAATCCTAATCCAATATGATTGGTCTCCTTAAGAAAAAGAAATCTGAACATAGGCATGCACAGAGGAAAGACCATGTGAATACACAGGGAGAAGATGGCATCTACCAGCCAACAAAGAAGAAGTCTCAGGAGAAACCAACCCTGATTACACCTTGATCTTAGATTTCTAGCTTCCAGAAATGCAAGATAATACATTTCTGTTAGTAAGCTAACCAGTCTGTGCTATTTTGTTATGACAGCCCGAGTGACTAATATAGACCTAAGACCTTTAAGACCTCGCTGACACCTTCTTCTCTTTGGTGCTATTCTTGACCTGTGTACCCTGGTCAAGGCTATTTGATGCTCCTTGTCTAGTATAACTGGGTAAGTTATCAACAAGTGGAATGAAAGGGACTACTTTTAATAATTATCACAGGATAGTGGCTCTAAACTTGTTCTTTCCCAGGTGATCTGGATGTAGTCATATCTCTCTTTTCTGTGCTCCATGACCCCTTGCAATTTCCTCTGTGTGAACTCAGTAATTCTCGTAAGGGGCATTTCTTCCCTGCCAGTGAGGCCCCGAGTTTCCTGAGACCTGAGTTATACCTTGTGGCCCTGTCTTCCAACCACCAGCAAGGCACATGCTGAGATTCAGCACATGTCTGCTGAATTTATGAATTCATCATGTACAAACTCAAGACCTGATAGCTTTAAAAGAATAATAAAGGCAGCTTAGAAAAATCCACAAAGTGTAGAAAGAAAACCAAAGTGGACCTAATTCCATGGTTTAATAAATTTGTTAACATTAATTGAAAATTAAAAGAAAGAAAAAATTTAAAAGCACAAAAGTGTATAAGATAGAAAGTAAAATTTCTCTCTTCCATTTCACTCTCAGCTCTTAGCTCCGAAGGTAAAATATTCTCAAGTTTCTAGTATATCTTTCCATTGAGAAATTTTACACGTCTATTTAGCTATCACTTGTCTATTTTATTTTGTTTACCCAAAAGAGATTATCCTAAACAAAAAATTTCAACTTTCTTTTTAAAAATATGGCTTATGTATTTTTCCATATACATTTTTATTTTTGACCAATTACTTTTTTTTTTGTTACATAGACACACTGTAACTCAAAGCAGTCCTCTAAACTGTAAAGAATATCCTTGGCCTTGGACATGTATTTTAAAACTTTGGGAACTGGTCTGCACCATGCATGTGTAAGGTAAGTAAGGAATGTATGTTTTAAGATTTTGAGGGGGTACAGTTTTAAAGAGAAATGTTCCTCAAAGATTTCTTTTTCTTTTATTGGCTTATTCAAAGGGTAATTAATAAAGTCAGCCAATTTCACATAAAACAAAATTTTTTAAAATTTTGATTATGATGTTTCTCTTCTGAAATAACAAGATATAAATGTGTAATGTGTTCAACATTTTCAGTATTTTCCTATATGGTTTCTGGGATTTGTGTTATGCTTTGCAATGACTTCATTCTGAGACGTAAAACAAAAAACGAACTCATGCATTTTCCTTAGCCCTTTGATTTCTCATTTGAGTCATCAGAAATTCATCTTAATGAATAGACTGAGTCAAGGCTGTAGCTTTATTATTTTCAAGTGTTAGACAATGATTTAAATATATTGTTAAATATTCTTATGTCCACACTTATTTAAAATTCTTCCAAGGTCTATTTCTTCTCCATGGTAGAACTTACTATTTTGTGTATTACCATAATGATCTGTAGATCTAGTTCTTCCTAATATCTGTTCTTTTTCAGCATTTGCTCAGTTATTCTTACATGTGTCTTAATAAAATATTGCCTTATCAAATTCTTTAAAAATTTAGAAAAGGAATCTTCTACTCAAAAAAAGAAGAAAAAAAGGAACAATGTAAGAAGAAATCTTAGTGATATTTGAAATTGTATAATTGGAACTGCATTAAACTTTTAGTTAATTTAAGGAGAATTAACAATTAATAAGTTGAAATACCAAGTCTTTTTTCACAAGACCATAATATTTAGTAGTACACAATGTCTTTGTTTTTACATGGTTCTGAGGATCGAACCTGGACTGCTAGGCGAGCACTCTACTGCTGAGCCACAACCCCAGCCCCTAAGACCATAATATTTTAAAAAAATCATTTAAATCTTTTTACAAGTCTAGAGACTTGTAACATAAGATATAATAGTGACAGTATATACAGAAATTCATTGCATTAAATTATACAAAATAAAAGTTAATAGTTTAACAAATCTTCTCTCTCATGGCAGAACTTAGTATATCTTTCCCTGAATACAGGATACCACATAGATAAAAATAGCAGGGAATAAACTCAAATATTTCAAGGCAGGTTGGTAAAGTAATTGTGGGAGCGGGTGGATATGGTAGGCCAACTGCAAATGGCAGAGTCTGCATATAATCTCAAGGTATTCAAATTAAAGATATATTTTCAATAATTAAAGATAGCTGTATGGGCTGGGAATGTAGCTCAATGGTAGGGTGATTGCCTAGCAAACATAGACCCTGGGTTTGGCCCAGGAACTGCAAAAAAAAAAAAAAAAAAAAAAAAAAAAAACATTTATACATAGTATAAACAACATACTTAACACTAGAGTAAATACTAATTGTATGTTCAAAAATTAGGAATATATAAAGATATAAAGGAGAAGTAGTAAGTTTTTGAAATGTCACTATCCAAAAAAACCCACCAATATACAATATGTTGGTTACTTCCATTGCACATCTCCATATCCATACACACACTCAAATATAAATGTTCTACAACTACATTCATAAATTCAAATGACATATCTATACATATTTATGTTTACACATGGATATATTGTTGTGTTTATAGATACCACATAGATAAAAATAGCAGGGAATAAACTCTCTATATTACATCACAGAGAATTTTTATACTGGCATTCTTTCAAAATGCAGTTTTGTGTGTGAATGTTTGTTTTCTTCCTCTCTCCCTATTGTATATTCCACACCCCTTTAATTAGCTAAAAATCTGATATAGATATCTTCTATCAGGCTTAAACACTTTTATATAATGTGCATTTGTACAGTTTATTGTTTATGTTGTAAAACTGAGGTCATACTTTGCACTACCCTGCATTTTGTACCTCTGTGAATCCTGCAAATCCAGCTGATAAGTAGCTCAAGCTCATTTGTTTTTATGACTGAATAACATTCTATGAGGTGGATATGTGGGGAAATAAAACTTATGTATTTATCAGTTTTCCTGTAACAAGCCCTGGCCTCTGGAGACTTTACGTCCATAAGAATTAGGTCTATAGCCATTTGTCTAGCTAATTGCTCTGATTCAAAATGATAATAAAATTTCTCTTTAGCTTTCATTCAAAGGACTAAAATATTGTGACCTAGATTAGATTAAGACCTAAGGTACCTGGGAGAGTGGAGCTGCAATCTTCCTAGGTGTTTGCAATCTTCCCAGATGTTTGTATTTTAAGGATGAATGAGTCTTGGAACTTGGAGACATCTCTAAATCAAAGGTGCACTCTGCTCCTTTAGAGACTTTATTGCATACCAAAAAGTTGGATTAAAGAAGAGAACTTTCAAGCGTGCTGCCTCCTTCCCCTTTATAAGCAGGGAAAACTTTTCCCTCATTCCTGGCCTATGTAGGGCCTTAATGTTTGTGTAGGAAATTTTTCCACCTGGCTTTCACTGTGCCACTCCAGGGATTGTTCTGAAATCTGGGGTGAGGGAGTCTGGCACATTGGGAAAATGTGGCAAATTTATTTATGGTTAAGCAATCAGAGAAATACAGAGACTGGGGGTACAGCTCAGCAGTAGAGTGCTTTGCCTTGCATGTACAAGGTTCAGGTTTGATCCCCAACAGAAAGAAAGAGAAAAAGAAAGAAAGAAATAGAGAGGGAACAAGCAAACAAAAGCCAGTTTTCTGATACAGAATACTTTGTGTGGGCAATAAAGATAAACATGAAAAAATCACATAAATCCCCACAGAATGTCTTATTTATTAACCGTTTCTTTTTTCGGAGGCTTTCACAGTGTTTACAGATTATATTCACTATCCTACAAACCATATCACAACACATGTCCTATGTCCATATATATGTTTGTTCTAGGAACACTTTCCAATAGAAGGTAGGAGGTTTATGGGCGCAGAGTATTTTACATGCTTCTTTAAAGCAGATATTATCTGTTCTTTCAAAGGTCCATAAAAATTAGATTTTTCCAAGCATAAAAATAATCTTCCTAACTTTACCCACTCCAGGCCAACAGTAGATCTTATTATTCTTTTCATTTTTAAAACTTTAGCCACTTTTATGAGTGTGAAATTATTGTTCATTATGGTGTTAAATTGTACTTCCTTGATAGTCATATCTTAAATTAAGAATCTTTTTATAAAGTGTTTTTGTGCTTGGTCTTTAATTTTGTGAATTGCCTATTCATATTTCTTGCCTATTTTTCTATTGTGATACTTACATTTTTCTTAATTGATAAGTTATTTGAGTGCTATAGACCATGATTTGACAACCTGCAAATATTATTCCCTAAATATCATTTGTCTCTTGATTTTTGTGTTAATTTTGCCCCCTGAAATCATTAAAAGTATTTAAAATATATTTAAATAGATATTACTTTTCCTTTATAAATTTTTCTTTCCTCCTTGATTAAAAAAAAAAAAATCCCAGAACTTAGGTTGTATATCCAATGTCCTGATTTATTTCCAAATGTTTATATTGTTCATGTTTAAACTACACTTAGCTCTTTATTCCAGATGGAATTTAGTTTTGCATATAGAGTGAGATAGCATTCCCATTTAATTTTCTTCCAGCTAGATGGTCAATTTTGCTAGCATGAATTATTAAATCATTCAATTTTCCAGAAAGAGAAACTAGGAAAACCACCTCATTTATAATAGCCTAAAAAAAAAAAAAAAAAAAAAAGTACTTGGGAATCTTATTAAGAAAGAGGTGAAAGACCTCTGCAGTGAAAACTACAACACACTATAGAAAAACATTAAATTTGCTTTCTGTTGACATATTTTAATGTTTTGTAGCTTATATCTCTTAAAAATAATTTGGGATTTTTAAAAAATGTTTTAAAATTTTTATATTTGAGATGTAATTTTCACACCAACAGTTTAGTAGAGTGTTGTGGGTTTGACCATATAATTACTTATACCAGTGAGTTTTATATTGTCATATATTTTCATATTGCTGCTTATTGGTCATTCCCTTCAGCTTGAAGAACTTCTTTTAGCATTTCTTATAAGGTATATTTGCTGGTAAAAAATTCCTTTACTTTTTGTTTATCTGAGAAAGTTTTGATGTCCCCTTAATTTTATTTTAAAAACAGGATACATGTTCTTGGTTGGCAAGTTTGTTCTTTATTCCTTCCTTCCTTTCTTTCTCTCCCCCTCCTCCTCCTCCTTCTACTTCTCCTCCTCTCCTCCTCCTCTTCCTCCCTCCCTCCCTTTCACACTCTGTCTCTTTTTCACTCTTTCTCCCCCATCCCCTCTCTCCTTCCTGAAGATCAAACCCAGGACCTTGTGCATGGTACTCTAATGCCCTACCACAGAGCCACACCCCTTCTTTTAGATTTTTAAAAATGCCATCGCATTTCCTTTTGGCCTCTGGGATTCCTGTTGAAAAATCTGTTAATATAATTGTACAGGTTTCCTTATATGTAACAAGTCACCTTTCCCTTGCAGCTTTCAAAATTCTTTCTTGGCCTTTATTTTTTTCTGACAATTTGATTGCAATGTGGTCTGATGTGGGTCTCTAGATTCTCCTATTTGATATCTGTTGAGATTCCTGAATCTGTGTTTTTATTTTTTTCTTCCTTTACTTATTTGAATATGTTTCTACTTTCTTTCTCTCTTTTATTAGTACATGGATAATGCATACAGTATACTGCTGATGACATCCCATAAGCTCCTTTGGCTGTCTTTATTATCTTTATTTCTTTTTGTTTCTCAGATTGGATGATTTCCAGTGATTTATCTTCAAGTTCACCAATCCTTTCTTCTGCTTGAGTTTGTCTGTTGTTGTGCCCTTCTGTTGAATTTTTAAGCTCAGATATTATAGTCTTCAGTGTGATGATTTACGTATGGTGCATTTTACTATTTTCTATCTTTTTCTCTGAAGTTCTCAGATTGTTCATGCATTTCTCTCCTTAGCTTGATGGGCAACCTTTTGACTGCTCTTTAGCTAAATTACATATCTACACTTCATTATGGTTGGGGTTATGGCATGGATTTGCTGTGACCCCTAAGGGACTAAGTGTTTAGGTTTTAGCCCCCAGTGTGGTGATGTGAGAGTTAATGGAATCATTAAGAGGTGAGGCCCAGAGGAAGATCCTTAGGTCACTTCAGGCTTTTCCTTCAATGCCTGGAGTGAGTTCTTTTGAGAGAAAGTTGTTGTAAAATCTGAATTCTGATCCTTGGATTTCTTTCTGCTTTTTACATCGCCATGAAATCATTCTACCTGCATTATTATAATAGAGATCTACCATAAAGTGATGGAACTGGGGAAGACCTTTATCAGAGCCTGTACAATGATGTCTGAATTTTCAGTATCCCAAACTATAAGCTAATTAAACATCTTTTTCTTTATAAGTACCTGCCTCAAGTAGTTTGTCATAATTATGAAAAACTGAGTAGATTACTTAATTTCTGGAGATTTATCTTGTTCCTTTATTTGGAAAATTTTTCCTATTTTTTTTTCCATTTTGACTATCTGTGCTGTCTTCTGTGCATTAGATAAAGGGATCAATTTTCCAAATCTTTGTACAATGGTCTTCCCAATCAGCCTGTCCAGGTATTCTAGGCACCTCTAATAGGACTCTTTGTGCTCAACTAAACTCAGGTCTTTGTTCTTAGTGATGTACAAGTCATTAGAAAGTGTCAGGCCATGGGTTGAAAAAGAAAGAACAGAAACTATTTCCCTGGGATTCATATGGGCAGATTGGGATGTTAGATGTTATTCTAGTGCCTTCTTTCCTCCAGAGAAGCTGAGAGCAAGAGTTTGTCTCACACATTCTTCCCTACACCTAGGAGAGGGCCTGATACAGAGGCCTATGTGCATAATCAGAAGACTCACTTTGAACCCTGTGAGGTAGCTACTGAACATTCTCAAGTTTAGAAGTCAACTTTTTGTTCTCTGTTGCTTAGGAGACTAAGGAGTGCAGAGATCCACCAACTCCCTGAGTTTGTTGACTTAAGGGCCAGTCCCTTGGGTAAAGGCTATAAATTTTGGGGCACTCAATGTGTGCAAAAAATACTCTCAGTAAGAGTCTATAGACCTGGATCTTTTGCTGGAGCAAGCCAGAAAAAGCAGAGGAAGTGCAACTTTTCTTTTTCAAGCAGAGAGGTCTCCTAGACTCCCTCTAGTGGGAGATGACAGAAATTTATCTCTGGAATAAGCTAGGAAAGAGGGAGTAGGAAGGTGCCTTCCTGCTCTTGCTGGCAAATGCCTCTAATGTCTTTCCAGGAGAGACTGTGCAGCTGGAATTATTATGGAGCAAGTCTGAGAATAAGGTTTGAGGATTACTGTGCTTCTCATTTGGATTTGGTGGTTTATTCTTTATTTCCCACAAAGTTCCCTGGTACTGACTTGTTAAAGGCCAGAATCACAGGGAGCTGCTGAAAAGGTATTTGGCCAAACCCTATATAGGGGAAAGTTGGAAGCTGGCTGATTCTGGGGACTGTAGCTTCTGAGAGTTCCTCTGCAGTTCAAACCCTCTCTTCGTTCTTTGTGTTTGAGGTAAACTCTCAGATACCTTATCCCGGCCATCCCTCCAGAAAGGGGATTTAAGAACCAAGCCCCCTGGCAAAGATCAAAAGTTGTACACTGCTTTCATTTAGATATGGTATGTATGTTGAAAGCTTGGTCCTAGTGTGGTTTGTATTCTGGAAGTTTGGTCCCTAGTGAGGTGGTAAGAGATCCTAATGGGAGGTAATTCAGCCTTTAAGAGATTAATACTTTTCTTTGGGGTGTATGCTTTCACTTTTATGGGAAGTCCTGCAAGAGCAGATTGTTATAAGTGAGTCTGGTACCTTCTTGAATCCGTCTTTTTCATGTATTGTTTGACTCTTCCACTCATGCTTCTCTGATTATAATTTCATCTGCAATGAGACCTTCACCAGAGCTGAACATATGCTAATGCCATGCTCTTGAATCTCTAGAACTGTGAGCTAAATAAATCTCTTTTTAAAAATAAAATTCACCCAGACTCAGGTGTGTTGCAATAGTAACACAAAACAAACTAAGGTAGGCACCATATATTACCCATCAGAAAGAAGCTGGGAGTTGGAGTTTTCTTTCTAAGTGTAAGGCATGGCAATCAGGGTGGGGTTGGGATGAAAATATATCTTTTTTGCTTTGCTTCTCCATTTGATGGGGAATATTTTCTTATTTTTCAAGTGGGTGGGAATCTTTCAAGTAGATTCTGGCTTTCTCTTGGAGAGAAGTGATCTAGGTGTTGGTGTTTACTCCTTGCATCTGGTAGGAAAGAGAGTCAGGGACCTCCTATGCCACCATATCACTAATGTTACAGCAAGCACTTACACATAAAAGCTCTATGCCTAGGCATTGTCATCTGTCTTAATAATGGAGCTTGTGATATCTGCTTCTTTCTTTTTTTTTGTGGAATCCATGTTAGATTACACATCTGTAAGTATCATACAATTGTTTGTCTTGCTTCATCTATTACCCACAAGAAAACATAACTTTATTAGGAAAAATTCCCACGACACCCAGACACTGCTCTCTATTCCTTTTATTTTATTGGCTATGATAGCAGGTTGACTGATATGTTAAATCATGTTTTAGTATCTTACCAGACTAACCAAGCCCCTGAGAGAGAACTGAATTCTAAGGAGCTTCACATTCAGTCCCTCAACCCTGCTCAATAGAATAGTAGGCAGGGTGCTTGACATAGTCTCATTTTTTCCTTCTCAGATCTCTGTACAGAAGGTCAGTGTGGTCCCTGCCATCTTCTTTTTATAGTGTTCATCAAAGGTCTCATTCATAGCCACAGTAAAATGGTTCTTCCAGTCTCCAGGAACTCCTGAAAGACAGCAAACAAGTATATAAAGTCTCTCAGCCTTTTCCACCTGACCTTCCCACACTCCACTGATTTTCCCACCATGGATGGCTCCTCAGCCCACTTCATCTGACCTTCAAACCACAAATCACATGACACATTCAAGTTCTTTTCTCAAATTCCACAAGCCCCCCACCCCCCCCCCCGCTGACACGCCCTGGGTGGGGCAGATTTTTCTAGCTCTTGGATATTGTTGGCTTTGATGCACTTAGTACAAAGTCTACAACTGGTTCCTGTGGAATCCTTCAGCCTTACTTATGTTGTTCCATGAGAAACAGTGAAATATCTTAGAAAACATTAGTTACTCTGTTGGATAGCACTTTTTCCCTGTTGGATGAAATTAAAGACACTTCTTCATTTTTTTTCTAAGTGATATTTGGATACCAGTGATCTTCCTCAAACTATTGTACCTTTGAAGTTCAACCTACACATGAATCGTTTCTCCAAATTCTTCTACTTCTTTATTTCTATGGGTTTTCCACCCCTCTGCAAGGAGATTAATCCAAGTGTTTGATAATAAAATAGAATTCTGGATTCTAATGTACAACTAATAAATTGGAATCTTCAGGAATGGGTTCAGTGAATCAGGGCTTTTAAAAATGATTTTGAATAGTTAGCTGGAGTGGTATTTGGAACCCACTAGGAAATCTCCCTATTTATTCTTTTATCATTAAATTTATATGTCTATTTCTCTATTTTGATAACTTTTTGAGAATACAAACAATATGTCTCTTATTCACTCTTTCTTGGGTGGTGTGTATTGGCTCCTACAAGGTATGAGGTTCTGTGCTTGTACTAGTCAAACAGCACTGCATACAATATTCTCTCCTGGATAATCCATAGACTTACTGTGGAGACTGAGGCGAAACCATGTAGTTACAAAGTCATGCGCTAAGAAATACTGACACACCAAAGGAGAAAATGTTCAAGTCTGTTCGGAGAATGCAAGAGACTTCAAAGGTTGTAGTTGAGCTAGATTTTGGTTCCTCAAAATTGCCAGCATTGTCAGCATCACCTTTATTATAAGGCAAGTTCTTGGGCCTCTCTAAGACCCACCTGGTTAGATCTCTGGAAGTGAGGCCCAACAATTGATGCATTAGCACATTCTCCAGAGGTTTCTTACTACACTTGAGTTTGAGAGCCATTGGCACAAGCTCTCACCAAGAGAGCAGAGTAAAGCATCAAACGTCTTAATTCGACTGACTCATAGCACTTCTTCCCGAAAACCAAGTTTAAAATTATTTTCACTTACAAGGCAGAATAATTTTAGAACTGGGTTAAATAGAAGAAATGTCACCAACCTTTTCTCAGGAATTTTGAGATGTTTTGATTGTAAATGTGGGAAGGTACTGAAAATTGGTTGGCCATAGGATTTTCCTTCATCACATCAAATGAGGTATGGTAGATGATTTTTTCAATAACATCCTCTGGCAAAGTTTTCTCCAAGAACTTCAACATTTTATGGATCTCACGTTTTGGATTCTGGCCATAGAGGAAAATGGCATTAGGACAAAGGGAGGAAAAAAAAAAAAAGACCTACTAACTCAAGAGTCAGCTTATTGTAAAGGATCTAATCATCAAGAGGTTTTGCTGTGTCTGCCCAACAACACTCAGTACCACTTAGCCTTTCTAAACATTTTTTTTTTTTTAGTTATAGGTAGATACAATACTTTTATTTTTATTTATTTTTATGTGGCTTTGAGGATCAAACCCAGTGCCTCACCTGCACTAGGCAAGCACTCTACCACTGAGCCACAACCGCAGCCACCCACTTACCCTTTTGATATCTTCATAGAAGAGGAAGAGGATCCGGTGCTTGTCCTTTGCAGTCCACCACCCTTTCACGTGGTCATACCAGGACCCATAAATCACTGGGAGAGGCAGGAGCACTGTTAGTTCTCAGTATAGGGCTAAACCCAAGCCAATGAGATAATCTAGCATCCCTTTGAAATAAGTGTCATTTGTTTTATTAAACTTACTTAGTAAAGGGGAAGGAATTTTCTACTTATGAAAGCAGTCTATCTTTACAGTAGGAAGCAGCGATACACTTCATGTATGTGATTTTGCCCCCATACATTTATGTCTAGGGATTCATTTTAAATCATTTAGGTGATGAAATGCTTCACCCATTCATGATAAAGAGTACTTAGTTTCAGATTCAATTGCCCACTCAGGCTGTTAAATCTTAGGGTCCTCATGTTGTGTGTGCCTTCCAGCTGCCTGGTGGAGTCTGCAAATGCATTCTCAGAGAGGGATTTCACAGCTGCAGAAAGAGAGGGCCCTGGAGAACGTCTATTTTCACTTAAGGTAAATAAGGGATAAACATCTTTTCACCAATTTTTAAAGAATTGGATGGAATCCTGAGCTAGCCAGTGTGTGTTTGTGCATCACGGCTTCATGGGTTTGATTCTGGGCAGTCATTCTAAACATGATACTAATCTCAACAGTGTTTACTATGTTGTAAGCATTGTGTGAAGTGGACATAAATCCTTGATTAAAGGATGATTGAAAATATTGTTCAGAAGAGAAAACTCCAAAGACCAAGTAAGCAAGTGCATGAAATGTTCTCTTCTGAATCATTATGAGCAGAGATATATGTTTGCAGTTAATCAAAACCCTGGTATGCATCATGCTGACAGATGCATATGTAAGTCAGGGGTGTCCAGAGGAACAGAGTTAATGGGAGAACCAACAGGAGTGTATGCATGTGTGTGTGTGTGTATGTGTAAAATGTGTGTGTGTGTGTGTGTGTGTGTGTGTGTGTATGTGTTTCTTACTACCAGTGTAATTGGGTCCTGCAATTGTGTGGCCTGGCAGTTGACATGCAAATCAGGCTGGAAACCCAGACAGGATTTGATTTAGTCTTTAAAAAAAAGTTTTTTTATTTGTAGGTAGACACAATACCTTTATTTTATTTATTTATCTTTATGTGGTACTGAGGATCGAACCCAGTGCCTCACATATGCTAGGCAAGTGCCTACCACGGAGCTACAATACCAGCCCCTTGATGTAGTCTTGAAGCAGAACTCTTTCTTTTTTGAGAAATTTCAGTTTTTGCTCTTAAGATTTTCAACTGATTGGACGAGGTCCATCCCCATTATTTAGGATAATCTGCCTTACCAAAAGCATCTGATGTTAACCACATACAAAAATCCTCATAGAGGCACTTGGATTGGTATTTGATTAAATGACCAGTACTACAGAACAGCTGACACATAAAGCTAATCATCACAATGCAGGACCTGAAAGGAATCAAAAGAATCTTGATTCTTTTTCTTTCCCATGCTTCCTCCTACCCTGACTATTCTAATAAATCATCTGTATAAAAACATTCATATGTCACTTAATCATGGGGCATATTCTGAGAAATGTATTGTTAAATGATTTCACTATTGTGCAAACATCATAGAGGATATGACATCGCAGGTGATATAATCTTTTGGACCACTATATGTGGTTCATCACTGACAGAAACTTTATGATTTTGTGTGTGACTGTAGTAGAAAAATCCATTCACAGCCGGGCGCGGTGGCGCACGCCTGTAATCCCAGCACTTTGGGAGGCTGAGGCAGGAGGATCGCGAGTTCAAAGCCAGCCTCAGCAATGGCGAGGCACTTAGCAACTCAGTGAGACCCTGTCTCTAAATAAAATACAAAAAAGGACTGGGGATGTGGCCCAGTGGTCGAGTGCCCCTGAGTTCAATCCCCGGTACCACAAAAAAAAAAAAAAAAAAAAAAAAAAAAAAAAAAAATCCATTCACTTTGGAGTACTATCCAGACTGCTACTTTTTCTTATTTTACTTCTTTCATTTCTTCTAGAGGAATTGTTCTAATACTGTTTTCTCTCTTGATATATTTGAAAGACATGCTTGATGGAATTCATTTTTATTGATTTTCTGAATATACATTTTTAAAAATATTTATTTTAGTTGTACACAATGCCTTTATTTATTTCTACATGGTACTGAGGATCAAACCTAGGCCACACACATGCTAGGTGAGCGCTCTACCACTGAGCCACAATCCCAGCCCTGAATATACATTTTTATCCATATTGTAGTCATTTTGGTCTTTTTTCTCAAAAGAATATGGTCAGGTTTGGTTATTCTGACTTCATGGTGGTAATGCAAAATCTTTTCTATTTGGAAATTTAATTAAATTTAATCAAATAAATGGATTGTCAATAGGGGCTCTGAAGTATTGTTTTGCAGAATTTCTGACAAAGTATTGTTTTTGTCCTTCCTTTCTTTGTTTATTATCATCATTGTCAACTGATCCTACTTTCTGATCTGTCCTTCCTTTCTTTGTTTATTATCATCATTGTCAACTGATCCTACTTTCTGCCTGGAGTCAATTCTAGTAGCTGACAGATATTTGCAGAAAGGCAGAGATCTTTCAACATCACAACACAGACATTTCTTTTATGGAAGTTTTAATTATTTGAGAGATATTAATTAAATGAAGCAGACAACATTTTCATCCATTTTTTCTATCTATTGTAGCTATAATAAAATACTTAATCATACTTCTACATTAAAGCTTTTAAAGATGCGTGAAGACAGTTCTCCCATACTAAATCACCCTTTATTACTCTTTAGTATCTTGGTTCATGTACACGTTGTTTCCTTGAGATATTCTTATGAAAGGTTTTTTTTTTTTTTTTTTTTTTTTTTTTTTTGTGGTACCGGGGATTGAACTCAGGGGCACTCGACCACTGGGCCACATCCCCAGCCCTTTTTTGTGTGTTTTTTTTTTTTTTTTTTTTTTTTAGTTAGAGACAGGGTCTCACTAAGTTGCTAAGTGCCTCGCCATTGCTGAGGCTGGCTTTGAACTCGTGATCCTCCTGCCTCAGCCTCCCAAAGGGCTGGGATTACAGGCGTGCGCCACCGCGCCCCGGCTCTTATGAAAGTTTTGATATCCTTACTATCCTGACAGGACACCTGGTCAATTCTGGCCAACTGCTTTTAAAATGGTATGGCTGTAAGGGATTCCTTGCTCTAGATGTGTGATCTCCTGAATATGAGGATGAAGGATCTCACTGCTGACTCAGATTTGAAGACTCTGTAGAGCAGATTTCTAAGATTGTACATTCTGGTGTAGGGGAAAGGCTCCTCTGTGGTTGTGCAGCATATGATTTTTGTGACTGTGCAAGGTGGCCCTGTAATTCAACAGCAGTGACCTTCCCACTGCTCTAGGTCTTTGCATATGAAATGTCTCCTCTCCTCCTTATTTTTGAAGTTGATTATTTGAAACTCAAATCAGGATTTGAGAATTTTACCTTTGTGTTTATAAGTACACCTTCAGATGACCTTAACTTACATTTGTATGAAATTTTGGAGAAAAGTTCCTTCTTACCTGGCTTCCCCAGTCCCAGGTCCCCACAATAAGCTCTGGTCATTCAGGACAACATCCCATACTATCATCCACCATATTTTAGAAGTGTTTATTGTTAAAATCTCCAGAGAGATAGAAAACCACAAAATAAATTTCACTCACATTTTCCTGACATGAAATTCTCACAAAATTCTTCCCAGCTCTGAGGATCAGGTAATATTGAGGTCATCTTATGAAAGTAGTAGGAAGACACTAGGCAATCCTTGGCATTTCTAGCCACATAAATGATCTGAAATCAAGGACAGGAAAGGAAGCCAGAGGTGAAAAGAATTACTAAGGGGAAATACTGTAGGAGAGTATTCCAATACAATAACAATGTCATCTCTTTTTAGTATGTAGTGTTTTATACATTATTTATTAGTTAAAATAGTAATAAAATAAGCCTCTTTGATCCTAAAATTTGGTTGGACATGAAGAAATCCAAAGACAAATGAGAATGTCCCATCCTCAGAGGATAGGGTGGTATTATAAATAATTGAAATCTGATATGACATGAGTAGTCACAGGGAAGAAGTTAACGAAGAGCCCTGGGCAGATATAGTTGAAGTCTTGAGGTGAGTCTTAGTCATATCTCAAGGAATTAATAGGAATTTTCCAGCTTCACATTTAGGGAAAGATTGGGGAGTGGGAAAGCAGTTTTATGTATACCATCTTATTTGATTTCCACAAATGTTAGAATAAGGAAAGAAAAAAATGGGTACTATTCTTCTTTAATTGATGAAGTAACTGAAATTTAGAGAATTTGAGGGAATTTCATAGTGGTTAGTACATGATGGAGTCAGGCCTAGGGACAGAAAAATTGGGGATGGAGCCAAGAAATTCCTTCATTATATACATGCATAGTGATGAGATTCTCAACTGAAAAATGCCTCAGAGAGTTTCTCAAAGTTTAGAGTGGTTTTTCTGATCTAGATAGATATGTGTATGTATACATGCATATTTTCATAGTCAGGTTGCACTTGGCTTCTTCTTAGGAATTCAGCCAAATTAGGAAGAGTGGCCTGGTAATGTGACTAGTGGGGATTTATGATCTTTCATTCAACAAATGCATAGCAAATGCTATGTTTAAGGCCATGTTTGGAATAAAAATTTGAACAAGACCAAGTCACCTATTCCAAGGAGTCTATCAGAGAGGCAATAGGGAAAATGTTAATGCAACATGATGAATACAATGACTGCCACAAATGCACACTTAAGAAGCCAATTTATATATGTGGGAAGGAGGGGAAGTTTCTAAGCAGATGATATCTATGCAAAGACCTGAAGAGTGAGCAGGGATTAGCCATGTCAAGATGGGAAAGGATGCTTGAGTCACATGAAAAGCATGTGGGAAGATCCCAGGTATGAGGAAGCATTGTGTGTTATAGGACCTGCAGGATTTTCAGGATGATTGCTGTGAGAAATGGGGGTGTTGTTGGGGGTTGGTTAGAGATTAGACTGCAGCTGAAGCTGGGCACAGATGACTAAAGGCATGAAAAATCATAGAGAAAACTAGAACTTGATCTCCAGCCTACCTGTGGATATGTTCAAAGCAGGTTTTTAAGTTTATGATGATGTTTAAAGCAAATATTAGTCATATTTACATTTTAGGAAGAGTATGAGCTATAGAGAAGAGGGTTTGTAAGTGGTAAGACTAGAAGGAGAAAGGAAAATTGGGAGACAAGAGAGAACAGTGACCTGACAGGGGTATTGGTAAAAGTGATGTATAATGGAAAAATTAGAGAGACATTAAAGAATTAAACAAACTTTGCTAGAGATGACATATGGAGGCAAGGAGGTAAAAATGATACAGGTTTTGAATTTAGCCTACTGTGTGGATTAGGAGACCTGGAAGCCTTGTTGAGAAGCAGATCCTGCACTTTGCTTCCAAGTCCAGGGGAATATCCTCCAGTATGTTGGCAGAGCAAAGCAAAAGGCTTTCATTTTTAAACTTGTTTCACTCTATTCCAGGTCCTCCCTCTAATGTGTAGTAATACAGACTCTGCTTTGGAACATGTGGCCAAGGAGTTATCATGCAATAAATTCAGAGGAAAGAGAATATTAGAAACCATGGATGTCTGTAGATTTCAAACATACAAAATACTTGATTTGAAGAAAAATAGCCCATTATTTTGAAAGGCATCTTCACTTACGTCATTTATATCACCAAGTTAGGTAAAGTTTGAAAATCCCTTTCTTTACCTTGCAGTTCTGTTTCCAGATAGATGGTGGCAATAAATGTGAAGGAAGATGAGTTTTTAGCATTCGTGGTGAGGGCATTTGAATAGCTATCTCCAAATCTGGAAAAGCAATGAATAGTCTCCATTTATTCTTGCCACTCTTGAGAAATACTTTAATTTACATTTGTATATTATTCTAATGAGTGATTTCATTTTATTTTTTTTCTCCTTAGCAATAATAACTGTGTATTCACAAGGACACGTAAAACATCACTTCCTAGTCTTCTACTTTGACTTTCTTATTTCATCTAATTATCTGAACTTTTACACTTTCAGGAAAGTTCTTTAGCTTGCTTGATTAATTCTGTGATTGTCCATCCATAATTCATTCTCCTCTTTCTTCTCTTCTTCCCTCTTTTTCTTCAGAAATCATCCATATACTTTTATAATAGCTCAATGCTAATTTGATTTAAGCACAAGAAGTAGAAAGAAAAGGAGGAGGGTGTTCACCAGTGGCTAACTGGGAAGGATAAAGACAAGAAATAGAAAGAATAACTTGTTGAAAAGCTGAAGTACATCAGCTGAGAACATTAGGAAGCTCTGGTGCCCAAATCTAGGGTTTGATTTCTTGACCCATAGACAAGTTGACCTGGGAAGGAAATAGCCTGACTGAGGCTGCTATGGAAGTCCTGTTCAAGCATAACATGTGGCCTTTGTATCTTACAGTCAAAGCTTTTCCAGTCTTGCTGAATGTTACTCACCATGCTTTTCTTTATGAGGGTATTTTACTTCAATGAAGGGGTGTCTTTCCAGAGAAGCAGCTCGCCTGCATTTTTCCACATCTCCATCATTTCGAATCATGTCTAAAATCTCTTGCGTCCAGGTTGTACCTGAAAAACATCAGAAATGTCCTTTAATTTTTAGGTAACTGGCTTTTCATCTGAAGTAAATGTATATTTTGGAGAAAGGCAGTAACATCAGAATACTTTGAAATTAGATTAATGTTGCAAAGACAGAAAGGAAGCTTTCTTCCTTTCCCTTAGATAGGAGGTGGTCACAAAATTCTCTGTGGTAGAAGTTGGAGCACTTATTCCAACCTTAAAAAAAAATATATATATATATATATATATATATATATATATATACATTTAATTGTACTTGGACACAATACCTTTATTTAGTTATTTTTTTATGTGGTGCTGAGGATCGAACCCAGTGCCTCACATGTGCTAGGACAGTGCTCTATTGCTGAGCCACAACCCCAGCCCATTATTTCAACCTTTTTAATGAAAAATTTTAAGCATACAGAAAACTTGGTAAAATAATATAAAAAGCACACAAATACTTCATGTTTTAAAAACATTTTGCTCCATTGGCTTTAGTTTGGCTTTATTTTATCTCTATATGTTATCTTTATAATCTATCTCAAATCAATCACCCACCTATCAAATCAAATCAAATCTAATCTATCATACATCATCTGACTGAACTGCTTCAGGGTAAGCAGTAAAAGTGAGAGTAAGGCTTCATGTCTAAGGACACAGCATGCATCTCTCAAAATTACATTCCTTTACCATGTTTCCTACATGTTTCTCATACGTCTAATTTACATTGATTCCTTAACATCATAAAGAACTCTGTCTACATTAAATTTCCTTTAGTTGCCTCCTAATACCATTTATAGCCTTTTTTTCCAATTAAAGTTCATGGACTTCATTGGTTTTGTCTCTCAGCCTCTAATCATCTTCTGATTTCTTCAAGATGTAGATATTTAATCAGTTAGCTAGCTATCTTATAGTCAGCCCTATAGTCCAGAATTGTCTGATCACTTCCTTATAATATGTTTAACCTGTTCCTCACTTCCCTTTGTCTTCTGTAAACTGGAATTTCAGTCTTGATTAGGTTCAGGTAAAACATTTTTAGCAAGAAGGCAGGTGAGACTTTGTACTTTCTTTTGTCATGCCTAGAGGTACATTATGTCAGATTCACTCACTCTTAGGATACTACTTTTGATCATTCAGCTAAGTAGGTGGCCACCAGACATTGCATTGTAAAAAAGACATACTTTCACTTGCTGTTAGAAATTAAGTAGTATAGTAACATTTTGGTACCACGTGACTAGCCAGATTTTCTCTGGTTTTATCTAATTATTGTAGAATGCATTGATGATCCTGCCTGAAATACGTTTTATTATGGGTTTCAAACTGTTAATTTTCTAATCTTGTCATCTCTTCTGTGAGGTAGATCTTATATAAAGAAAAATAACTTTGTACTATAACTACAGGAAATTCAATTCCATGAGACTACTAATTAGGAACCAGATAAAATGGCAATATCTATCATAATAATAATTATTATCAGAGATAAAGATATTACATCCATTTCAATTATTCAAGATAGAATAATCCCAAATATGTATGTTCCTAATAACATAACTTCCAAGCACATGAGGCAAAAATTGTGAAATATGAATAAAGACGTGGAGAAATCCACAGTATTAATTAATGTTTTCAACAACCTTCACTCAGCAATTGATAGGACCAGCAGACTAAAAATTAGTAAAGATATAGAAGATCTTAACAATCTGTCAACCAATGTGAATTAATGACAGTTTCAGAGAACTATACCCAAAATCTACATGCTTTTCAAATGTACATGAAACATTTTAAAAAATATAGATGATGGGATAGATTTTAAAACAAATCCTCAAACAAATATAAAATGATTGAAATTATACAGAACATGTTCTTTGGCCCTGTAGTTACAGTATTGAGTTACCTGCTTTTTGATACTTGCCTCTCTTTATCTTTAAGCCAATAATCATGCATCAAACCTTTATTATGCTTCAAATACTTCTGAATTTCTTGTCTATTACATCTCTCTGACTTCCTCTTCTGTTTGTGGGAGCTCAAGTAATTTCACTGGGCACACTCAACTAGTTCAAGATAATCACCCTACCTCAAGGTAAGCCAATCAGTAACTTTAATTACAGCTGTGCAAAATCCTTTGGGGCATGTAATATAAAATAACCACAGGTATGATGCTAGAGGACTAAGATCATAAGGACCAAAATTCTGCCTATCACAGGATGTTTGGAACACAAAATTTCACAGCCTTGTATAATCTCTAGGAATTATTTGGCTTCTTGGTAGTTCCTGGCTTGATCTCATGAAATTTGGTCCTGTACACATGCAATTTAGTGTTCATCAGTAGCCTCTAGGGCTCCTCTATACAGACATCTGGGGGCTTATCTGTGCACTCTCCTTCTCTCTGACACTCTGCCCTGCAATGTAGTCATTGTAAACTCCCATAACTCTTTTCTCTGGCTCCTGAACTTAGTGACTGAGTTCTTTGTCATGACTTCCTTAAATTCCCTGTTACTACACCACCTTCAGAAAGTTTTTTAATACTGAAGACTTGGGCAAATGATGTCCGATATTGCCAAACAGTGGTTTTTATTTTATTTCTTTCAGTTTCCTAGTTGATTTCAATTGGAGTACAAGTCCAATTCAATCCCTTCACCATGTTCTGCCAATTTTTGTTGAATCTTCTACCAATCAGAGACATTGTTCTTTTGAATGTTCAAGATTCTTCTGACATGTGCCCATTAATTTTGAACATTTATTTGCTTTCTAACATAAAAAAATGTCCTAGACTTGCCCTGTATGTTCTCACTCTAGGACTGGGAGTCATACTGGGGACTGGGATTACCATTCCCCAAAGAGCCCTGATACCTTTTGGTAAGTGACAGTGTTTGGAAACCAACCCCTAGGCATTAGGCATGCCTATTGCTCTTGGATGTATTTGTTTCTAAGAATTTTTAGAAAATAGAAGTTTAAATCAAGGTCAAATCTTTGGGTTTCTCAACTGGGGAAGATCATAAAAGTCTTAGTATACATCTTCCAAGAACTTTGGATATTTAGACAACCTTTTTTTTTTTATTTTAACTCTCTGGGATGACAATTGATATCTATATTATGGTATGTTTTAAGGGAAAGCAGCTCTGACTAAATGACTTATGGTGAAAGAAAAATCATGTCTTTTTCAATTTATTGACCTTGATTTGTTTCTAAGTCATTTGTTCCTGAATGAGGGCATTGACTGATGTACTTCAAGGTAGTTAGAAATGTGTTTTGGTCATCAGGAGAGAGTACTATTGGAAATTGGTGCCATAGGGGCCAGGGATGCTAAATTTCCTATAATACTACGGGCAGATCTTTATAATAAGCAATTGTTCCTCTCCAAATCCCAGTGATGCTTTGTTGATTGATACATATTATCCGATAGTTTCATGTCCAAAGATTTAACATTATTATATGTTTTAGTAAACTTACCTGACTTTGGATAAGTTGCCAGAATAAGGTCATCAGGTCGGGCTTGAAAATTACAGACTTTATTCCAAATTTCTTTTGATAATATTGGCAAAGGGACTCCATCCACTTCTATAATGTTCAACAAGTTTGAATTATTTTCCAGAGGATGAGCATTCTTCTCAATCTGTGCCATTGGAGATCTGAGATTGCTATCAACCCTATTTAAAATAAATTGTTATGTTTTATGGCTGATAGTAAGGGTTCCGCCTTACTGTTGTTGATTAGAATGACATAAACTTAATTAAAGCTAGCATAAAAGTACATCTAAGAAGTTACTCTATGTTTTATTTATTTTGTCTTCACAGGAATCATATAAAACAGGTAATACTATTTCTGTTCTTTAGAAGAAGAAGCTGAAGTTGTTAAAGGTAAAGTAATTTGGTAAATATAAACAACCAAAAATTGTTTGAGATGCCACTTACCACTCAAATAGTCTGTTTCCCACTCTTTGTTTTAGCAACCATAGTAAATGTTAGTTAGTCAAGTGGTATTTTAATAATGTCTCATATATTGCTTTATCATTTTCAAAATGCTATTTAATGTAATTATAAATGAGATAATATTGAAGAAAGATGAAAGCAATGGTTTTCCAGAACTTTCTAGAGCCCAATGTCTTATTGTGACAAATATTCAAAACAGAGGCTTTTCTATAGTGTTTGTTCACGTATGGGATCATTTTCCAATACGAGCCACAGGTTTACAGTAAGAAAAAACTCTTATGTATCAATTAAAGTCTACTAACTGGAAAATTTGGATTATTGGTGTGTATCTGGAACATTTAATCCTGCTGTACTCACTGAATTCCTTATACCACCTGGAAAAAGTACTTTCAGGATTAGTCTTTTGTTACCAGAAAATAACCTATATATTAAGATAAAGAATGGCAAAGTAAGTGTTTAGGGTCAGGATAACATAACATAAGCAAAAACATATGAACTCACGATGTACAAAGCCTTTCGTACAGTAGACATAAATAAACATAAATAAATGTTAGTTCTCCATTTCTTGAGAGAATATATTAAACTTATGGCAAAATATCTAGAGGAATGTATTTCTATAGTTTGCCAATCAGTGTTCTGGGAGAAATGGATTTTTATGGTGATTTGCATTGGAGGAATTCTGGGAAATACAAAGTGAAGGAGGTTTGCTTGATGTAGGATGTCAGGGTCTTTCATTCATTAGTGGTTATTTTGAGCAAGATTCTAGTTTGCAGCATTTCCCAAACCTGGTACTCTTTTCAGGAATGCAATTCTCATGGAATTTGCAATCTTTAGAACACGGTGTAGGAAACTCTGACCTTGTGCAGATAGAAAAATAATGGATGCCTTTAGGAAATGTTTCTTGAGTTTTTGTCAAGTGGATGTTTTCTGCAGTTTTTCCACAAGTAGTCTATACCAAGTTGAGGAAATTTTCTTCTAAATACATTTTTGAGAGGTTTTGGTTGTTATATTTTTTGTTATTGTTGTTGCTTAATCATGAAGAGATATTAAATTTTTATATCACTCTGAAGTTAGTTATTTAGGTCATGACTATGGTAAACTACCTTGATAGGTTTTTCTGATGTCGAACCATTCCTACACTATGTCTTATCTAAGATAAGACTCTTGAGCCCACTCAACCTTTGCTCACTCTGAACCTTTGCTCTTGCATCATCAAATCTAAAGAAATGTTAACAATGTCAGATACTTTGGCATCCAGAGCCAGTATAACAACCTTTTATGGATTTCATTTCAAGGTACAGAATGATTTTTCTCTCCTGGAATATGGTATGTGCAATACTTGTTCCTAATGGAAGCAGGACAAAGTGTGTCAGTTTTTCTTTGACCCATGCTAGGCTCATTAAAACCTATACATAAAATGATGGTAGAATGAGATGGATATCATTACCCTATGTGCATGTATGAAGTCACAAATGGTGTGAATATACTTTGTATACAACCAGAGATATCTAAAAATGTGCTCTACAAGTATAATATGAAATGTAATACATTGCTGTCATTTCTAACAACTTAGAATAAAAAATAAATTTGAAAAAAAAAAGATTAATTTCATTAACTCTAAAAAAACCCTATACATTTCAGGATATGTAATGTGTTTCAATAAACACATTGATGATCAATTATCCCATCTTTAGAAGTAGGATCCCTTTTTTTTTTTTTTTTTTTTTTTTTGTACCGGGGATTGAACTCAGGGGCACTCAACCACTGGGCCACATCCCCAGCCCTTTTTTGTATTTTATTAGAGACAGGGTCTCATTGAGTTGCTAAGTGCCTCGCCATTGCTGAGGCTGACTTTGAACTCGCGATCCTCCTGCCTCAGCCTCCCAAGTGCTGGGATTACAGGTGTATGCCACCATGCCGGGCCAATAGGATCCTTTTTAAATTGGCTCTGAGCGCTTTAGTCCTGATCTGAATTGTTAACAGGACTTGTTGTATGTTGTGACAAGAGGTTTTAGGATTTTTTTCAATTTGGAGTCAGCTACATCTCCTAGGAGCCCTAACTTCTTTTTGTGGAGAATGAATACAGAGACTCCATCTGTGTAAAAGTCATTCTAATTGCTAATGACTTGACAATTGGTTTCCAGGCCTTTTCAGTGGTCATGGTTAAGATTATACAGTTTTTTTGAGGAAAGAATACTTAATGAGTTCACACTGAGATTTCCATTTTAAATTCAGGTCTCCAGGCTTTCATTCAACCACTCAAACTTTTATTTGTATTACCTTACCTTCATGCCCAAAGTCCTGAATCTAGAAAACTTTATTCAAAAATCAGTGAATTTTACTTCTACTTAAGAACATTCATGGAAATCCTAGATAAGATTCATGTAGTAATGGTTCAACATTACAAAAACCTATCAAAATAATTTACCTTAATTATGAATCAAATAACTACATATGATAAAAAATTAATATCTTTGCTTAATATCTCTTTATGACTAACTGTGACAATGACAAAAATAATAACAGCAAGACTTATCAAAAACTATTTACTAATAAGTATTAAAGACCTAAAGATATATTTCAAGGTATAATAGCCCATAAATCACTGAGTGACATATTCTTTTATACTTTTTTTATTTGAAGTTGTTGTATATGGCAATAGAATGCAATACAATTCATAACACATATAAAGCACATTTTTACATATCTCTGGTTGGATACAAAGTATATTTCACACCATTCGTGAGTTGCTCTATACTCTATGTTATCTTTTCTGCTTTCACCAAATAACATATTTTTAGTTAAATCTTTGAAAGGGACTGAGACTCTGCCACTTGAAGATTATGGTTTTTGTTTACACCCAGCCAGATCTGGATTAATATATTAGGTTATCTTAATTTAGCTCTTCATCTGTAAGCTTACTTTTCCTGTTTCCTTTTGAGTCTTTTTAGTATCATTTCTCTGCTTGCATTGCCCATCTGTTCTTGCATGCTGTCTACCTTTTATATTAAAACCCTTAGTCTATTAATCATAATTTTCCCCCCAATCTGATAACTGCAAAATTTTGGATACCTGAGTCTGGTTCTATGCTTGATCTTTCTCTTCATTTTTAGCATGTACTTTTTAAAATTGAAATATGTATTGGTGTGTCAGGCATAAGAAACTGAAGTAAATAGGCTTGTATTATTAAGTTTTACCTTTATCTAGCTAGGAGATAGGCTGTGTTTCTAGTCTGCTGTGCCTCTGAGTATCAGAGGCTATAATTTTCTCTAGTGTCTTTACTTTTGTCTCCTTTGTTGTCTTTGAGTTTCCCTAGAAATGTCTCTAAAAAATACATTTTCAATTAGCATACAATGTGACACAAAAGGAGAGACAAATAAAATAATTCATAAACATTATACTGAGAGCATGGAAGTCAAGAAGGAAATTTTGGAAAATCAGAACTCAATCCCAGAGGAATATCATATGCAAAGTGATTGAGAAAAAAAAAAATCAAGAAACCAGAGAAATTGAAGATAAAACAAAGAATGTGTAGAACCTGCTGTCTTCTTGCACTTGCAAAAATTTTTCTTAGCCCCTCCTAAATTTTAATGAGGATGTAAACCTCTTGAGAGTACTGGCAAAATGTAGGGATTTTAGTTAAACATTTTAGGGATTGCTTGGCATGAGATCTCTTCTCTTGTGTCTACATGGTCAATAAAACCCAAACTTTCATCTTTGCTATTTAAAGGAGGGAGATTATTGGGAAATGTGGAATCCAGGCCTGTCCCATAACAGAACCTACAGTTTAACAACATCCCCAGGGGCTGCATTAAAACTAGAGAAGCACCTCTGTATATAACCCAAACAAGCAGCAACTTCAAGTCCCCACCTATTCCTCATTCCCACCCACATCCCAGGCAGGGTCAGAAGCAGCCAGATTTTGGATTTCAGCACTTTCTTTGTTACCAGTAATATGAAATTTCCATTTCTTTCTCTTATTGATCTTAGCCATTCACTTAAAGATATTTCCAGAATTCCTGGGTGTTGCAGTGGGAATTTGCATAGATCATTTAGATTGCCAAATAGGGAAGCCAGAACCCCACTTTTCTTCTTCTTAAGGATTTATTTTCTATCCTTTTTCTACCCGAGACTAGGCTTTATCAGTTCCTTTACAACTAGGAAAAGAAAAGCTGCAAGAAAGGAAGAGTAAAGAAGGGAATGGAAGCCAGAGATTGCTGTGACTGTGTATGTTACCATTTCTTAAGGAAGAGGATGAAGCTAATGGGAGAATTTTGTTAAACAAGAGACATACTGTCACCTAGGGGTCTTTGGGGGGGGGAGTGAAGGCTACATACTGCAATGTAGCAGAGCCTGTGAGGTTGACAAATCTGACTTGGTGTTTCAATACTTGAACCTGACAAATAGATTAGTGATCAGGACATCATATGCCACCAATATTTGCTCCATCAAAATAGCTCAAGGAGATAAGACCCTCCTTGAAAACTGGTTGAAATGTATGCACTAGCATTCTACTTGTGCACTTATAGCTCTGGAGTAGATCAGGTTGGCTCAGAACCAAGAATATTTAGACATAGGATGCCTATCCTTGGGAGAGGAGTAAAAACAGTACTGCTCTTAAGTATTGTATTTTTTTTCTTTCTTTCTTTCTTTTTTTTTTAAAAAAAATTTTTTTTTTGGTACCGGGGACTGAACTCAGGGGCACTTGACCACTGGGCCACATCCCCAGCCCTTTTTTTGCATTTTATTAGAGACAGGGTCTCAACTGAGTTGCTAAGTGCCTTGCCATTGCTGAGGCTGACTTTGAACTCGCGATCCTCCTGCCTCACCCTCCCAAGTGCTGGGATTACAGGCGTGCGCCACAGTGCCAGGCTTTTTTTTTTTTTTTTTTTTTTTCTCTTTTAAAAAATTTTTATTCTAAGTTGTTATATATGACAGCAGAATGCATTACAATTCATATTGCACATATAGAGCACAATTTTACATATCTCTGGTTGTATACAAAGTATATTCACACCATTTGTGTCTTCATACATGTACTTAGGGTAATGATGTCCATTTCACTGTACTTCATACTTTGCATTTATGCTTTATTCTATTTGAACTTCGAAAGAGTAAATAGTATTAGTTCATTGATTTAAAAATAAACTTAGTTTCAGAGTAAGTGATCCATTAAAGTTGGGAATTTGAATTAGATATTGGGTTCAGAGGCGTACATATTGCCATTTGGGAAAGATCTTGTAATTCCAAGCATGCCTCTGGCCTTTTCCCTGATATGGGTCAGATCTACCCTTCCCCGGGCCCAAACTCTGCTTAGAATAGAGCTCACCCACACCCTGGTGCTTCACTGGAGGTACTCAGAGGCTCAGAGAGTGTCAAGGCAGGATGGGCAAACCCAGTGGATCCAGCCTGGGTTTCCAAGGTAAAGGTCTTATGCAAGAGCAAAACTCTGCTGAAAGAGCTGCCCCACCCTGTTGTTTCCTGGTACTTGGCCCTGGTTTCTCTGAGGATGCCACACTTCTTGGCCTGTCTCAAACCAGAACAAAGGATCTCCATTCAAGCTTGACACCCAGGAAGATTTAATACAAAACAGAGACAAAGTTTTGTCATTTGTTTTAATAAGTGCAAAGTATGTGACATTGAGACTTGCTCTTAAATTCTGAAAGAGCCATTCAGAAAAATTATACTAAAAATATAATATGCAGGTCTGATTGTTGGGCATTTCCTCTATCTGATCTTTCTTTTGGGAGTTTTCTTATGCTGCAGAGGGAATGTGGTGATGCATAGTAGCCACGTGGGAGGTAGGGAGACCTCCAGAAGCTTCTGTTGAAAGCTCATTCTCTACTGCTGTCAGATGTCCCAACTACTCTGATGCTAACTAAGACTTTGTAATAGTACCACTAAGCAATGGAAATTTCTTCAGTGGTAAGTGGGATAAGTCAAGCACAGAAATATGGCATAATCTAACTTATATGTGGAGTCCAAAGTTGAACTCATGGAATCAGAGAAAAGGATGATGGTTACTCGGGGTAAGGAAGGTCTGAGAGACATTTTCCAAAAGATACAGAATTTCAGTTAGGCAAGAGAAAAGCTCTGGAGACCTTTTTTATAATGTGGGCATTATAATTAATGATGTATCTTATCTTGGAATCACCAAGTGGATAGATTTTAAGTGTTGTCACAACAAAAATGATAAATATGTACAGTAATAATATGTTAATTTGTTTGATTTAGCAATTCAACAATGTATGCATATTTCAAAACATGTTGTACACCATATATATCATATAATTTATCAATTTAAGAAATATGTAAATTTCCTAAAATAGCTATTTGCTTGCTGATCTTAACAACATAGTTGTTATCATTTATTAAAAGATTAATCTGTACTAAACTGCTTGCAGAAATTTTTATTTTAATTCTTTCAATAAGTACAAGATGTAGGTATCTCCTTATAGATAACAAATCTAAGAGTTAAATGGGCTAAGTCATTCACCAATAAGTCACAAAGCTGAGATTTGAACCTTGGCCTGGCATCTTCAGATTAAGCTCCAAATTGCTACACAGTTTCCCCTGTCAAGAGGAAAGGACTTCTTCTTGCAGGCTGAAACTCGAGCCTGTTGCCAGAGCAAAATGGAATTGTAAAACACAAATGTTCCTTAAACATCTCTTTTCACCAAATCAGCCCATTAAGTAAATAGAGCATCAAATTTCTTCTTCACCACTACTTTCTCAGTGATGAGAACCAAAGACCTTCTGAAGGTTTATGAAACATTTGGATGAAGACTTACCTGAGTTTCCACTTTATGCAAAATAAATGTTTTTATTTTTCTAGAGCTTGCTTATCTGAAGAGCACAAACATTATTTTATATGATTAATAAAGATTGAAAGGCTCTACTCTTTCTTACCTCCCGTGGTGGACAGGCCATAGAGTGAGACTTCCAAAATCTGGCAAACCTTACCTGGTAGATCAGGAACCAGACAGATGTAGCTGCACTCTGGCCTCAGTCAAAATGGGTTGATAGAAACCCCGAGCTAAGACCTGGGGACGCTGAGCAAGCCAGAATCCAGCAGGTTAAAATGTTCCTGACTGTCCAGAACTTTTAAAGCCAAGTTTATCGAGTTGGCTTAAAGCCATGGAGTACGTAGTTCCCAGAGGGAGGACTTTGCACCAGCTGGATTTGTTCCGCCTCCTTTGGATATTGATGCTCTTCCCCAGTTGCAAATCTAGTTTCAGCATTGCTATCTGCGGTGAGCAAAAAGTTGGGTGAGGTTTTCTCCATTGTCTGCAAAAGCCAGGAAGGTTGTGAATGAGCAGGTGAATCTGGACTAATAAAAGCCAACGATCCTTTCCTTAGGCAGGTGGCAAATTCTGAAGGGGGATTTCACACATCTACCTAAGAGCTTACAAGCCCAGCTCCCAGGATGGGAACTTGCACAATTATTCCAGCCTGTTCCCTCTGATCCCTGTGGAAGATACATCCTATTGTCTCTTCCCAAAACCCATTGTTAGAATTGTTTGAAGTTCCATTTTGAATTGGAGAAACTCCATTTTAGGAGTCACAAAGCCTGTGGAAAACCCACAAATGCTCATATGTCAATGTGCATGTGACGTGCATTTGTGAGAGAGCATGTGCATGAATGTTTACAGGCAAAAAATTATTGGAGACAGTGGGACACATGACAAAAATCTGTGCTTGTCCATAGGCATGGGGAGAGAACACAGTCTCCATAACTTTTGGCCTTGCACTTCTCATCTGGTTCTAAACACAATTTTCACTTATTTAGCTTGTTCAGTGAATGATTTTATTCTTTTTATACACAGTACTACTTCATATCCTGTATTTAAAAACATTATACAGAATTCATTATAAAAGTTCTATGATTGTATCCTTCAGTCCTCAACATTACAATACCCTCAGGTACCAATGCCAACTGACAAGTTGAGTTGTATTTTTGGACAAAGTCAGATTTTTATTTCTTTCTAAAATCCTATTCCTAATTAATAAGCAGTAGAACATAGCCCTTCAGAGCATGGCCTCTGAAGTCAAGTGGCTTGGTTCACAACTACTCCTTCATATACTGGCTAGGACCTTGGGAGGGGTCTTCGTTTTTCTGGGGTTTGGTCTTAAGTGCAATACTAATAACAATCATATGCCTCTTGCATTTTGGGCTGTTGTTAGGTTTAAACTATTCTTTGGCAAGTTGGTTGTAAAGATTGAATGACTTAATATGCAACACTTAAAACACTTTGCCCAGAGCAAATTAAGCAGTGTATATGCTGGTTAATATTACCTGTACTTTGAGTTGCTGGGTGGATGGCCTTGGATAAAGCGGCTATGTGAGAAAACTGAGAGAAGGAGGATGATCAAGATGTTCCCCTAATACTTGCACTTTTATTTACAAGATCTTTCCAGTTCTGGCCATAGAGTTATCCATTCCTCCTAAAGGTCTTTTCACAGGATGAACATATCAAAACAGGGAAAAATGAGAGTGTAAAAGAGCTGCAGTTAATGACATCACCTACCAAGGAAAAGGACTGTTTGGACTAACAGAACAGCCCTGGTCTGCTATGATGTATTGTCACTCTGTCATGACAGAACTGATGTCGAGCAATTTTAATAATTGGTCCTTGAAAGTGTTCTTGGACAGAGTTGCTTTGCCTCCAAGGGGATCTGAAATTGTCACAGAAATGATCTCCACATGCACCGATGTTTTGTTGTGTTCCTGCTTTAAGAGAGGAGTTGAGTATGCAGAGACCCCACGTTAGAGTGCCTAGTCTACCTCCTTCTCTTTGTCCCTCCTGCAGCTTCCTTTTACTACTCATAGTTGGCAATTGCACCCAATGTCTGTGTGCACCCTTTTGTTTCACTTTAGTCAATTTTAGCACTTTTCTATTCAAAATTTCAAGAGGCTTAGAATAGTCTCTGAGAGTCTCCACATTTTTAACACTTCTAATTTGTGACCCATTTTATCTTTATTCCCAAGTAATTAAGAGCCTTTAGCACACTACCTTGTCTTGAAAAAAAAAAAATGATTATTTACTCAACCCATCCAGACTCTGAATTTCAGGCCTTTTTTGTCTTGCTTCTGAACTTCAAGAGTATTCATCTAGAGATGTTATATATGATGTTTGCTGTTAGATTTTTGTTTAGACCCCTAATTAGATAAACTTAATCCAAATTACAACTGAACACCAATGTAAAATTTTTAAAACTTTAGAGCCTAACATAAGAAAATGTCTTCATTACCATGAAGCATGGAAAAATTTATTAAACAAAATGTAAATTCCACATGCAATAAAGGAAAAGTTTTACATGTTCTCCTATATTAAATAGTTCTGATAATTTAAAAAGTGTTTTTGTGACATACATGGTTAATTCCTTGTAACATACTATTTTTTTATAAACAAAACAAGAAAAAATTAGTAAAATTTGTGAATAAACAATTCACAGAAAGATAAAATCTGATATACAAATAACAGAAGGGGAAATGTCCAACCTCATTTAGTAATCAGGGAATGAGAAAATTTTAAAAAATTTATATTATTTTAATTGGAAAAATCAGAATGTTCATATAATTTCAAGTATTTATGAGGTCTGGGGAATTGGATATTTCCATAACAGAGAATAAGATGGGATTTTTTGTTTGTTCTCAAGTTATTTTTAACATGAATATTTTCTTGGAATTTGCCAAATTTGCATACATTTTCAAACAAACTGACGTAACTTCCTTTATTTTATAATATCCTTTTGTTATTTTTTGCTCTTTGTAGGAGCTGCATGAAGCCCATTCCATTCCTGATAATGTTTTTGTTTAATCAATCAGTCCTATAAAATCTTTTTCAATTTCATTGATAATGCCAAGGAATCAGATTTTGACTTTTGAGGAAAATAGGGACTTCAACTATGTCAGTAATATGTCATTTATTTTAATATTTATTTACTTTAAAAGGGTCTTAAGCAATGTGATAAAAATTATGTTCTGGTCTTAGTCATGTTAATATTATATCAACTTCTGTAGTTTGTTTTCAAAACTTTTCCTGGTCCTGTTTAAATAATCAGTGAAAGTGAATGAATGTTCATGTCTGGTAAATCATAATTTTTACTTTTTAAAAAATATTTTATTTCACTTTAATTTGTTGAAATATTATTTTGCCTTCAGAATCCCCTTTTGGATTGCATCTGTACCCTACATGCAAATTCTGCTTCTCAATCTTGGTCCTTGGTGAGCTGAATAACTATTTGGTGTCACATTTGGAAACTCTAGTGTGGGTGGCCTTTCCAGTCAGCAGAGGAGGCCTAGGTGACTTCCTTACCTCTCTTCTATCAATAGGGCAGTGTTTGGCATGACACCAAGATGTAATCCACACTGGTGGGCCTTCCAGAACATTCTTCTTAGCACTCGATGGATCTGAACTGCATTCTTCTTAGCACTCCATGGATCTGAACTGCTGGGATCACTGGCTATCTTCTGTAGAACACTCATGAGGATGTGAGTCAGAAGGTTCCATGTGGAGCCATCAAAACTCTATTTGGGGAAAAGATGGCAGACAGCAGAGAAGAGCTCTCGAGAGACTGTCACTAAAAGAGGCTTAGTGGGAAGTTTGAACGCATTCCTAGCAATGTTCCTGCAACTGGGAGGGAGCTGAGACATCTGCGCACATCTAGATGGTGAAATTCAACAAACTCCAGACCACTGACAAACGAAGTCCTGTGCGAGCGGCCCACAAACCGAACCAGCTTTAAAGGCGCAGCTGCCGTGGTAACATTGCAGTATAGGAAGTACACACCATGGCCTCAAATAGCACAGAATAAAAAGAAAGCCAGAAGCAAGCAGCGGCCGCATAGACTTCTTTCACGTAAATTGCTGAATGGGACCTACACGCCTCGGAGTGACACACAGGTCCGGGGTACTGCTGTTGAGACCCAGAAAAGCGACCTCCATTTTGGAGGAAAGGTGTGGCTCACTGGGACAAAGAAACAAAGAAGAAAAACAGCTACAGGCATCCCAGGATCGGACCAGGGTCCAGAGAACAGCACACACCTGGGTGAGACATGTGCAGGCAGCCAGCAGGAAAGGGCCTGTCTGAGACCAGTGCAGCAACCACGAAAGCTATAACTGGGGGCGGGCGTGGGGAATGTGTGCCTTTTTGATAAACCCTTTCCTGGTGCTATTCCCGTACTGACACCACTCCCCTGCCCACAGCCATTCTTCCTCTGTGACAATCTGCCACTGGCCAAAGCTGCAGACTAGACTCCACTAATTGGTGCTCTGAAACTGGGCATGATCTGGGACAACTGGCTTAATCTGGAAGGGCTTCCTAGAGTCCTGTTTATTTGAGACTTGTTTCTGGGTTTGACTCTGGTTTTTTTTTTTTGTTTGTTTGTTTTTGTTCTGTTTGATAGTGTGCTTATTTGTTTGTGTTCCTCTTTCTTTTCTTCCCTTCTCACTTAAGTCTCTTCTGCCCTCATCTTCTCTATTTGCACCCTGTCATTGTGTATTCATCAGAGGGGAAAACAAATTATATGCAGAAATTGGGACTTCTAGACCTGGGGCAATTGAAATATACAGCAAAGCAGTGTTATATATAGTCTACTCTCTATTTTCTTGATGCACTTACTATCTCCTCTCTCTTACATTAATTCTTACTTCTTTGTTATCTTTTATTGTTCCTTTTTTTCTTTTCCATCTTTCTTTACTTTTCTTCTCTCAAAGACTAAATAAGTTTGATTTATATATAAATCGGTCTTCCCTCTAGATCACCCACTCCATTCTCTTTTCTCTCCCATCTGCTGATATTAAACCACTTCCATAGAATTCTATTTTCATACTTCCTAAGAATGAATATCTCAATAATCTCACTTCCTTCTTCCTAAACATATCAACTCTGTGTCCAATACTGAAACTGTAAACCCCAACGCAAGCATACAGAGTAAATTGGAAACAATACCTGAGTTAACTAAATCTGTACATTGTGATCAAACTTGGATTTTCTGTAAAGAAAGTATTAGATCTTAAAGTGTAAGGCATTTATAAGGGGATCTGACAGCATTGTACCACAGGAGAAACATAAGACTATAAGGTGAAATCGAAATAGGCAAGGTCCCACAGTGCTAGAAGAATAGACACACAAGCATTATGAAGAAGAAGCCAGGGAAGAAAATGTCTGAAACCAATCAACATGCCCCCTCAGTAGATTCCATGGCAAGCACAGTTGGTCAAATGCCAGAGACAGAATTTAGAAATTACATATTCCAAATGTTTATGGATCTTAAAAATGAACTCAAAATGAGATGAGAGAGCAAATACAGGCAGTAAAAGAGCATTTTGACAAAGAATTTCAAAAGCAAATACAGGAAGCAAAAGATTACTTCAATAGGGAGATAGAGATTCTAAAGAGAAACCAAACAGAAATCCTGGAAAGGAAAGAAGAAATAAACCAAACTAAGTGCTCAATTGAAAGCATGACCAACAGATTAGATCACCTGGAAGAAAGGACCTCAGATAATGAAGACAAAATATATATCCTGGAGAAAAATCTAGATGACACGGCAAAAGTAGTAAGAAAACAAGAACAGAGCATTCAGGAATTATGGGACAGCATAAAAAGACCAAACTTAAGAGTGATTGGTGTTGAAGAAGGTGCAGAGTTTCAAACCAAAGGAATGAGTAATTTATTCAATGAAATAATAGCAGAAAAATTTCCAAACATGAGGAATGAATGGCAAAACCAAGTTCAAGAGGCTAACAAAACACCAAACGTACAAAACCACAACAGATCCACACCAAGGCACATTATAATGAAATTGCCTAATATACTAGGCAAGGAGAGAATATTAAAAGCCACAAGAGAAAGGAAGCAGATTACATATAAGGGGAAACTGATCAGACTAAGCTCAGATTTTCAACCCAGACCTTAAAAGCAAGAAGATCCTGGAATAGCATATTTCAAGCTCTGAAGAAAAGGGATGTCAACCAAGAATCTTATATCCAGCAAAATTTAACTTTAGATTCAAAGATGAAATAAAAACTTTCCACGACAAACAAAAGTTAGAAGATTTTACAACTCGAAAGCCAGCACTTCTGAACATCTTGGGCAAAATTTTCCACGAAGAAGAAGAGAAAAATAACAATGAAAATCAACAAACGGAGATAGTAAACTAAAGGAATTACCAACCAGAGGAGAATCCAAATCAAGCTAAATACCATAATACAATTAAAAATGGATGGAAATAAGAATCACCTCTCAATAATAACCGTGCAAGTTAATGGCCTAAACTCACCATTCAAAAAACACAGATTGTCAGAAACAACCCAACAATTTGCTGTCTACAAGAAACACACCTAATAGATAAAGACATCAAGCAATTGAAGGTGAAAGGCTGGGAAAAGTCTTATCACGCACATGGGCTGTGGAAGCAAGCAGGGGTTTCCATTCTCATATCAAATAAGGTAGACTTCAAGCCAAAGCTAATAAAAAGGGATAAAGATGGATATTTCTTACTACATAAGGGAACCATTCATCAACAAGATATAACAATTATAAATCTATATGCCTCAAATAATGGAGCACCTACATTCATCAAACAAACACTTCTCAAGTTCAAGAGTAAAATAGACCACAACACAGTTATTCTAGGGGATTTCAACACACCTCTCTCACCAATGGATAGATCATCCAAACAAAAGCTAAATGAAGAAACTTTAGGCCTTATTAAAACAATTAATAACTTAGACCTAACGGACATATATAGAATATTTCATCCCTCAGTAAGCGAATACACTTTCTTCCCAGCAGCACATGCTCCTTCTCCAAAATTGACCATATATTATGTCACAAGGCAAATCTTAGCAAATATAAAAAAATATAAATACTACCTTGCATTCTATCAGACCATAATGGGATGAAATTGGAAATCAATAATAATGCAAGAAATAAATAAAAAAACTACTCTAACAGCTGAAAGCTAAACAACATGCTACTGAATGAACAAGGGGTTGAAGAAGACATCAAGGAGGTATACAAGCAGTTGTATGTAAAAAGATGATATACTTGTGCATTATGAATAAGTAAATAAATAATCAAAAAAAATGTAAAAAAAAAAATTCCAAGAGGTAAATTAGAACATAGATACATCATATAGAAATCTCTGGGACACTATGAAGGCAGTAGTAAGAGGAAAATTCATTGCACTGAATTCCTTCATTAAAAGAAAAAACAACAACAACAACAAATAAATGACTTAATATCACACCTCAAAGCACTAGAAAAAGAGGAACAGATCAACACTAAGAGCAGTAGAAGACAGGAAATAATTAAAATCAGAGCTGAAATTAATGAAATTGAGACTAAAGAAACAATTCAAAGAATTGACAAAACCAAAAGTTGGTTCTTTGAAAAAATAAATAAAATTGACAGACCCCTAGTGATGCAAACGAAAAGAAGAAGAGAAAAAACTCAAATTACCACCATCCTTGATGAAAAAAGAAATAACACAACAAACACTTCAGATATACAGGAGATAATTAGAAATTGCTTTGAAAACTTGTACTCTAATAAAATAGAAAATACTGAAAGCATTGACAGACTTCTAGAGTTGTATGAATTGCCCAAACTGGAACAGGAGGCTATACACAATTTAAATAAATAAATTTCAAGTGAAGAAATAGAAGACACTATCAAAAAATTACCAAGAAGAAAAAGTCCAGGTCCTGATGGGTTTACACCTGAGTTCTACAAGATCTTCAAAGAAGAACTAATTCCGATGCTCTTCAAATTATTTCAAGAAATAGAAAAAGAGGGAGCTTTTCCGGATTCTTTCTATGAGGCCAATATCACATTAATTCCAAAGCCAGGCAAAGACACAGCCAAAAAAGAAAACTTCAGGCCAATATCTTTAACGAACATAGATGCAAAAATCCTCAACAAAATTGTGGCAAATTGGATTAAAAAATATATCAAAAAGATAGTGCACCATGATCAAGTGGGGTTTATCCCAGGGATGCAAGGTTGGTTCAACATTCAGAAATCAATAAACATAATACATCACATCAATAGACTTAAAGATAAAAACCATATGATCATCTCAATAGACACAGAAAAAGCTTTTGACAAAATACAACACCCCTTTATGTTCTAAGCTCTAGAAAAATTAGGAATAACAAGAACATATCTCAACATTATAAAAACTATCTATGCAAAACCTCAAGCTAACATTATCTTAAATGGAGAAAAATTGAAAGCATTCCCTTTAAAAACTGGAACAAGACAGGGATGCCCCTCTCACCACTGCTATTTAACATAGTACTGGAAATTCTGGCCAGAGCAATTAGACAGATGAAAGAAATTAAAGGGATCCACATAGGAAAAGAAGAGCTCAAATTAGCACTATTTGCTGATGACATGATAATATACCTAGAAGACCCTAAACACTCTACCAGAAAACTTTTACAACTAGTAAATGAATTTGGCAAAGTACCAGGATACAAAATCAATACTCATAAGTCAAAGGCATTTTTGTACATCAGAGACAAATCCTCTGAAAGGGAAATGATTAAAACTACCCCATTTACAATAGCATAAAAAAAATATCTGGGAATCAACTTAACGAAAGAGGTGAAAGACCTCTATAACGAAAACTATAGAACACTAAAGAAAGAAATCATAGAAGACCTCAGAAGATGGAAAGACCTACCTTGTTCTTGGATAGGTAGAATTAATATTGTCAAAATGTCCATACTACCAAAAGCATTATACAGATTTAATGCAATTCCAATCAAAATCCCAATGACATTTCTCAAAGAAATAGAAAAAGCAGTCATGGAATTCATCTGGAAAAATAAGAGACCCAGAATAGCTAAAGCAATCCTGAGCAAGAAAAGTGAAGCAGGGGGCATCACCATATCAGACATTATACTATAGAGCAATAGTAACAAAAACAGCATGGTATTGGCACCAAAACATACTAGTAGACCAATGGTACAGAATTGAGGACACAGAGACTAATACATATAATTTCAGCTATCTTATATTAGACAAAGGTGCCAAAAATGTACAGTGGAGAAAGGATAGCCTCTTTGAGAAATGGTGCTGGGAAAACTGGAAAGCCATATGCAACAAAATGAAATTAAACCTGTATCTCTCACCATGCACAAAATTCAATTCAAAGTGGATCAAGGACTTAGGAATTAGACCAGAGACAATACACCTAATAGAAGAAAACGTAGGCTACAATTTCCAACATGTTGGATTAGGCTCCAAGTTCCTTAACAAGACTCCTGTAGTGCAAGAATTAATACCAAGAATTAATGAATGGGATAGATTTAAGCTAAAAAGCTTCTTTTCAGCAAAAGAAACAATCAGTGAGTTGAATAGAGAGCTAACTAACTGGGAACAAATATTTAATACATGCACATCAAATAGAGTACTAATTACTAGAATATATAAAGAACTCAAAAAACTTGACAACAAAAAACCAAATAATCTAATCAATAAATGGGCTAAGGTATTGAAAACACACTTCTCAGAAGAAGATACATGAATAATCAACAAATACATGAAAAAATGCTCAACATCGCTGGAAATTAGAGAGAATTGCAAATAAAAACGACTCTAAGATTTCATTTCACTCCAGTCAGATTGGCAGCTATCAAGAACAGAAACAACAATAAATGTTGGAGAGGATGTGGGGAAAAAGGCACACTCATACATTGCTGGTGGGACTGCAAAATGGTACAACCATTATGGAAATCATTATGGAGATTTCTTGGGAAAATGGGAATGGAACCACCCTATACCCAGCCATCCCACTCCTGGGTCTATTCCCAAAGGACTTAAAAACAGCATATTACAGTGACACAGCCACTCATTGTTCATAGCAGCACAATTCACAATAGATAGGTTGTGGAAACAACCTTGATGTCCCTGGGTAGATGAATGTGTAAAGAAAATGTGGTATATATACACAATGGAATTTTACTCAGCAATAAAAGAGAATAAAATAATGACATTCGCTGGGAAATTGATGAAGTTGGAGAATATAATGCTAAGTGAAATCAGTCAATCTCAAAAATCCAAATACCGAATGTTTCCTCTGATATAAGGAGGCCGGTTCACAGTATCATTGGGTTGGGGTACATAGGAGGATTAGAGGAACACTATAATGGTCAAAGGGAAGGGAGGGGAAGGGAGGGAGCAAGGGGGGAAGGGGGAAAAAAAAGAAAAAGTGGTTGAATAAGATGCATATCATTATTCTAAATGCATGATTGACGACTTGAATGCTACAAATATACTTTGTATACAAACTGTTTTGTGTAAAAAGATGCTCTATATGTGTAGTATTAACTGTAATACATACTACTAGTATAAATAAAAAATTAAGAAAAAATTCTATTTGGAGTTACTATGACTTCTGAGGGCACAGATCAAAGTTCAAAGCTGCCTAAAGACCTCAGTGTTTGAGAAGTGATATTTGACTCATAAGATCATAATCACCCATCTAGGATCCTTGAATTGCTGTACTCTGTACAACCTCTCCTATTTTAAGAAAATGCAATTAAGATCTGTTCTAGGGGCATGGAAAACTCTCAATAGCCAGTATGTTAAGAGGTAGCCTCAGGGGAGAGCCGAGGCTGGCCAAGCCTCAGGACAGGAAAGGCTGGGGTGCGTGGAGAGGGGGGTTTGTAAGGCACAAGCCTCCAGCCTGGCAAGCGGCCTCTATGGGGCGACAAGGCTGGATCCTCAGAAGCCCACAGCAGCATGGCTGGAGTGATGGAGGGAAGGGCCAGGAAGGCGAGGCTGCAGCTAACTGACACACACCAGGAGGTCGCTGGCCCTAACACAGGACGCCAGGCAAGGTGACAGGCACCTCAGGAGCCAATTCTTGTGTGCCATCCGGGAAGCCCAATACGCCCAGGGCGTGCTGGCTGGGCAAGAGGGATCTTGAGGTGGCAGGATGGCGAGACAGCTGCCTCTCATCCAGCATCACATCATTATTCCAGCCAAGGAGGCGAAGAGCAAAAGGCACACCCCTGAACAGCTCCCTTAATGTTTTCCTGGAAGCTCAGCCATAGGCCTCGTTTATCTGCTTGGCCAGAACAGCATCCCATGGCCAGCCTTGGCTTCCAAGGAGGCTGGGGAATTTTAAAAAAAAAAAAAACTAAATAAATAAGGAGGGCCTGCTGCTGCCTGAAAACAGCAGGGCTTTGTTGGTGAGGAAAAGTGAAGAACGGGCTACCAGCCATGGTGGTCCAGGTTATGGAGGACCAGAAAAAGAATGTAAAATTATCAGTACAAACCTTAGAATAATATTTAGAATAATAATTATTAGAATATTCTAATTATTATTATTATTATTTTTTTTTGGTACTAGGGATTGAACTCAGGGGCACTCAATCACTGAGCCACATCCCCAGCTCTATTTTGTATTATATTTAGAGACAGGGTCTCACTGAGTTGCTCAGTGCCTTGCTTTTGCTGGGGCTGGCTTTGAACTCACAATCTGTCTGCCTCTACTTCCTGAGCTGCTGGGATTACAGGCATGCCCAGCTCTAATTATCCCTTAGAATAATAATTTATACATATACATGTATGTATGTATATATATGTATACATATATGTACACACACAAATATATATATGTATATATATATATATATATATTTAGTTGTAGGTGGACACAATACCTTTATTTTATTTTTATGTGGTGCTGAGGATCAAATCCAGTGCCTCATGCATGCCAGGTGACTGCTCTACCACTGAGCCCCAGCCCCAGCCCCCTAGAATAATAATTTTTAGAATAACAAAACAACAATTTTAATGCTTTAAGTCAACCAATATCACAAACATTACAAAATTTAGGAAAAAAATATAATTTTACTAACTCGCTGGCAAGCACCTGTATGATATCCTTTTTCTACATTTTTCAGCTTTATCCTTTTGATTGCCTCCTCAGGGAACAATGATTTTATATTCTTCCTATGGAGAAAACAGAGAGACAAGTCAGAGTTCTCCTGTAATGCTGGGAATAAAAAATTTAGGGTAGGTTAGAAAACCTTCAGCCTCATCGCTCTTTGTTGGCATGGCATGTACATTTTGGGAATTGTTTTCAAATCAGGAAAAACTACTATCTTTCTTTTCCATAAATGAATGCTAAGTTTTGGAAGAATTACGTTTCCTCCAGTTTCTTATTGTGATTTTAATAATTTTCACAACAAAAGGCAACTGTGTAGTTTCAAACCCAAAGAGGATTAGACCAGTGCTTCCTGACCCCCCGCCTCCATCCTGGGCACCTGGGCAAGAAGAGGGAGCTCGCAGGTGCCTGGGCTCCTGTCATGCTAAACAGAGCCTGAGGAGAGTGCCCAGGGACTGGCATTTGACTCAGTGCCCCATTTGACTCCCGGTCAACTGATGCCTGCAGGGACCCGGATCAGGATCAGGTTGCTTGTGGCTCCTCTGCAGATCCCTGTCAAACGCTGGGAGGATTGTGCTTTAAGCCTCTGGTCTCTTCCTTGGCTGATTTGTGACTACCCCAAGATCCATATGTGAAGTCCTAGTCCCCTGAACTTCCAGTGTTTGGAGATAGGGTCTTTATAGGGGTCGTTAAGCGAGGTAATAGGGCAGAGCCTATTCCAGTAGGACCCATGTCCTGGTAAAAGGGATCAGAACACAGACAAGCAGAGAGGACAGCCATGTGAGGACACAGGGAAGATGTCCCCTGCCTGCCAAGGAGAGTGGTCTTAGGAGGAATCAGTGCTGCCTACACCTTGATCTTGGATCTCAGTGTCCAGTCCTCAGAGGGACTCAGTCTCTGTTGTTGAAGCCATCCCACAAAGGACGCTTTGCCAAGGTGGCCCTTGCAGCAGGCTGAACCAACTGCTGCTCAAATATCTCACTTTCCTAAAATACCCGAACCCTATGACCACGTGATCCCATAGCTCAGTCCTCCCCAGGCCTGGAAGGGTCTGCTGTGTAGCCTTCCTAGCCTGGCAGTGAATCCATACCTGCTGCCACCAGGTGGTCACTGAATGACCCTGGGGCCATCTTGGGAGACAGACACCACCAGCATCTCCTTCTTAAGGACGAGTGGGGACCCCGGGACACAGCAGGCTCATCCAGAGTGTGTTCGCATCCAAAGCTGTCTGGATGTTGAGGTTGCCTCAGCTCAACATCAAGGCCAATGGTTGCATCAGGGAGACCAATCTCTGAGAAGGTGGGTGTACTCTGTCCTATTGGTAGCAAAATGATAAGTAAATGTATGTGTATAGGCCTATAGGTTAACTATAGTATAAAGTAAGCATTAAGTGAGTTATTAATACTGGTTGTGTGAAGCTGACTGCTGCATGGCTGATTTCTTAGAAAACAAATGAAAGCTGTTTTCTACTAAATCCAAAATAAGAATTGTTTTTCTGTACTTTGTAACCCCCAAAATGTACCCAACTCAGAATATGGTGGTCTTGATAACCCGAAGCTGCAGTCAACTGAGTAATTGTGCTAACAGCATTTTTTTTAGCTTCTGTAACTTGCTTGCTTGCTAACTGGAAAATTCCAGTCCTGCTTAGGGCTTGCAGGTCCCACCAAATACTGATTGGTTTGCTTACATGACACTGAGGAAAGCCCCTGAGTTGTAATTTTTGTCCTTAAATTCTTGGGACAGACCAGGGAGGGCTGCTGTTCTCCCACAGAGCCCCAGTCTCTATGGGTGGGTGACAGCCCCTGGCCAGGTAATAAATTGCCTAATTTGTTAAAAAAAAAAAAAAAGAGGTAGCCTCAGCCAACCCTATTATCTCAGGATTTTCTTAGCCATCCTATTGACTTCACAAATGCTGACCTAGCTGTTTACTTATTACAGAGAAAAAGAAAAAAAATTATGCAAGTGTTACAACAAACGTTTATATTTATCTTGTATTTTGCTGTTATAATGTTGAGTCTCTGCCCAGGTATCTTAGTTAAGGAGAATCAATGATTTAGTTAATGGTCTGCAAAAGGGCTTCAATTATAATGGACTGTAGAAAATGGGAATTTAATCTTCTCCATAAGATAGTGGAAATAGGGCCTTAAAAACCTGACTGTATTAATTGGCTTTTGAGAACTATTAATTTACTGCATCTCTAAAAAACAACCTTAGTTTTGAAAACTTGGTTATTCTTCACAATTATGTCATGCTTTGGAGAATAATTTACAAAGTCTAATTTTGTTGAGACCTTTGTATATGTACTTAGCACTGAGATTTACTTACGTTTTGTTAAGTACAATTAATGATTATAGGTTTCAGAAATCTATAAACAATTGAGAAATAGACCATTTCAAATAGACTTTCCTGCTAGTTCCAAAGTCATAACATCATATGCAAGATTTTCACTATTAAGGGTTTTTTTTCTGTCAACATTATATGCAAGACTGTCCCTGGTGAGGACAATGTTACCTGATATATTATACAGTCATAAGAAATTTACTGGAAGACAACAGAACAGTTACATAGGTTCAAACATTTCTTAGTTGAAATCAATAACATTTTATATACTAATCATGCAAATAATAGATATAGTTAACTCTTTTCACATACAGAGTAGGATTCTTTTTCTATGTAAGTGGCTTTTTCTTGTATATAATGAGAAACATTTTATTGTTTAATTGAGTTTTAAGAAAAATATCTATATCTGTAGCGATCCCCCCTCTGCCATGGAATACATTTATGGGGAAAAAAAGTATATATTGTGAAATTAGTGATATGCCACAAAAGGGTATATTATTTGACATGCTTTTATTTTTAATAGCTTTATTGAGATGTAATTTTCATACAAATCACCCACTTAAAGTGTATAATCCATTATCTTTTAGTGTTATGTTCATAGTTATGCGATCCTCACCATAATCAATTTTAAACATTTTATTGATGCAACAAAGAAACTCCATAACCAACAGCATCATTCCCCCTTTTTGTGGGTTGTTTACACCTTTTGGCGATTGGGAATAGCACTGTTGTGAACATTCCTGTATAAATACTTATTTGAGTACTTGTATTTGTTTTTTTGGGGGGTGGGCACCAGGGATTGAACCTGGGGCACTTAAGCACTGAGCCCCATCCCCAGCCTTTTTTATACATTTTACTTAGAGACAAGGTCTTGCTAAGTTGCTTAGGTCCTTGCTAAGTTACTGTGGCTAGCTTTGAACTCACAATCCTCCTGCCTGAGCCTCTCCAACTGCTGGGATTAAAGGCATGCCCCACTTTGCCAGGCTGAGTATTGTTTTCACATCCTTTGTGTATACATCCAGCAGTAGCATTGCTGGGTCATAGTAATTAGTTCTTTATATTGTGGCAAAAAACACAAAACATAAAATTTTAGACATCTTAACCAATTTTAAATGGACAAGTCAAGAGTGATAAGTATATTTGCCTTGCTGTGAAACAAGAATAGAAATTTTTCATTTTGCAAATCTGAAACTGTGCTTACAAACTCCTCTTTTCTTTCTCCCCTCAGTTTCTGTTAACTACCATTATATTTTCTTTGTCTATGAATTTGTCTACTTTAGATACTCATATAAATTGAATCATATAAGTATTTTTGTGACTAATCCTCAAGTTATCCATGTTTTAGCATGTGACAGGATTTACTTCCTTAAGACTAAATAACATTCTATTGTATGAGTATACCACTCTTATGTATGTTTATCCACTTATCCCTTGATGGATTTCTTGATTTTGTGGATAATAATGCTATAAGAATGCATGTGCAAATACATCTTTAAGACCCTATTTTCTGTAATTTTGTGGACATGTGCATAGAAGTAGGATTGCTGAATCATGGTAGTTCTATTTTCCATTTTTTAAGGAGTGATTTTTTTCATAGTGGTTGAACCATTTTACTACTAGCAGTACATGAGACCAGTTGAATATAGATGAGTGGATTTATTTCTGGGTTCTTTATTCTGTTCCATTGGTCTATAAGCTTGTTTATATGTCAGTACTCTACTGTTCTGATTGCTGTAGTTTCATAATATTTTGAAACCAGGTTGTGCTTTGTCTCCAGTTTTGTTCCTCTTGCCCAAGTTTCCTTTGGTTAGTGGTAGTCTTTTGTAACTTCATATGCATTAGGATTATTTTTCTATTTTTTTTAAAATGCCAATTTGATAAGGATTAGGAATTCAGCCATTTCACAAGGTGTACATATTTTAAAATATAACTTTATACATGGTGAATATATATAATTTTGTGAATTAAAATATATTAACATTTTAAATTATACCAATAAAAAATTTTTTGGTCTGGTATCAGACAATTTGATTGTAATATATTTGGTGTGGCTATCTTTGGATTTATACTGATGGAATTCCTAGTTTATTAAGTGTTGTTCTTATAAAGAGTGTTGGGTTTTCTAAAATGCTTTTTCTTACATGGAGATGGTCACATAGTTTTTCCCTTTTTCATAATGTGGTATATTACATTGATTGGTTGGTTTTAATTTGCTGAAATACCCTTGAATTCTGGGATAAATCTCAGTCAGTCATGGTGCATAATCTTTAGAAAATGCTGCTGGATTCAGTTTTCTGGTATTTGTAGAGAATTTTTTTATGATGTCTTTATGTAGCTTTGCATTAGAGTAATTCTAGCCCCTCAAAATGAATTAGGAAATGTTCCCTCCTATTCTAATCTTGGAACGAGTTTGTGAAGAATTGATGTTAATTATTATTTAAATATTTGGTAGAATTCACCAACAAAGCCATCTGATTTTGTTTCTTTTAAGAATCTTAATGTTTTCTTGTTTATTTTTATACCTTTACTTTGTTTATTTATTTTTATGTGGTGCTGAGGATAGAACCCAGTGCCTCATGTGTGCAAGGCAAGTGCTCTGCCACTGAGCCACAACCCCAGACCCTGATTTTGCTTCTTTTGAGTCAACTTTGGTTGACTGGGTTTCTAGTTCATCCAATTTGTCTATTTTATCCAAGTTATTTAATTGTTGGAATTGTAATTGTTCATTCCATAATCTCATAATTCATTTTATTTCTCTAAGAGCAGTAGATTGTCTATATTCATTTCTGAATTTAGTAATATGAGTCTTGTTTTTTTATTACTCAACCTGGTTAAAGGTTTGTCAGTTTTGTTGATCTTTACAAGGAATCAATTTTTGGTGTCATTGATTTTTCCTATTGATTTCTGTTCTGATTTCATTGATCTCTGTTCTTTATCTTTGTTATTTCATTCCTTTCCTGGCTCTGGGTTTATTTTGTTCTTCATGTTTATGTTCCTTCAAGTGGAAAGTTAAACTGTTCATTTTAGACCTATTTCTTTTTTAAAGTAGGCATTTAAACATATAAATTCCCCATGTGAGCACAACTTTCATTGTATCCCATAGGTTTTATAAGTACTGTTTTCATTTTTATTTGCCTTAAAGTATTTTCTAATTTCCTGCTAGTTATACTTAGATTCATTGGTTAATAGAGAGTTGTTTTATTTCCATGTATCTTCCAGTTTTCTTTTCTTTATTGCTTTCTAGTTTTATTCCATTGTGGTTGGAGAGAACACTTAATTTAAATATTTTTACATTTATTGAGACTTTGTGTGATCTAACGTTTTTTGGTCTATGCTGGAAAACATTCTATATACTGTTGGAAAAATGTGTACTCTCTTGTTTGGGGGTATAATGTTCTGCATACGTCTGTTAGAGCTAGTTAGTTAGTTTCTAATGTTATTCAAGTTCTTTCTGTATTGTTCTTCCATCTAGTTGTCCTATATGTCTATAATGTCTACAACTATTATTGTAGAACTGTATATTTTCATCTTCAGTTCTGTTCATTTTTGCTTCACATGTTTTGGAATTTCATTGCTAGGTTTGTATACTTATAATTATAAAATTAGTGATGGATTGACCCTCTTCTCAAAAAATGATGTTCTTCTTTGTTTCTTGCAACAAAATTTGACTTAAAAGTCTATTATTTTGTTTGATTTTAGTATATGGACCCAGCTCTCTTTTGGTTACTATTTGCACATCTTTTTTCATATCTTCACTTCTAACACATTAACTATTTTTCATTTTTAAATGTGTCTCTTGTGAATAGCATATGATTTGATCATGTTTTATTTTATCCATGATGCCAATTTCTGCCTTTTAATTAAAGAACTAAATGATAAGCTTAAAGCAGTTATCAATAAGAAAGAACTACTTCCATTTTGCTATTTTTTATATTCTACATTTATATGCATATAGATTTAAATATTTGCACATAAGTAAACACTATAAACTTTTATATAAATATATAGTATCTGGGCTGTAGCTGTAGCTCAGTGGCAGAGTGCTTACCTAGCATGTGTGAGGCACTGTTTTCGATCCTTAGTACCAAATAAAAATAAATAAAATAAAGGCATCTGTATCTACAACCACAAAAATTTTAAAAAATAAACATCATATTCACATATGACATGTAAACATACTAATACATATAATGTATTTTAGTGTATTTTCCTTAATTCCTGCATTATTACTGTCTTTTGTGTCTAATTGTTTTGTAGTGTAGAATTTTGATTCCTTTTGAATTTGTTTAACTGGATTTTTAGAAGTCATTTTCTTGGTTATCCTCTACATCTCTGTCCCTCCTTTATATTGTTGTTATCACAAATTACCTCCTTATATATCAAGGACCCAATTTCATATATCATAATTATTGTTTTGGGTATTTTTGTTTTTAATCATATAGGAAAAAAACCTTGCAAACCTTAAAATGGTAATACTGCCTTTTAATGTATCTATCAAATGACCTTTACCAGTGTTCTTATTGCTTTGTAAATCTCTCAAACACTCTCTAGTGTGCTTTCATTTTGACTAAAGAACCCTTTAGCTTTTCTTATAGGGAAAGTTACTGGTGCCAAGTTCCCTAAGCTTTTCTTCATCATGGAATGTCTTCATTTTTTTTTCATTTTGACATAAAGGGCTTGATTGACATTTCTTTTCTCTTACCAGTTAAATAATTTGTTATCCTTCTGGCCTCCTTGGTTTCACTGAGAAATCAGTTTCTAATTCACTTGAGATTTCAGTGGACATGATAAGTTAATTTTGTCTTGTTGATTTCAAGATAATCTCTTCATCCTTGGACAGTTTGATTTTAATATGCTTTACTCGAAATCTCTTTTTGTTCATTCTTCTTGTAATTTATTGAACTTCCTGGATGTGTAGATACCTTCCTTTTAAGTAATTTGGGAGGTTGCTTATCATTTAAATATTTTTTTCTGCCCTTTCTCTCATCCTCTCCTGGGACTCCCATTGTGTCTATTTTAGTATGGTTTTGATGTATCTCACAAGTCTCTCGGGTTCTGTTAGTTTTTCTTCATTCTTTTCTCTTTCTGCTTCTTAGTCTGGATAATTTCAATTGACTTATCTTCAATTTCTCTGATTCTTTCATTGTCCTTATCCATTATTGAAACTCCCAGATAAAAATTTCATTTTAGTTATTGTACTTTATAGTGTAAAAATTTCTATTTGTATCCTTTAAATTGTTTTCTTTATAGGTACTTTTATTTGTTGGTCTCTGTGTTATTCTGATTTCCTTTTGTTCTTTTTCTCCATGAGTGTATTTAAGCCAGTTTATTTAAGTCTTTGCCTAAACAGGGTCTAATATTTAAAATCATTGTTCTGATGTTTCCTCAATCATTTTAATGTAGTGATTCAGATTACATTTAATTGCAATTTCTACAAGGAAGAAAAAAATAAAATTAAAACCATGCATTTGTATCACAAATAGCTTTGTCATAAAATCCTCTAAATGCTTGTTTTTTTCAGAAATGGTCACATACCATAGTTTCTATTTCTATTTCTTCATTTCTTCCTCTGATTATGCATTATGCTTTATTACCCCCTGAAGAAGTAATTGCCTTACTTCAAAGAAAACTCCCCCAATATCAAATTTCACCTCCTCCACAGAGCATTTTCTGAAGCAATTGGATGTTCAAATATATATGTGATTTTACTTGTAAAACAAAATCATCTAACACAAATTTTTATATAAGCGTACATGTTTGAGAAATTCTGGGAGGGAATAAGAGTGTTATTGCTTGGGAATTTTAGTGTGTTTATTAATTTCTTCCTGTGGTGGCTTGTTCTGCTCCAAAACTTATTAAAATGCTTGTTGTTTATTTCTTTAACTTTGAAAGAAGAATAAAACTATTAAAAAAAAAACCCTAAAAAACAACAAGGGAAGTTGCCTAGAATGTCCAATGCTTGTGTCTTTTCTGGGGCAGTTTTTAATCTATTTTATGAATGGTCCCTACTTTCGTGTTGTTCCTTTGCATGCTTTGTAACTTTTTGTTTTAAAAATGGACTTTTGGATATTATTACGAGGGCACTCCAAGAATGAGATTCTTCCCCTTATCAAGGTTTGCTTGGTTCCTTTCCAGTTGTTTTAGTTTTGGCTAGTGAATTTCTAAGCTGTTTTCTTTTTTTAAAAGACATTATTTCTTGGGTATGATCTCTGAAGTCTGTTCTGATAGCTAGCAGTCAGCTAGTGATTTGACAGATCAGGTAGAGCCAGAAAGAAGAAAAGAAGGAAAGTTCTCTTAAAATTTGCTTAATCAGGCTATTTTTGACTGTCTTTGTCTTTGCTTCTTGTTTGTAACAAGACCGAAGGTCAGTCAGTGGTGAACATTTGCCATCTCCTCAGATCTCTTCTAAGCACCCATCTTACCCTGGGAATGCATGTGACCCTCTAGCTCCCTGGAATACATTCCCAAATTGCCCCCTGAAATTTCTCTTCCCAGATTTCCCTCCCCGAATCTCAGTATGTCTATTGTTTGCCTCAGCTGTGATCCTGCCCTCTACACAGTGGCAAGTTGTTCACTTGATTTTCAGTATTTTCAAAGAATGCTCAGTATGTGGCCACTTTTTTGTCCTATGAAGGTTCTGAATTAGGTGAAACGACATCAGCCTCAAAGAAGGCAAACACAATCATTTAAGAATGCGATCAGTTCTGCTTCCTCTGGAACTGGGTGCCTGAGTCCCAAACTGGAATGTGGGCTGCCATCTTTAAGACCACTGTCACAGGCATTTCCCCTAATAGATCTTTTACACCCTAAACCCATCTTGGTGCTAGCTTCTTAGAGGACTAGAAATCATAAAGTGGTACCAGCATCTGTCTGATAAAACAGGTGGAAAGACAGGGTGTGAGGACTATCTCATGTCCCACCTGGATAGCAAGGAGTACCCCAAGTGCAATGTGAGGCAGAGATAGTATCTAATCAAGATAGTAACTAGGGTGACTCTAACTTGTTCTGGTTTGCTTGAGACTCTCCCTGTTTTAAAATTTTAAGACCCACTTCTTGGGAAAAACCTCAGTCCTGGACAAACAGATGGTTGTTAACTATATTGATGATCAAATTGCAAAATGCTTCACATATGTTGACCTGGAAAAATGTACTGGTCATGGAAAGAAGAACTTCTTTGGTGTGATGATTCAGATGTTAAAAGATATGGTGGGACAATGCTTATAAGTACAACGAAATTAGCTGATTACTTCCGTGTTATACTGAGGCAGCCTCTAATATCAGGAACTGATCTTACATCCATGGCGAGGCCTCAAATTGTTAGAAGATTGGCTGGTGCTCACAGGTGACTCTGTTTTCTCATTGTATACAAACCATCTCCCAGAATGACGTTATCAGACATGGTCACTATGAGACTATGATAAAGTGAGAAAAAGTAAATAAAACCTAAGCCACTATGCAACTCACAAAAGGCCACTGTTTCTCTCTCCTGCCTAATAGGAGCAACTATTACTTCTTTACTAACCACAGTTTTATCTTTCCTATAGACCACCTTTTTTAGAGATAAGACTAGCATAGACTAAAATTGTCCCTTCTTTCTGAGAGCATCCAATTTAGAGCAAACTCTTACTTCTTTGATCCTTACTGAAATCACCCAAAAAAAGCAGAAGTCTCATAATTGGTCCTTTTCAACAACTTTGACTGAGACTCAGTGGTGTTCATTCTGTGCTACAAAGAGTCATAAACCCATCTTGTTTAACTACAAGAGTGTTTGATGTTTGGCTGGAGGCCATTGACAATACCCTATAGAAGGACAATGACAAAACAGGGTGCTTTTTAGAGGCAAACAGCAAGGCCAGAAGGCCTCATCAGCACTTTACAAAGGGGGCCCTTATCTTTTGCATTGGCAGAATAGACACAGACAAGGTTCGGACCTAGGATCTAACAAAGATGAAAGAGCTCCAGAGACATGTAATCCAGCTAAGGCATGCTTGTTGTGCTCAAGTCAGAGCATTTGTTAGGAACACCTGGGATCCTGAACTATGTGAGGGGACATCTCAATGGATCCTCCTGAGGAGTTTGATTCTGTAGAACTAAAGCTTCAAAGTTAATTCTGAACTCAGAACTGTTGGGTGCTGAGGTGGCCTACTTTTCTAAGAGCTATCCCTCTTGTTCCCACCAAGTAACATGTACCACTGAACAGCCACACTCACAAGGAGTCTAGCCATGCTAAAACTTGGCTTAAATCCCAGTGTAAGTCTAATATGAAAAGAAAAAGATCACACTCCAAAATAATCACAAGAATTTGACAGCAAGCACTGGAAAAGCCTCTGGGATTGGATTTTGAGGGTACTTGACCAAGGAAGAAAGAACATAAGACTTAAAGTAAGAATTCATTGAGAGGGAAATTTCTTTGGACAAGGTATTTAATTCTGCTATGATTTAGATTTGAGTGTGGTTTGTCTCTGAAATTTTCATACATTTGAAGCTTGGTCTCCAGTGATATTAAAATATTGTGGGGCCTTTAAAAGATGGGGTCTAGTTGGAGGTCATTACTAGCACAGCCCCACCCTCTGGCTTCCTGTCTTTTCTTTTTTTTTTTTTTTTAGATTATTTATTTACTTATTCATAATGCACAAGTATATCATCTTTTTACATACAACTGCTTGTATACAAAGTATATAAGTACCATTCAGATCTTTAATCATGCATTTAGGATAGTGATATCCATCTCATTCAACCACCATTTTTCCCCCCTTTCCCCCCACCCTGCTCCCTCCCTTGCCCTCCCTTTCCTTTGACCATTCTAGTGTTCCTCTAATCCTATGTACCCCCATCCAATAACACTGTGAACTAACCTCCTTATATCAGAGAAAACATTTGGTGTTTGGATTTTTGAGATTGACTAATTTCACTTAGCATTATATTCTCCAACTTCATCCATTTACCTGCAAATGCCATTATTTTATTCTCTCTTATTGCTGAGTAAAAATCCCTCAGTAGATGAGTGGATAAAGAAAATGTGGTATATATACAAAATGGAATTTTACTCAGCTTCCTGTCTTTTCTATGTTGTCTCTCTAACATGTACTTGTGCTATGATAGCATTCATCAAGAGGTCCACACCAGACCTAAACTGAAGCCAATGCCATGTCCTTGAACCTCTGAAACTGTGATCTAAATATTTTTTTCTATAAAGTACTCAGTTGTTATGGTTTCGATCTTAAATGTTCCCTCAAAACTCATTGGTTGAAAGCTTGGATGGACAGAAAGTGGCCACATAAAATGAGAAGTGGTAGAAATTTTAGGAAGTGGGGTCTGGTGGAAGGAATGTAGGTCTTTTGGTTGTGCTCTTAAAGGAGATATTGGGATCCCAGCCCCTCCTTTCTCTCTTTTTTTCCCAAGAATCATGAGATGAGCAGTTTCCTCTGCCATGCACTCCCCACCATGATGGACAGTCTCGCCACAGGTCCAAAGGCAACAGGGCCAAACAGCCATGGACGGAAACCCCTCAAACCAAGAGCCAAAATACATATTTCCTTATAAGCTGAATATCTGATATGTTTTGTCCAAGCAATGCAAAGCTGACTAACACCCTAACCTCAGCTTTTTCAGTATATTATCAGAAATATACAAACATAATACCTGTCAAGGATCCACGGGGACAGGACAAATTCACTGCTAAAATGGACTTCAGACTGCTGTTGGCTAAAGATACCAACTCCCCATACTGAGGGAATTGCCTGAGGTGCTTTGGCAGACAAAAGAGGAAACAATAAAGAGCCTGAGGAAAGCAGACATATAGAATGGTGATATTAGGGGAGACCAGAAAGACCACCAGAAGATACCCTGTTTACCAAGGCAATCAGGAATTCATGGGGAGAGGGGTACCAGCACCACTGAGGAGTGGGAGAAAAGATTACTGACCAGCAAGTTTGTTGGCATGGTGACAGAAGCTTGATCTCCAAGGAGGTATGGAAATATTTTAAAAGACAATAGCTTCTCCAGAGGCAAAAATAATAGGTGCCTAATAGGAGTGCTATTAACATCTACATCTAGAAGGAAAAATTGGGAGGAAGGGGACTTAGAGTATGCCCAAATAAATAGGTCATGAACCCATGCTCAATACTCAGACCCGAGGAAATGTTTGTCTCTAGAAAATAGTGACTGAAGGAAGAAGCATTTGGGTTTCTAGGAGGAAGGACTTTGGTAACCCTGAAGTATTCTGGAATATACTATATGTACCTAGTTTTTCAAAGAGAACATAGGGCCATTTCCTTGACTGACTATACACTGGGGAAAAGAGAATACCCAGAACAGAGGTCAGTAAACTAAAACCTGTGAGCCAAACTGAGCTGGTCATATGTTTTTTTGTTTTTTGTTTTTTTAATATTTATTTATTTGCTTTAGTTGTACACGATGCGTTTATTTGTATGTGGTGCTGAGGATCGAACCCGGGCTGTGCACATGCTAGGCGAGCGCTCTACCGCTGAGCCACAACCCCAGCCCCTGGTCATATGTTTTTATACATAAAACTTTATTGGAACACTGCCACATCATTCGTTTATTTCCATCTTGTCTTTTTTCACACCACAATTGCAAAGTTCATAGTTACAATTAAGAATTTGGGGCTTGTAAAGCTTAAAATATTTACAATTTACCTGGTTGCAATGGCAGATGCCTGTAATCCCAGCGACTTGGGAAACTGAACCAGGAGAATTGTAAGTTTGAGGCCAACTTCAGCAACTTAGCAAGACCCTGACTCAGAATAAAAAGCAAAAATGTCCAGGGATGTAGCTCAGTGGTAAAAAGTACTCCCAGGTTCAATTCTCAATTCCAGTACACATATGAGCTAAAGGTTTGACCTTTGAACCTAGACATTTGAGGACTATTGGGCACAGGTCTAAATTGACATTAATATCTTTAAAGACCAAAAGCATCAAGAAATCAGAGTTTAAGAAATTATGTAATAACTGGAGTCCTGGCTAAATTTCAACAAAATTTTCGGATTCACTACTCCTTAGTGGTGCCGGTGCCCTTCTCCCCATGAATTTCTGATGGTCTTGGTAAACTGTGTATCCTCTGGTGGGTCTTCTAGCCTCAATAATATCACACTTCTACATGCCTACCTTCCTCAGGCTCTTTATTTATTTCCTCCTCTATCATCTTCCAGAAAACCTCAGGCTGTTCACTCAATATGGGCAATAGCTATCTTCAGCTATCTAAAGATCATTCTAGCAGTGATTTTGGCATGTTCTCTTAGATCCTTGATAGGTATTATGCTTGACCATTTCCATTAATATAATGAAAAACCTGAGACTCATTCCCTGAATGCAAAGTTGAATTGATATACTTGGTCATTGGAATAGTACCCATATTGGGCTCCTGGACCATGAAGTAAGAAATCCATAAGGAACCTTCTGAAACTGCCCTCCAACATCTAAGTAGCAAATAACCAACAATATTGTATGTTTGCCAGGGTAAGTCTAGAGTAGGATGAAAAGATTAGTGATACTTTTGAAGACCTTAAGCTTGCTGTGGGATGTGTGATCTTGGTGCATATCATGTTTTCTTCCTTGTCTTCAGTGTGACCTCTGTACAAGAAGAATGGATCTTTGTATATGGGAGGGGACTACAGATGACCACAAGCCCAACAAGTAGTCAACTTAGAGAAGCGGTTGCACTGAATATACTGTTGTTGGAGTAGATTAATACTATCTTTGACACATGGTATACAACACTGAATTGGAGAATATATATATTTTTTCAGTCAGAATAGACACATTATTTGTATTCTCATGGAAAGAACCATATTCAAGGACAGTTTTTTTTCCCACAGGATTATGTGGACTCATCTTGCCTTTAGCCTATAATTGATCAAAGACATCCAGTCCACCTGTAAATAGTGCAGACATCCTGCTGATCAATTCTTCTGAAAACATCATATTGATGAGACAGGGTAAGAAAGTGGCCATGGAGTTTTGGGAAGACATGAACTGCAGAGGGGAAGTAAAGGAGGTAAGACCTAGGAGATTCAGAGATCTACATCTTCAATGAGGTTTTTAGGCATCCAGATATTGGGAGAATGATAGAATGTTCCCTACATAGTCAAAGGCAAATTATCAGTGCATCCAGCATCTCCTACCGCAGTGAAGGAATTTGAGCACTTGGATGACACAGTCTGCACTTAAGGGCTTGGAACATAGCTATCTGGGAGTTTGTCTTGGGGCAGGAAAGTGTTCTATAATAGACTGATGCTGTGATGGACACTGTCCTATCACTTGGTCTATAAAATCTAGACCCCTATGGTGCTGTGAGTATCAGTCAAGGGAACAGATGCAGAGGAAGAATCACAACACAGGTTCTGGCATTTGCAATGGTACCTCACCTTTGGCAGTGGGGAATTAACCTCTTTGGGAAACAGTTCCTCTCATGCAAATGGGCTCTGTAATGATGGAGCACCTGAACACAGGCATATGTGACCACATGTTTGAAATGGAACACTATGGGTCAGGTCTACCACACTCAAACATGACAATAAGATGGCCCTTCATATGTTGAAAATGGTGCACTCAAGGTGAGGCTGTGCAAAGTCAGAGTGAATTATCTAAAAAGCATCAGCACTTAAGTAAAAGGGACCTCTGCTCATCACTGGAAACTGACAGCACTTGGGCTGCATTTGACAAAGGGGAATCTGTCTCTCCGTGTGCTTGCCATGAGATGAGGGCTCTCTAGAACTAGCACCAAAGGGACTTAGGCCTTTTCAGCTCCTGTCACTGCCAGTAAGAGAGAGGACCTAATGGGCCTGGGCATAAATGGCTAAGGTATCTGTACCACATCTGGAGTGTCTCCACAGGCAATGTTGATATTATTCGCATATATTCCATATTTAAATTTATTTATTCATTTGGTTTTGGATATTTATAGATTTATAAGTCTGTGTGTTTTTATAAGGTAGCAATATGTATTCATCAAAAACATGTATTTGTACTGTGTGTGTATGCATTCATTAAAGAAACTGTATTAATGACTTTTCTTTTAATTTTCATGGTAAGGCTCCCCAGACCATCACAGAGATTCTATAATTTGTATATTTTCATATTTTTATGGTTATGCATGTATTTTATATTTTTCATAAACAGATATAGTTGTATATGTAAATTCATGCAAATATTTATTAAGCAAGGCTATTTTTCATGAGGAGGCTTCACAGGTTTCAGCCTAGCACAGATGAACTAAAAGATCAGAAATTCTCCCAAGACTGTTATTCCTTGGTGCTGGGGCTCTGCCTAGCTTTGCCCTTTGTGCAGAAGCAGTTCAAAGGCTCACTGCATCCCACAGCTGGACAAGTCCCTTTCTCCATGGACAAGCAGAAATTCTAAATTAGCTGTATTCTTCATCCATATAACTGAGGAGTCAAGTCCAACACTGCCTCTGACATAGTAACAGTGGTCTGTCACGTGTTCTCTCGGTGAGAAGAGCTTATAATGTGGTCTCAGCTCTGAAGTGTTCCTCCCCAAATGGAAAAGGCCTCAGTCGCCTGACTCCCCAGGTGCCTTCAATCAAGGTAATCATCAGTCCTACCATCTGCTGGAGATTGTCTAGATCTAGCTAGGGGAAGCCAGAACCAGTTGTATCAGAAAAATGTAGCCTTCAGCATCTGGGGAAATTAGTCTGGCCCTCAGATGTATTCAAAAAACCACAGTGTAATCCCACCCTGGCAGTATTGCCCCCGAAACCAGGTGCCATTCTACCTCAGGCATATCTGCACCGCTTTCAAGGCAATCCGAGGACTGAGGATTAGCTGAAATCCTCCCCTTGGGAGAGTCCCTGCTTAACTCACTCTTACACATAAACCACACTGTGTGACACTTTGGGCATACAAAAGATGGGTTTTTAATAGCTTTGGGAAGAGAGGTCATCTGCCCTTAGAGAGTGATCCAATTTTGATTGGGTCAGGTTAAAAGAAATTACCTAGGAACTTGCCATAAGTCCAGAGCTACCTGGAACTAGCAATGAAGAGAATCCCTCAGTGTTGGTTTAAGGCACCTATTGCAACCAGTAAAGGACAAAGTGCCAAATAGTCTCTGGCATGAATGGATGAGGTGTATATGTCAAATAGGATTTTTCCTGAGTATATGTTGATCTTATTCATACAGATTGTATATTAATGTTAAATAATTAATAAATTTTAGACATTCATAAATTCATTTTAAAACTGATATAGATTCATAAGATAGCTATGTAGATTTATTAAAATATTTGTTTATGTATATATTCATATATATATATATATATATAAACTACTAATGTCTTTTCTTAGTTCTCTCAGAATCTGGAGTGCTTCAACATAATAAGCTATTTTTGCTGAGGAAGCCAAACAGTTCTCAGCCCAGCATTAATGACCTAAGACAGGTACAATTCTCACAGGTTTGATGGTGGCCAGGGTTCCTTGTCTGGCCTTAGGTGCGAGGCTCTAACTAGGTCTTCAGCTCTGCATGCAGAATTGTCATCACTATTTTGCCACCCCATGCCCACAACAAGATTTCAAATTATATACATTCTTCAACGTTTTGCCTTTGGATACAAACATCCATTCAGCTTCTGATGTCTTAACCTTGGTATGTCAAATGCTTTGGTAGTTAGAAGGTCTTGGAAACCATCAGAGCTCTGAAAAGCTCTTTGTCAAAAATTAGAGGTCATGGGCACTGGGCTCCCAATCTGTGTCTGATCAAGGCAATTGTCAGGTCAGTCAACCAGGTGGGAGTCTCTTGATCCAGTAAGGGCAGCCAGACTAGATCAGGAGTGCGTAACCTTTAGCATCTGAACAGTGCAGCCCAACCCGGGTGATACTGTCCTTCTAGCCATGAGCATGTATATTCACAATGCTTCCATGGCAACCTGAGAGTTCTCTGTTAGTTGAAATTCTTCCCAGGGGGAGAATTATCCCTTCATTTACTTTTTTTTTAGCATCCTGCTATATGATCCTCTTTTGGGTATTCAAATAATTTTTTTCTTTTTTATCCTCATGGACAGTTTTGGGAAGAGAGGCTAGCTCTATGCAGAATGATGTTCCTTTGGCTGGATGTAGTTATTGGGAACTGCACAGATACTTGCCATTAATGGAAAACCACCTGTAATTATCAGTAAATGAAATACAATTGCTTTGGTTTGGGGCCTCCATTGCTCTCAGTAGAGGAAAAGGAGACTCAATGGCCCCTGACAATAAGAGATAAGTGTGCACGTGTCAGGTAATACGTGTTTATTTAGGTAACAATGATATTATTCATTTACTTTGTCTTCATATTTTGTTATGCATTCATTTTTGTTTCTGAATATTTATTAATGTACTTATAAATAGATATATTTTATATGGCAGGTACATTAATAGATACACATTTGTACATATACTTATTCATACAAGAAGCCATGCTAATGGATTTTTGTAAGACTCTCATAGATACATAGGTGTGTGAATTCAGTTCAAATTTTATATATATAAATATGTATGTACTTATGTATATATTTAATTATGTTCCATCAACAGATATATTAACATTTGTGTGAAGATATAGGTATCAAAGTACATTTGCTGAGTAGTTCCTAAATGTTTCAGCTTAACATTGAGGCCCTAGGAGACAGCTAGAATTCTCTCAGGGCTGGTGGCCTAGAGTCCTAGGTTAGGCCTAAGGCCTGGGGTTCTCTTAGGTTTTTGCCTCCTGAATGTGCATTTCATATCCCAACCCCAACCTACAGCTGGGCTGGGCCTTTTGCCCCAAACAAGTAACAAGAAAGAACCTCAAAGTAGCTACATGTATGAGGATACATCTGCTTGTGTGTACAGGTTCTACATTCTGTGTGCTCTGGTTACACTGGTGTTGCCCATGTTTGTTGGCTTGGAGGTCAACCAGTTTAATGTCTGAGTGCTCTTCCAAAACCTGGGAGGGCCTCAGGTACCTGGCTCTCTAGCTTTTCCCAATCAAGGTAATTGTCAGAACTGCAAAACAGCTGGGAGTCCCTAGATCCAACTAGAAGCTGCCAAAAGAGAATAGATTGGAAATTATATAGTCATTGGCATCTGGAACAATTTTCCTGGCCTTGAGATGTCCTCAAATATATATAGTGCAATCCCACTCTGTTAGTGCTGTCCCTCCAACCAGGCTATCATATCTCATGCATATTCACAATACCATCAGGGCAACCTGACTGCTCCAGTACCTGAAATAATTCCCAGTGGAGAGTTGCCCCTTTACCCACTCTTCATCAGCACCACAGTCTAGGAGTCTTCTTTGGACATTCCAAGAGTGGCTTTTATCCTGATGGCCAGTTTGTGAAAAAAGGCCAGCTCCCCAGAGAGTGATGTCATTTTGACTAGGTGTGATTAAAGGGTACTTCCCAGGTGCTTCCCTCAGCCAAGAGTCACCTACAAGCCAGTGAATGAACTTCAATGTTTTGGGCCACCATTCTGAAATGGTGAAAGAGAAATAAAAGAACCAGTGGGTCTTGACAAGAATGGATGGGAGTGCATAAATCAAATACCAAATCTCTTTAGGTTTGGGTTTGGACGATGTTATCCATATACCATATATGCACATTTATGTATTGATGTATTTATGTTTGGGTGTTTAAAAATGTTCTTGTGACCTGATAAAGATATAAGGATGTCTTAATAACATGAATTTGTAAATATGTACATTTTTATCATACAAAACTCTTTAAAAATTTTATTGGTATATTATAATTACACATAATGGATTCATTATGCCAAATTCATATATGCACATAACATAATATGAAAATACTTTATTGGATTTTCTTGTGCTTCATATAGTGACACACATGACTCAGAGATACACATGTAAAGGAATAAAATTCAATTTTATGTATGTACATATTTATATGGTTCTGTATGTATCTAATAATGCTCCATCTATAGATGGATATTGATATCTTGATATAGATAAAATAATTATTAAACAAGTTGTTTTAATTTGGTGCAGTCCCTCTTACTGACTCTTGGTTTTATTTCTCATGCTTTACAAGTCTTGTTAAGGATGTTGGCACCTGTGCCAATATATTAGAGTGTTGAGCATGTTTTCTTCTAGAAGTTGAAAAGTTTCTAGTATAATTCCTAGGTATTTGATTCACTTTGACTTGACCTTTGTGCAGGGTTTAGTTCTATTCCTTTACATATGGATTTCTAGTTTTTCCCACCATTTGTCAAAAAGGCTGTCTTTTCTCCAAAGTATTTTTTTAGCACCATCGTCAAGTATCAGATGGCTATTTCTATGTGGGTTTGTCTCTGTCTCTTCTATTCTATTCCATTGGTCTTCATGTTGTTTTGATGCCAATACCAGGTGGTTTATTATTACAGCTCTGTAGTATAATTTGAAGCCTGGCTTCTGCACAACAAAAGAAACGAAAGTATGAAGAAAGCCAACGTAATGGGAGAAGATCTTTGCCAGCTGCTCCTCTGATGGGGATTAATATACAGAATATATAAAGAACTCAAAAAACTTAACACCAGAGAAACAATAACCCATTTAATAAATGGACAAAAGAACCGAAGAGTAAGAAATACAAATGACCAACAAATACATATTTAAAAAATGTTCAACATCCCTAGCAACCAGGGAAACATAAATAAAAATTATATTGAAATTTCATCTCACTCCAGTTTGAATGGCAATCATGAATACTACTAATAATAAAAGCAGTATGCTCATACCTTGTTGATGGGATTGTAAATTACTTAAACCAATTTGGAAAGCATCATGAAGATTTTTCAAATACCTAGAAATAGAACAACTACATGATCCAGCTATCCCAGTATTCACCCTCAGTATTTGTCCAAAACAACTAAAATCAGCACAGGCACATCAATATTTATAGCAGTAAAGACAATAGCCAAGTTATTGAACCAGAACAGATGCTGTTCCAAAGCAATCCTTAGCAAGAAAAGTAAAGCAGGAGACATCACAATACCACAACTTAAACTATACTACAGAGCTATAGTAACAAAAATGGCATGGTTTTGGCACCAAACAGATGTATATATAAGTATACCAATAGTATGGAATAGAAGACACAAAGACAAACCCACACAAATACAATTATCTCATACTAGACAAAGGTGCCAAACACAGTCACTGGAGAAAAGATAGCCTATTCAACAAATGGTGCTGGGAAAAATGAAGAACCACATGTAACAAAATGAAATTAAACCTCTGTCTCTCACCCTGCATGAAACTCAACTCAAGTGGATCAAAGACTTAGACACCAGAACAGAAACCCTGCGCCTAACAGAAGAAAAAGTAGGCCCAAATCTTCACCATGTCAGCATAGGATCTGACTTTCTTAACAAGACCCCTAAAGTGCAAGAAGGAAAATCAAGAATCAACAAATGGGATGGATTCAAATTAAAAAGCCTCTTCTCAGCATAAGAAACAATGTGAAGAGAGAGCCTACAGATTGGGAGAAAATCTTTACCACATGCATCTCAGATAAAGCATTAATCTCTAGGATATATAAAGAACTCAAAAAACTTAACACAAAGAAAAACAAATAACCCAATCAATAAGTGGGCTTAGGATCTGAACAGATACTTCACAGAAGAAGAAATGCAATCAATCAACAAACATATGAAAAATGTTTAACATCTCTAGCAATTAGAGGAATGCAAACCAAAACTACTCTAAGATTTCATCTCACTCCAGTCAGAATGGCAACCATCAAGAGTACAGGCAACAAAAAATGTTGGAGAGGATGTGGGGGAAAAAGGTACACTTGCACATTACTGGTGGGACTTCAAATTGGTGCAACCCGTATGGAAAGCAGTATGGAGATACCTCAGAAAATTCAGAATGGAACCTCCATTTGACCAAGCTATCTCACTCCTTGGTTTATACACAAAGGACTTAAAATCAGCATACTACAATGACGTGGCCACTTTAATGCTTATAGTAGCTCAATTCACAGTAGCTGAACTATGGAACCAACCTAGGTGTCTTCAATAGATGAATGGATAAAGAAAATGTGGTATATATATTCAATGGAATATTACACAGCCTTAAGGAAGAATGAAATTACGGCACTTTTCAGTAAATGGATGGAGTTGGAGAATATCATACTAAGCTAAATAAGCCTTTCCTAAAAAAAAAAAAAAAAAAAAAAAAAAAAAAAAAAAGGCCAGCCAAATGTTTTCTCTGATATGCGGATACTAATTCACAACAAGGCGGGGGTGGCACTAGGGAAGGATAGTGTTACCTTAGATTATGTAGAGGGAAGGGAGGGGGGGGAGAGAATTGGGGATAGGAAAGACAATAGAATGAAACAGACATTATTACCTTATGTATGTATATGACTGCATGACTGATGTGATTCTATAACAAGTACAATCAGAAAAATGAGAACTTACACCCTATCTATGTATGATATATCAAAGTGCATAAATAAAACATACTGTCATGTATAATTAATTAAAACAAATAAAAAAATAAAAAGTACTATTACATAGGAAGGATTAATTCTAGTGTTCCATAGCATAGTGGGGTGACTATGGTCCACCAAATTTGTTACACATTTCAAAATAACTAGAAGAGATGGATCTAAAGTTTCTCAAACAGGGAAATGACAAATGTTTGAAGTGATGGATATATTTAGTATCTTGATTTGATATTACACATGTATGCATGTATCAGATTATCATATCCCACAAATATGTACAAATTATTGTGTCATTACAAATAAAAATATTGTTAAAAATTAAGCTTCAGACTTGAAGATGAGATTAAAAAACCTTCCATGATAAACAAAATTTAAAAATTCACAACTAGAAAGCCAGCACTACAAAACATATTCAATAAAATATTTCATTAAGAAGAAATAGAGATTACAAATGAAAACCAGCAGAGGGCGAAAGTACACTACAATAGTAGTATATCAAAGGAGAATCTAATTCAACTTAAAAACTAGAAATAAACCAAATGACAGGAATTAACATCTCTCAATAATAACATAACATATAATAATATATTATAATAATATTGTTATGTAATATATAACTATATAATGATATATAATTATATTACATAACCATATAATAATATATTATATAATAACACATTGTATAATTATATAACATAATTATTATATTATTATAATATATAATAATAATAATGTTAATGGACTCAGCTCATCAATCAAAAGACACAGACTGACAGATTGGACTAAAAAACAAGACCCAAGAATATGCTGTCTCCAAGATTCTCACTTCTTAGGCAAAGACACCCACAGACTGAAGTTGAAAATGTTGAGCAAAAATATATCATTCACATGGGTCATATAAACAAGCAGAGGTTTCTATTCTCATATCCAATAAAATGGACTTTAAGCCAAAGTTAATCAGAAGAGACAAAGAAAGCCAGTTCATACTGCTTAAAGGAGTCATAAAATAATAAGAAATAACAGTCATAAATATTTATGCCCTACACAATGGAGCATCTATGCACATCAAACAAACACTTCTCAATATCAAGAATCAAATAGACCACAACAAAATAATTCTGGGTGGCTTTAACATAGTTCTTGTCACTGGATAGATCAAACAAAAACTAAATAAAGAAGCTATAGAATTAAAACATGCAATTAATAAATTAGATGTAATGAACATAGATAGAATATTTCATCCATTAGTGACAGAATACACTTTCTTCTCAGGTACACATGGAATGTTTTCTAAAATAGACAATATTTTAGGACACAAAACAACTTTTAGCAAATGCAAAAAATAGAGATAATACCCTGCATAATATCAGATTATAATGGGATGAAATCATAAATCAATGATAATATTAAAAAATAAAAATTACTCTAGTACCTTGATACTAAATAAATAACCATTGAATAATAAATGAATAAGAGAAGACATCAGGGATGAAATTTTAATAAAATACATAGAGGTAAATGAGAATAATGATAAAACATCAAAATCTCTGATACAATATGAAGGTGGTTCTAAGTGGGAAGTTCATAGCATTGAGCTCATACAATAACAGAATAGGAAGATACCAAATAAATAACCTAACATTACATCTCAAGGCCCTACAAAAAGAAGAACAAATTAACACCCAAATCAACAGAAGACAAGAAATAATTAAAATCAGAGCCAAAAATCAATGAAATTGATATTTTAAAAAACAATTTAAAAAAAATCAATGAATCATAAAGTTGGTTCTTTGAAAAAGTAAACAAATTGATAAACCCTTAGGGAAAAACCAGAAAAAATACAAATTACTAAAATCCATGATAAAAATGGAAATATCACCACAGATGTTACTGTAATATAGATCATTATCAGAAGCTATTTTGAAAATTTCCAATAAGCTAGAAAATCTTGAAGATCTTGATAAGTTCCTGGAAATATACGACCTACCCAAACTGAACAAGAAGGACATAGAAAACTTGTATAGATCAATTTCAAGTAATGAGATTGAAGAAGTCATTGAGAGCCTACCAACAAATAAAAGCCCAGGACCAGATGAATTCTCAGCAGAGTTCCACCAGACCTTTAAAGAAGAACTAGTATAAATATCTCACATCATTCCACAAGTAGAAAAGAAGGAAAAATTTCCAAATTCACTTATGAAGCCAAATCACCCTGATACAAAAACCAAAGACACATAATGAAATCTTCAGCCCAATATACTTGATGAACATAGATGCAAAAATCTATGGCAAATCACATACAAACACAAGAAGTTGGAGAATATAATGCTAAGTGAAGTTAGTCAATCTCAAAAATCCAAATACCAAATGTTTTCTCTGATATAAGGAGGCAGATTCACAGTGGTGTTGGGTGTCAGGGTACATGGGAAGATTAGAGGAACACTAGAATGGTCAAAGGGGAGGGAGGAGAAGGGGGGGAGAAAAGGTGGTATAATAAGATGGATATCATTATCCTAAATGCATGATTGAAGACTTGAATAGTATGAATATACTTTGTATACTTCTCACATCATTCCACAAGTAGAAAAGAAGGAAAAATTTCCAAATTCACTTATGAAGCCAAATCACCCTGATACAAGAACCAAAGACACATAATGAAAACTTCAGCCCAATATACTTGAAAAATATATGTGAAAAGAGGCTCTATATGTGTATTATGAATTGTAATGCATTCTACTATTACAAATACAACAACTTTGAATTAAAAAAATGAAAAAAAAAATGAAAAAGCCCACAAGGTCAGAATTGTCACAGCAACAAACCCACTTCTTGTTACAATTTCTGTTTTAGTCAGCTTTTGGTCTGAAAAGAACAATGTAGAGGAGGAAAAATTTATTTTGACAAATGGTTTCAGAGGTTCGGTCCATTACTGGCTGGTTTCATAGCTCTTGACCTGAGGTGAGGCAGAACATCATGGTGGAAGGTCATGGCAGAGAAAAGCAGCTCAGGACGTGGAAACCAGGTAACAGAGTTTTGTTCACCAAGGACAAAACATAAACCTCAGACACCTCTCTAGTGACCTGCTTTCTCTAGTCACACCCTACCTGCCCATATTTATCACACAATTAATCTGTATTAGTGGATTAATCCACTTATTAGGTTCAAGCTTTCATAATCTAATCATTTTACTTCTGAATATTCTTGCATTGTCTCACAAATGAGCTTTTGGGGAACACACTGTATCTAAACTATAACTGCTGCTTTTTGATAGAAACTGCTATCAGTGTAGGAAGAGAACCACACAGGGCCTAACAAGCATGGATAAGGGTGCATGTAAGGTAATATATATTTCCTTAGGTTATGATGATATTACTCTTACACTGTATATTCATATTATTCCATGATGCATTTCCTATTTTGGAACATTTAAAACTGTAATATAAATCAATATATTTTATAAGGTAAGTGTGTGGATTTATTAAATAAATGTATTTGTCTACAATTTTACGTTTAGTTTTAGATTTATTCATAAAAAATTGTATTAAGGTTTTACTGAGTATTGTGAAGCACCCTAGATTGATAGAGATACACGTGTACAGGAATGATACTTGTGGAGTGTCCAGTTGGAGTCCACATCCTTGAACCAAACAAAAATTGAGCAAGACATCAGAAGTAATAGGCAAAGAATACATTTATTGAAGGCAAAAATAATACTTCATAGACTTCTTAGAGAGTAGAACCAGCGTACACCCTAAAACATAGCAGGCCAATGAAGAGAGAGAAGCTTAAGGTTTTATATGCTGAGATGCGAGGCATTCCCCCTCTGTGTAGACCTGATATGGAAGACCCTGCCCCATTTCTTCTTTCATTTTGTTCCATTACTTAATGACACCTAATTAGAATAATGCCTCCTTTGTCCCCATTGGTTACTTTATTTTTACATAATTAGAATACTGAACCTTTCATGGGAGTTATTATGGGCAATAAGACTCAGTGGTGGAAGTCATGAAGAGGGACATAACTCATTTCCCCTCTTGCACACAAGCCATTTTCCTTTCTTTGTTTCTTTAGGAATAAAGTTTTTTTAAGGCAATCATTAATTATTTTTTTCTTTCTTTTTTTATTTATAATAGTAGTATGTATTACAATTCATAATGCACATATATAGCATCTTTTTACATACAACTGTTTGTATACAAAGTATATAAGTACCATTCAGATCTTCAATCATGCATTTAGGATAATGATATCCATCTCATTCAACCACCATTTTTTCCCCCCTTTCCCCCCTCCCTCCCCCTTGGTCCCTCCTTTCCCCTCCCTTTCCTTTGACCATTCTAGTGTTCCTCTAATCCTCCTATGTACCCCCATCCAACAACACTGTGAACTAGCCTCCTTATATCAGAGAAAACATTCGGCATTTGGATTTTTGAGACTGACTAATTTCACTTAGCATTATATTCTCCAACTTCATCCATTTACCTGCAAATGCCATTATTTTATCTTCTTTTATTTCTGAGTAAAATTCCATTTTGTATATATACCGCATTTTCTTTATCCACTCATCTACTGAGGGACATCTAAGTTGGTTCCATAACCTACCTATTGTGAATTGTGCTGCTATAAACATTGAAGTGACTCTTGTACCCTGCCTTCACCATGTTGATATTCATAAACTCCTAGTAGGCACAAATTTATATATTTTATATACATACATGCACATTTATAAGTTAAATGTGTGTTTAATTATGTTCTATTAACAAATGTATTGATGTCTGTGAGTAGATGGAAAAAAATGATCAAACAAGACTTCTTGCTGAGTATGACCAAAATGTTTTAGGCAAGCACTTAGGAGTTAAGACATGTCATGAATTAACATAGGGCTTTTGGCCCAAGGTTCCTAGGCTGGCCCTAGTACTAAGACTGTATAACTTATTAGTTAGTTCATATACAATTCACATTATTTTCATATTTTGTACCTGTACATGACCCTTCTCTTCTGACCTTAAGTTAGCTACATACCTCATTCTTCTATGAGAAGAGCTCTACATTTTGAAATCCTTGGTATGTCACATGTTTTGCTGGCCAACAGGTCTTGTAAAGCAATTTCAGCTCTGGAGTGTTCTTCCAAATATGGGACAGCATTCAGTAATCTGATCCCCAAACTGTATCTGATCAAAGTAATTATCATGACAACCAACCATCAGATAATTTGTGGATCTAGCTAGTGCTACCAGATCTGACTAGATCAGGAATTTGTAGCTTCCAGCTGTGATGTGCTCATATATACACAGTGCAGAGCTCTTCTCAAGCCAGTTGTCAACTTACTTCATATATATTCACAATGCCTCCATGGCAACCTGAGGTTTTCCATTACCAGAAATTCTTCTCAGCAAAGAGTCAACCCTCCACCATCTTCTTAATTGCCCCATTCTATGATCCCCATTTGGGTATTCATAAAAGGTTTTTATGCTTAGGGACATCATTTTGAAATTAGAGGTCAGCTTTTCATAGTGAGCAATGACATTTCAATTGTCCCTTGGAAAAGAGAACTGACATAATGCTTATTTTCAGGTGAGGGCCTCTTTGATCCCTCAGGAAAGGATCTATCTGAATTTTAGTTTTTGGTCCCCATTTTGGTTATTATAGGGATATGTTTTTTTAGGTCACAGTAATATTCATATATTGTATATTCATATGTATATGTACATATTGATACATTTATATTTTACAATATTTAGATGTACACTTATAAATTGATAGATTTTATAAGTTTGGATTATGGATATTTTTTGTACCAGGGATGGAACCCAGAAATAACCACTGAGTCATATCCCCAGTCCTTTTTATTTTTTGAGCTACTTAAACTTCACTAAGTTGCTGAGGCTGGGTTTGAACTTGTGATCTTCTTGCTTCAGCCTCCCAAGCCACTGGTATTACAGGTGTGCACAACCACACCTGGCAGTATATGGATTTTTTGAAAAACAGTGTGTTTGGACTGTTGGAGCAGTCTGAGCAGACATAGCTACATGGTTCTGGCAAGTGTCAGCAGCATGACCTAGGGTGTACCTAGAAGAATGCAAATGAAACAGGCACAGAGAACACTTTACTCATGGGAATTCAAGTTGGAAAAGTGAAGAGGAGCACAACTTGCTTCCCCCTTTGATTCTGGTGGTTCCCATGACCAGATGAAGTAGGTCGGGAATCCAAACAGGTGGGTGTGAATATACTCAGAGACTAAGCCTTGGGGGCCTGGAAAGGCTGTGTTTGTGGGCAGCATAGAAGTGAAGAATTGACTTTCACACCCCACAAGTAGAAGCCTAGGGAGACTTCTGAGATTCAGCTTACTGGCAGAGATTGGAAACTGCCAGGCCCTAGAGGTGTGTTGATCAAATCTCTCCAGAGAAGTCACCACACAGCAAAGTCTCTGAGGCCAGATTAGACCTAAGCCTTGCCTGTGGGAACTCCACTCATAGAACTCTGCGGTGGCCCAACCCTGGGAGTGCCTTGACCTGGTGTGTGCAGACAAAACTCCACTACTTCCCATCCCATCCTATATCATACTGGTCAGAAGGGAATCTGAACATTTTTGAACTCCAACTTGAAGAAGCCCTAATCAGGGAGATGGCTATTGCGGTTAGCTGGGAGCCATAAGTTCCACCTGATATTCATACATTATTCAAAGTATGCACGTGACACACCTGTAAAGCTAAAGATATATACCTGGGTGAGGTCGGTTAGAGAGTCAGTCAGAAGAAGAAGAACGTAGTCAGAAGAAGGAGAGACATTGTCAGAAGAAGAACGTAGTCAGAAGAAAAGAGAGCAGTTAAGAGTTCGAGAGGTTGCAGAAGCTAGAAAAAGCCAGAGAAGCTAGAGAGAAAAAGAGAAAGCCAAAGAGAAAAAGAAGATAAGGAAAAGAGTTTAGTTTAGAAGCAAAAGAGAAAAAGAGAAGATTCCTGCCACCTAATTTCCTCCCGCGGTGTTGTGGCTGCAACAGCATCAGGCAGCTACACCAACTGGCAACTTGGTGAACAAAACAAGAAGAGCAAGAGATTAATAACCCTCATTCCTTGCTTTCATGCTCAGTAAATAGCTCAAGAAGAAACAAAAAGAAAGATAGTGGGGAATAGACAATGACCATTTATTCTTAGTGATTATTTTGACCACCTCAGTGGAAACAATTTATTAATTTTTCATTAAGAATCTTTTTCTCTTCCCTTCTTTCTTCCCCCTCCCTCTTTTGTTTTAGTTTTTGTGTGGTTTTGCTGTGCTAATTGGCTTATGAACATATACACATGTACTTGTTTCTTTTTCCCCCTCATTTTTAGCATTTTTAAACGTTATTTTTCCTCGCCTTGCCTTTTGAGGGCTATAGTTTTTGATTAGTATATTTTGGCTTTGTTTTCTATTGTTTTTCATTTGTCTGGGTCTCTTTGTTTCTCTTTCTTTTCTTCTGCTAAGAGCCAAATTCCATTGTTCTTTCTCTCACTCTCCTTTTACATTGTTACTTCTATTTTGTTTCTTCCTACATCTCTTCTGCATTCTTTGTGCTCACTTTTAAAAAGTGTAAACTCTTTTTCACCTTTTTATATTTTCTTTTAGCTGAATTCTTACTCCCTTGTAGCATTAATTTGTTTATGTAACTCTTGCCCCCACCATTAATGCTGTTGAAATTATTGCTGCTTTGAATTCTATAGTTAATATCTCTTGTTTGATTTAATGCCGGATAGAGTCCATGGTTATTTATTGTTTTTGCTGATGGCAATTGCTCACCCTACCATTTCTATTTTTTGATGCAATTAACATTGTAGATGTCATGGTAGGAACTAAATATTTAGTTTAATGCTGCATATTGTTTACATTGGTTATTACTATTGTTTGTTTCCCTCTATTTTGTGAGGTGCTGGGAGCTTACAGGGACAATAAAAGTTCACAGGGTAGGAACTGTTGCTGAAATAAACTTAACCAAAATACAATGCACCTTGCTCCACACACAAATCTCAATCTTTAGACATTCTTTAATACAAAGTACAGAAGGAGCAAGACCCCAAACTAATGACCAGATCCCAAGTAGGTATGGGTAGGGGTGGGCACCCAGATCCCAAATTTGGTCATTCATTGCTCTAGCAGAAACATAGGGAAATAACACAAAGACTGTGGATGTCACACCTATGAGGGTGTCTCAATCCAGATTATTCTAGGGCATTTTAGCAAATGAAGACAGTGCCTTTAAAAAGGCCCACACATGAGTGTGGAAGAGAAATACTTCCAACAGATGCATAAAACTCAATATATGAATTCAAGAAATATTAAAAAGCCAACACAACACTACCTAATGGTCATAATTCATTCAGACAGTATTAAAGAGAAAAAATAGTAACCATTAGCAGAATATATAAAAATTCTGGGGCAACATAAATAGACTAAATTTAAGAATAATTGGGATTGAGGAGGGCTGTGAGATATGAACTAATGGATTGATGGATTGGATAAACTCTTCAGAAAAATAATAACAGAAAAATTTCCCAACCTTCAGAATGAGATGGACTTCCAGATATAGGAGGTATTCATAACTCCAAGTAGACAAAATCAAAAAAGAACCACTTTGTGACCCATTATAATTCAAATGCCTAACATACAAACAAAGATTTATTTTAAAAGCTTCTAGAGAAGAACATCAGGTCACATTTAGAGTCACACCAACCAGAATCACATCTGATTTTTCAGCACAAACTCTACAAGCCAGGAGTCCTGAAAGAAAATAATTGTCAACCAAGATTGCTATATCCAGCAAAGATATTCAAAATTGAAGATGAAATAAAAACTTCCTAAGCTAGCACTTCACAACTCATTTAAATAAATACTACACACAGAAGAAATAAAAAAAACAAACCTCAGAACTAAAGACAAACAAAACAAAAACCCCCAAATCTCATTTGAAGAGGAGCTAAGCAAATGAGAAACATATCCAAACTAAACATGATAAATAAATCAATATGATAGGAATCAGTAAATATCTCTCTATAATAACATTAAATGTAAATGGTCTCAATTCTCCAATTACATGAAATAGGCTGGCAAAATGGATTAAATAAAACAAGACCCAGTTATGTGTTGTTTGAAAGAGACAAAACTTACATGAAAAGGCAGCCACAGGCTGAAAGTGAAAGGATGGAAACTGATATACAATGAAAACGAAGCCTGAAAATAAGCAGGGGTAGCTGTTCTCATCTCTGACAAAGCAGATTTCAGATCAAAATTAATCAGAAGAGGCAAGGAAGGCACTTCATAATGGTAAAGAAAAAAATCCAACAAGAAGATATAACAATAATAAATATTTATGCCCAAATGTGGGTGCAACTAATTTTATAAAAGTGAAACTACTGAAATTGAAGGCCCAGATGGACTTCAGTACAATAATACTGGATGATTTTAACACTCCTCTCTCACCATTAGATAGGTCATACAGACATAAACTCAGAAACTCACATTTTTGGACCTAAAAAATGTTATAAATCAAATGGACCTAAACAGACATCTATAAAATATTTCATCCAATAACAGCTGAGTACACTTTCCTCTCAGGGGCTTATGGAATCTTTTCCAAAATAGACCAAATTTCAGGCTAGAAAGCAACTCTTGGCAAAAAAAAAAAAAAAAAAAAAAGTAATTCATTGCATCTTATCAGGTCATAATGAAATGGGTAAAAATACAAAAGGAAATCAAATTATCACTGTTTGCAGATGATGTGATTTTATACCTATAAGATACAAAAATACCTACCAAGAAATGCTAGAGCTAACAAACTAATTTGGTAAAATAGCAGGTTACAAATTCAAAAGACACAAATCAATAGCTTTCCTATTTACCAACAATGAATCTACTGAGAAAGAAACCAGAACAACAATTTGATTCATAATACCCTCCCTTGCTCCACAAAAACAAAAACAAAAAAACAAAACAAAACAAAACAAAAAACCTAGGTATATATCTAACCACAGAAGAGAAAGATCTCTACAATGATAGGTATAGAACATTGAAGAAAGAAATTGAAGAAGACCTCAGAAGCTAGAAGGACCTCCCATGCTTATGAATAGGCAGAATTAATATTGTTAAAATGGCCATAGTACCAAATGCAATATACAGATTCAAAGCAATTCTCATCAAAATATCAATAACCTTCATGGAAGTAGAAAAAAATAGTCCTAAAATTCATTTTGAAGAACAAAAGACCCAGAAGAGGCAAAGCAATTTTAAGCCAAATGAGCAATGCTGGAGTCATCATGATATCTGACTTCAAATTATACTACAGATCTCTAGTAACAAAAACAGTATGGTACTGCCGCAAAAAAAAAAAAAAAAAAAAAAAAAAAAAAAAAAAAAAAAAGAAAGAAAGAAAGAAAAAAAAAAAATCACATAGACCAATGGTGTAGAACAGAAGACACAGAGAAAAACCTACACATAAACAGTCATCTTATCCTTGGTGCCCAAAACATACATTGGAGAAAAGACAGTTTTTTTTTTTTTTTTTTTTTTTTTTTTTTAACAAATGGTGTTGGGACAACTTGTTATCCATATGCAGCAGAAAGAAACAAGAACCTTATCTCCCACTCTACTCAAAAGTCAACACTAACTGGATCAAAGTCCTTGGAGTTAGACCAGAAAAAATGCACCTCCTAGAAGAAAACAGGGTTCAACACTCTAGCTTTTAGAAAATAATGCCAAGAATTAATATATGGAGCAGCATTAAATGAAAAATCTTCTGCACAGCAAAGAAAACAATTAGGATTGTGAAGGGAGAACCCACAGAATGGGAGAAAATCTTTGCTAGGTACTCTTTTGACATCTAAAATATATAAAGACTAAAAAATCTTTACATGAAAAATTCAAATAACCCAATTAGTAAATGGGCAAATGAACTAAAAAGACACTTCTCAAAAGAAGAAATATAAATGACCAACAAATACATGAAAAAACATGCAATATCATTTAGCAGTTAGAGAAATGCAAATCAAAATTATACTATTTCATGTCACACTGATCAGAATGGCCGTCATCAAGAATAGAAATAGTAATAAATTCCAGGCAGTATGTGGAGAAAAAGGAAGACTTTTACACTCTTGGTGGGACTGTAAATTAGTATAACCACATGGAAAACACCTGGAGGTTCTTCAAAGGCTTGGCATGAAACCACCATATGGTTCCACTATACCACTTCCCAGTGTTTACCTTGAAGATATAAAGGCATCTTATTACAGCGATATATTTATACCAATCTTTATAGTAGCACAATTCACAATAGCAAAACTATCAAATCAGCCTATTTATTAATAGATGAATGGATAAAGAAAATGTGATACACACACACACAGGAGTTTTATTCAGCCATAAAGAAAAATGAAATTATGGCATTTGCAGAAAAATGGAACTAGAGACCATCATGTTACGCAAAACAAGTCAAACTCAGAGAGTTAAAGGGTTGTATGTTTTCTCTCATACGTGGAAGCCAAAGAGGAAAAAGGAAAACAATGGTGGGGATAGATCTCCTAAAAATCAAAGGGAGATAAGTAGATGAAAGGGAGCAAGTGGTGTGAGGGAGGGAGAGAGGGGAGAAATGCTGGAGAGTGATATTTGCCTAATTGTAATATTATATTGTGTGCATGTATGAATACATAATGACAAATCCCATCAGTATGTACATAGTGCACTAATAAAAAAGGAGGAAAAAAAGAGAGAGTAAAATAAGTTGCACAAAAAATGTTTGTAATTCTGTATGCATTTAATCATATACAATTATGTATATGCTTTCCTATTGGTTAATATGCTGCTATACCCCAGAGATATACATATATATGAATAAGTACCAATATTTTATGTATGTGAATATTTTTATGATTCACTATGCACTTGTGTTCAATCAACAGCTATATTGACATCTGTGTGTAGATGTAATTAATTAGCTTATAATTTTAGCTGAGTTTGCCTCAGTGGTTTCTGGATGGCTTTTAGAACCTCCCCAGCTGCATCTGATCAAAGTAATCGTCCAACCAGTCAACCATGAGAAATATTCTAGGTCAATTACAAGTGGCTAGAACTGGCTAGACCAGCAAAGTGCAGCCTTCAACTTCTGAGGAATTTTCCTGGTACTACGGTCTCCTCATACATCTATAGAGCAGCACTGTCTCTCCAGCCTCTCAAGCATAAAATGTGATGGCACAAAGGAGCCAAATCCACAGCCTGTGTAAGTCAGCTTTCTGTCACTGTGACACAATATCTAGGACAAACAACTTATAAGAAGGAAAGGCTTATTTTGTCTCACAGTTTCTGAGGTTTCGGTCTCTCTTGGTCTCTCCCGTTCAAGGGCACCCAGGATGCTCCAGAATTAAGTAGAAAAGAATAATTGTCTATTTTTACTTAAGCAAATTAGGAGAACTATGCCAGTCTCATGCATCTTTCAGGGTTATTGCAAGAGCTCAGTGAAATAATAATTATATATAAAGTATTAGGAAAACACCTGTAGGCAAATATAGATTATGATTATCACTCTGCATTGGTAACTGTCTCACCATTTGTGCTGCTTTTCATTCACAGTGAGTCTCCATAGTATTAGATGATGATAACACATGCCAATCTTCTAATGCTCTTCATCAATTTTCACATCACTCTCTGTAAACCTCTGCCCATTGCTCAATAACACTTCATGAAAAAATATAATTTCTCATTTTTCTAGTAACTAACAGCATCAATAAAGCATTTTCATGAATATCCTTTGATTTGATATTAAAAATAATCCCTAATTCAAGAGATTAAAAAAATCTCTAATTCCCAGCCTGGGGAATTCTGAGAATTGGGTATCTGTTTCCTGAGTGCACCCTTTGCTACCTGTGGCTCATCTGTGACCTCAGAAAAGTCAACCATGAAATAACAAACTGTGGTAGAACAAACTGGAAACGTTAGCAGCTTAAGAGCTGACTAGCTGTGGTTTCACACATTGCATTTAGCCATAGAGGCTTGCAGAGACTGACAGGAAGCTGTGACAAGATGACCACAGGAGCAGAAGCAGAAAACAAAATAACTGGGACAAAGAAACCCTCCTCCCCAACTGGCCAGGCTTAATGCAGCAAAATTCCCCAAGCTGTATAAGCTGAAAGCCCCTAGGCTGTTGACATACAAAGAATGTAAGATGCACTCTCCATTAGAATTGCACCAATTCCCTTGCCTCGATGTACCCCAATCTTGCATATGTATAAAAGTAAAAGCCCTTCTATACTTGGGGTTCAGACTTTGGGAATTATCCCTTTGGGCTGTGTCCACTAACAAAGTGTTGCTTCCAGATCTCGGTGTCCTGACCCTGATTTCCTACTACTCTGGGTGCCCAGTAGTCAGGCAGCATCAGCTGCCTGGGACTCCAGAAGAGCAACTTGTTGAAGCTGGAACTTCCTGTGGCTGCCTGGCCTGCTTGGCCCCTGGCCAGGCCTGCTCTGTGCACTGGGAAAATGGTCTGTTGCCATGGTAACTCTCACCTTGGAGAACACAACCCAGTAATTTACTTCTGTCCTCCTGGCTGACCAGGGCTCAGGAACCTTCCCCAAGCTGAGCTTGTGAGCTGGTTTTATCCAGTGTAGAGGCTGCTGTTTGTTCTTTTATTCTATACAAAGTGCTCAGCCTTTTAACCTGGGCTCATGGTGGTCTCAGATCACATACTGATGTGTTTCATAGGGGTCCTTCCAGAATTTCATTAGAGAGGAAGGTTATCTTTCCAACTCCATCTTCTGCCAGGGGCTCATCTGAGACCTCCCTATACAGAGTCTTATGGTTCCTGCAGAGTCTCCTCCCTGGCCCTGAATCTCATCCTTTAGGAATTGGAGCTGTACCTCTTCTAAAGTAAATAAAAAGCTTTTCCTCAAATCAAAATTGGTCTAATTTTTATCCTTCATGACATTATTTTTAATGATGAAGTACACATTTATGGAAGTGCTTAATCTAGTATATTTTACATACAAAATCATGTTTGCCACAACAGCCCTATAAAGCAATTATATCATTACTCTGTCTCTCAGATGAAAAAAGCTATGGCTTGGAAAGATGAAGAGATACTCCATATCCCAGTGATGAGCAGTCTAAATCTCAATTTTGGACAGCCAGGCTGAGCTGACTTTTCAAGAGCAAATGTTCTTTCCCTTCTCCTAGTTCCACTGCTCAGATGCAGAAGCACAAATGACCTGACAAATCACCTGTCCTGATTGATTTCAGCCCATCAGTTCAATGTCTCATTCAGGATGGAGTATTACGCTGCTCTCAGGAAAGCTCTAACCTCCAACCTTGGCCAAGGCCTACTTGAAACAAGTTTTATTTGTAAATCTCAAACAAAATGAGCATGTGTATTCGGCACATAGATGTCCAAGTCCTAATGTCAGAGCCCATGAATATGTCACTCTACATGGCAAAAGAGACTCTGCAGATGTGATTAGGTTAAAGAGTTTGAAGTGGGGTGATTTTCCCAGATTATCCAGGTGGGACCTTATGTAATCACAGATCCCTATTTGGAAAGAGAGGCAGAGGATTCAGAGAAGGGGAAGTACTTATGGAAACAGGTCAAGAGAGAGATAAAGGGATCTGATGATGCAGTGCTCCTGGCTTTCAAGACATAAGGCCACAATCAAGAAACATAGGCAGTCTCCAGAAGCCGAGCAGACAAGGAACAGATATTTTCCTGTAGCTTCCAGAAGTAACAGAGCCCTGCCAACACTTTGATCTGAGTGTTTCTGACCCCCAGAACTGCAAGATAATAAATTTGTGTTGTCTTAAGCACTAAATTTTAGTAACTTGTTACAGCAGCCTGGGAAAACTAACACAGGCTCAGGTCAGGTCTCAACATCACGTGAGGAGCTGACAACAATCTGTCTGTCATGACCAAAGAGTACAAATATTATGTTCTAAATGTCCAAATTTACTTTTCCCCCCAATCACCCAAACTTGCACTGTGAGGGTGGATGAAGCTGAATTTCTGAAAGCAGGAAGGAGCAGGAACTGCCTGGTGAATTCTGGTGGATGATTCTAGTCAAAATAGGAAAGAGAACCTCAGTGTCACATGCTGAGGATCCCTGTGCAAAGACAGGTTCAAAGGCTAATGTAGGCTAAGGGAAGAATTAGAATCTAGTTTGTTGGGAGCTACAGCCAATAGATGTGCAGAAACAAGAAGGAATGTCCTTGAGCCATCATCCTGTCCCTTGGTGCCGCAGAGCCAGAAGAGTCATCCCTTGGATGCTAGCTTCTGCTTCAGGAGACTTCCCAGATTTTCCAAGGTTCTACAGCTGTGAGTCCCCATTCTGTCCTCCTCCTAACAGATTTAGGTTAGTCTTCTTTGTAAACATGAGCTTAGATTTCTTTTTTCCTGATCTGCTGCTTGGCTTCTGTTTATTGTCATTAAAAAGTGTAATTAAAACAGTTTAAAACTGAATTTTACAAACCTTAATTTATCTCTCAATGTCTGACTTGGATGAGTCTCTTGGATTATACTAAAAGTTGCTATTTTAAAAATCCAACTTCCAGTATGTGAACTCTTAAGTAATTAGTTCTCTGTGTGTGTGGCATTGGCTCACCTGAACATATCTTGTGGCTAGAATGTGCTTAGTGCAAAATATGTTTTAGGCAGCCATGACGTTGGAAACAAAGCCCATGGTTTTCTGCCATTTTCTTATTTTGTAATCAGTACAAGAATGTCGGAGATATTTGCATTCCAGTACAAATGCTCATGGTGGTATATGGTAATGTGAAAAAACCCTTTGGTTGAATGTAATTGTAATATTTAAATGAACTTTCAGACCATCACTTCCTCATTGAACTGTATGTAGTTTATGTCTTCTCTAAGAGGAACCCATCTTGTTTCTTGGTTATTTTATTGTCAGCTCAACTTATTATTATTTTATAACGGTATGATTTTAAAAATAACTGGTATGTGTAGAAACTTCATTGGTATTTTAAAGACTATAATAATAAAGAATAGTTTTTATTCAATTCAGAAAACATTTATTGAACACTATAATAGGCCCAATGCTGTTCCAAGTTCTTTAATCTCCTCAGTGGAAAAAAAAAAAAAAAAAAAAAAAAAGCAAAAATCCCTGCCAATTAACTGTAAGTTAAGCCATGATTCAGGGCTAAGATTGTAATTAAGTCACTTTCTTTTTAAAAGATACATTTGTAAATAATTTATTTGTTGTGTCTCTGTGCTGATAATACAGTTCTCGCAGTCAATCCTGAGAAACTCAGCATTTTATTTTGTAATTTGAAAAAGTCTGTCCATAAGGTATGACTGGTAAGGTTAAATTTGTGTGCTGAGAGGTTAAAGGTCATTTTGTCCTTAGAGACTCCCTCAGGAACCACACGTTCAATTGACTGTGATGAGAAAGTTTGTTTTTGACCACTCCGCCCTTCCAAGGCAACACTCCTCCTGAAGGGCTCCACTTCAGACTCACCACAGGCATCCAATACAAGCCTACCAGGGCAGTAGAATTCTGAGATTCGGTCCCTTGGGTGAGCATGGGAGGATTTGAATGCTGCCTTTACTTCCCATCTCCAGACCCAGACTCTGACTCCTGGGCATTGTCAGAGGGTGAGAAGGTGCTTGCTGGAGCCTACATTGCAGGAGGACCAGATAATCCTAGTCAATTATAGAGTAAGTTAGAAGAGGATATGTATGATGGAAAAATTAGAACAGAATAAGCGGGATGAGGAGTTCCTGTGATAAAAAGATCATGAAGCAGACTGGTTGGGGAGAATGAATGACAGGAGATTTCCAGCCAAGACTTGAAAATGGTGAGGAGTGAGTCATGAGGCAGAGGGAAGAGCCAGAGCAAAATCTCTAGGGCAGGAGTGTGCTGGCTGAATTCAAGGAGTGTGGGGAATCTACAGGATCTGAAGAGGAGCGAGCTGTGGGATGGGAGATTTTTCAGAAAGGGAACCGGAGGCAGATGGGGTAGGACCTTGGAGCCATCGTACAGTTTGGCTTTTATTCTCACAGGGAAGAGGAACAGTTGCAAACCTCCAATCAGCAGGGTGATGTGTTCTGCTGTGATGGGATCCATTTAGAATGATCATGTAATGGCTGGACTGAGTATAACGAAGAGGTATCGTCAAAAGTCAAAATAGGCAGATGAGGAAGCTCTGTGAGGACACTCCAGGAAGGGATGCCAGTGGCTCAGATGGAGGAGCCAACAGCAGTATTGGTAAAAAAGCACTTAAATTCTGGATATATGTTGAAGGCAGACCCAAATGCATTTCTTATGAATTGAGTGTGGTGTACCAAAGACAGGAATAAGATAATTCAGTGCTTTTGTCTGTGTAACGTTTAGTTACTCAGATGGAATTGCCATGAACTGAAATGAGGAAGACCCTGGGGAGATCAAATTTGGGGGTCAAATCCTCAATTAAGGTTTCAATTTTTTTGGTTTGAAGTGTATATTTGACATGCAAATAGAGAGATGAAGTAAAAAGTTGGGTTGATGATTGAAGAACTCAGGGATGGGATCTGAGATGGTGATACAAGTTCAGATAATGGAACCATGTAGAAGGAATTTGAATCCATGAGATTAGATGAGATATAGTCCAAGAAGCCAAGGAGTGGCTAGAAAAGAATAGAGAGAAAGAAGAAGAGATGTAAAGCATGGAACGGTATTTAATATTTTCCCCTTTATTTGTAATATGCTTTTATGAGGGTCATTTTTAAAAATTTTTGTCACATTCTTTTTATCTTTCACTTTTAAAAACACATTAGAATTTTCCAGTATCTTCTATACCTACCTCTGTCTTCCAGCATTTTAAAAGTACCCTTGACTATTAAAAGTAATGTTCCTTTCTTGCTTTTTAAGAAGGAAAAGTTTAACAGTACTTGGAGCTAGTAGAGAAACAAATTTTTGGTTTATATTGGGAAATAATAAAACACTTTAAAACTAAATAATCACAAGAGTATCTGTGAAGGGCATTGGATGCTTTCACAAACATTTGCCCTACATTCAAAATTCTAAATGGTATTTGAGAATATGCAAATATCTCAATTCGTTTAAATTTCAGCCAATTATTAATTTTAGAAAACATAATCAAATCTACATGAAAAATCAAAGAAGTATCACAAATAAAAGCATTGGAAATTCTTATTCAATATTTTAATATATGCATTCTGTGTCCAACCAGGAGAGTGAAATCACACTGATTTGAGCAGGGAAATTTTTCTATAAAGAATTATTAACTATAGAGCCGGGCGCGGTGGCGCACGCCTGTAATCCCAGCACTTTGGGAGGCTGAGGCAGGAGGATCGCGAGTTCAAAGCCAGCCTCAGCAATGGCGAGGCACTTAGTAACCCAGTGAGACCCTGTCTCTAATAAAAATACAAAAAAGGGCTGGGGATGTGGCCCAGTGGTCGAGTGCCCCTGAGTTCAATACCCGGTACCAAAAAAGAATTATTAACTATAACAAGTGTTTGGAGTAATGAGGGTTTGATAGTAAAATTAAATAAGCTCTGAAGAATATAGAAATAGCAGATAAAAGGAGAACCACCACGCCAGACACTGAAACAAGAGTTCTGAAGAAAGAGCCCTACACGAACCAGGACTGAGATCCTGCTCATATAGGTGAGGGCATGGCTGTGGCTCCAGGGAGAACAGAAATTGTGGCGTGGCTCTGGAAGAACTTGCTGCTCTACCCTCTGGAATGTGCAAGAAATCTCCCTCTAGTGAGCAGGGGAAGCTGTTCGCAAAGACATGGCTCCCTGGAGGCACTCCAGCAAAACCACCCTGGGAGGGAGCTGTTGGATGCCCACGCTGCAGGGGCTGGATACTGGGGAAGCCAGGTGTGCTTCAGGACCCAGATCTGGAGATGCTGCCCACAGTGGCAAAGGACAGCAGCAGAGGGTCAGTGAACACCCTTAGCCAGGAAGCTAGTCTTTCCTCCTGCAATGTCTCTCCAGTGCCCTCTACTGACAGTGTTAACATGATATCAGCTGGCTAAGGAAAATATTTTAAAAATCGAGGCACATTTGTGCAGAGCAGAGTGAATTTGAAACTGAGGAGAAACAGATCAGTAACTGGCACAACATGGTACAATGAGATCATGTAGTTTTTATAATATTATCCTAGCCCATGGGGAACGAATTTTAAAAGACACATGTGGTTAAATAACAGCATTTCAATTACTGTCCAATGTTTCATTACATTTATATATTCCAACAAACATGCAATTATTGCCATGGTTGTATTGAAATCCAGTATTTTGCAGGAGCAAACATAAAACCCAAGAAAGCAAAACATTATACTTTTCTGGAAGTGCATATATGATTTTGTATTCTTAAATGGCAGTAAACAACCACAACTATTACATATGTTGTAAAAATTGTAGAAAAATATTCATAAGATTTATTATTCTAACCATTTAAATATACAGTTGACACATTAAATACATTTGAAATGTGATGTAATCATCATTACTATCCATTTACAGAAGGTTTTTCTTATCCCAAACAGAAATCCTGTACTTATTACAAAATAACTCCTTATTATCCCTAGTCCATTGGTTGATAACCTCAATTCTATTTTCTGGTACTATAAATTTGAATACTCTGTGTGATTAACAAAATTGCAATCTTGTAATCTTTGTGATTTTATGTCTGGCTTATTTAATATAGCATATTATTTTCTACATTTGTATACATAATAGCATCAGAATTTCCTTCTTTATTATGGCTGAACAATATTTCATGGCATATATAAACTACATTTATCTACCCATTTGCATGTTGATGGACCCTTGGGTTTTTCCAAAATTTTGGCTATTATAAACAACACTGCTATGAATATCAGTTTACAAGTATCTGTTTGAATCCCTGATTTCAAGTCTTTGGGGTACACAAGTAAGAGTGGAATTTCTAGATCACATGGTCATTATGTATTTAACTTTTTGAGGAATTACCAAACTTCTTTCCACAGCAGCTGTACCATTTTACATTCCTACCAAGCCAGCAATGTACAAGTCCTTCAATTTCTCTACATCCTTGCCAACGCTTGTTATTTTTCATTTTTTTAATGATGACCATCCTAACGCATATGAAGTGATATCTCATGGTTTTGATTTGCATTTCCTTAGCAACTAATGATATTATATTAGTCAGCCCTTCATCTCTGTGACAAAATACTGACACAAACAACTTATAAAGAGGAAAGATTTATTTTTGCTCACAATCTCAGAAGTTTCAGTTCATTGGTACAATTATTTGATTCAGTTGCTTTGTACTTATGGTGGTAAAGTACATTATGAACTTAAAAAAATTGAAAAATATTCTTTTACTTTAAATCTATTTAGTATGTATAATCTCTAGTAAGTATCTTTTTTATTTAGATTAATATGTGCATAGGAAGAGGGGTAAAATGACAGTAGATTTAGCTCAGAGTTTTAGTTAGCTTTAGTTTTACATCTCTGTGACCAAAAGACCAGACAAGAACAATTTAGGGTAGGAAAAGTTTATTTTGAGCTCATGGTTTCAGAGGTTCAGTCCGTGGTTGGCCTACTCCATAGCTCTGGCACAAATGAGGCAGAACTTCATGGCAGACAGGCATGGCAGAGGAATCTGCTCAGTTCATAACATCCAGGAAGCAGAGAGCTCTGCTTGCCAAGGACAAAATGTACACCCTAAGTAACCTTCTTCCTCTGGCCATGCCCTACCTGCTATAGTTACCACTGATTTAATGTATTCAAATTATTAATCCCTCAAATGGATTAATCTGCTGATGAGGTTATAGCTCTCATAATCTAATCATATCATCTCTGAACATTCCTGGATTGTCTCACACATGAGATTTTTGAAGCCACTTCATATCCAAAGCATAACAATTAGTATATACACGACCACCTGTAGCTGTATTTCAAAAACATCTCTGTATTAATCTAAAAAGATAGGAATGATAGAAATTCAGACACTCTATAGAAGGAAATGCCCCAAATAGCATCTCCTAAAGTGATTATTAGAAATTGCTAAAGGCAAATGTTACCACTTACATAAATAAGAATAAGAAACTGTTCATTGCTGGTGCAGTGGTGGACACTCTTAATCCGAGAGGCTGGGGAGGCTGAGGCAGGAGGATCTCTGAGTACAAAGACAGCCTCAGCAATGCCGAGGCACTAAGCAACCCAGTAAGACCCTCTAGGGATGTGGCCCAGTGGTTGAGTGCCTCTGAGTTCAATCCCGGATACCCTCCTGCCTTCCGCCCCCACAAAAAGACAAGAAAAAGAAACAGTTCATTGATTGTGCTCAAATTCATTCCAGTACAGTACCAGTAAAAATTTTGTAACTGTATTTATTTACTTAATGTTTTTACTGGAATACATCTCAAAACTCTAATACATGTGTATGTATATTCCTAAATTGGAGCATTCATTATAAACAACAAGTGACTGATACTACTAAAAAATAGCTAATACTTGAAAAAATGTGTAACTAAATATTGATGAGGTACATTTAGATGGTCACATTAAAATATTGATCATGGGAGGCCAAATTGGTATAATTATTTTAGAAATAATTGTGCATTAGAGACTTGATAAGTTTAAACTCATTGACCCAGTAATCACATACACACAGAGGTAGTTATTGCATTGTTACATAAAAATGTCAAAATTGAAAAACTACCTCATTGTGAGGCACTGTTAAATGAATCATAGCCCATGTTTATGATGAAAAATTAATCAGTCACTAAAAGTTATATGTACAATTATTGATAAAATGTAAGAACTAATAAGTTAGTATTGAGTACTTTTTTATGTTTGGTCACTGGATAAACATTTCACATGGGTTATTGCCAATAAGCCCATTAAAAATTTATCATACTGGTGCTATTATAGCATATATTTATAGATTAGGAAACACAGGCATAATGCTATTATGTAAATTGCAGCTGATAGGATTGTGACAGTGGTGGTGCCTGGACTCAACCCCTGTACTTTGTTTCTCCCTTATTCAGAGACCCTAGATGTCTTAGCAACAAGCTATTAATTAGTTAAACCAGGTGCTATGTCCCAAACAGTATGTGCATAGATCTTTTACTATGTGAAGAACAATTATATGGAAGATGGAGTGGATGGGCTCCAGTAACTACAAAGAGCAGAATTACTACGTGTAGATTGATATGTGCTTATAGTAGATGTAACTCATAATTAAATATTCAAGTGAATTTCAACAAACTGCACGCAATTTAGAAAAGTTAAAAATTAGAACCATTTATCTGTTAGGCAAAAAGTCATAAAAGAAGTATAATGAAAACATTTCACCAGAATAAAAAGTTTTTTCAAGGTATTGTACTAGGAATTTCAGCACTGAAAGTTTATTTTTTAAATTCTAGGCACAAATGCCAGAATTTGTCCTCAAAATGATAACCCAAGCATAAATGTTAGAAACAATATTTGTAATTCTAAACAAATATTTGTAATTCAATATTTGTAATTCAATATTTGGCATCCTAAGTGTTAACTTTAAGGCAAATTGGATTATACTGTTATATGTACATGTACATATAAGTATGTGTAACTCATAATTAAATATTAATTATAAACATACAAACAAAAATAAACAATTATGTACCTATTAATAATAGATGCTATCCCTTACAGGGGTCAACAGACTACAGTCTTTTTATGGTCCCTGTACTAAGAATGGCTTTGATATTTTCAATGGGTTAAAACAAAGCAAAAATAAATACTAGAGAACCAAAGGAAAATAAGTAACAAAGTCAATATGTGCTTTGCAGTACTAAAAATTTGCACCATGTGCCCTCTGTAGAAAACATTTCCCAACTCCTGCCTTACAATAAACTATTTGATATAATATAACCTATTAGCATATTTTTAAAAATTTTTATTTATAGTAGTATGTATTACAGTTCATACTATACATATATAGCATCTTTTTACACAAAACAGTTTGTATACAAAGTATATTCGCAGCATTCAAGTCTTCAATCATGCATTTAGAATAATGATATCCGTCTTATTCAACCACTTTATTTTTATTTTTATTTATAGTAGTATGTATTACAGTTCATACTATACATATATAGTATCTTTTTACACAAGTTTGTATACAAAGTATATTCACAGCATTCAAGTCTTCAATCATGCATTTAGAATAATGATATCCGTCTTATTCAACCACTTTATTTTTATTTTTATTTATAGTAGTATGTATTACAGTTCATACTATACATATATAGTATCTTTATACACAAGTTTGTATACAAAGTATATTCACAGCATTCAAGTCTTCAATCATGCATTTAGAATAATGATATCCGTCTTATTCAACCACTTTATTTTTATTTTTATTTATAGTAGTATGTATTACAGTTCATACTATACATATATAGTATCTTTTTACACAAGTTTGTATACAAAGTATATTCACAGCATTCAAGTCTTCAATCATGCATTTAGAATAATGATATCTATCTTATTCAACCACTTTTTTTCCCGCTCCCCCCCTTGCTCCCTCCCTAACCCTCTCTTCCCATTGACCATTATAGTGTTCCTCTAATCCTCCTAAGTACCCTGACCCAACAATACTGTGAACCGGCTTCCTTATATCAGAGGAAACATTCGGTATTTGGATTCTTGAGATTGACTGATTTCACTTAGCATTATATTCTCCAACTTCATCCATTTACCTGCAAATGTCATTATTTTATTCTCTTTTATTGCTGAATAAAATTCCATTGTGTATATATATCACGTTTTTCTTTATACATTCATCTACCGAGGGACATCTAGGTTGGTTCCACAACCTAACTATTGTGAATTGTGCTGCTATAAACATTGAAGTGGCTGTGTCACTGTAATATGCTGTTTTTAAGTCCTTTGGGAATACACCCAGGAGTGGGATGGCCAGGTCATAGGGTGGTTCCATTCCCATTTTCCCAAGAAATCTCCATAATGATTTCCATAATGGTTGTACCGTTTTGCAGTCCCACCAGCAATGTATGAGTGTGCCTTTTTCCCCACATCCTCTCCAACATTTATTGTTGTTTGTGTTCTTAATAGCTGCCATTCTGACTGGAGTGAAATGAAATCTTAGAGTAGTTTTGATTTGCATTTCTCTAATTGCCAGCAATGTTGAGCATTTTTTCATGTATTTGTTGATTAATCTAGTATCTTCTACTGAGAAGTGTCTTTTCAATTCCTTAGCCCATTTATCGATTGGATTATTTGTTTTTTGGTGTAAAGTTTTTTGAGTTCTTTATATATTCTAGAAATTAGTGCTCCATCCGATGTGCATGTATTAAATATTTATTCCCAATTAGTTGGCTCTCTATTCACCTCACTGATTGTTTCTTTTGCTGAGAAGAAGTTTTTTTTAGCTTAAATATATCCCATTCATTAATTCCTGGTATTAATTCTTGCGCTACCAGATTCTTGTTAAGGAACGTGGAGACTAATCCAACATGTTGGAAATTGAAGCTTACTTTTTCTTCTATTAGGTGTATTGTCTCTGGTCTAATTCCTAAGTCCTTGATCCACTTTGAATTGAATTTTGTGCATGGTGATAGATACAGGTTTAATTTCATTTTGTTGCATATGGCTTTCCAGTTTTCCCAGCACCATCTGTTGAAGAGGCTATCCTTTCTCCACTGTACATTTTTGGCGCCTTTGTCTAATATAAGATAGCTGAAATTATATGTATTAGTCTCTGTGTCCTCAATTCAGGTCTACCAGCCTGTTTTGGTGCCAATACCATGCTGTTTTTGTTACTATTGCTCTATAGTATAATTTAAAGTCTGGTATGGTGATGCCGCCTCCTTCACTTTTCTTGCTCAGGATTGCTTTAGCTATTCTGGGTCTCTTATTTTTCCAGACGAATTTCATGACTGCTTTTTTTATTTCTTTGAGAAATGTCATTGGGATTTTGATTGGAATTGCATTAAATCTGTATAATGCTTTTGGTAGTATGGACATTTTGACAATATTAATTCTACCTATTCAAGAACAAGGTAGGTCTTTCCATCTTCTGAGGTCTTCTACAATTTCTTTCTTTAGTATTCTATAGTTTTTGTTATAGAGGTCTTTCACCTCTTTCGTTAAATTGATTACCAGGTATTTTATTTTATTTTTTTGATGCTATTGTAAATGGAGTAGTTTTCATCATTTCCCTTTCAGAGGCTTTGTCACTGATGTACAAAAATGCCTTTGACTTATGGGTATTGATTTTGTATCCTGCTACTTTGCCAAATTCATTTACTAGTTGTAAAAGTTTTCTGGTAGAGTTTTTTGGGTCTTCTAGGTATATTATCATGTCATCAGCAAATAGTGCTAATTTGAGCTCTTCTTTTCCTATGTGGATCCCTTTAATTTCTTTCATCTGTCTAATAGCTCTGGCCAGAGTTTCAAGTACTATGTTAAATAGCAGTGGTGAGAGGGGGCATCCCTGGCTTGTTCCAGTTTTTAGAGGGAATGCTTTCAATTTTTCTCCATTTAAGATAATGTTAGCTTGAGGTTTTGCATAGATAGCTTTTATAAAGTTGAGATATGTTTCTGTTATTCCTAATTTTTCTAGAGCCTTGAACACAAAGGAGTGTTGTATTTTGTCAAATGCTTTTTCTGTGTCTATTGAGATGATCATATGGTTTTTATCTTTAAGTCTATTGATGTGATGTATTATGTTTATTGATTTCCGAATGTTGAACCAGCCTTGCATCCCTGGAATAAACCCCATTTGATCATGGTGCACTATCTTTTTGATATGTTTTTGAATCCAATTTGCCAGAATTTTGTTGAGGATTTTTGCATCTATTTTCATTAAAGATATTGGCCTGAAGTTTTCTTTTTTGGCTGTGTCTTTGCCGGGCTTTGGAATTAATGTGATATTGGCCTCATAGAAAGAGTCTGGAAGAGCTCCCTCTTTTTCTATTTCTTGAAATAATTTGAAGAGCATCGGTATTAGTTCTTCTTTGAAGGTCTTGTAGAACTCGGCTGTAAACACATCAGGACCTGGACTTTTTCTTGTTGGTAGTTTTTTGATAGCATCTTCTATTTCTTCACATGAAATTGACTTATTTAAATTGTGTATAGCCTCCTGTTCCAGTTTGGGCAATTCATATGACTCTAGAAATCTGTCTATGCTTTCAGTATTTTCTATTTTATTAGAGTACAAGTTTTCAAAGTAATTTCTAATTATCTCCTGTATATCTGAGGTGTTCGTTGTGATATTTCCTTTTTCATCATGGATGCTAGTAATTTGAGTTTTTTCTCTTCTTCTTTTCATTAGCATTCCTAGGGGTCTGTTAATTTTATTTATTTTTTCAAAGAACAAACTTTTGGTTTTGTCAATTCTTTGAATTGTTTCTTTAGTGTCAATTTCACTTATTTCAGCTCTGATTTTAATTATTTCCTGTCTTCTTCTGCTCTTTGTGTTGATCTGTTCCTCTTTTTCTAGTGCTTTGAGGTGTGATGTTAAGTCTTTTATTTGTTGTTGTTTTTTTCTTTTAATGAAGGAATTCACTACAATAAATTTTCCCTTTACTACTGCCTTTTTAGTGTCCCAAATATTTCTATACGATGTATTTGTGTTCTCATTTACCTCTAGGAATTTTTTAATATCCTCCTTGATGTCTTCTTCAACCCCTTGTTCATTCAGCAGCATGTTGTTTAGCTTCCAGCTGTTGGGGTAGTTTATTTATTTCTTGTATTATCATTGATTTCCAATTTCATCCCATTATGGTCTGATAGAATGCAAGGTAGTATTTATATTTTTTTATATTTGCTGAGAGTTGCCTAGTGACATAATATATGGTGAATTTTTGAGAAGGAGCCATGTGCTGCTGAGAAGAAAGTGTATTCGCTTACTGAGGGATGAAATATTCTATATATGTCCATTAGGTCTGAGTTATTAATAGTTTTAACAAGGCCTAATTTTTTTTATTTAGCTTTTGTTTGGATGATCTATCCATTGGTGAGAGAGGTGTGTTGAAGTCCTCTAGAATAACTGTGTTGTGGTCTATTTTACTCTTGAACTTGAGAAGGTTTTGTTTGATGAATGTAGGTGCTCCATTATTTGGGGCATATAGATTTATAATTGTTATATCCTGATGAATGGTTCCCTTAAGTAGTACGAAATATCCATCTTTATCCCTTTTGATTAGCTTTGGCTTGAAGTCTACCTTATTTGATATGACAATGGAAACCCCTGCTTGCTTCCGTAGCCCATGTGCATGATAAGACTTTTTCTAGCCTTCAATCGCTTGACATCTTTTTCTATGTGGTGTGTTTCTTGTGACAGAAAATTGTTGGGTTGTTTCTTTTAATCCAATCTGACAATCTGTGTCTTTTGAATGGTGAGTTTAGGCCATTAACATTCACGGTTATTATTGAGATGTGATTCTTATTTCCATCCATTTTTAAATGTATTATGGTATTTAGCTTGATTTGGATTATCCTCTGGTTGGTAATTCCTTATTTTACTATCTCCCTTTGTTGATTTTCATTGTTATTTTTCTCTTCTTCTTCGTGGAAAATTTTGCCCAAGATGTTCAGAAGTGCTGGCTTTCGAGTTGTGAACTCTTTTAACTTTGTTTGTCATGGAAGGATTTTATTTCATCTTCGAATCTAAAGTTCAATTTTGCTGGATATAAGATTCTTGCTTGACATCCCTTTACTTTCAGCACTTGAAATATGCTATTTCAGGATCTCCTAGCTTTTAAGGTCTGGGTTGAAAAATCTGAGCATAGTCTGATCGGTTTCCCCCTATATGTAATCTGCTTCCCATTTATTGATTGGGTTATTTGCTTTTTTTGGTGTTAAGTTTTTTTAGTTCTATATACATTCTAGAAATTAGTGCTCTATCTGATGTGCATGTATTAAATATTTGTTCCCAATTAGTTGGCTCTCTATTCACCTCACTGATTGTTTCTTTTGCTGAGAAGAAGCTTTTCAGTTTAAATCTATCCCATTCATTAATGCTTCCTTTCTCTTGTGGCTTTTAGTATTCACTTCTTGACTAGTATATTAGGCAATTTCATTATAATGTGCCTTAGTGTGGATCTGTTGTGGTTTTGTAAGTTTGGTGTTCAGTAAGCCTCTTGAACTTGGTTTTGCCATTCATTCCTCATGTTTGGAAATTTTTCTGCTATTATTTCATTGAATAAATTACTCATTCCTTTGGTTTGAAACTCTGCACCTTCTTCAACACCAATCACTCTTACCTTTGGTCTTTTTATGCTGTCCCATAATTCCTGAATGCTCTGTTCTTGTTTTATTACTACTTTTGCCATGTCATCTAGATTTTTCTCCAGGATATATATTTTGTCTTCATTATCTGAGGTCCTTTCTTCCAGGTGATCTAATCTGTTGGTCATGCTTTCAATTGAGCATTTAGTTTGGTTTATTTCTTCTTTCATTTCCAGGATTTCTGTTTGGTTTTCCTTTAGAATCTCTATCTCCCTATTGAAGTAATCTTTTGCTTCTTGTATTTGTTTTTGGAGTTCCTTGTCAAAATGCTCTTTTACCACTTTTATTTGCTCTCTCATCTCATTTTTTAGTTCATTCTTAAGATCCATAAACATTTGGAATATGTAATTTCTAAATTCCATCTCTGGCATTTGACCAACTGTGCTTGCCATGGAATCTACTGAGGGGTTATGTTGGTTGGTTTCAGCCACTTTCTTCCCTTGATTCTTCATAATGCTTGTGCGTCTATTCTCCTAGCACTGTGGGACCTTGCCTATTTCAATTTCACCTTATAGCCTTATGTTTCTCCTGTACTACAATGCTGTCAGGTCCCCTTGTAAATACCTTACAATTTAAGCTCTAACACTTTCTTTACAGCAAATCCCAGTTTGATCACAATATACAGATTTAGTTAACTAAGGTATTGTTTCCAATTTACTCTGTATGCTTGCGTTGGGGTTTACAGTTTCAGTATTGGACACAGAGTTGATATGTTTAGGAAGAAGCAAGTGAGGTTACTGAGATGTTCTTTCTTAGGAAGTATAAAAATAGAATTCTGTGGAAGTGGTTTAATATCAGCAGACAGGAGAGGAAAGAGAATGGAGTGAGCGATTTAGAGGAAAGACCAATTTATATATAAACCAAACTTATTTAGCCTTTGAGAGAAGAAAAATAAAGATGGAAAAGAAAAAATAAAAAGGAACAATGAGAGATAACAAGGAAGTAATATTTAGTGTAAGAGAGAGGAGAGAGAAACTGAGTCAAGACAAATAGAGAGTAAACTATATATAACACCCCTTTTCTGTATATTTCAATTGCCCCAGGCCTAGAAGTCCCAATTTCTGCGTATACCTTGTTTTCGCCTCTGATGAGTACACAATGACAGGGTGTAAATAGATAAGATGAGGGCAGAAGAGACTAAAGTGAGAAGGGAAGAAAGGAAAGAGGAACACAGACACACAAATAATAACACTATCAAACAAAACAAAAACAAAAAAACAAACAAACAAATACAAAACAAAACTAAACAAAGAAACAGAGTCAAAACCCAGGAACAAGTCTCAAATAAACAGGACCCTGGGAAGCCCTTCCAGTTTAAGCCAGTTGTCCTGGATCACGCCCAGACAGTCACAGTGGCGTCTAGTCTGCAGCTTTGGCCAGTGGCAGATTGGCACAGAGGAATAATGCTGGGGGTGGGGGGGGTTGTCAGTACGTGAATAGCACCAAGAAAGCGTTCATCCAAAAGGCACCATTCCCCAAGCCCGCCCCCATTATAGCTCTTGTGGTTGCTGTGCTGGCCTCAGGCAGGCCCTTCCCTGCTGGCTGCCTGTGCGTGTCTCACCCAGGTGTGTGCTCTTCTCTGGGCCCTGGACCGATCCTTGGATGTCTCCAGTCAGCCGCAGCCCTCCTCCAAAATGGCGGTGTCTTCCCCGGTCCCAACAGCAGTACCCGGACCTGTGTGTCACTCCTAGGCGTGCGGGTCCCGTTCGGCAATTTACGCGAAAGAAGTCTGTGAGGCCGCTGCTTGTGTTTGGCTTTCTTTTTATTCTGCGCTGTTCGAGGCCGTGGTCTGTACTTCCCGTACTGCAGTGTTACCACGGCAGCTGCGCCGCTAATGCTGGTTTGGTTTTTGGGCCGCTGGCACTGGACTCCATGCGACGGTGGTCGTTGTATTTCACCATCTAGATGTGCGAGGATGTCTCAGCTCCCTTCCAGTTGCGGGAGTGTTGCTAGGAATGCGTTCAATCTTCCCGGTAAGCCTCTTTTAGTGACGGTCTCCCGAGAGTGCTTCTCTACTGTCCGCCATCTTTTTTCGACTCCCTTAGCATATTTTTTTGTCTCTAGATGATTAAGCAATACTGTGTTCTCCAAATTTACTTGTCTATTAAATATCCAAAAGAATTGTAATGTTGTAGTTTGGACACTAGAGGGAGACTTTAAATTTTTCTTTTTCTTTTTGATTTTCAGACAGTGACAGAAATGTTCAAATGAATAAACCTGTATTAAATTTACTAAAGGCATCATATCAAACTCTTCTTATCCTCCCCAGACCTACTTAGCCTCCCCACTCTCCCATTCTAGCTCTGTCTGGGCCCTGTTGGCCTGTCTGAAGATGCCAGCAAGTTGTCCTGCCCTCCCTGCACACTTCAGACTCGTGTTCTCAGAACTTCTCAGGCATGCCCAGTGCACCCAGCCCACCAAAGTGGAGAGGTAATAGAAAACCATTGCATGGATTATTCCTTTTTGCCTCCTCTGAGGAACAGTCCTGGCTGTTTGTATGCCTTTTTCAGGTGTATTTTCACAGATTAAGCAAGAGCTCCATTTCCACATTTAGAAAGGACAGTTTCCCTATTGATTCTTCCACCGTCCCCTGACATTGCTCCTTACTTCTGCTGCATGGAGTGATAACAGTTCATAAGATTTCTATGTTAGAAAACCAGGATAAGAGCGTTAATGCAAGAGAAAATAAGAATCAGCTTTGTTATTCTGGAATCAGTCTGTTTCCGTGGATTAAAACATACAAATTTGTCTGTATGCTGCATGCCTGGGAACACTGCACTATAGTAAACTTGGAATATTCTGCATAGTCTTCATGTAATTACTTGGGTCATTACATGACACAACCTTAGTTACTATAGCTTTGTAATAGATATTAATATCTGGTACAGGTGTTTTTGTTTTTTATGCAATGGGGATCAAACCCAGGGTCTCAGCATGCTAGGCAAGCACCCCCAGTTCTTTTATGGACTGACTGTTGTATGACACAAAATGTCCACCATCTCATCTCTAAGCAAATCTTAAACGAAAGTCTTATTGCCCATTAATACAATGCAGAATTGAATCAATTATTTTTTTTTGAATTTATTTTAAGGTATGTGATCAAGTGCTGGGCATAGACTCATAGTAGGCTTTGAGTCAAGGTGAATGTATATAACATATAAATTTTCATATATGATTCATTTAAAGTGTACAGTTAGCAAAATAACACTTAAAGCCATGACATGGTTATATTTATTTCAAACTTTTTCCTTCCCATTTAAAATTCCTTTTAATTTAAGAATCAGATGCAGTCTTTGTTAGGATAACACTGTTAATCTTAACAGTACACAGTGTTATTATTGCCATACATATATACCCAATCCATGTTCACAAATGTGAGTTAAACAATAAAACACTGTAAGGCAGTTTTAATTACTATTTAGATTTGAGAAGTTTAACTCATTTAATGTTTCAGAAAGAACAAAATTATTAGTTTTATAAGGTTACCATAATAACTACTAATTTAATGATTAATTACATAATAAATATGTTAAAACTTGTGATGTAAAATAAAACACTATAAAATATTTTTTAAAAACATTATTTTATTTTCAGTCATGTAAAAATTAAATATTTTCTATTATTATTTTTAAAAGTACTTTAACTCACTGAATGTAAAGGCATTGGTCTGTGCTATGTAAAGGCATTAGTCTGAATGCTTATGTCTTTCCCTAATTCAAATGCTGAAATCTTTACATCAATGATGATATTAAGAGGTAGGATCTTTGGGAGGTGAGTAGGTTCATGAGGGCAGAGCCCTCATAAATGAGATTAATGTGATTAATATTATACTGGGAATTGAGGGATCAACCACTGAGCCACCTCCCCAGACCTTTTTTATATATTATTTACAGACAGGGTCTTGCTGAGTTGCTTTGGACCTCGCTAAGATGCTGAGGCTGGCTTTGAACTCTCAATCCTCCTACCTCACCCTCTTGAGCCTCTGGGATTGCAGGCATGAGCCACGGCACCTGGTCTTGATTAGTACCATTATTAAAGGCCCTCAGAGAGCTTGCTCGTCCTTCCATCAGGTCAGTTTTCAGAGAAAAGAATGCCATCTCTGAAGAAAGCTGGCTCTCATTAAATCTCCCAGTGCCTTGATTGTGGACTTCCCAACCTCCAGAACTGGGGAATCTAGTTTCAATTGTTTAGAAGCCACTAAGTTACAGCAGCCTGAACAGACTAAGAAAGGCTCATTTGATGAAAAGAAGGAAAAACATAAAAGGTGGGGGAATTCTGGATTCTGGACGTTGAAATAAACATAATTTTAGAATTTAGGTTCAGTCCACTCTTCTTAGGTCATTTGTTGCTCCTGTATCATTGTTCTTCCTGTATCTGTACAGGTGATAAGAAATAGAAAACTGAGACAACTATCCAGTAAATTTGATCCAGAGTTTGTCTAGAGAAATGACATCACTGAAATTATTATCTTTTAGTGGGTTTTTCTCCTTCTATTTTTTAAAGAAGATGTTCTGGGGGAGGTCAAGCTGACAACTCATTCAGATCCTTACTTGGTAGCAGTCTGTGGATGAAGGTAACTTGGACCAGAGCCTGATTCTCAACTTTGCAAGTTCACCATCTCAATCTAGAGGGAGTTCATTCTCACCAAATTTGCAAGCATCTAATTATAGTAGAGTTCAAATTTATTAGTTGGACTTACTCGAACAATCATCTCCAAGAAGTCTAGAATATGGAATTGTGAGTACATTCTCTTGATAATAATGATGGTGATTTTTTTATAGTTTTGAGTTTTTAACAGGTGTTTGATTCTATTGTGAGTATTTTGTTTGAATTGACGTTTGTTCTTCACATCCACCTTTTGTATTAAGTTTTTCTTATCCTTATCTTACTTAGAAACAGACGAAGGCAGACATAGGTAAAGTGGTCAAGGCTGTAAGTGGTAGAGCTAACTGTCCTTGACAGTTTCACTCAAGGCCTGTATTCTTGGCCAGTGTGTTGAACTGCCTGCAGCAATTGATACAGCACATAATTTCAAACCATCAGTGGACAAAATACTGGCTATGAATGTTATTATCTGGGAAGTGCTTCTGAATGGTTCTCTTTTGAGGCATGTTCTCTGGGGTATGGTCTTCTATTGTATAGTTCACTATTTCTGGATTATTTTCATCTTTTATTAGTGGTCAATGTTGGAAAAGGGATGCAAAGAAGAGCAAAAACGAGAGATTTCCCAGGGAATTGTCCAAAATTTAGTCACATAACCCCATCCATATTTAAGGGGAGGCTGGGAAATGTGTTTTGAGTACATGCCAGAGGATAATATATACCCAATGTAAGGTATATTTTAGTGCAGAGGTTTTATCTCCTAATGGGATTCAAATATTTGTGACTATTTCAAAAAGACATCACAATTCACAATCCTATGTCTTATCTGTGAACCTTTCAGTACTTTGCAACTTTTCTATTATGAACCATGATGGCCATACCCCCACGTGCCCTACATTAGCCATGCCCCAGGTGCATTAGGTTATCCTGTAAGCCTGAGCTTTAAGTTCCCAGAAGTGTCCATCTCTCCTGAGAATCCACATTTGGCGGACTCCGAGTTCCCGCCCTTAATCTCAAGAATACTCGCATCTCCTGGGAATTCACCCCAGGGAGGGGCGGGCTCTCCCTTTCTGAGCCAATCCCGAGCATACAAGACTCACTTCTGACCCTCAGCAGCCTATGGAGTCAGGGGTCCTTCAGACCACCCAAGTCACTACTTAAACCCCCACAAGGCAGGAACTCGTCCCATTTTTCCTTCTTTGCCCTATCTGTGCCTGTCTCCCCCTCACCAGTCCCCCTCTTCCTTCTTCCTTTTCTCCTTCTCCCTTTCTCCCCTTCCCTTCCCCTCCATGTGCCCCTTTGGTCCTGACTGGCCATTAGGGGCAGTTAATAAACCCCTCTTACTACACAGTGGTTTCTGGTGTAGGTTTTTGCCCTTCATTTGGTGCTGAAACCCGGGAATCGTCCCTCTGGAGGGCATAACCCTTCCAGAACCACCTGACTCAGCCTTTCACACATTTTTTTCCATCGCCACTCCAATGCATCCACCACCGGCCATCGGATTGGTAAGCTTCCTGTTCCCAGAGCTCCTAAATCCATCAGGACTTTCACAGTGGGAACTGACTGTCAATGGTCTGGCAGCCCCACTTTTGGCCCATATGGGGAGGACTGCACCCCACCTAGACCTTCACAGTTGCAGTGGACCTCACGGAGCACTCTCTCTCTCTCTCCCCCCTTTCCTGGGAACAGTTGAAGAAAGCCTTTTCTGGCCTTTGGCCTACTTTAGACTTGGGTCTCATCCTTCCCGTTTGGAATGGGACATGGAAATCCCTGCGCAGGGTGGCCCATTATCCTCCGGTCCCTTGGACCCCATGTCTGACTGCAATGATGACTGGGTCTCATGGACTTGGATCTCTCTGATATATATCTTGAGGGGGACGCTCTTCAGGATAATATATCTCTCCTGTTCAGAATGGGAAAATGGGGGCTTCTTTATCCCTCCCGGTTGACTCATTCCTATCCTTCCTGGCCAACTACCCTCTGATCACTCTCTTCTTTGCTCTCGTCTTCGCTTTCTTCCTTGGTTTTGCTATTACTCACTTTTTGTCGCTCTTGTACCCACTCTTATCCTTCCCAGCTGATTCCCCTCTACAATGCCTTTTAAACAATCTAGCCACTTTTGGTCTAACTCCTGATATACAACCAACAAAACTCATTAAGTTTTGTGCCCAAGATTGGCCCACATACTCCTTAGATAGCCAAAATAAATGGCCTGCTTCTGGGTCCCTGGATCCCTCTGTATTGAGAGATCTTTTTAATTTTTGTCAGCAATCAAAAAAAAAAAAAAAAAAAGGGCTAGCGATTCCATGTATTCAGGCTTTCTCCCTCCTCTGTTCAAATCCCTCACTCTGTACCTGCTGCAATCCTGAAAATATCCTCTTTGCCTGTCAACTGGCTGCTCCCCCTCATCTCCTCCTGCCGGTTCCCCTTTCTTCACACATCCCTTTGGTGTCTCTTCCAGCCATAGAGGCTGGTTAATAAACCCCCTTTTTCTACATGGTGGTCTCAGTGTGAGTTTTTTCCCTTCAATACCCACACTACAAATAAGCACAATTATTAATGTTATTGTGTAGATGAGAAAACAGATGAACAGAGAAGTAACTTGTCCATGTCTACACAAAGTAAATGGAAGAACTAAGAACTGAACCCAGGCAGTTTGGCTACAGGCCCATAACCCTAATGCACGTTATTCCCTTTATAACTAGAAACACTATAATAAACAGCCAGGCCCCAACAGTTGGTCCTTTCTTTTTCTCCCAGCTTAATCCCATATATGTTCAAAATTGATCCAGATTGGACCACACCCTCCCCATGGTTGTCATTCTGATCCAAGTCATTATTACACCTTATCTAGATTATCAGAAGTATTTTCTAACTAGCCTCCCTGCCTCTGCCCTCAAGCTTCTTCAGTGTGTTTTCAGCAAACAGCAAGAGTGAAATATTCCTGGGATTAAAAATCTTTCAATGGTCTATGAACTCAGAGTTAAAGCTCAATTCTTAACTAAAGTCTACAATGCCCTGTAGGGTCTATTTCCAGCACATTATTACTTCTAGCAAATATTGATATTGCTCAATTTATACTGGGGTTATGTCCATCAGGACATACCCATCCTTATCATAGAATAAATTAATCATAAATTTAAAATATTGTGAGTAAAAATGCATTCAGTACACCTAAACCACCAAACACTCTAAGCTTGTCAACCCAGTGAACTGTAGAACATCCTTCTGATCATGTGGCTGACTGGGAGCTGTGACTCACTGTCCCTGCCCAGCAGTGCAACAGAGGATCAGATTGCACATCACTAGCTTAGAAAAAGATCCAGATTCAAAACTCAACGAACAGTTTCCACTGAATGAGTATTGCTTTTTCACAGTCCTAAAGTTGACAAATCATAAATTAAGCCATTTTAAGTTGGATATTGTGTATAATTGCTTCCACCATATCCGCTTGCCTTCTCTGCTTCAACCACATAGTCTCTTTGCTGTTTGCAAGTACACCTTATGACAAAGAGGCATATAATGTTAAAAAATTAAAACACTGTACTTTCAAAACACCCCATTAAATGTACAATCCTATGAAAAGGGTTAATAAATGCAGTTTGAAGAGTTACTTAACCACTTTGATATAGTTTGGGTATGTGGTGTAACCCAAAAGCTCATGTGTGCGACAATGTGAAGATGTTCAGAAATGAAATAATTAGATTATGAGAGCTATAACCTAATCAGTGGATTAGTGCACTTGAATGGATTAACTTGGGATAACTGTAGGCAGGTAGGATGTGGCTGGATGAGTTGTGTCACGGAGGGTGTGCCTTTGAGGTTTTTATTTTGTTCCTGATGAGCAGAGCTCTCTGTGGGCTTCTTGGTTGCCATGTCTTAAGTTGCTTTCCTCTTCCACACCTTTCTTCCATGAGGTTCTTCCTTGCTCAGGGCCAAAGCTATGGATTTGGCCAACCAGGGACTGAACCACTGACCATGAGACAAAATAACATTTTTCTGTTCTAAATTGTTGGGTCTTTTGGTTATAGGAACAACAAAAAAACTCAGTAAAAAGAAATTAGCATTGAGAGTGAGGCTATGTCTGTGAATAACCTGACCATGTGATTTGGAGGCATTTGGAACTAGTTTCTAGGAGGAGCTTGAATAATTTGGAGGTGCAGGGTAGAAGGTTGGAAACAGAGCTTAATGGGAAATTCTCATGGGAGTGCAAAGAACAGAATACCCACAGGACTCTGGGCTCATGAAGTTTCAGAGCAGGAGGACCTTATTGGAAATTTGATTAAAGACCATTCATCTTAAATTCTGATAAAGAAGTTATTTACATTTTTTTTTTTTGTGGTACCGGGGATTGAACTCAGGGGCACTCGACCACTGGGCCACATCCCCAGCCCTTTTTTGTATTTTATTTAGAGACAGGGTCTCACTGAGTTGCTAAGTGCCTCGCCATTGCTGAGGCTGGCTTTGAACTCGCGATCCTCCTGTCTCAGCCTCCCAAAGTGCTGGGATTACAGGCGTGTGCCACCGCGCCCGGCTAAGAAGTTATTTACATTTTGACCATGTCTTGAGACTTTCTGTGAGGCTACATTTAAGGGTGACAGAATAGAATAATTAATCTGATGGAGGAAATTTCATGGCAGCACAGCATTCAGGGTATGGGATGAGTATTGTTGTTAGGCAAGTTTTGTGTGATAATGAGGAGCAGAAAGCAGAGCAGAAAGATTTGAAAATCATCTTGTTTGGCCAGAAAAGTAGAAGTAATACTGGGACTAATAATGTTGTGGTTGTCAAAGACATTATGGTCACTAAGAAGATGTTAACTTCTTTTCACAGAGATAATGGGAAAAATGGCTTGAAAGTATCTCAGGAATGGACAAGACCACTCTCATTTGAGGCTCATAGGTATAAATGTAACAATTCCTTTGAGAAGAGACCAAGGCTGGAGGGACCCCTCATGCACAGGAAGGCCTAGGAAGTTGTTTCACTGTGCATAAGTCATCTAGGCCCCTAGAGTGTGCTACAACAATAGTCCCCAGGAGGCTTGGCTACTGCTTGAAATGGTCGTGGAGCTTGGCATCAACCACCTGGTGCCGGTTCTGCAGGAAAAGTAGTGTAGGAATGCAGGATGTTGGAGTTAGGGGGTCATGGGGACTTCCATCAAGACTTCAAAGAAAAGACTGGTAGGCCAGGAAAAGTGCAGTGGGTTGGAATCCCTCAGGTAGCACCTGAGAGGGCAATGCATGAAGGTATAAGAAGGAACCTGAAACTGCAGTGTAGATGCCTGAGATTAAGAGATGCCATTAGCATGGGACATCTGCCAAGAAAAGCTATAGGAATTAAACAAATACAAACCAAGAGAGAGGCCATGTAGGCATCATCCAGCAAGGCTATAAGTGCAGAACTACACAAGCCCTTTGGAGAGGACATTATGATGCCATGTGTCCCAAATGTTGGAGCTGCAGAACTTGTTTACCCAGCTGGATTTTGGTCTTGGTTTGGTCCCATGCCTTCCTTCTATGCCCCTATTTCTCCCTTTTGAAATGTAAATGTTTACTCTGAAACATGTTATATATACATATATACATATACATACACACATACACACACACACACACACACCATATATATGTCTATGTATATATATGTAGTTTTTGAGCTTAAAGGGACCCATAACTAAGAGTTTGTCTTGACTATCAGATGAACTTTTGGATTTGGACTTCTGGCAATGCTGGAATTAAGACTGAAGAGATTCTAACCAGGTTCAGTGGTGCACGCCTGCAATCTTGCAGCTTGGGAGGCCGAGGCAGGAGGATTGTGAATTCGAAGCCAGCTTCAGCAAAAGTGAGGCACGAAGCAACTTAGTGAGACCCTAAAAATACAAAATAAGTTTGGGGATGTGGCTCAGTGGTTGATTGCCCCTGAGTTCATTCCCCAGTAACCACCCCCCCCCCTGCAAAAAAAGACTAAGGAGATTCATGGAAATGAACTAAATGTATTTTGCATTGTAAGATGGGCATTAGGTTGCTGGACATGGTGGCCCATGCCTGTAATTCCAGCAGTTTGGGAGGGTGAGACAGGAGGATCCTGAGTTCAAAGCCATCCTCAGCAACTTAGGGAGGCTCTAAGTAACTCAGCAAGAACCAGTCTCTAAATAAAATACAAAAAAGGACTAGGGATGTGGCTCCATGGTTAAGTGCCCTTGGGTTCAATTCCTGGTACAAAAAAAAAAAAAAAAAAAGACGGGCATTTTGGAAGCCAGCATTATAATGTTATGGTTTAGATATGTGGTATCCCCCAAAAGCTCACGTATGAGACAATGCATGTATGTTCAGAGATGCAACCATTTAATGCAATTGTGAGTGTTGTGACCTAATCAGTAGAGTGATTCATTTGAATGGATTAGCTGGATGGTAACTATGGGCAAGTAGAGGATGGCTCGAAGAGTACTTTTGGGGTTTATATTCTGTCCCTGGTGAACAGAACTCTCTGTTTTCTGGCTGTCATGTTCTGAGCTGATTTCCTCTGTCATGATGTTTAGCCTCACTTGGGCCCAGAGCCATGGAATACCTGACCATGGACTGAACCTCTGAAAATATGAGCCAAAATAAACTTCCTCCTCTAAATCATTCTTTTCAGGTCTTTTGGTCACAGCAATGCAAAACTGCTGACTAAAACATTCTTCACTGAGTCAGATGGCCCTTTTAAAGGACTTTGGAGCTACCACTGCTGAGAAGGACTTTGCAACTGGACATTTTGGAAGCTGGTGGTGTAATGTTATAGTTTAGATATGTGGAGTCCCCCAAAAGATCATGTATGAGACAATGCAAAGGGTTGAATTCAGCTGGTGATTTGTTAGGGGGTTTGGGGACTGACAAATTTCTGGTAAGTCACTAAGAGTACTATAAATTAAAAATGTCCTATTTTATTTGCTGGTGAAATTAAAATGATTTTTATGTTAAGTAATTTAAGAGTTTAAGGAGATTCGGAGGAAGATGGCTGACAGGAGGGAGGTGCTCTCTGGACGCAGGTGCTAAAAGACATGGAGTGGGAAGTTTGAACGCGTTACTAGCAATTCCATTACAACTGAAAGGGAGCCGAGACATTCGTGCACCTCTAGACAGCGAAATACAACGTTCTCCGGACCATGACGAGCAGGGGCAGAGTCACAGCGGTCCACAGTCCAAAGCAGCGCTGTCTGCGCTGCAGGCAGGCGCAGCTGCCCGATAACATCCCAGCAAGGAGACATCTACCCAGTGGCTTTGAAACCGATCAGCGAGGAGGGATAGAAAGAGGCCTAGAGGCATGGGCGGTGTCCACGTAGAGCTCTTTAGCACAGCTTGCCAAGCCGATCCCACACGCTCTGGACTGACACAAGGGTCTGCGGAGCTGCTGTTGAATGGGAGGAGAACACTGCCATCTTTGAGAAGTACAGTGGCTGACCCAGACAAAGGGGAAAAGTCAGAAGGGCAGAACACCTGCAGACATCCAGGGAGCCACCAGCGCTCTGAAGGCAGCACACACCTGGGTGAGGCTCCAGTAACCAGCAGGGGAGGGCGTGTCTGAGGCCACCGCAGTGGCCACAAGAAGCTACAACTGTGGGTGGGCGTGGGGAAAGGGTGCCTTCTGGAGGGTCCCCTTCCCGGTGCCATTCATCTGCTGACACAGAACCCCCCTTAGCCACTCTTCCACTGAGCCATTCTGCCGCTGGCCTAGGGTGCAGCCTTGATTCCACTGACAGGGCCGCAGACTGTCTGGATGTGCTCCAATGCAGTTGGCTTAAACTGGAAAGGAAAAAAGAGGGGGGCTTCCCAGAGCCCATTTTGTTTGAGACTTGGGGTTCGACTTCTTTTTTTTTTTTTTTTGGTTGGTTTGCTTGTTTTATTGGTTTTCAGGTTTTTTTTTTTGTTTGTTGGTTGGTTTTTCTTTTTCTTTTTTTGGCTTTGTTTTATTTTGCTTTTTTTGCATTGATTGTCAGTGTGTTTGTTTGTTTGCTTCTGCTCCTTTTTTCTTTCTTTCTTTTCTTCCTTCTCACTTCTGCATCTTTTCTTCCTCCTTCATCTTTCATATTTACACCCTGCCAGTGCATACTAAACAGAGGCAAAAACAAGTTATACGCAGAAGTTGGGATTTCTAGAACTGGCACAATTGAACTGGATAGCAAAGCGGTGTTATATATACTTTACTCTCTATTTTCTTGATTCTCTCTGCTCTTGCACCAATTTCTACTCTTTTATCAATTTTTCATTTCCATCTTACTTTATATATAAATTGGTCTTTCCACCTAATTGTCTACTCCATTCTCTTTCTTCTCTCGTCTACTGATACTAAACCACTTCCACAGAACTCCCTTTTCATACTTTCCAAGAAAGAACAATTCAAGACACTTCCTTCTTCCTAGACATAACACCTCTGTATCCAATACTTGAAGCTATAAAACCCCATCAGAAGCGTACAGAGTAAATTGGAAATAATATCTGGGTTAACCAAATTTGTACATTGTGATCAAACTCGGAGTTTTGGAATAGAAAGTGATAGGTTTTAAAGTGTAAAGGAATTATAAGGGGATCTGATAGCATTGCACTACAGGAACAACATAAGGCTTTAAGGTAAAATCAAAATAGTCAAGGTCCCACAGTGCAGGAAGAAAAGACACACAAGCAACATGAAAAAACAAGGGAAGAAAGTGACACAAACAAATCAAGATACCTCATCAGTAGATTCCATGGCAAACATAGTTGGTCAAATGCCAGAGATGGTATTTAGAAATTACATATTCCAAATGTTTAGGGAACTTAAAAATGAACTCAAAAATGAGATGAGGGAGCAAGTACAGGAGGCAAAAGATCATTTTGACAAAGAACTCCAAAAACAAATACAGGAAGTAAAAGATTACTTCAATAGGGAAATAGAGGCTCTAAAGAGAAACCAAACAGAAATTCCAGAAATGAAAGAAGCAATAAACCAAAACAAAAGTTCAATTGAAAGCATCTCCAACAGAGTAGACCACTTGGAAGAAAGAACCTCAGACAATGAAGCCAAAATATATGTCCTAGAGAAGAATTTAGACTATACAGCAAAACTCGTTGGAAATCAAGAACATAACATCCAAGAATTATGGGACAGCATAAAAAGACCAAACTTAAGAGTGATTAGCATAGAGGAAGGGCAGAGTTTCAAGCCAAAGGAATGAGTAATTTATTTAATGAAATAATTACAGAAAATTTTCCAAACTTGAGGAATGAATGGGAAAATCAAGTTCAAGAGGCATACCGAACACCAAACAAACAAAATCTCAACAGATCCACACAAAGACACATTATAATGAAAATGCCTAATATACTGAGCAAGGAGAGAATACTAAAAGCCACAAGAGAAAGGAAGCAGATTACATATAGGGGGAAACCAATCAGGCTATTGTCAGATTTTTCAACCCAGACCTTAAAAGCAAGAAGATCCTGGAAGAGCATATTTCAAGCTCTGAAAGAAAAGGGATGTCAACCAAGAATCTTATATCCAGCAAAATTGAGCTTTAGATTCGAAGATGAAATAAAAACCTTTCACAACAAGCAAAAGCTAAAAGATTTCACAACTTGAAAGCCAGAACTTCTGAACATTCTGGGCAACATTTTTCATGAAGAAGAAGAGAAAGATATCAATAAAAATCAACAAAGGGAGATATTAAACTAAGGGAAATACCAACCAGAAGAGAAACCAAATCAAGCTAAAGACCATAATTCAAATAAAAATGGATGGGAATAAAAATCACATCTCAATAATAACCCTGAATGTTAATGGCCTAAACTCACCAATCAAAAGACACAGATTATCAGAATGGATTGAAAGAAACGACCCAACAATTTGCTGTCTCCAAGAAACATACCTCATAGAAAAAGACATCAACAAACTGAAAGTGAAAGGCTGGGAAAAGTCTTATCACTCACATGGCCAGCAGAAACAAGCAGGGGTTTCCATTCTCATATCAAATAAGGTAGACTTAAAACCAAAACTAATCAAGAGGGACAAAGACGGATATTTCTTACTACTCAAGGGAACCATTCATCAACAGGATATAACAATCATAAATCTATATGCCCCAAATAATGGAGCACCTACATTCATCAAACAAACCCTTCTCAAGTTCAAGAGTAAAATAGACCACAACACAGTTATTTTAGGGGACTTCAACACACCTCTCTCACCAATGGATAGATCATCCAAACAAAAGCTAAACAAAGAAATTTTAAGCCTCCTTAAAACAATTAACAACTTAGACCTAATGGACATATATAGAATATTTCATCTCTCAGTAAACGAATACACTTTTTTGTCAGCAGCACATGGCTCCTTCTCCAAAATAGACCATATATTAGGTCATAAGGAAACTCTCAGCAAGTATAAAAAAAATAGAGATACTACCCTGCATTCTATCAGACCATAAAGGGATGAAATTGGAAATCAATGACAAAACAAGGATTAAGAAAAACTACTCCAACAACTGGAAGCTAAACAACATGCTACTGAATGAACAAGGGGTTGAAGAAGACATCAAAGAGGAGATTAAAAAATTCCTAGAGGTAAATGAGAACACAGATACAACGTATAGAAATCTCTGGGACACTATGAAGGCAGTAGTAAGAGGAAAATTCATTGCACTGAGTTCATTCCTTAAGAGGGAAAAAAACCAACAAATAAATGACTTAACATCACACCTCAAAGCACTAGAAAAAGAAGAACAGATCAACACCAAGAGCAGCAGAAGACAGGAAATAATTAAAATCTGAGCAGAAATTAATGAAATTGAGACTAAGGAAACAATTGAAAGAATTGACAAAACTTAAAGTTGGTTCTTTGAAAAAATAAACAAAATTGACAGACCCTTAGCGATGCTAACGAAAAGAAGAAGAGAAAAAACTCAAATTACTAACATTCATGATGAAAAAGGGAATATCACAACAAACACCTCAGATATACAGAAGATAATTAGAAATTACTTTGAAAACTTGTACTCTAATAAAATAGAAAATACTGAATGCATTGACAGATTTCTAGAGTCATATGATTTGCCTAAACTGGATCTGGAGGCTATACATAATTTAAACAGATCGATTATAAGCAAAGAAATAGAAGATGTCATCAAAAAGCTACCAACAAGGAAAAGTCCAGGACCTGATGGGTTTACAGCCGAGTTCTATAAGACTTTCAAAGAAGAACTAATACCGATACTCTTCAAACTATTTCAAGAAATAGAAAAAGAAGGAGCTCTTCCAGACTCTTTCTATGAGGCCAATATCACATTAATTCCAAAGCCAGGCAAAGACACATCCACAAAAGAAAACTTCAGGCCCATATCTTTAATAAACATAGATGCAAAAATCCTCAACAAAATCCTGGCAAATCGGATACAAAAACATATCAAAAAGATAGTGCACCATGATCAAGTGGGGTTTATTCCAGGGATTCAAGGCTGGTTCAACAATTGGATATCAACAAACATAATACATCACATCAATAGACTTAAAGACAAAAATCATATGATCATCTCAATAGACGCAGAAAAAGCATTTGACAAAATTCAACACCCCTTTATGTTCAAAACACTGGAAAAACTAGGAATATCAAGAACATATCTCAACATTATAAAAGCTATTTATGCAAGGCCCCGAGCTAACATTATCTTTTTTTTTTTTTTTTTTTTTTTTTTTGGTACCGGGGATTGAACTCAGGGGCACTCGACCACTGGGCCACATCCCCAGCCCTTTTTGTATTTTATTAGAGACAGGGTCTCACTGAGTTCCTAAGTGCCTCGCCATTGCTGAGGCTGGCTTTGAACTCGCAATCCTCCTGCCTCAGCCTCTCAAAGTGCTGGGATTACAGGCGTGCGCCACTGCGCCCGGCTAACATTATCTTAAATGGAGAAAAATTGAAAGCATTTCCTCTAAAAACTGGAACAAGACAGGGATGCCCCCTTTCACCACTGCTATTTGACATAGTACTGGAAACTCTGGCCAGAGCAATTAGACAGACAAAAGAAATTAAAGGGATCCACATAGGAAAAGAAGAGTTCAAATTAGCACTATTTGCTGATGACATGATAATCTACCTAAAAGACCCAAAAAACTCTACCAGAAAACTTTTACAACTAGTAAATAAATTCGGCAAAGTTGCAGGATACAAAATCAATACACATAAATCAAAGGCATTTTTGTACATCAGCGACAAAGCCTCTGAAAGGGAAATGATGAAAACTACCCCATTTACAACAGCATCTAAAAAAATAAAATACCTGGGGATCAACCTAACAAAAGAGGTGAAAGACCTCTATAACAAAAATTATAGAACACTAAAGAAAGAAATTATAGAAGAACTCAGAAGATGGAAAGACCTACCTTGCTCTTTGATAGGTAGAATTAATATTGTCAAAATGTCCATACTACCAAAAGCATTATACAGATTTAATACAATTCCAATCAAAATCCCAATGTCATTCTTCAAAGAAATAGAAATAGCAGTCATGAAATTCATCTGGAAAAATAAGAGACCCAGAATAGTCAAAGCAATCCTGAGCAAGAAAAGTGAAGCAGGGGGCATCACCATACCGGACCTTAAATTATACTATAGAGCAATAGTAACAAAAACAGCATGGTATTGGCACCAAAACAGACTGGTGGACCAATGATACAGAATTGAGGACACAGAGACTAATACATATAATTTCAGCTATCTTATATTAGACAAAGGCACCAAAAATGTACAGTGGAGAAAGGATAGCCTCTTCAACAAATGGTGCTGGGAAAACCAGAAATCCATATGCACCAAATTGAAATTAAACCCTTATCTCTCACCATGTACAAAACTCAATTCAAAGTGGATCAAGGACCTAGGAATTAGACCAGAGACAATACGCCTAATAGAAGAAAAAGCAAGCTCCAATTTCCAACATGTCGGATTAGGCCCCAAGTTCCTTAATGAGAATCCTGTAGCACAAGAATTACTACCAAGAATTAATGAATGGGATAGATTTAAACTAAAAAGCTTCTTTTCAGCAAAAGAAACAATCAGTGAGGTGAATAGAGAGCCAACTAATTGAGAACAAATATTTAATACATGCACATCAGACAGAGCACTAATTTCTAGAATATATAAAGAACTTAAAAAACTTTACACCAAAAAAAAATAATAATAACCCAATCAATAAATGGTCTAAGGAATTGAGAAGACACCTCTCAGAAGAAGATACACGATTAATCAACAAATACATGAAAAAATGCTCAACATCGCTGGCAATCAGAGAAATGCAAATCAAAACTACTCTAAGATTTCACTTCACTCCAGTCAGAATGGCAGTTATCAAGAATACAAACAACAATAAATGTTGGAGAGGATGTGGGGAAAAAGGCACACTCATACATTGCTGGTGGGATCTAAAATGGTGCAACCGTTATGGAAAGTAGTATGGAGATTTCTTGGAAAACTGGGAATGGAACCACCCTATGACCCAGCCATCCTACTCCTGGGTCTATTACCAAAGGACTTAAAAACAGCATATTACAGTGACACAGCTATCTCAATGTTTGTAGCTGCACAATTCACAATTGCTAGGTTGTGGAACCAACCTAGATATCCCTCAGTATATGAGTGGATTAAGAAAATGTGGTATATAGGCACAATGGAATTTTACTCAGCAATAAAAGAAAATAAATTAACAGCATTTGCAGGTAAATGGATGAAGTTGGAAGACATAATACTAAGTGAATTTAGTCAGTCTCAAAAATCCAAGTACCAAATGTTTTCTCTGATATAAGGAGTCTAGTTCATAGTATTGTTGGATGGGGGGGTACATAGGAGGACTAGAGGAACACTAGAATGGTCAAAGGGAATGGAGGGGAAGGGAGGGAGTAAAAGGAGAGGGAGGGGGAGAAAAGGAAAAAAAAATAGAAATAAGAAAAGGTGGTTGAATGACATGGATATCATTTTCCTAACTGCATGATTGAAGACCTGAATTGTACGAATATACTTTGTATACAAACAGTTGTATGTAAAAAGATGCTAAATACATGCACTATGAGTTGTACATATTAAAAATATTTAAAAAATTAGTTTAAGGCATTCTTCAGCAATTTGAGTGGAAATGATCCATGAAGCATACACAATACCTGGTCTTCTGATGGCTTATTTCCCATTGTTCATTTTGCTACACATGTAGGGATGAGATAAATGCCATGCTTGAGTCAGGCACCGGGGACAGAGGATGGGTTCTCAAAGAAAGGGATCTCTCCTTCAGTACTAACAAGTCCCATCCCAGGAAGCAACCTGGACTACCTCCACATAATTCCAGGTTTTTCATATTTCCCATTAGCTGCCATGGGTTTGATTCTGACATGCATTCAGGGTTTCTATGTTTTGAAGCAGCCTAGATTTCAGCACTTATCTCTTGTTTACATAGCTTTGGTTATAAGCTTTGGACTTTTCTCTCATCCTTGACTTGATGTGATACTTAACCTTTGTCCTCCTGGCTCAGAGCATTTGCTACATTCAGTGGATTTCTACTCTCACCCTCCTACTGTCTTCCTTCACCCATTCCTTTGTTGGACCCTCATCTGGGGGTACATCTACAATTTTATACTATACATTAGAAAATTACATACTGCACAATTTAAACTCTCACCATGGTTAAGGGTCGTAGGTTTCAAATCATATTATACAAATTTTGTCTCTCAGTTATGCTATTTGTTCCAAGTGTGACAGGGTGTGTTGGAATGCTATTCTGAGTATGTTTTTTATTACTTAACATGAGCCTTATAATAATGAGTATCTTATGGAGTTATAAGATTAAATTCTGATGTATATGAAGGTCTTATTAGAGTGTGTTAAAAGGTTTGGTCCCTAGACCATGGCACTATTTGGGGATGGTAAAGGCTTTGAGAGGTAAGACCTCATAGAAAGAAGTTAGCTCATTGGGTGGGTGTGTGCCCTCAAGGGGAATTGTGAGGTCTCTTTTTCTCTGTACTTCCTGGCTACCATCATGATGGGAATAGCTTTGCTCTACCACCCACTCTCACTGTTATGACTGGCCAACTGGCCCAACTGACCTTGGACTGAAACCCATGTCATGAACCAAAAGAAACCTGTCCTTCTAAGTTGATTATTTCAGGTATTTTGTTGTAATAACAGAGATATGATTAATTGATTAACATGACTATTGAGAAATTGGAGAGATTAAATACCATGCCTTGGGTCATATAGCATAGTGAAGACAAAAATACTGGTTCTTTGATTCCTAGTAAAATTCTGTATCACTCAAAGTGTGGCCCCTGAACCAGTAGCACCAATTTCAACAACTTCAACTGGAAACTTGAAATATAAAGAACTAGTTTCATCCCGGACCTACAAAATGAGGGAGAATTCAGGGACCCTCCTCAATCAATTCTTTTGGAATCAGGCCTAGAAATCTGTCAAAACAAGCTCCAGGTGATTTTGATGTATGACAAACTTTTAGAATCACTGCTTTTCATTATATTGGCTCTATCGTTTTTCTAAATTGATTAATTTACATTTTTGCAAGGAAAGGCAGGGATATAAGAAAAATATGAACATAAGAAAACATTCAGAAGGAAGCAAAACATAGAAAATTTTGATAGTATTAAATGTACACATACATACATATTTTCCACTCAGAAGACAAGAGTAAATTTATTTTTACCACCTTTGGGTCTCACACCAAGAGAACTGCTCTTTTTCTGTGATTTATTACTAAGATGCCAGTACATCCTCAGTTTCAGTATTATTGGTTGGATGCAGTAATGGGTAACTGGCTCTTCCAAGCAGGTAAACATAAATACACTACAGAAGACAGAAGGTATGTGTGCATGAGACTTATTATTGTTATTCTTCCAACTTTGTTATTTTTTCTCCAAAAATATGACAACATAAAAAAAACTCATGTGAACCTGCTAAGAAATTTATGTTTTATGGAAAAGCTAACAGTGTCTGGAATGCTTAAATCATGCTACATAGAGCTGTCCCTTTCTTTTCACCATACTATCTTTGTGTGGTCTATGAAAGCAATCAAGTGTGAAATAATAATGATTTTTTACCCATCTGTCTGGATGGATCTTTCTTGCCCATCATTAAATGCTATAACATTGCCTGGTGATGTTTTAGTTCCTGGAATGTTTTGACTTTTTAGGACAGATGTTTATAGCATAATCATTGAATGGGTTTCCAACAATTTCACAACAAAATACCAAAAATAGTTGGGTTATTTTTGGAAAAGTTTGAGATGGGCTGCTTTAAGGAATTGATATGCTCTGGGAAAATGCAAATGAGTCAGATTTTTTACTTAAATCCTAACACCACTGGACTTCCATATGAATGTCTTCACAATTTGGGGTAGGGCTACCATTTTAGCTTAAATTGGAGTCCACAGATATGGATCATTGATTATGGAAAGAATTGCATATGTTTGGAAAATTTATTATGTTTTGGCCACTTCACATAATAGCTATTATTCTTGCTATTGTTCACGATCATCATTATTTTCAATATCATCACAACTGACATTTATTCAACATTAGTACATGCTTTTATGAATTCTGAAGAGTCTACTCATATAATCCTCACTGGAACCTTAACTGTAAGTAATACTATTGGTCATCTTACAGATGAAGGAATTTCAGTGGGAGATTAAGTAATCTTCCCAGGAACAGACAGCTAGTAAAGAAGAGTCAGGATTGATGTCCAGGAAGTTTGTCTCCAGAGCCACCATATGAAAGCTCTCCAATTTCATATAATTCTGACAGCAGTGCTAAATTACACCTGCATATTTCCCCCTTCCTTATACAGATGAGGAAAATGAAGCTCCTAGAGGAAAATAAACTTTCTAAGTTCCCAGGTCTAGCAAGTGACTGGATGGATTTTCAGCATTACCTGCACCCACACACTGCCTTCTGTAGAGCCTCACATGCTTTTGGTGCCTTGTGCTTTTCTTGTACCATGTGTATTGCCCTTGTACCGTGATTTCATATGTGTCCAAGAACCTGATGGGCTTCTGATATTTTGGCTTTGAAAGTGAAGAAACAGAGAATGTGGTTGAATACTGAGACTACTAAGTGAGACAATAAATCCAAAGCTTGTGATTACATCAAGGATTTTTCTGTGAAATGTGTGATTCATATACAAGAAGAAATAGAAAGTTCAATTCCAGTTTGGATCTCTGCTGTGAATTCCTGGTCATTAAATAAACAAATGTTTTAGTCAGGAAAAGATGGTGGACAGCAGAGAAGCACTCTCTGGAGACCGTCACTAAAAGAGGCTTACCAGGAAGATTGAACGCGTTCCTAGCAACACTCCTGCAACTGGAAGGGAGATGAGACATCTGCGCACATCTAGATGGTGAAATACAATGAACTCCAGACCGCCTACGCACGGAGTACGGTGCCAGCAACCCATAAACCGAACCAGCATTAGCGGAGCAGCTGCCGTGGTAGCACTGCAGTACGGGAAGTACAGACCACGGCCTCGACGGCCCAGAATAAAAAGAAAGCCTGTCGCGAGCGGTGGCCTCACAGAATTCTTTTACGTAAATTGCCAAAACGGGGCCTGCACGCCTCGGAGTGACACACAGGTCCGGGGTACTGCTGTTGGGACCGGGAAGGCACCGCCATTTTGGAGGAGGGCTGCGGCTGACTGCAGACATCCAAGGATCGGTCCAGGGCCTGGAGAACAGCACACACCTGGGTGAGACGCGCTCAGGCAGCCAGCAGGGAAGGGCCTGCCTGAGGCCAGCACAGCAACCACGAGAGCTATAACTGGGGGCGGGCATGGGGAATGTGAGCCTTTTGGATGAACCCTTTCTTGGTGCTATACACATAATGACACCCCCCCACCCCCCAGCCATTATTCCTCTGTGCCAATCTGCCACTGCCCAAAGCTGCAGACTAGACTCCACTGTGAATGTCTGGGCGTGATCCAGGACAACTGGCTTAAACTGGAAGGGCTTCCCAGGGTCCTGTTTATTTGAGACTTGTTCCTGGGTTTGACTCTGTTTTTTTTTGTTTTTTTTTTTGTTTGTTTGTTTTGGTTTGTTTTTGTTTTGTTTGATAGTGTGATTATTTGTGTGTCTGTGTTCCTCTTTCTTTTCTTCCCTTCTCACTTTAGTCTCTTCTGCCCTCATCTTATCTATTTACACCCTGTCATTGTGTACTCATCAGAGGCGAAAACAAGGTATACGCAGAAATTGGGACGTCTAGGCCTGGGGCAATTGAAATATACAGAAAAGGGGTGTTATATATAGTTTACTCTCTATTTTTCTTGACTCAGTTTCTCTCTCCTCTCTCTTACACTAATTATTAGTTCTTTGTTATATCTCATTGTTCCTTTTTATTTTTTCTTTTCATCTTTCTTTATTTTTCTTCTCTCAAAGGCTAAATAAGTTTGGTTTATATATAAATTGTTCTTTCCTCTAAATCACTCACTCCATTCTCTTTCCTCTCCTGCCTGCTGATATTAAACCACTTCCATAGAATTCTATTTTTATACTTCCTAAGAAAGAACATCTCAGTACCTCACTTGCTAATTCCTAAACATATCATCTCTGTGTTCAATACTGAAACTGTAAACCCTAACACAAGCATACAGAGTAAATTGGAAACAGTACCTGAGTTAACTAAACCTGTACATTGTGATCAAACTGGGATTTGCTGTAAAGAAAGTGTTAGAGCTTAAATTGTAAGGTATTTATAAGGGGACCTGACAGCATTGTAGCACAGGAGAAACATAAGGTATAAGGTAAAATCAAAATAGGCTAGGTCTCACAGTGCTAGGAGAATAGACACACAAGCATTATGAAGAAGCAAGGGAGGAAAGTGGCTGAAACCAACCAACATACCCCCTCAGTAGATTCCATGGCAAGCACAGTTGGTCAAATGCCAGAGACGGAATTTAGAAATTACATATTCCAAATATTTATGATCTTAAGAATGAACTAAAAAATGAGATGAGAGAACAAATAGAGGCAGTAAAAGAGCATTTGACAAAGAACTCCAAAAAAAATACAAGAAGTAAAAGATTACTTCAATAGGGAGATAGAGATTCTAAGGAAAAACAAAACAGAAATCCTGGAAATGAAAGAAGAAATAAACCAAACTAAATGCTCAATTGAAAGCATGACCAACAGATTAGATCACCTGGAAGAAAGGACCTCAGATAATGAAGACAAAATATATATCCTGGAGAAAAATCAAGATGACATGGCAAAAGTAGTAAGAAAACAAGAACAGAGCATTCAGGAATTATGGGACAGCATAAAAAGACCAAACTTAAGAGTGATTGGTGTTGAAGAAGGTGCAGAGTTTCAAACCAAAGGAATGAGTAATTTATTCAATGAAATAATAGCAGAAAAATTTCCAAACATGAAGAATGAATGGCAAAACAAAGTTCAAGAGGCTTACTGAACACCAAATGTACAAAACCACAACAGATCCACACCAAGGCACATTATAATGAAATTGCCTAATATACTAGGCAAGGAGAGAATACTAAAAGCCAAAAGAGAAAGGAAGCAGATTACATATAGGGGGAAACCAATCAGACTATGCTCAGATTTTTCAACCCAGACCTTAAAAGCTAGGAGATCCTGAAATAGCATATTTCAAGTGCTGAAAGAAAAGGGATGTCAAGCAAGAATCTTCTATCCAGCAAAATTGGACTTTAGATTCGAAGATGAAATAAAAACCTTCCACGACAAACAAAAGTTAAGAGTTCACAACTTCGAAAGCCAGCAGTTCTGAACATCTTGGGCAAAATTTTCCACGAAGAAGAAGAGAAAAATAACAATGAAAATCAACAAAGGGAGATAGTAAACTAAAGGAATTACCAACCAGAGGAGAATCCAAATCAAGCTAAATACCATAATACATTTAAAAGTGGATGGAAATAAGAATCACATCTCAATAGTAACCCTGAATGTTAATGGTCTAAACTCACCATTCAAAAGACACAGATTGTCAGATTGGATTAAAAGAAACAACCCAACAATTTTCTGTCTAAAAGAAACACACCTCATAGAAAAAGACATCAAGCGATTGAAGGTGAAAGGCTGGGAAAAGTTTTATCAAGCACATGGGCTGCGGAAGCAAGCAGGGGTTTCCATTGTCATATCAAATAAGGTAGACTTCAAGCCAAAGCTAATCAAAAGGGATAAAGATGGATATTTCGTACTACTTAAGGGAACCATTCATCAACAAAATATAACAATTATAAATCTATATGCCCCAAATAATGCAGCACCTACATTCATCAAACAAACCCTTCTCAAGTTCAAGAGTAAAATAGACCACAACACAGTTATTCTAGGGGACTTCAACACACCTCTCTCACCAATGGATAGATAGATCATCCAAACAAAAGTTAAATAAAGAAACTTTAGGCCTTGTTAATAACTTAGACCTAATGGACATATATAGAATATTTCTCCCTCAGTAAGCCAATACACTTTCTTCTCGGCAGCCCATGGCTCCTTCTCCAAAATTTACCATATATTATGTCACAAGGCAACTCTCAGCAAATATAAAAAAATATAAATACTACCTTGCATTCTATCAGACCATAATGGGATGAAATTGAAAATCAATGATAATACAAGAAATAAAAAAAAACTACTCCAACAGCTGGAAGCTAAACAACATGCTACTGAATGAACAAAGGGTTGAAGAAGACATCAAGGAGGAGATTAAAAATTCCTAGAGGTAATGAGAACACAGATACATCGTATAGAAATTTCTGGAACACTATGAAGGCAGTAGTAAGAGGAAAATTCATTGCACTGAATTCCTTCATTAAAAAAAAAACAACAACAAATAAATGACTTAACATCACACCTCAAAGCACTAGAAAAAGAGGAACAGATCAACACAATGAGCAGTAGAAGACAGGAAATGATTAAAATCAGAGCTGAAATTAGTGAAATTGATACTAAAGAAACAATTCAAAGAATTGACAAAACCAAAATTTGGCTCTTTGAAAAAATAAATAAAATTGACAGACCCCTAGAAATGCTAATGAAAAGAAGAAGAGAAAAAAACTCAAATTACTAGCATCCATGATGAAAAAGGAAATATCACAACAAACACCTCAGATATACAGGAGATAATTAGAAATTACTTCGAAAACTTGTACTCTAATAAGATAGAAAATACTGAAAGCATAGACAGATTTCTAGAGTTGTATGAATTGCTCAAACTGGAACAGGAGGCTATACACAATTTAAATAAATCAATTTTAAGTGAATAAATAGAAGACGCTATCAAAAAACTACCAACAAGAAAAAGTCCAAGTCCTGATGGGTTTACAGCCAAGTTCTACAAGACCTTCAAAGAAGAACTAATACCTATACTCTTCAAATTATTTCAAGAAGTAGAAAAAAGAGGGAGCTCTTCCAGACACTTTCTATGAGGCCAATATCACATTAATTCCAAAGCCAGGCAAAGACACAGCCAAAAAAGAAAACCTCAGGCCAATATCTTTAATGAACATAGATGCAAAAATCCTCAACAAAATTCTGGCAAATCGGATTCAAAAACATATCAAAAAGATAGTGCACCATGATCAAGTGGGGTTTATCCCAGGGATGCAAGGCTGGTTCAACATTCAGAAATCAATAAACATAATACATCACATCAATAGACTTAAAGATAAAAACCATATGATCATCTCAATAGACGCAGAAAAAGCATTTGACAAAATACAACACTCCTTTATGTTCAAAGCTCTAGAAAAATTAGGAATAATAGGAACATATCTCAACATTATAAAAGCTATCTATGCAAAATCTCAAGCTAACATTATCTTAAATGGAGAAAAATTGAAAGCATTCCCTCTAAAAACTGGAACAAGACAGGGGTGCCCCCTCTCACCACTGCTATTTAACATAGTACTTGAAACTCTGGCCAGAATAATTAGACGAAAGAAATTAAAGGGTTCCAGATAGGAAAAGAAAAACTCAAATTAGCACTATTTGCTGATAATATGATAATATACCTAGAAGACCCAAAAAACTCTACCAGAAAACTTTTACAACTAGTAAATGAATTTGGCAAAGTAGCAGGATACAAAATCAATACCCATAAGTCAAAGGCATTTTTGTACATCAGTGACAAAGCCTCTGAAAGGGAAATGATGAAACCTACTCCATTTACAATAGCATAAAAAAATACAATAAAATGCCTGGGAATCAACTTAATGAAAGAGGTGAAGTACCTCTATAACGAAAACTATCAAACACTAAAGAAAGAAATCGTGGAAGACCTCAGAGGATGGAAAGACCTATCTTGTTCTTGGATAGGTAGAATTAATATTGTCAAAACTGTCTATACTACCAAAAGCATTATACAGATTTAATGCAATTCCAATCAAAATCCCAATGACATTTCTCAAAGAAATAGAAAAAGCAATCATGAAATTCATGTGGAAAAAATAAGAGACCCAGAATAGCTAAAGCAATTCTGAATAAGAAAATTGAAGCAGGCGGCATCACCATACCAGACTTTAAATTATACTATAGAGCAATAGTAAGAAAAACAGCATGGTATTGGCACCAAAACAGACTAGTAGACCAGTGGTACAGAATTGAGGACACAGAGACTAATACATATAATTTCAGCTATCTTATAGTAGACAAAGGTGCCAAAAATGTACAGTGGAGAAAGGATAGCCTCTTCAACAAATGCTGCTGGGAAAACTGGAAAGCCATATGCAACAAAATGAAATTAAACCTGTATCTCTCACCATGCACAAAATTCAGTTCAAAGTGGATCAAGGACTTAGGAATTAGACCAGAGACAATACACCTAATAGAAGAAAAAGTAAGCTACAATTTCCAACATGTTGGATTAGGCTCCAAGTTCTTTAACAAGAATCTGGTAGCGTAAGAATTAATACCAAGAATTACTGAATGGGACAGATTTAAGCTAAAAAGCTTCTTCTCAGCAAAAGAAACAATCAGTGAGGTGAATAGAGAGCCAACTAACTGGGAACAAATATTTAAATACATGTACATCGGATAGAGCACTAATTTCTAGAATATATAAAGAACTCAAAAAACTTGACACCAAAAAAACAAATAATCCAATCAATAAATGGGCTAAGGAATTGAAAAGACACTTCTCAGAAGAAGATACACGATTAATCAACAAATACATGAAAAAAATGCTCAACATCGCTGGCAATCAGAGAAATGCAAATCAAAACTACTCTAAGATTTCATTTCACTCCAGTCAGAATGGCAGCTATCAAGAATACAAACAACAATAAATGTTGGAGAGGATGTGGGGAAAAAGGCACACTCATACATTGCTGGTGGGACTGCAAAATGGTACAACCGTTATGGAAAGCAGTATGGAGATTCTTGGGAAAATGGGAATGGAACCACCCTATGACCCAGCCATCCCACTCCTGGGTCTATTCCCAAAGGACTTAAAAACAGCATATTACAGTGACACAGCTACCTCAATGTTTATAGCAGCACAATTCACAATAGCTAGGATGTGGAACCAACCTAGATGTCCTTCGGTAGATGAATGGATAAAGAACATGTGGTATATATACACAATGGAATTTTACTCAGCAATAAAAGAGAATAAAATAATGACATTTGCAGGTAAATGGATGAAATTGGATAATATAATGCTAAATGAAATCAGTCAATCTAAAAAATCCAAATACCGAATGTTTCCTCTGATATAAGGAGGCTAGTTCACAGTGTTGCTTTGGGTCAGCTTACATAGGAGGATTAGAGGAATACTATAATGGTACAACCAAGGGAATCAAGGGGGGAAGGAGGGAGCAAGGGGGGAATTGGGAACAAAGTGGTTGAATAAGACGGATATCATTATTCTAAATGCATGATTGAAGACTTGAATGCTGCGAATATACTTTGTATACAAACTGTTTTGAGTAAAAAGATGGGTATACATGTATAGTATGAACTGTAATACATACTACTATAAATAAAAATTAAAAAACAACAACAACAACAACAACAAAAACAAATGTTTTGAACAATGTAATGACTTCAGAACATTCACTTCAACATTTAAGCCTAGGTTCCTGAATCTGAAGAACGTGAGGTGAACATAATCTGCTCGGTAAAGGAATCATTGAGGATTACAGATGTTCTCTTAAAGGGCCAAACTCATGGCTTATTAACAAAGGGTACTAGAAAATGGCCTTCATTCTTTGCTATAGGGAAGTGATTGCCCCAGAGTGAGGGTCATTCAGTACCTCTCTCTTTATAAACAAAAACTGTCTTGGTTTATGCACATAAATTTGATTATTTAATGTTTTATCACATAAATTCTCACACCCACCTGACAATCTGCCATTACTTCCTATGAATAGGATAACTCTAAGAAAGTGGAATTGTGTCTATTTGTTTTTTAAATGCAACTCTGATGTCCAAAGAATGATTAGCTGAGCATCTTATCTACAGTTGATTGAGCTGGATTTGAGTTAACACCCAGAAGAAGCAAGGAGGGAAATCTGGATTCTATTTTGTTCTCTAAACTCTGAGTGACTGGAGAAAACATAGGATGATTGAGAACAAATCATACCCAGTTTCTTCCCAGTTCCTGTACTTTCCCAAAGAAATTTGTAAATAGAACTTATTTATGTTTTCATTTTCCCTAAATTCTCATGAACTATCTACCGTGGCATATCCTTCTAAGTCAGTCATTAAAGTGGGGCAGTGGCAAACCAGGGCATGTAAGATGATCCTGTAGGGTTGAGGAAAAATACACTGGAATTTCTATTTCCTTCTCTTTTTGTTTAACCAAAAATAAATTAGCCACTATTAACCTTCATCGCTGGCACTTCCCCTCAAACCAGTATGCTGGAAGGCTGTCACAGCTGTCATTCCCTTTGTTTTTGGCAAACAGTGCCTAGGGCAGTTTTGTGGCACTAATCAAATGCACTTGACAGTTCTATTATCTAACTTTACTTAAATTCTCCCTCAAAAAGTAGACTTTTAAAAAAAATCCTGCAAATAACTTTAGTGGAAGATAATATAAATAATTAAAACACAAGCAAAAGTTGTTACGTTGACCCTTCTCCTCTTGGTATAAACTACGTGTAAGCCATGTTACGTGATAAAATTAATGACAGTTTGGTTAGTTCTGACATGATGTTATTCCAATAAATTAGAAATGATCAAGATGACTACTTATTCTCATTATTGCTGACACTCCCTGTCCTAAGTATATACCCTTGAGATTTTGGATAATGATAGTAGCATACATATAGTATTTGCCAATTAATAAAACTATTCCAGCTCTATCATGTCCTCTTTTGCCTTTTTTATATTAGTGCCTCTAATCTTTCCAATTTTGTCTTCTAATTTTTTCCTTGTAGCCAGATTTTATTGCTTATAAACATATAATAATAAATACCATCAGTGTCCTTCCCCCTACCTTCAGCTTTAAAAGTCTTAAAATCACTTAGAATCAAATTCACACGCTTAACTGTGACCTGTGAGATCTGTGATCTGTTCCTACCTTCAACCTCATCTCCTACTGACTTTCCTTCCTGTTACCCATTCTATAGTCACCCGGGATTTCTCTTCATTCATAAGACATCAAGTGTTTTCTGCTTCAGGATAATTTCACTTGCTATTTTGTTCTCTGAGAATAGTTGCTATTTATTCTCTAAGAGTGTGGAGGGTATTTGTGTGTGTGTGTGTGTGTGTGTGTGTGTGTGTGTGTAGTGTTTTATGTATCCTGACTTCAGTGCTAAGTGAAACACTCTATTTCACTTTAGATGCTATAACTTGTGGTACCAAGACCAATGCTTCCATCCATAGAAACCTCACCAACGGGTCACATTTCTGAATTTCATGAGTTTTATGTTATTCTTACACTAAAGTAACTAGGTTATTTGGTATTTTCTGTTGTTATTATATAATTTAATAAACATTCTAGATCACGTGACCTAAGTCTCTGCCAACTTTATAGGGAAGAGGAAAGTAGTCTTAGCCAATGGCTCTAGATAGCCAATAAGGATGTACTACAGTTCTAAGTGAAATGAAAAAATATATATATATTCAAGTCAGTCTCAGTATGCCAGATATAGGGGGTATTCTGATTTCTTAATAATACATTTCATATTAGCTTAGGTTTATAATAATCATAGTTGTTCTTCAAGTGCCATTTGCCTTCACCATTCTTGTGTCTTTAAAGTTGTTTCTGATAGCAATAAGCTCTGCAATTTTTCCCAAAAGATGTGGTATTGCTTTTGATGTACCATTTTTCCTGGAAGTAAAGCAGGCAGCTCCTGATGCTCCTACTTGGCCCTTGCAACCATGATATCCTTAATTTAAAGATCAAGGGATCTATGTGGGAATTATGCCAGTTCTAAGTATACTTTATTCATTTATGCCTGCAGAAATCAGAGGAACAACCACAGGATGGGTCTATGAGCCTACAGAACCCATAGTGACACAAATTTAGATCAACCATTGAGCGCCTTTCTGTAAACCCCCATTCTAATCATTCATCCATTGAGTCCCTGGAGTTGGTTTTAATTCAGAGATACCCTCTGAAGGCCTAGGCATCTCTGGGTCATAAAACCACACTCTTAATAGCTACAGTTTACTCTGGGAAAGAATTGGGAAGTATTTGCAACATATCCCTGAAGTCATGCGTTAAGGGTCTTTCTCCACTTGTTCCCTGACAATCTCCTTGTTTAAGGGCCTCAGGATCCATGAATTGACTTAGGCCTAATATCTAGCTTTGGATTCAGATCAGCACCACATTCAGATTTTATTGCCTTTTTCATCAGATATAGTGATTTTAGATTATGTTAACCAAGTACTAACTTAATTGGTCTCCCAACTATTTCATTTGTAGAAATACAGGAATAAACCAGGTGTGGTTGTGAGTTCCTATAATCTCAGCATCTTGAGAGGCTGAGGCAGGAGGATTATGAGTTCAAAGCCAGCCTCAGCAACTTCACAAGGCCCTAAGCAACTCAGTGAGACATGAGACCCTATCTCTAAATAAAATACCAAAAAAAAAAAAAGGGGGGGTGGGGTTGGGGATGTGGCTCAGTGGTTAAGTGCCCCTGAGTTCAATCCCTGGTACAAATAAGAAAAAAAAGAAAGAAGAGAAAGTAAAGAAAAGAAAGAAATACAGGAATAAGGCACAGAGTTCTAAATGTTGGTACACCCTGAGTGCTCCTACACATGTATGTCATGGTCATTGGGCCAACCTAAGCCTTACAACTGGGTCTCTGCCACTTTGTGCTCTCATTCTTCCCACTAAAATCAGGACATTCAAGTCAATGGGAAAATCCCCCATGGTCATCTCAAGGCCTTGTAGGACAGCGATGCAGAGCTCTTCAGGAGTGCTAGGACACTCACCAATGTGTTTCTTTTTGCTTCAGGGGGGTTAAAATTAGGGGTTAGTTAAGCATGCTGCACATGAGTGGCCCAGTTTCCTTTGTTTATATTACACCAGTAAAGTTTGCTTTCAACTCATCATTGAAGGCCACCATTGGATTCAGGCTTCAACAATTCAAGCTGTTAGAATCACTCCTAGCTCTGTCAAATAAGTCCCAAGTCCTAGAATAGTACATCCAATCAATCTTTCTGTTGGCCTGTCTCTCCCTAAATATATTCATTTTTCTCATTCAAACTTTTAGGAAAATATTTTCTACAATTATTTTTATGTTCATAAAATATATAAGATTTATGAAAGATATTAATATAAATAATATATATTAATGATATATATATCATGTTTGAGTATGTATAAAAAATATATATACTGCCATATATATATATGTATGTGTATATATATATATATATATATACACATACATATATATATATATATATATATGACTGAAGTAAATTAGCAAGAACTAAGTTGCTGAGGCTGGCTTTGAACACTTGATCCTCTTGCCTCAGCCTCTCAAGCTGCTGAGATTACAGGCACTCACAACCACACCTGGTTTATTCCTGTATTTCTACAAATAAAATAGTTGGGTGACCAATTAAGTTAGTACTTGGTTAACATAATCTAAAATCACTAGTCTGGTGAAAAAGGCAATAAAATCTGAATGTGGTGCTGGTCTGAATCCATAGCTAGATATTAGGCCTAAGTCAATTCATGGATCCTGAGCCCCTTGAATGATTAGATATGCAGAATCTGGCCCTAGAATAAACCCTAAGCTATTGACCACCCCAGAGCACAAGGCAGGGGATGGCTGTGAGAGCTGATACCCTGGAGGAGGGGCTACGTAGAGGCAGCTTTAGTTGTAAAAGGATAGGGTTACTCCTAGGTACTTAGTATAGGAGAGGGCAGCAAATGAATAAATACCCTGACCTCTCTCCTCTGTCTTCTAATCTTTTGGTGATACTGTTTCTTTCTGAAACCAAAAGGGAGCCTGATTGATGCCCCCTGTGTAGATCAACCTCCTAGGTCAGAGAGCAAGACAGAAAAGGTTGGAGAATGTTCTAGAAAAGGAGAACACAAATGGGGAATAATAAGTAATCCAGTTTAAAGAAACCAAAGTTAATACTCAACATCCTGAGTTTAAATTTCAGAGACTCGAAATTTTAATTCTCAGAGACTATATTGTCATTAGTGAAATGTGACATTTTGGAATTTAAGACTTGTAAAGTTGCTCTCTGACTAAGGAGAATCTTATTCCTCATGTCCATCACTGAAGGTAGGAAGTTATTCCCACAGCACTAAACTGTCCAATTTACCCTCCTCCTTTTGATATACTGGGGAAACATTAATCCAGGCATTTTCACCCATTTCCATTTCTGACATGCTCACTGGGATGGAGGAGTAAAGATATAAGCTTTGAATTAATTTCTATCTCCATGATTTAATTGTTTCATTCTTCTATCTCTTTAAATCCTTACCTGCTGGAAATCATGCTCCTGAATGTGTACAGTTTTCATCCTTAATCCAACTGTGATTAAGGAATATTTACTTGTTAATGGTAACTGACAGTGTAAATCTATTTGTGCACTGTAATGTTGATAAATACTCCTGCATGATGCTATTAAAGTATTGCAGGCACTCTTCCATATCTGCTTTGTAATCCCAGGCAGACCTCTGCTGACACTTTATCTATATGAGGGCTTGAGTCCATGGCCTGCTGGAGCTCAGGCTACCTGGACATGAAATACACATTCTTATAATAAGCAATATGCTGAGATACATTATTTTTTAACCTGAACAGGGATACCAGTGCCCCAAAATAGAGGCTTATATTGAGATAATGGGGACCTGCAAGCCTTCAATATTATATGCTGGGCTGAGGGTGTATGTAGCTCAGTAATAGAAAGCTCACCTAGCACATGTGAGGCTGTGGGTTTGTTTCCCAATACCACAAAACAAAATCAACAACACAAAAAACATTACATTTTAAAATAAATATTTGGGGAAAATACAAAGATCTGTAGGGAAACAAAAATCCACAATTACACTACTAGACATTCACTGTGAACATTTTTGTGTGTATTATTCAATGGTGATTTTCCTCAATGTACCTATATTTACATTTCCATCTATATCTATATGTTATTAAGTTTATAAATCTCACCTATATTAATATATGTATGTAATATAAAATTGACATTAAGTTGGAAATCTTTTTCTCATAACATTATCTATATATTTTAGAGGGATTTTTTTTTTTGTGTGTGTGTGTGTGTGTGTGTGTGTTGATTGGTTGGTTGGTTGGTTGGTTTACTTTTGTGGTGGTGCTGAGGATCAAACTCAAGGCCTTGCATGTGACAGATAAGTTCTCTATCACTGTGCTAGACTTCCAGTACTATATATTTTAAATAATCTAAAATGTGATGTTTAATGATTTTGTGATTTTGCATTATTATATATTTCTAAATAATTCTATAACTTTTAAAAACTGTAAACCACACTCTAAGAAGCCCATTACTTATTTATATCTTCAGAATAAACTTATGGAAATATAGTTACTGAGCTAAAACAGTTATAAGGATTAATTTCTTAAGTTTCCATTGTTTTAATTAATCACAATTTACTAATTTTTCTATTTTAAGAAAGATTTAAAAAGTACTCTATCAAAACTTGTAATTTTAGAATAAAATTCTATTTATTTAGAATAAATACCTAGAACTGCTATTTAGAAGTGTAATTATTGGGTTAAAAGGACTGCATGGGTTATTCATTTTTAAAATCCTGTGTATTATATGTAAAGGAAGCACTCTAGCTTGTTTTGTCTGCATTCATCACAGATACTTTGATATGCACTGGTTATGAAAAGTGTCAGAATATTTGAAAACTTGACAGATTATTCTGGGCAGAACATTTTCTTTCTTGACAGAATGCTTGCTCCTAGCCCTATCTCTGCTTCGCTGGGCAGGAGTGCCCGTTCTGTTTGACTTCATCCATTTTGAAGTTTCAAATGGTCACAACCTATAAGACAGAGTGACAAAAGGCCATCAATCAACGTAAATCGGTGCTCAGTCCATGGGTCTGGGCCTGGGTTGGAAGACAGTCAGTGGCGGTTCCTTGGGATATAAATCTGCCTCTCGCATAGATGTGGCTAGTGCAAAGGCAGGTCACAGTGCATGATGAGGATTCTAACATTAAGTGTATTTTTAAAAACCTGAAATGCAAGTATATAAATTGAGTTTTGAGAAGATTCTATTTCCTCCCAGCAATACTATTCATTAGTTACCAGATCAATATCATTTTTGAAAGTATTGATTTTCAATGGCCATAGAAACATCCTTGTGTGTCTGCAGAGCTTGGTTATTAATTTTGTTGTTATCCTTTTGAAAATTATCACTTTTGAGCATCTGAAGTTTGAACTGGGGAAGCAGGATTAAAATCAATGCAAAAATAAAAGTTTCTAGCAGGGCCTTAGATTTGGAAATATTATAAGAATCTGAACAGCTTTTTATCTTGAACGAGTATAAATACACACACACACATACACACACACAAAAAAAATCTTTATTACATGTAATACTGCCCATTGCTTCTGGGGACAATATCTTTACAGTGATATAAGAGAAGGGTTGCATGGACATGTAAAAGCATTATAGGCTTTTCCTAGATTTATTCTCTAAGCTATCTGAGAGGAGTGGAAGGACTTTGTGACAACAGAGTCCTTTTGTGAAAAGGATAGCTTTGAGACAGTGGTTCCCGTTTTTCCTTTCTCCTTCTCTCCCTTCCCCACCTTCTCCATCTTTCTGTTTCTGTCTCTACCTCCCTCTCTTACTTTTTCCTCACTTCTTTTCCTTTCTTTCTATTTTTCTTATATAACATCTTTAAGTATTTTATTGCCATGGTAATGCATGTTAATTGTTAAAAAAAAACTTAGAAAATATAAACAACCATGAAAATAAACATTATCAGAATCACTTGTAATTCTGTTTCACAGAATGAATGTTCAACGTTTGGAGTGGAAAAGAGACAGAGAGAGAGTGTGTGTGTGTTAAAGCATGCACACACACACACACACACACACACACACAGGTATACATATATAATTAACCAAGATGGCCAGTGTTAAATTCTTTAGATTAATAAGAATAATCAGGTTATTTTGCCTAGTAAATGCTTTTAAGATATAATCAATGAAAAGTGCTCCTTAAAAAAATAAGTTAGGCACAGGAAGACAAATACTGCATCACTTATGTATTTGTGTAAACTAAAATAAAATTATATTATATGAGAATTAAATACAATAGTTATTACCAGAGACTAGAATAGGTAGGAGAGCAGGAAGATAGAGGGAAGACAGATAATGGATACCAAAATAACAAATAGCTGGAATAAATTCTAGTGTTCTTCAGCACAGTGGGGTTACCATGGCTTACAACAACTTATTCTATGTTTTATAAAGAATTAGAAGAGAGGAATTAGGGGCTCCAAACAAACTGCAAATGCTTAAGGAGATGGAGATACTAATTATCCTGATTTGACCACTATACATTGTATATACGTATTGAATTATCACGTTGGTACCCCATAAATATGTACCATTATTATGTATTAATTAAAAATGAGTTTTAAAAAGTTGATGCATTTTCTGAGAATATGTTTCCATAGAGTGATATAGACTTTCTCCTCTGTTTCTAGTGTCCTTCTGAATATGATTTGAGGAAGGAGGACGGGTGGTCTTTAAAGGTTCTCCATCAGAAGACTGATTGTGCCTCTTTGAACTCCCTCTTCCATGTTCCCCAGCTCTGTAGTGGCAGGTGCTGCCAGCATGGCTCTGGGGAAAGGCTCCAAAAAGCCCTTGAGGAATTGGGTTAAAGTTGAGGATGTTTAAAATGTGTTCAAGAGAAAGATTTCCTTAGAGACTTCACTTGGAAGCATTTAGAATATCTTCTGTGGTTGAGGCAGGCTCTGAGTACTGTAATGCTCCCAGGCAGGATCTATGAGCAAGGAAAAATGCTCCACTAACAAACAGCTCCCCCTACAGGAAATGTTCATGTCTGCAGATGTCCCCCTTCCTCTCTCCTAGGTCCTGCCCAGATGTTTTGGCTGGGGCTATCACGCTCTTTGTGCTGTCCAGTGCTATTTAACACAAAGAGGTAGGGAAGGAAGGCTGTTTGTGTGTCAAAAGCCATCAGAGGTTGAAACACAGCAGCTCTTATTATGCTTTTACGCTGTATTCACTGTATTTTTGTTGAATTGTTTATATGAGCTGGAAAGTGACTCCTGTGTTATGAAAAACAGTGATTGCTTTTGAAGCTATTATGATGTTCTCTCAGTAGATGGCGATGTTTTGAACGAATAGGCTTTGGTTAAGCTCACTTAGAAACATGAAATTGAATAAGGTTTCTTTAAATGAAAAAAATCCCGTTGTTATAACCTACAAAACTTTGACACAAAGAAGAGTGTAGTAGTAAAAGCATGTTCTCTAGTTCCCAAATCAGCACCATCCTATAAAAATATAACAGGAGCCATGTTGCACTTTTAAAGTTTCTGGAAACAACATTGAGAAATTATTGACATAAATAAAATAGAAAGGTGAAATTCATTTCAGCAAAGTATTTAATTTCACTAAATATACAAAAACTTAAGATTTCAACATGTAATCAATATCAAAATTACCAGTGAAATATTTTACATTCAGATAATCTTAATTTTACTTTCAGGTAACCTGTTTTTAAATCCTCAATAGCCAGTAATTGATAGCGACCATGCTACACTAACTGATATGCTAATAGCTTTCTTTCTTTTATTTCTTCATGAAAAGGGTCAATTTTCAGAACCACTGGCCTGAACAGGGATCATGTTTTCATTTTTAAAGGGTATACTGTGTTGAATTTGATCTTTCACAAAGCAGTGGCTATGCAAAAGTGTGTGTGTGTGTGTGTGTGTGTGTGTGTGTGTGTATCGACACAAGTTTCAGTCCCCCATAGAGGAAATCAATGCACATATCAGTATCCAGAATAAATATCAGAAAGTTTTTTGTTATCCACTAAAGCACTGCATCTCTCCTATGTTCTAATAAGACTTATCTAATAAGACTTTATCATTGCATTTCTAAATAAGACCTGTGTTAAAGAAATGTTGACAGAGACTCCCTGTGACTTGGAACTTCTCTATCCATTTTTCTCCATTCAGTCCATTAATGAACTTTTATGGGGTTCCTTACACTTACTGAAGGTACACAACCTGAAGGTACACAACGTAATAAAGCAGCTACCCCAAAGATCCCAGGTTAGTGGGGCGTGGACCTAGCTGACAATCATATAAAATAGCATGAATGCTGCTAATTCATACTTAAGGGGCCATGAGAGTTAAGAAGAAGCACACACATTCAGATTGGGGGTGCTCATGATGGAGGGAAGGAAGTAAGGGGGCTTCTTTAAAGATTTGCTGTCTGAGCTGCGTCATGAAAGAATGAACAGAAGAAGAGTTGGGAGATGGCATCTTCAGTGGGAGGGGGAAGGGAGAAGGGTGAGAATGCATCAGGCAGGGGCCAGAGGCATGAGAGAAGATGGCATGTTTGGAGAACTGAAGGTAATGGAGGCTTTCTGTTATATAGGAAGGAGAGCAGGGTTTAGAGTGTCAAGAGGTGAACAATGCTCAGATGATTAAAGCCCCTTTTTTATGCTATTTAGTTCAATCTTGAAAATCAAAAGATGAATTAAAGGATCCATATCAGGAGAATGATGTGGTTGGATTTCTGTTTTGGAAAATTCATTCTAGCTTCAGTATGGAGAATGGATTTGAGGGCTGTAAGACTAAGCAGAAAAACTCAGTTTTCAATGACTCTAGGAGGAATGGGAAGAGCATGACCTACAGCAGAGTCCAGACCAGTGAATTAGCATTGCATTTGAGAGAGATTTGGGAACAGGAATGGGTGTGCAGTTGTAAAGAAAAAAAGACATAAACATCTAGGAGAGATCAGACCTTTAGGCTTGGATGGTCTTATAACTGTAGGCGCTTCATTCAAAATTATGAATTCACAAGTGCCTGGTTGCTTCTCAGGGCCTTGGAAGTACCAAATTTTGGGGACAGGCCTTGGAACTTGTGCTTCCAAACTAAACTGTGAATTTTCCCTGCTCTCAGACAGATTATTTGGATGACAGAAATGCAATAGAGAAGGAGAGGATCTATGGGATGAAGATGATTAGTTTTACTTTGAACTAATTTTTGAGAGGCATTTGGAGCATTTATGTGGTGATACTGGACACTGACACAGAGCTCATGAAAGCTGTGGATTGTAGATGATTCTGGAAGTCAGAACTTGAATGAAGTCACAGGAATCAATGGCATGACCCTGTGTAGAAGAAAAGGTGTGCTCTGTTTGGGGGAAAGACCAACATTCTGCAGTGGGAAGAAAACTGTCTGAAGGAGAGTGAGCAGGAAAGCGCTTGGGAGGTCCGAGTAAAACAAGATACCAGGAGTGAGTTTCCAGGACTGCTCAATAATACAGTTTGCAGATCTGTCGCTATTCATGATAGACAACACACACGCTCTAGTGGTCCTAAGAGTGCTGAAGATTTAATTTGCAAGGACCTTGAGAGATCAAAAGTCTCCCCATTCCATATTGTGTTACTAGTGGCTGATGGCTCTTCATTTTAGAGGGTGTTCTTTCTCTCATTTGCCATGAACCACAACCTTAGGAAAGGACTGAGTATTATTCTCTTCCCTATTGATTCTTCTAAATTGGCATTTAGTTCACTCCTTTGTAGCACATCTCATTTGGACGTGCAACCTTCTACCTCTTCCTTGCTGGGTACCATTTCCATACTCCTGGTCAGTCTCCTCATTCATGAATAATGTTAGCACCTTCCTTAGGGTTACCAGCCTGAATATCTGGACAACCTTTGTATTATTCCCATACTGTTACTACTTTCTGCTCAGTGACCTTACTTCTTCTCTGCTTCTGACATTGAAACCTCTCTTTTTGTATCTATGGCCCCTTAATTTTCTAATAGAAAGGCCAGAAATTGGTCAGACACATGGAATCTAAGTACTTTTTTTTGAAAGTCTAATATGCATAGCTTGTCTCTTACTTTTCTATCTAACCGGTCTCTACAGTTGGTCACTTTCTATGACACTGTCTTATTCTCCTCTCAATTCCAATTTCCACATCATTAAAATCAGGTAAGTAACTCCTTCATTGCTTAGAGAGAACTTGTGTCTTCTCTGAGGCCCTCATTTCCCATAGGAAAATAACTCTGTGCAGTGCCCAGAAGGCAATTCATGTGAAGACACACACAGGAACCAAGCAAGAAATGAATAACAACAGTGGTGAATGGGCTTAACTGGAAGGCTATATCCTATCCACAGCCATTCAAATTTGAACCTCTTAAAAAGACCATTTTGATCAAATAGAACTACTTCATATGATTTATGAGTCCTTCTAGTCTTTGTATCCTTGGCATCTGCAAACAAAAATGTGAATCAGTTAAATATTACTAAGCACTTGGAACATTGTCTGACCCACGGTAAGGCTGTACAGGGTTTGGATATATATAAATAATCTGGTACACAGATTTCATTTAACAGTTTGGAAAATATACTCTTGCCCCGGCCCTCTGATTGAAGGAACCAACATTATTTCAGAATATCTGGAAAGATAGAAACTAGAATCATAGTGATCAGGATTGTATTTCAGGAAGGAGCTAAAAAATATCCAGCTCAACTTCCTCCATGTTACAGATGAGGAAACAAGTCCAGAGAGGTTTGGCCACTACTGATCCTCAGCAAGGGTTCACTGCCCCCACACAAAAAAGCCAACACTATGGTACACAAGTTTTTGCGAAAAAGAAAGAGCTTTATTGAAGGTCAATGGAAAAGGAGACTGGAGGAGTACTCAAATCTGTCTTTCCATAGGCTAGTAGTAAAGAAATCTAAGTAGTCTGGACAAGGGGAAACAGGATTGATTGGTTGTGACCAGGAGTCTTGGTGGAATAGTCTATACCTGGTATGCAGGTCCAGGTGGAACTTGTGAATAATTCTGGTCTTTTTGCAGCTGTTGACAGAAAACTCTCACCTATAATCTAGGTCCATAAGACCCTCTTCTCACTCCTGAGATTCCACTCCTTGAAGATTTTTGGTTCCACCAGACTCTCATGGTCATTTTAGGTCAGGTCCTAAAGTTTTGCACCTGTACCCTAACAAATATTTTGGATAATTTTTTATGGAATTTGCCATTCCGTAGCCTGATTTTACTGTCAATCACCCCTCTTGTCTGTCTTGGTTCCTTAAGGGACAGCTAATGCTCCAGATGATAGGTCTAAAGCAGCTGGGGGTAGCTAGCCATTCATCCAGCATTTATTTAAAGAGAATATAATCCCAATGGATCTGTTGTAAGTCTACCTTTAAGGATTCTATACTTTTGGAAATGCTCTAGGACATGGCTGAGGCAGATACCAACCAAGAAAAGGCTTGAACAGAGTTCTTAATTCCAGGGTGTCATGAGACTGCTGCCCTTGTAGCATGAGTGAGGCTGACGAGCAAAGACAACAAGAATTACCAAACCTGCTCGTTCAGAAAGGGTCGCCCACCCTGGAACCCACATATGTTCCTGTCACTAATGAAACTGGTCACAGGTAGTTAAGCCATCATGCATTGGCTGTTGGGTGGAAGAAACTGTTTTCAGTGAGGCTATAACTTACTAGCTGTCTGTGGTGCTACACACAGAAGGAAGCATAAAGGGTAGAAAGAGACTTCTGGTCCCTGGCTGTGTTTAGAGCTGGGAGAATTATGGAGGGGTGCTCAGTGAGAGTCGGTAGAGGTAGCAGGTGGCCAAAGCTACCCCACTACTGACTTTGCTGCTATGGGATATTGTTGCGTCCCAGCCCCCAGTGTAACCAGAGAGGGGTTGAATGAGCATTTATTGTCTTTGGGTGCCAAGAAGGAATGTTTATTTCATGTTTTCATATTTATATTTAAATTTGTGCTTAAGAATTCCTTGAGAAATGTGAACACTTTTCCCATTTTTCTTTCATAGCTCTTTCTTCTTTACTGATCTAAAGATAATTGTATTGTTTATGATAGAATGACAACTTCTCTTTCTGGATAGAGAACTAGAATATTCTATACATTTTTTGTTACTGTCTGACTGTTAACAAAGTCAATGACCTCTGGAAAGATAAAATGACCTTCTCTGTGTCTCCTAAATTCCCCCATCTTGTTCTCTTTAAATCCAGGGCAGAAATAAAAGGATTAAGGATTTATTAAGAAATAAAAAAATTATTCCTGCTGCCCTTTCCAATAAAAAGAAAGAAAGAAAGAAAGAAACCAAATCACTTCCTTAAAACCCTAAAAGCTAGAAACCAGTCGTGGTGATTTTTCTTACCAGTGTAGGTTGCACATTTAATCTTCCAGGGTGTTGAATTATTGATGCTATATTTCTTTTTTCTTAATTTTGTAATACTTCTTGTAAACTTGGCTTCACCCTGGGCTTTCATCCCAATTTCACATTTTTATTTTAGCCCATGACAAATATTAATAATTTAAAATCTGCAGTTACATCTTATCAATCTCCTTTGGAGAGTTTGCAAGGCGACATTGATTGAAATAAAATTCTGTCTGTGTTCAGGTTGTTTACTATGGAAAGACACAGCTGCACTGTTTGTTTGATGAGTAAGGCCATATCAATATGGTTAACCAGAATGCATATATGTTAAGGTAGAGGTTCAGAACATGTTTACTTTATTTTTTAAATAACTCATTAGGTTTAGTAAAGTTGTTAGAATAAAATAGCCAAAGGAATTTGTAAGAAGGCATGGTGCTTGGAGACTTCAATGCTGGGATAAACACCCTTTCTAATCTACACAAAATTGACTTAAGATGGAACTTTTTGCAGGGTCACCTCAAGAGGTGGGAATGGCTGACAGAAGTAACTGAACATTAATTATTTTTCTAACAGAGTATGTGATGGGTAATGGAAATGGGGAATCGGGAGTTTGATTTTTTTTTCCTTCACTTTAGTAGACTTCAGGAGAAAAATATATATTTAATTTTGGAAAGGGAATTAAGATTTCTAAATTTGATGAAGCTCAACCTGATAGTTCTGTAAGAAAAAGTTTAAATTATTAACATTTCTTATTTTGAATTTATAGATGCCAAAGATTTACAAATAATTATTTTCTTCTCTTTAGCATCTACTCAAACGGCCCCTATGCAGTTCTGAAAATAAATAAAAGAATCATAAGTTTCCATGGTTGCATTATAGTGAGAAGTGTGCCTACTGGAAGATTCTAGTGCTAGAAAGCTATGCTTCCAGAAGTAGGAGATTTACTCTGTGTGGGAAACCTTCTAGGCTTACTCAATGAATTCAGCTCAGTCTGAAATAGTCTTCTTCTTTCTGTCCTTAAAGTAGCACCAAGCACAAGGCTCAGAACAGGGAAGAAAGCACCTTTCTATTCATTATCCCTATTAACTGTGATCAATCACATAGTGTTTGTGGGTGTTTCAGCCAGGAAAAGCCCCCTGTGTTGTGAAATCATAGCATTTTGATAAGAGATTCTCACCAAGTGAGAGGAAGGATCTCATTAGGGACCACGGTGAAGTAAAGTACCTATGCATCTGCCCACTTCATGTTCCTGAACCACTGAGCAATGCCAGGCACCGAATACATTAAGTCATTTGTTAGATGCATACATAAGTACTAGAAACTTCCAATTCCACACAATGACTTGAACTAAATATAATATCTCTTACCAGTTTCTTCCTTTACAATAGAAGTATTACCTCAAGCTCAGTCTCTTAGATTCCACAGGACCTCTAATTGCCTGCTCTTCTCCCTGTTTCTCTTGCTTCATCCTCTCCAAATGCTACCTCTGACCCCGCCACAATAGCATGTCTTTATTTTGAAATGGTTATACCAGCTTGTGTTTTAGATTCCCTCTGCCCTTCTTCTCTGCGTCCAATTCAAGATCTTTCCTTCCTCCCTGGAATGGTGAAGCCCCCGATTTTATTTGGTCTACCACTACCCATCTGTCTCTGAAATTTCTGTTTTATTTATTGGTCTGAGAGGCATCATACCTTGAGATGTTAGAACTGGAAGATGCCTTTGACATGTTCCTATTAAATCTCTCCAGTTTTCAGAAGGGAAAATCAAGGACTATAGTCACCCAGAAGGCCAAGAACAGTGCTGGGATGAAAATAAGCTCTCTACTTTTCAGGCACTGCCTTGAGAGTCTGTGGAAGAACTGGCATCAGAATGGAAGGAGAAAGAGATGAAAGAAAAGAAAAAGACAAATACACAACTGCACATCCAGATTGCTGGTATTTCTCATTGGCACGTGCTGTGATGCTGTGATAGTGATGGCAAGATACCAGGTAACAACTATCTGCATTACTATTTAGAATCAACTTCCAAGAAATTTGGGTCACCATTCCATATGGCATACTATCTAAATGCTTATTTTTATCCTTTCTATTTTAATCATCTTTGTGTAATTGTTACAAAATACCTGAGATAATCAATGTATAAGAATGAAAGATTTATTCTACTTCACAGTTTTGTGATAGGGACTGTACACATCATGGCAGGAGTGAAAGGCAAAAGAAACCAGCCACCTCCTGGTAGCCAAAGGGAGAGAAGGTCACAACCTCCCCTACAAGGGCATTCCCTTGATGACCTAACTCGATTCCACTCAGCCCCCATATCCTAAAGGTTTTACCACCTTCTGTAGTACCACAGACTGGGGACCAAGTCTTTAAAACATGGCTTCTGGGGGCATATTCAAGATCCAAACTTCTGCACTTCCTGTTTTTAATTAAAAAAAATGTTTCAACAGATATTATCATTTCCACTGAGCTGATATCTACCAGAATTTTGGAATATACCAAAAAGATTTCTGAAACCAGAAGATGTACACTTTGCTCCTTTATGTATCTGGAGTCAGTGGAATATTTGAGATGAAGAAATGGCTGTGTAATTGTGCTCCAGAGATTTTCTAGGCATTAAAAAATAAAGTAAACCAAAATGAAGTACCTAAGATTGAGTGTACTTTTAACACCTTAGTCCTGAAAGATTCTACCAGTCAATAATTCTGCCTTCCTGAAACTTCATATTCTGATATTTGTCTTAATCAAAAAGCATTTTTAAATTTTTATTGGTTCTTTTTAGTTATACATGACAATAGAATACATTTGATGTAATTATATAGGCATGGACTATATCTCATTCTAGTTAGGACCCCCATTCTTGTGGATGTACATGATGGTGGGATTCACTGTGATGTTTTAATATATGTACATAGGAAAATTATGTCAGCTTCATTCTCTAGTCTTTCATTTTCCTCTCTTCCCTCCCTTTCTTCTATTCCCCATTGTCTAATCTACTGAAATTCTGTTCTCCCCCACCCCACTTCTTATTGTGGTTTAGGTTCCATATATCAGAGAAAACATTCCACCTTTGGTGTTTGGGGACTGACTTAGTTCACTTAGCATGATAGTCTCCAGATCCATCCATTTACTGCCAAATGTCATAAGTCATTCTTCTTTATCCATTTATCTGTTAAAGGGTTTGTTCCATAGCTTAGCTATTTTGAATTGAGCTGCTATAAATATTGATGTGGCTGTGTCACTGTAGTATGCTGATTTTAAATCCTTTGGATATATACCTAGGAGTGGAATAACTGGGTCAAATGATTGTTCCATTCCTAGTTTTCTGAGGAATTCCATACTGCTTTCCAGAGTGGTTGCACCAATTTGCAGTCCCACCAGCAATGTATGAGTGTACCTTTTCCCCCATATCCTCACCAGCATTTATTGTTACTAGTATTCTTGATAATTGCCATTCTGATTGGAGTGAGATGCAATGTCAGTGTAGTTTTTAATTTTCATTTCTCTAATTGCTAGAGATGGTGAACATTTTCAAAATGCATTTTTAAACAGGTTTTCATATTTTGTTTTTCCAACTCAGGTATTCAGCATGTGTTTAAATCTGTTTATTTAAGATCTTCCTTAGGAGTTTAGTTTTGCTTTTATGAGAAGAAATCATAAATATTTTGCATAAATTGAGATACACTATGCAATGTACCATGCATTTTTAAAGCTCAGTCTGGAATCTTGTTTCCATTCATTTTCAGGTCTCATATGTCAGATGATTTTATCTTTCTGTTATTGAGCAGATGTTGACACTCAAAGAAAAAGTACTGTGCATGTGGAGTAATTATACCCCGGAGACCTCAAAGTACTTGAAGTGGATATAAGAATCTGGCTCTCAGAGCTCAAAAGAAGATATAATGGTCTTGCCATAAATTTAAAACTTTACAAAATGAAAAGTGTTAACATTTTTACTTGCCAAGAGGATTTTTGGTACTCATCTCTACCAGGTTCCTGGTATCTGATGTACTTTAGAATGTCTGGCCATTCTTCTTCATCTAAGCCAGACAAAAGTCTTTAACCTTAAGGATAAATGAAGCTTTATCCACTTCCATGTTTCACTGAATGGCATTGGATATTTTTGTCTTCAGTTAAGAAACAAATGCACATTTAAAGGAAGAGATAGCCTAGACAAAGTAATGCTCACTGAGGTTAGATGAGCAAGTTCAAGATTCTTCTCTGCTACTTACCAGCAATGTCATCTTGAAGAAGTCATAGTGTATGTCATAGTTCAAGCTTGTTCACTGTTCTCTAGAGCCCTTTGCTGAATTGAAAATAGGGTGGTTTGTTTAATGTATAAATTGAAAGAGTTCTGGAAAATAACTGACTTGGGTTATCTGAGTACCATAACCCCTCTCTTCAACAGTGAAAGTTTAGATCTAGTGTCCTGGGAGTTGCTTTAAACTGCTAAGTCTTTCTTTACTTGTTTTGCAGCAACAGAAGACTAATGCAGTGTTCTTGAAAAATTATGTCCTAAGCATTGGGTTAAAAATTGGCAGGAGGATGTATTCATTAAATGACATTTTGGATTGAATGGAAGATGCAATTTTGCTTTTAAAACAATGGTCCCAGTTCTGTTTATCAAAAAAAAAAAAAAAAAAAAAAAAAAATCAGGATTGTATGTTTAAACTCTGGAAAAAATTATGTAATACTAGAAAAGTTTATACTATATGCTAGAAATGGGCTCTTGTCCCTTAAAATAATTTCAAGTGACAAATGAAGTCATTTTAAATGCTTTTTGAAGGGTAAGAGAAGTCTGAAATAATTTTTGATCCTGTGTCTGGGCAAAGTCCTTCAGAATTTGAGCATAGTTAGACATAAAAATATGCATGCATCATTATGAAAAGCAAAGTTTGGGGTGTATAGTGTGGCTTTATCTGGTACTGTTGAAATCTACTAGCTTGAGGTATGATGAATAAAGCAAATTATGGTGGGGAAGCAAAACTACAGTGGTAGTTGATATTGAATGTTGTTCTGTTCCAGGCTTTGTTATTTATCTCATGTTGCTTTTATTTCTGAAACCATATTACTCAACCATTACTCAAAAAGTTGCTCTCCTATCCATGAAAGTGCCATTATGCTGACTATTTGGATGCCATGTATTAAATTTATAGTTCAAAGTTTAAATATGAATTTGGAGTACAAATAAGATGAATAATTTATACCCAAAGAACAAAGAAGTGTTCTTTGGTAATTGTGGTTTCTGAGTATTCAAGCCTTTGAAGAAATTTGACTTAGAATTTGTCAAATCTGCACATCCATAAGCATAGATTAAATTTTAATTTAAGTTTTGATATGCTTTTTAATATCAAAGTTGTAGCATTATAATTGGATTATAACAAACTCAATTTGTATGTTGCAAAGTAGTTGATTCTAGAATTCTAGTTATGATTATTACAGTTATAATTACTCTTGAAAGACCTGGGGATCACTAAATATTGGAAGTGCTAATAAGGAAAATTAAATTCTAGAAAGTTTAAGTCTACATTTTGAATGAAATATGCATTTCATTCCTTGTGATCACCTCACACTTGTAAATTCCATGTGTTTTCTTATTTCTTTTCATCATCCACAATTCCAATTGTCATTCTTTTTGAAAATGCTTCCTGGAGCTTTTCTGAGGCAGATGCATTTGCAGGTGCTGTGGAGTTACATTCTGTTGGCTTCTGTTCCTAATTCGCCCCTGTTCACTCCTGCCCAGGAGCAAGTTGGTCAGGAAGCCACACCACAGCAATGGCTTTGAAAGATATTAGAAAGACACCCATGAAACCAGACGTGGTGGTTCACCAAAATAGAATTATCCTGAAATCCCCGGAGAAGGTGTGGCTGACTTGATCAGAGGTGCACAGAGAAAGAATCTGAAAGTGAAAAGACCAGTTTGGAGGCCTACCAAGACCTTGAGAATCACTACAAGAAACGTGCCTTGTGCAAAAGATTCTAAGACCTGAGATCATTTCCAAATGGGATTTGGGCTCCTGGACTTGCGTAGTCCTTTTGAGACTGTTGAACAGATCACTCCCATCAGCACTTAGTGGGGTGGAGGTTAAATTCATCATTGCAGATGCCAAAGACAACTATTTTAATGAATTAATTATCTATTGTTTACAGAAAAAAGAAAATGCTCCATTTATTATGCAAATCATTGCAATCTCTCTGTCTTTCTGTCTCTCTCTCTCTCTGTGCATATACAGAAATAAATTTATTTCTGAACCACTTGAGGATGATTTCTATATCTGTGTCCCTCCCCCCAAGTACTTTCAGGTACATTTTCTAAGAAAAGAATATCATCTTATTTTAAAGTAGTGCAGTTGTCAACTTCAGTAAATTTTACACTGATGCCTTTTATCTAACTTGCCACTCCTATTTCAATTTCATCAGTTGATCCACTAATATCCTTTCAAAGCAGTTCTTGTCCTCTACAGGTTCCAATCTAGAATTGAGTGTTGCATTGAGTCTCTTGGATTTTCTTTAATCTGAAACATTTCCACAGTCTTTCTTTGCCTTTGCATTAATATTTTTGAAGAATACCAAATCATCCCATGTCATCTTTTTAAAATATAGTATTATTATTCTCACTTTGGGTTTCTTTGGGATAAGATACAACTTTTGCATTGTCATATTGTATCCTTAGAGTATCACACCTGGAATCACATGGTATCTGTGTGTCTGCTTCTAGATAACATTCATTTTGCTCTTATGGTGCTAAGGTCAGTTTATGCATCAATTTAGCTAGGCTACAGTCCCTGATTGTTCAATCAAATGCTAATCTAGGTATTACTTTGAAGATATTCTATGAATGTGATTAAAATCTGTAATCATTGGATTTTTAAGAGAGATTATCCCAAATAATTTTTGATGTCCTTGATTCAATTAGTTGAAAGCCTGAGAAATTCTTTTTAAGTGGCTGGAAACTTCTTCTCGTGTGAGAGTTCCCCCTCCATCCTTACTGATGGCCTGCCCTATAAATATCAGATGGGCTTATTCAGTTAAGATTGTGTAAGCCAACATCTTGCAATAAATCTGTTAATATATGTCCTGATTGATTGTTTTTCTTTAAGATTGAACCATATCTGATACATTCAAATTCATATTAGTTTCCTATTGCTGCTATAACAAATTACCATAAACTTAAACAATAAAGTTTATTGTTTAGATTTCTAGGGATCAGAAGTCTAAAATATGTTGCAGGGCTGTATTCCTTCAAAAGCTCTATTTCCTTTCTCTTTACAGCTTATAGAGACTACTTGTGTTCTTTGGCTTCTGGCCCTCCATAATTCTGATCTCTACTTCCCTTGAAAGTCTCCTTTTCTGATTCTTTAACACACTTGGCTCCCTCTTTCTCTTAAAAGATTCTTGTAAGTATATTAAGCCTATCTAAATTATCCAGCAAGATTTCTCCATCTCAAGGTCCTTAATTTAATCTTGTCAGCAAAGTCCCCTTTGGCATGTAAATTAACATATTCACAGGATATGGGGACTAAGAAGTCATTTTTGAGAAGAGGTCAATTTTCTGTCCATCTGGGTTCAATATTTTGGAGAAGCTACTAAATATTCTATGGTTATGACCACTCCCTTTAGCCAGAGGTGTGCACAATTTCTGTGAATATCACTTATGCTAATTTTGTGTGATTGGTCTTAGGATTAATGTCTATAATGACAATGTAAAAATGTTCAAGATGAAAAATCATAACTTGTTATTAATAAAAAGTGTACCTTGTTTGGATCTTTCCTGTGTCATCATCTAAGTAAGAGCATATGATTGAAGATTTAACTCAATTTTGAAAATCCTGAGCCCTTTTCACAGACTCTTCTTTTGGCTAACTTGTGTGTGTGTGTGTGTGTGTGTGTGTGTGTGTGTGAGAGAGAGAGAGAGAGAGAGAGAGAGAGAGAGAATAAATCTATTGCAAATTTAATCGGACTATCAAGCTTATCTAGAATGTCTAAGCCAATATTTGGGTACCTTTTAACTTAAATAATAAATTGGAGTTAATATAGCTGACTTAATGCCTCAGAGGAAAGCTAGTTAACAGCATTGCAGGGAATAAGGTTTAAACCTAACTGGCAACCAAACACATAAGATCCCATAGACTTTGTTCTAATATGGCACATGCTTAGCCTTGCAGAAGCATACAACAGGAAACTCATTCCCCACAGTATTTTGTCTCCTTGAGTAGCACCAGTCCCTAGGTTTGTTAGTTTCTTTACACTTATGAGCATGTGCACCTGCTGCAGATGAAAGCCAAAGTGTGTTTGCCATCTTGACAGAGAGAAGCTAGTTCTAGCACCATTTTTGTTTGATTCTATAAAATAGACCAAAGACTTACCTGCTAACTCACACCTTTATAAGTTCAAGTGCATCATACAGAAAAAAAAAAATTCAAGGCTACACAACATGCCATATTTTTCTTACCTCTGTTTTCAAGTGTTTCCAGGTTGGATACTAACCCTTTTCAATAATTACATTGCTTTTTGTTTCCAGCAAGATTAGACCAGATTATTATCTGAAGACTGCTCCAAATTCTGCCCCCCTCCCCAAATTAAGCTCCATGCACCTTGCCTTACGTGTTTCTAGTTGTAACCCTATGACTGGGGAGTTTGGGCTGCTACCCAGATGAGTGAAGTCATTACCACTTTGGGACAATTCCTACTTAAGTTCCAGAGCTCTAAGCATAGCTCATTACTTATAACTGGATGAATTTAGAATTGTTCCCATGCCAGCAACAGTAACTTAAGACGACTTTGCTTTAGAATGAGACAAAGTCTACTTGTAATAGAGTTTTACTTTGTTTTGTTTTTAGCCCTTCACCAAAAAAAAAAAAACAACATTAAAAAAGAAAAAAACCTGCTTGGCTCTTTCATATCACATACAACTGATGAATTAATCAGAAGAAATGTTCTGGAGCTGTCTGTGTCCTGGTTCTTTGCCACACACCTGACTGGGCTGATCTCTCATTAGTGTTGATGAGCCCAGGGTGGAAAAGTACTTCTTTTTTTTGTTCCTGAGAGCATTTCTTCTCAGTCATCTTGTACTTTCAATCACCACTAATAGCTATTTTGGCACAAATTCAAAGCAGGCTCAGTTAGGGGCAGAAGAAATATTTTGCATTAACTGGATTATTTTAAGTTTTCAGCCCTGTGATGTTGCTTCAGGACAAAATAGATGGCGGGGAGAAAGAAAGTTTGCCTCACTAACAGCCTGCAAGGACATGGATGCTGTGATGCTATGCCACACTAGGTCCCGTCAGCCATCCACAGGCCACTGCGCTTCTGAAGTTTTTCCTTGAGTCACTGGAAATGGTGACAGTGATTGTGATGTGTTTGCTGTGTGGCTGATATAATGATCTGGTGTTTGATTACAGTGACTGGAAAAAGAATAAAAAAGGAAAAAGATGTAACATATTAAACTTGGGTGTTTCAGTACTGGGTTCCTATAGATTTTCTGTTAGTACATTAACAAACATTTATGTTGCCAGTAAATATTGGGATGTCTGAGAATAATGGATTGGGTTTCAACTTTCCTGTATAACTTGAGGAGCTTACCTCCTCCCAAGGACAGGCATATGGCTGAAATAGACATATCTGAGATTGACAGGCATCTGGAGTCAGGCTGGTTCTTACTGGTTTGAGGACACTGAGTATAACAGAACCCCTGAAACATCCACAAGATGATCAAGCATAATAATTCAAATGATGACTTTTGGAAACCTGGGTTTTAATGTTGGATCCACTAGTTATGAATATTTGGATGCTATCATTCAATAATTTGAGGCTTAGTTTCATGAGTCAACTGAATGGGGGGAATAATAATAATTACTTTGAATGTTAAATATGGTAATTGTGTGTGTGTGTGTGTGTGTGTGTGTGTGTGTGTGTGTGTGTGTAAAGCATGGTACCTGTGATGGACCAACTTGCTCAATAAATGAAAGCTGATATTATTTGTCAGATTCAGAAACTTACCAAAATATCTCAACTTCCTCCAGGACTGCTTCAGTTTCTAAGTGGATTCTTGTCTTTTCTTACTGACAAAATCCTTGATAAAAGTCAAGTTCCCCCAGAAAAGGACATCCTTGATGAGGGCCATGGGTCATCCCAGATTCATAAGGACTTTGGCTCTGGCTTCCAGTATGTCCTTTCTTATTTACTAGTTGAGTCATTGTCTTCTGTGACTCACCAGGCAGGAACAGCAGAGGTAGTATGAGGATCTTGAGACCTGAATATGAAATTAATTAATTCTTTAGTTTCTTTAATCAAATCCTTTCTCTGAGACATGTGGAAATGGGATATAAGAAAATAAATTTTGAAGGGGTTAACAGGGTGTCACTTAAAGTTACTCTTTAGGTTTGGGCATGGAAGATCAGATTGACAGAAGCTGATGTTTCACTACTGTGTTTGATGTCTGGAAAAGTTACAGCTCCAACCAACTGGGTGCTAGCTCCATGTTAGTCTCTGCATGCCTGACAGAATAATTCCAAACATGCAAAAATTTCCAAGTTTCTCCTGATACTTTAAGTGTCTCTTTCTTGTATCAGGAAATATTAGGTTTATGCATTTGAATTTCCAAGACTAGCTGGTGTTCAAGAAAGCATTTTGCGCGTCCCTCTCCATCCTACTCCTCTTTCCACCACCATTTTGGTCTTCATCTTACTCTTAGCTCTTGGTTCAGAAATACTTAATCTGCTTCCACTTGTTGATTCTTCCTTGTTTGGTGATTGTACACGTTCTGCCAAAGGCCTGAACCTTCTCCTGCAGACCTCAGTTTTGTTCATCTATCTGGCTACAGGTGTCTTCTGTCTTGACCAGTAATGTTCCATCCCAACCCATCAGAAACCTAGCTCTAACTTCTGGCTGGTCAGGCTAGCCCTGATACCGAAGAACAGCTGAGAATAAAATGCAAAAACAGCATAAACTTAGTTGATAGGGCATAAATAACAACAAGCATGATATATTTTAATGGAAATATTGTACTTTATCTTTTTTTCTACGACATTCAAATAAAAACTGATGGTTCAAGAGTTAAAGAAAAGTAGAGTCTTTAGTAAGAAACATTCATTATTACTAAACTAAACTACTTGATGTCTGATGTGTTAAGTGTTGACTCACCTTTTGGTTTTAACAGATGTTTTAATATCCTCCCCTTGGAGTCAATGCAGCACTTCCTACTCTCCAGTTCTCAAAAGGCCTCTTTGTGATACAGGACAAGTCTCTGTGCCTCAGTTTCCTTATCTGGGCATCCTTACAGTATCTCCTTAATAGGGATATTGTTTGTATGAAATGAGATGGCTTAAAAAGCTTAAAACAGTGCCTGATGAATAGTGTTATTTATTTATTTAAATTTATTTGTTCTTTTTAGATATACATGACAGTAGAATGTATTTTGACATATTATACATACATTGTGTATAACTTCTTTTTTTTCTTTTTCTTTTTTTATTTATAATAGTAGTATGTATTACAATTCATAATGCACATATATAGCATCTTTTTACATATAACTGTTTGTATACAAAGTATATAAGTACCATTCAGATCTTCAATCATGCATTTAGGATAATGATATCCATCTCATTCAACCACCATTATTTTCCTTTTCCCCCCCCCCTCCCTCCCCCCTTGCTCCCTCCCTTCCCCTCCCTTTCCTTTGACCATTCTAGTGTTCCTCTAATCCTCCTATGTATCCCCATCCAACAACACTGTGAACTAGCCTCCTTATATCAGAGAAAACATTTGGTATTTGAATTTTTGAGATTGAATAATTTCACTTAGCATTATATTCTCCAACTTCATCCATTTACCTGCAAATGCCATTATTTTATTCTATTTTATTGCTGAGTAAAATTCCATTGTGTATATATACCACATTTTCTTTATCCACTCATCTACTGAGGGACATCTAGGTTGGTTCCACAACCTAGCTATTGTGAATTGTGCTGCTATAAACATTGAAGTGGCTGTGTCACTGTAATATGCTGTTTTTAAGTCCTTTGGGAATAGACCCAGGAGTGGGATAGCTGGGTCATAGGGTGGTTCCATTCCCAGTTTTCCAAGAAATCTCCATACTCTTTTCCATACAGGTTGCACCATTTTGCAGTCCCACCAGCAATGTATGAGTGTGCCTTTTTCCCCACATCCTCTCTAACATTTATTGTTGTTTGTGTTCTTGATAGCTGCCATTCTGTCTGGAGTGAAATGAAATCATAGAGTAGTTTTGATTTGCATTTCTCTAATTGCCAGCGATATTGAGCATTTTTTCATGTATTTGTTGATTAATTGTATATCTTTTTCTGAGAAGTGTCTTTTCAATTCCTTAGCCCATTTATTGATTGGGTTTATTTGTTTTTTTGGTGTTAAGTTTTTTGAGTTCTTTATATATTCTAGAAATTAGTGCTCTATCTGATGTGCACATATTAAATATTTGTTCCCAATGAGTTGGCTCTCTATTCACCTCACTGATTGTTTCTTTTGCTGAGAAGAAGCTTTTTAGTTTAAATCTATCCCATTCATTAATTCTTGGTAATAATTCTTGCACTACAGGATTCTTATTAAGGAACTTGGGGCCTAATCTGACATGTTGGAAATTGGAGCTTACTTTTTCTTCTATTAGGCGTATTGTCTCTGGTCTAATTCCTAAGTCCTTGATCCACTTTGAATTGAGTTTTGTGCATGGTGAGAGATACGGGTTTAATTTCATTCTGTTGCATATGGATTTCCAGTTTTCCCAGCAGCATTTGTTGAAGAGGCTATCCTTTCTCCACTGTACATTTTTGGCGCCTTTGTCTAATGTAAGATAGCTGAAATTATACGTATTAGTCTCTGTGTCCTCAATTCTGTACCATTGGTCCACCAGTCTGTTTTGGTGCCAATACCATGCTGTTTTTGTTACTCTTGCTCTATAGTATAATTTAAAGTCTGGTATGGTGATGCCCCCTGCTTTACTTTTCTTGCTCAGGATTGCTTTGGCTATTCTGGGTCTCTTATTTTTCCAGATGAATTTCATGACTGCTTTTTCTTATTATAAAAAGGAGAAGAGAAAAAAACTCAAATTACTAACATTCGTGATGAAAAAGGGAATATCACAACAAACACCTCAGATATACAGAAGATAATTAGAAATTACTTTGAAAATTTGAACTCTAATAAAATAGAAAATACTGAAAGCATTGACAGATTTCTAGAGTCGTATGTTTTGCCTAAACTGGATCTGGAGGCTATACACAATTTAAACAGATCAATTACAAGCAAAGAAATAGAAGATGTCATCAAAAAGTTACCAACAAAGAAAAGTCCAGGACCTGTTGGGTTTACAGCCAAGTTCTACAAGACTTTCAAAGAAGAACTAATACCAATGCTCTTCAAACTATTTCAAGAAATAGAAAAAGAGGGAGCTCTTCCAGACTCTTTCTGTGAGGCCAATATTACATTAATTCCAAAGCCAGGCAAAGCCACATCCTAAAAAGAAAACTTCAGGCCAATATCTTTAATGAACATAGATGCAAAAATCCTCAACAAAATTCTGGCAAATCAGATACAAAAACGTATCAAAAAGATAGTGCACCACGATCAAGTGGGGTTTATTCCAGGGATGCAGGGCTGGTTCAACATTCGGAAATCAATAAACATAATACATCACATCAATAGACTTAAAGATAAAAATCATATGATTATCTCAATAGACACAGAAAAAGCATTTGACAAAATACAACACCCCTTTATGTTCAAAACACTGGAAAAACTAGGAATATCAGGAACATATCTCAACATTATAAAAGCTATTATGCAAGGCCCAGAGCTAACATTATCTTGAATGGAGAAAAACTGAAAGCATTCCCTCTAAAAACTAGAACAAGGCAGGGATGCCCCCTTTCACCACTGCTATTTAACATAGTACTGGAAAGTCTGGCCAGAGCAATTAGACAGACGAAAGAAATTAAAGGGATCCACATAGGAAAAGAAGAGCTCAAATTAGCACTATTTGCTGATGACATGATAATCTTCCTAGAAGACCCAAAAAACTCTACCAGAAAACTTTTACAACTAGTAAATGAATTCGGCAAAGTTGCAGGATACAAAATCAATACCCATAAGTCAAAGGCATTTTTGTACATCAGTGACAGAGCCTCTAAAAGGGAAATGATGAAAACTACCCATTTACAATAGCATCAAAAAAAATAAAGTACCTAGAAATCAACTTAACGAAAGAGGTGAAAGACCTCTATAAGGAAAATTATAGAACACTAAAGAAAGAAATCATAGAAGAACTCAGAAGATGGAAAGACCTACTTTGCTCTTGGATAGGTAGAATCAATATTGTCAAAATGTCCATACTACCAGAAGCATTATACAGATTTAATGCAATTCCAATAAAAATCCCAATGTTATTTATTTTTATCAAAATTCAAAACTTATTTCCTCAAGCTGGAAATAAAATTCCCAGAAACTCCCCCACTGAGCTCCATCAGGAGCCTTCACCTTTGGGTTCTGTGGCCACTCTGCAAAGAGGATGTGGGGCTGTTGTGGTAATCCATGTCTTCTCAGTTTGAGTTCATGAAAGGAAGAGGGCAGAGGATGGAACATTTTCAGTGTCTCAGCATTGGCATCTATCAACCCTTATAACTTCAAGCAGCCCAGCAAAGTTGTGCCTTAATTTCCTAATTTTATAAATGAGAGAACCAAAGTGAATTTAGGCTTTTATCCCAGCTCTTTTTGATCCCAGAACTCAATTTCTATGTACTGCTTATCATTGTATGGCTTTTGGCTAGCCTTTTGACTAGTGGCCAAAATAGAAAAATGAGACAAACTAACTATTGGCTTGCATATTTGGTAGTGTTTTCCTTCAAATTAGAGATTTCCTATCAGCCAGAGTACTGTTGTAGGCATTTCTAGTTTATCATAGTCTAAGTTAACAATTCATCCCTTATTTGATTTATCACTACTTTTAAGTGATATTTTGAATTAAATGTAGCATCTCAGTCATTTTTAGAACTTCCTTGAACCCCTTTCCATCGAATACTTTTTCTTAAAGAGATAAAATCATATATTAGGCATTTCCCTGTGGAAGGAAATAAGAATAGACCTAGGTGAGATGCCCCAGTGCAGGTCTATGGGGTTAGGGCCTCACCATAATTGATGAAGAAAAATTAAACATTAAATTTATTTTAAAAATTGGGCCTGAATTTAATTATACTAATAATGAACCAATTTTCATTTTGAAGGTAATTTATACAAATTGATGATGTAGCTTGAGAATCCACCCAAATCTGAAACTTGTTGAGCTTTAGCATGAGACTACAAGTGGAAAATTATAAACCACGAAACTTTGCTTCATGCACAAAATTATTAATAATAGTGTATAAAATTACATTCAAGCTGTGCATGTAAAGTGAGTGTGAAACAAATATTAACTTTGTGTTTAGAACTGAGTCCCATCCCCAAGATATCTTGTTATTAATATGCAAATATTCTACAATTTGAACAAAATCCAAAATCTGAAACACATCTGATCTCAATTATTTTAGATAAGGGACTCCACTTGAAACTGAGACATATAATTTTTATAACTGTGAATTGAAAGACCCTTTGGTTTTCCGGTTTACACCTCTAATTTTTAATGTGTGTGTGTGTGTGTGTGTGTGTGTGTGTGTGTGTGTGTGTGTTGTGTGTTCAAGCCACCAAGGATGAGATCCACTGCCATGAGCTTCCTATATTTGCCATTTGTAACTCATTTGTACCTTAAATGCCTCCCTTTCCCACTTGGAAGAGTGGAAAAAGCTTGTAATGTGGAGGACTGAGTGCTTTTAGAAGGCAGAGGCATAGAGATAAGAGAATTGAAAGATCTTCAGACTAGATTTGTCCTAATGCATAACATTGCCTCTGGTCAATTTAATGAATAAGACCTATAGTTCCCAGAAAATTGCACACAATAACTGGTAGTGGGATGAATGATTGGATATTCCTATGTACCTCTTTAGTGGAAATACAAATACTTACCACTGCTATTGAATCATGAGCAATTGCTGGTCTGAAAGGGTCTCCCCATTGTACTTACCTTGTTGCATGTGAAAAAGGAAGATGGCTCATGCACATGATGTCTTATTGTGAAATCCTTATTTGACAAACTTTTACTATTGTGAAAAGTTTGGATTGAATGGCTTTAGAGGTGACTAGATTTGTAACAACGAAATGACAAAGTACCTCATTATGTTTACAATATTTATTTCCAGTGGTAAAATAAAGAACATCTTATACCAAATCCTTAAGTCAGAGGAGTTTTGCTCATATGTGTGTGTTTTTGTGTGTGTGTGTGTGTGTGTGTGTGTATGATAAAGTTTTATGTTTGTGTGTGTGTGTGCATATATATATATATATATATATATATATATATATATATAAAATGATTGAACCCAGGGGTGTCATAAAAGCTAGGTAAACACCTTAATACTTTACCACTGAGCTACAACCCCAGCCCTCAATAACATTCTTATATCTCCACGTGTTTAATATTAAAATTAAAGAATTAATATTAAATATAAGAACCAATACTTTTCCATTGTTAATAAGATTGTAGGCTTTATTTTATCCATAAAACCATATTTAATGTGTATGTGTTATTTCAAAATGATGTCCAATATCAACAGGAGCTATGGCCAGTGTGACTAAATTGCCTGTGAATTCCAAGCCACTGAAGCAAGGCTCTTTTAACAAGAGGATCTGTCATCCAATTGGTGTTTGTTTTGACAGCTACAGACAATGATAACGTCAAGTATAACATTGAAATGTTCTATTTTGATCCTAAAATGAATTCTTATATTTGTTCCTCATGAAAAATGAGACATACAAGAAGGCAGCCCTTCAATCAAAAATTTCAGTGTGCTGCATACTTAGGCTCTGCTGAGGGAGGGTGGGGTAACTCATTAGTTATTTCCATGTGGGTATAACTTGGAACCTGTGTAATAAGCTCAAGTCTGCAAAAAGGGTTGTTTTTTTTTGTTTGTTTGTTTGTTTTTAGGTAACTGAGGATAAAATAATAAATACCACACACAATTTTCCCCTTTTACAATAATTTTAAGTTAAATTTCATACAATGGAAACTAGTTCAGTTTATTCTGGTTTGAGAAAATTTCTTTGAGAAAACTTCATCATTGTGGCTAAAAATGCCAACCCTACCATATTTAGTAAATGGAAAGTACTTTTAAATATCGAAATGGATGTGTTGGCAATAAATATTCTTTTAATTTATTTAACTCAGCCTGTACATTGGTTTAATTAAGATCCATTTATCACAAATGTATTCTGCTCTGGGACTCAGACCAAAAGCTTTGGGGAAATTAAAAAAGGAAGGCAATGGGTGGGTCACAAACTTTCAGATCAGGCAGTAACATTCCCAGAATTTCAGGTCAGATAAAGAGCTTCCAGCAAGGGCTCTGCATGGCTGCCTTCAGCATGTGCAAGAACATTTATTCAGTCACCATTCAATATCCTTTTAGCTCAAGGAGGGATGGATGAAGGCTCTGAGGACATTCATACATCCTGAAATTTCTAATTTTTTATTTTATTGTGCCCATTCAAGAATAGTCAAAAGCAGTAGTTATATACTTAGGACTTCCTAATTTATCCAGGATTTAGAATATCACTATTAATTTTGCAGGCAATGGCAAACTCCTGGATTTCTCTAATACAAATTTGATCACTAGAAAATTACTTGCTGGATAACAGCACCATTTTAAACTTGCATTTTAATTTATTTCAAATATTTGTGTAAGTCTACACCAAAAATAAGTCATACCTTATTTACTATTGTATTGCTACAAAAACTAGGCTGTGAACTTCCACATAAGAAGCTCCTTTTAAAATTTGCTTGTCTTGAGAACTTTGTGTTTTCCACTTTTCATTAAGGAGAAATGTATAACTGGTTGCTTATGTTTGAGCTCAGGCTAACAGGAAATACATAGAAATGTTAAAAGTAGATGACTTAAGTGAATAAAAAATATTTTAGCAATTTTTACTTTTAAATACATTTTATGTTATAATAGTATTTCATCGTGTACATTTTTTTGTCCAAACAGGCTATATATGTAGTTTCTGATAACTTTATATACAGGCTATATACGTAGTTTCTGATAACTTTATATACAGGCTATATACGTAGTTTCTGATAACTTTATATCATGTTTTTAATATGAATTAACTCTGAAACTTAGAAATAGGTGAGATGCAAATGTAAATATGCAAACTAAAGTCTAATGTGGAAAAAATTCAATGCCGAATAGGGCATTGGAAAAGAAAGCAACTGGAGGCTCCTGTACTATACATCTAAGTGTGTATAAATTACAAATTAAGCTAATGAGCGTATGTATGTGCACATGTATATATGCATACACAGACACACATATAATCTTCTACTTGTACAGATATACATTCCTATCAATAAAACATGGGTCTATAATTGAAAGTGCACAAAATACCAAAGAGAGCTGAATTTAATTACTATTTGGTGGAAAATGGTGTCCTCTGGGGAGGTCTCTGGAACGTGAGAGAGAACAGTTTAGGAGCCCTTTACCTTACCTCTCTCATGTGAATGTTTTCATGAACTGTTTATGTTGTTTAAATAATGTGAAATGGGTACAGTTTTCCCAAAAGGGTAGGGGATTCTGTGGAAGCAGGCTTAAGAGAGGCTTCTGACTCCCCGACAATATTCTCTCCACCACTGCTTCTGCTAATTAATCCTTGTGCCTTTCTCTCTTTTTTGCCTCTCTCCAGGGCAGGGCTTTTCTCTCTCAGTGTAGTTGTGGCCCTGCCTTCAAGAACATCATTTTCTATGGTAGCCCTGCTTTGTCTGACGTTACTCTGATCTGATGAAATTGGTCCTTTCCGCATGGCCGTGGGCTCAGTGAATTCCAGCCTCCCTGGCTCTTGTTTCACACCTTTGTACCTAGGACAAGGCAGTCTTTGCATTTATAAGACTTTATGGAAATGAACTGTACTGATTTGTTTTGTCTCCAGTATCAAGGTGCTCCTAGAACTGAGAGAAGCAGATAGCGTTGTTCTCATGTTTAACAGAATTAAACACAATACATCTATGTACACTTTGCATAGGTAAAACTCTCTCAAAGCATTTAACCACTGATGCCCTAAGTATGTTCTAGGTAAGTGGAAAATAAAGCCCAATATCTGTAAAATATACATCATAACTAGGAATACAGTTTTTGGATTGATGAATATTCAGATTCCAACATTTTAGCAAAGGCACATATACCACCAAAGCAGATATATAAAATGAGATGTGGAAGATATTTCTTTTTTGGATAAACTCTACTAAACAAAACTCCTTTGTTTCATTCCTTTAAAAGCACAAAAGACAGCCTGTCTTTGATTAATGTGGATATTGTCTGTTTGGTTAAGGCATAACAAAATCTCCTTCCATCAAAACAAACGTTGTTTGGAGCAAGCTGTCCACCAGATCTATCATCCATACCCAAGGGAAATGACCATTTCCAATAAAATACTCCTTTCAGAATGAAATCTACACTCACAATACCACGTGAGCACCCAGCAGCTGCTGCCCAATGCTGTTGTTTCCTGCAGCAGCCTGGCCAGACCAGACAAATCACACACATTCTAATTACTCTGGTCATGTTTGGTAGTATTTCATTCGTTAAAGATATATTTATGAAGTAGGAAAACTAACCACCCTGGTGCTATGAGACTAGGATGCCTTCTCTGTGAGGACAAACCTGTGCTCCAAAATACTCTGCCAACAGGAGTCTGAGATGCATAATTTGGATCCATCTCCATTAAATACCCCTCCACTCAGTGCCATAATGTAATTAACATTGCAGGTCTCATGGCTCTTTTTAAGAGAATTAGAAGCCATGAGTCATTTGGGCATCATCGGAACAAGCTCTCCTAATGTAAAATGACTCAATCTCAGAGATTGCTATCTGGCAGCATTCCGAGGTACACGAATCTGAAAGCCAGCACTTAATCTGATTTAGGACCTCTTAAAATATTCTTCAAACTTGACTCAACATTGTTCTGGTAAAATAGATTGGGAATTATTTTAGGAACCAATCCAGGTCTGAGCTGTCTTAGCTTTGTTATTGATTCCTTTTAAGTAATTTCATTTAATTTGGAAACCTATGGACAAAGCAGCTCAGGAAGAAATATGACTATGTCAAGTAAAATAAGACTTAGTATGTGGAACAAAGATAATATAAAAATAGAAATATTTATTGAATAGATATGCTGCTGTTCTACTCCAGAGTTCTTAATGTCAGGATTTAGTCTATTAATCTGCATAGGATATTTTCAGGGCTTATTTTTTTATTGGTGCATTGTAATTATACATAGTAATCAGATACCTTATTACGTATTTGTATGTGCACATAATATAACAGTAGAATTGGAAGAATTTCTTCCCCAGTACCTCCCTTTTCTCTTCCCTTCCCCTACTACTATTCCTCTATTCTAAATGTATTCCTTATATTGTTGTGAAATTCCCTCCTTTTTCCCTTTATTTTCTCTAGCTTCCACATATGAGAGACAGCATATAACCCTTGACCTTCTGGGTTGGGCTTATTTTGCTGAACATAATGCTGTTAAGTGTTACCCATTTTCCTGCAAATGACAATTTCATTCTTCTTTATGGCTGAATTAAACTCCATTATGTATATGTGTGTGTATGCATACACACACACACACACACACACACACACACATATATCAATCACATTTTCCTCATGCATCCATTCATTGCTTGACTCCTAGGCTGGTTCCATAGCTTGGCTATTGTGAATTGTGCTGCTATAAACATAGGTATGCATGTATCACTGTAGTATGGTAACTTTAATTCTTTATGAATAAATACCAAGGAGTGATATAGCTGGGTTGTTTTGTGGTTCCATTCCTAAGCTTTTCAGTAATCTCCATACCAATTTCTATAGTGATTGTATTAATTTATAATCCCACCACCAGTGTAAAATTGTTCCCTTCTCTCCATATCCTCTTCAACATTTATTATTATTTGTAATTTTGAGAGCTGCCACTCTAAACAGAGATGAAATTTCAGTGTAGTTTTTAATTTACATTTCCTTTAGCACTAAGGATATTGATTATTTTCATGTATTTATTAGCCACTAGTGTTTCTTCTTGAAAATTGTCCATTTTTTTTATATGCCTGATTATTGATTGGGTTGCTTTTGTGGTGTGAAAGGTTTCCTTAGTTATTTATATAGTCTGGATATTAATTGTCTGTCAGAAGAGTAGCTGGAAAGTTCCCCCCTCATTCTATAGGTTCTCTTTTCACATTCCTAATTGTTTCCTTTGTTGTGTGGAAATCTTAATGTGATTTCATGCCATTTATTAATTCTTAGTATTATTTCCTGAGTTTTAGGAGTCCTATTGAGGAAGTACTTGCCTGTGCCTAAACATTGAAATGTTGACCCTACATTTTCCTTTACAAGTTGCAAAGCATCTGGTCTCATTCTCAGGTCTTTGATCCATCTTGAGTTTACTTTTGTGCAGGTTAAGAAGGGTCTAGTCTCATTCTTCCACATGTGATCTCCATTTTTCCCAGCACCATTTACTAAAAAGACTATTATTTTTCCATTGTATGTTTTTGGTGCTTTTTTCAAAAATCAGATGACTGTATCTATGTGGGTTTGTCTCTGTGTGTCTTCTATTCTTTTCCATTGGCCTATGCCTGTACATCCAGTTTTTCTTACTATAGCTCTGTAGTATAATTTGAAGTCAGGTATTGGAATACCTTCAACATTTTTTTTTTTTGCCTAGAGTTGCTTCAGTTAGTCTGGGTCTTTTATTCTTCCATATGAATATAAGGATTTTTTTTTTAATTCTGGGGAAAATGTCATTAGTGTTTTGATGGAGATTGCATTGAATCTGTAAATTGCTTTGGTAATATGGCCATATAACAATTTTAACTCTTCCTACCTGTGCACACACAGGTCTTTCCTTCTTCTTGTATCTTCTTAAATTTCTTTCTTCTGTGTTCTGTAATTTTCATTGTAGAAGTCTTTCTTCTTTGTTAGATTTATTCCTAAGAGTTTTAGTTTTGAGGTTATTATGAATGGAATCATTTTCCTGATTGCTTTTTTAGTAAATTTATTATTGGTATAAAAGAAAGGTATCGGTTTTGTATGTTGATTTTTGTACCCTACTACTTTGGTGAATTTGTGTATTAGCTTTAGAAGTCTTCTGGTGGAGTTTTTTGAATCTTCTCAGTATAGAATCATATCATCTGCAAATAGTAGTAATTTGAATTCTTCCTTTTCTGTTTGTATTCTTTTCATTTTCTTCTTTTGCTTAATTGCTCTGGCTAAAATTTCAAGTATTACATTGAATAGGATTGATGAGAGTGGACATCTTCTTTCCAGTTTCACAAGAAGCAATTTCAGATTTTCATTATATATGACATATAGGACATTTTCAATGGTAGTTTATAAACACAGAATATAAAATTTTAACAGGTGTAATAATAGTGTTTTAAGAACTTAGTAAAGTCATCTCAATAACATTGTAAACTGTCAATGTGAAAAATAGGTGTAAGATATAAAGAATTGTTTTTAACACTAAAATATTTACAGTTTGTCAACATGTCTTGTTGCTTTGGGTCACATCATCTCCTTTAACTTCTCTCCAGACATGAAACAATGTGCCCACAGGATGGCTCAAAATTGATTTTGTTAGATCAGGGCATATGCTAAAATTTATAAAACACTCGATCAAGGGCCAGGATACTCACAATGTCCAAATCTCCAAGTTCCATTAGGAAATGGTGAAAGAACTGTAGATTTCTCTATCAGCATTAACAATCCCTTTCTTTTCTCATTAAACTTCTTATTATAAATTATAAATTGATTTCTTTGCAGATCAAATTATATTTTCATGTTGACAAGAGTTTTATAATTCCAGATCCAAGTCTTTAGGACCCCCTCATATAGATTTATTTCCTGTATTCCATGGACTCAGTTTTGATACCCTCTGTCCCTCATCATGGAAGACTTTTGTCACCAGGATGTAGAAAGAACTTGTGTCACAGCAAAGCTCTATTTACTAGATATTCATAGCAACTATCCCCAGATGTCTTCTTTCACTACATTTAGATATGTTTTTGAGAAAAGAGAAACAGTTAACCATCCCAAACGAATAAGCACGTTTCCACTGGCTTTTGGGAAAAAGCCTCAAAGACCTGAGCCAATACCAAAAGAAATATATTTTTGGGGACAACGAATACCTTTGTAAAATGTAATTTACATTTTTCTTTTGGTAAGTTTTCTGAATAATTACGTCTGGTTGTCAAAATTTGTTTGACAATTTAATCCTTAGGTTGAACAAAAAAAATATCATTTCTTCCTGTTTATATACATTATTAACTGGGACTAGGTATTCAACATATAAAATGGAATTACGTACATGAAAAATTGTCAGGATGATAATTCACATTAAAAACTAATTTGGTATATATACACAATGGAACACTACTCAGCACTAAAAGAAAATAAAATCATGGCATTCGCAGGTAAATGGATGGAGTTGGAGAAAATAATGCTACGTGAAGTTAGCCATTCCCAAAAAAACAAAGGTCAAATGATTCCTTTGCTATGATGATACTGATTTATAATGGCAAGGGAGGGGGGATGAGAGGAATGAAGGAACTTAAATAGAAAAAAGGGGAGAGAGAGAAGGGGAGGGGTCAAGGAAATAGGAATAATGGTAGAATGAGTTAGACATCAATACCCTAAGTACATGTATGAAAACACAAATGATGTAAAATATTTTATGTAAAACCAGTGAACTGAAAAATTGTGTTCTTTATATGTAATACAAAATGAATTGCACTGTGCAAGCATATGTAACAAATTAGAATAAAAAACACCTGCAACACTAAACTAGGTATAGAACATTGAGATGGTGCTAATTTCCAGTTGATGGTAGAATCATTTAAAATTACAAGTGAGATTATTTTTAAGATGATTTATTTGGCCACTATAAATTGCACACACACGCGCATGCACACACACACACACACACACACACACGCACACTCCAACTTTAGCTGGAAGGGAACTTATAAGTTTAATATAAAACACCCTATTTAAGAGATTGAGATCATAAAATTAACAAGATCACATAAAATTGACAAGATCACTTTGAGTACCAGTTCTAAGAAAAAACTGAGAACTTCTTGACTTATTTTTGTGGTTCCTTATTCTTTATCTAGCTTTTTAGTTTCTCCTCAACAGAAGATAATATATAAAACCAAAAATCATGTTTGGCATAACAAGTCACTGGGTAGAGTGGAGATTTTCGGAAGGTCTTTTGGTACTTCTAGAAACATACTTGACCCTCAGGAGTCAATCTTCAAGTTCTGGCTCAAGATGGTCTAGGGCGATATTACAGAACCTCTATTTTTAGGCAGTTGGTATGAATCAGTGGCCTGAGCATGCAAAGTTCTTAGCTTTCTATTCATTAGGAAAATGGAGTGTATATATAGAGAGTATATATAAACATTTCTGCATCTAAATCAAGTTCTGTGACTAATGAGGTCATGGATACAATTCAATTATATTGAAAAGAAATGTGTTGCATTTTAAAAGTGTTGATTAAACAAATTAACATAATTTATTAAACAGGTTCACAACCGTCTCACATTACTAATAAGTGTTGTCTGAATATATAACCTGTATAAGGATCTCTGAATGTAGTAAAGGTTAAATTATTTTTAAGCAAAGCTCAAGATAATTGTCCACAGTGCTGAAGATGGCTCTACAGGGATATGTTGCCTTCTCTTATGCCTTATTCCTTCTCCTTCTTTTATTTCAAAGCAAAAGTCCATAATTCAGCAGTAGAATAGGTTACTGCTAAATATCAAATTGAAGCTAGACAAAATAATAAAATTGAGTCTTGGATCTTGCTTACCATGTACTTGATCACTATCTAGTAATAGTACTGTTGACTATATGTAAAGAAAGAAGGTAGGATGTATAAATGTGTCTTCCTGCAGGGTGGATTTAGATTACAGTATGGCAAGACCCTGAGAGGATCCATGGGATAGAGGAAGGAGTCCTGGAAATCTTCAGAAACAGCCCAAATGTGATCGGGAACTGTGCATTTATTAGCAGAATATTTTAAGAATTCTTGGGGCTTTTATGATGGGAGCGATGACATTTCTAAAAAACTCACGGTTATAAAACTAGGATGGAAGATCCATGGCCTAGAATGTTTTTCTTCTGCATAAGTGCTTTGCTCTCTCACTTCTTTCTCATCTTTTCAACCCCTTTCCATCATATATATATATATATATATATATATATATATATATATATATCCCCACCATTATCAAAGCCTTGCAGATTAAGTATGTTTTAATGACTTCCCAATGGTGCCTCATCTCTGCCCTTTAGTGATCAGGACTTTGCTCAGAATGATGTGCATTTCTCATGCAGGACCAGTACATGAGGCTGCATGGCCTTTCCCCTACATCATGGCCAGACAGATGTAAAAGTCAGACCATGAAATATCACTTTGTTGTGTGCGTGGTGGGATCACATCATCAGGAAGGCATAACATAACTGTAGGAATGAGCTCAGCTCAGGTCTAATGGGGACGTATTCTCCTTTTGGGATCATTGTAACCATCCAAATATCAAAAAGATTTCAAATAAAAGGTGATTTTCCACCTGGTGAAGAATAATAAAATTTGATTGCCCACCTGTTGCTCCTGGGCTCTGCAACTATTCGGTGGCTGCCTTGCTTTCTGGTAACAGATGCTTTTCTGAGCAATTTGAAACAGACTAGTTACTGCTTTTTCTTCCTTAAAATAATTGTCAGTGGGACTTCAGGATGTGCAATGGCTATAATATTATACCCAAAGGAAAGATAGGGACTCCAAGATCAGCATGAAATAGCAGTTGCAATAAGCGGTGTCTTGAGGAGTTGTTAATTTATTTACCCAAAGATATATTTAATCAGATCAAGCAAGTAAACCATTGGACTTACAAAAATTCTGTCTTGCTCATTAACAAAAGTAAAATGAGCAGCAATATTTTACTTTTAATATGCTGTAATGTCATCAGATAGTATCAATTTTCATTTATTGGATTGCTAGTCACTCTAATCCACAAGAACTTGACCCCTTTATTGAGGATTGGCAGAGTCATAGTTGCAGTGCTATCATTTGGATGTGGAATGTCCCCCAAATTCTCATATGTTAACGACTTGGTCCCCAGCTTGGCACCGTTGGGAGGTAGAGGAACCCTTAAGAGGTGGAGCCTGGTAGGAGGTCTTATGTCATTGAAGGCTTGAACTCAAAGGGGATTTTGGAGACCCCAGTCCCTTCTTTCTCTCTTTTGACTGCCATTCATGAAGTAAACAGTTTTGCCATCCTGCCACCATGATGTGCTGCCTCACGACAGGCCTTAAAGCAAAGGGCTAACTGATCGTGGTCGGAAACCTATAACACTGTGAGACAATAAACTTTTTTCTTTATCAGTTAATTATTTCAGGCACTTATTATAGGAATGGAAATCTTATTAACACATCGAGTTTAAGAATTAGGGCATCTTAAAAAAATTGTAGTAAAATGTAGAAAATCACTATCACAGAGAGTTCTGTGCCTGAGGTTCTGTTGACATCTCCCATTAGGTATTTGAAAATACAAACAATATTTTGTCAGTAATCAACATCCCAATCCAAGAATTCCCTTACTGCCTCCTAACTCTGTAAGCTGCCTGGTACCGAAAACCGGGAGGAAAAACTCTCGGAGGCAGAGTTAAGCTTTTACTACTTTTACTTCTACTTTCTTAGAGCTTAGAGAGGGAAAGAAAGATTTTTCTTCTTAGAGTCTTAGAGAGAAAGAAAGATAGAGCTTCTTTAGCTTAGAGTCTTAGTTAGAAAGATCTTCTTAGAAAGAAAGATAGAGCTTAGCTTAGAGAAAGATTAGAGCTTCTTTCTTCTCTCTTCTTTCTTCCTTCTTCTTTCTTCTGTCTTCTGTCTTCCCCGGGAGCCCCGGCCTAACTCTGACCAGTCATTACTTCTCTTCTGTCTTCTATCTGGTTTCTCTTCTGTAACCGCTCTGCCTACGTTCTGGCCGCTCTGATTCTTCTGACCGACCGAGTGACTGCCCGGCTGACTGAATTCTCCGTTCTCCTAACTCGGACCGCTTTCACCCGGTTATATACCTTCAGCTTTGCGGGTGCCTACAGGTGCGTCACATACATATCAGGTGGAACTTATGGCTTCCAGCTAGCTGCAACAGCCCTTCCTAATTAGGGCTCCTTCATAACTCATCTTATTTATAGCACTAACTATATTTGATATAATTTGCTGGTTTATTTGTTCCTGTGTATCTCTCACAATTAGACTGTAAGATCTTTAAGGAAAGAGACCTTCGCATCCTTTGTATTTTGGTATATCATTTGGTCATTGCCAATAATGCTATGTAACAAATCATCCCAAAATAGAGTAGACAGTGTCTAGCCACTTATTTTCATGGTTCGGTGGAGCAGTTAGGGTGTCTCTTCCTTAGGCTGTGGTGATAGAGACAGTCTTCTTCACACTGCAATTCTGCATGTCCAGATCTTCTCCATATTTTTCTCCTCTTCTTTTGAGAATCCATTTTTTCCTGTGATGATGGCAAGGTGTAAGAAGGCGAGAAGAACCCAGAGGCCTCCTAAGGTTTAGGTTCAGAACTGACACCTTGGATTTCCACCTACATGCCTTCCTTAGCCAAATCAGTTTACATGGTCAAGGAAAAAGTCAAAAAGAGGGAAGAACAGTGTTCCCTTGATGAGGCCAAGGCAAGGGTGTGGATGAAAGGCACAGTAATGGATTGGGACCAACCTTTTAAACTACCACTGGGGACATTGGATAATTAAATACATTCCCTCAATTCTATACTCCTCCGTATAGCGTGTCCTCAGTTGCGTGACTTTGAGAATTCTGTCATCAAGAGGTGAAATATTTTTCTCTACTTCTTAAATAGAAAATGGACTTGGTACTTGAATTGTTGCATTGATAGAAAAACAAGTGACAATAATGTATTTTGATTCTACATCTATGCCATGATAGGATTTGTGTGTTTCTATTCTCTCTTGGACCCCTAATGCTGCCATATCAATAAGTCTAAACTACCCTTCTGGGTGAAGAGAGGCTAGAGACTTGGTCATTGTCGTTGCCCCAGGAAAGCAACTGCCAGACACATGGGTGAGCTATGGGTGACCTGAAATTCCTGGTTAACTCATGTATTATCCATGGATGTATGAACATGTCCTTTTGTGGTTTTTTTTTTTTTTTTTTTTTTTTTTTTTTTTTGTACTGACAATAGGACACAGGCACTAAGCTACATCCTGGTCCCTTTTTTATTCTAAAATTTTGAGACAGGGTCTTGATAATTTGTTGAGGCAGGCCTCAAGCCTGCAACCCTCTTGTCTCAACCTCTGAGTGAGGAGTGTGATTATAGGTGTGTCCTTTTACAATCAACCAAGCCTGGCCCAAATCAGTAATCTAAGTTGGCCCATACAGTCATGAACAGAACTAATTGCTTACTGCTTTGAGCCAGTGGGGTTGGAGAGTTTGTTTTTTTTTTGTTTTGTTTTGTTTTAACAAATTAAGAGTTTGATTCAGAATCCAACATAGCACAGGGTAGAAACAGACTATTGAATGGTTCATAGAACTTTCTGAGTTGCATATTTCAGAAGCCATGAACTCTGTCTTTGGAAAGATGAACAGATATGCAAACACAACATTTTACATATTATATCAAGGGACTCATAGACCATCTGGGCCCATCAATGGACTCCAGTGAATTCTCATGGCCTAGCTTGAGCAGCCATCTGGTTGGCTGACAGACTTTTATGAGATTTGAATCCACAATCTGGAATCAAGGTACTGATTTTACCTTTTGGATATTCCAGATTCTTTCCATAACTAAACATTGATTAAAAAATAAAAAAACCTTTTTTTCCATTTATTCCTTCTCTGTAAAGACCTCTTCCTATCGAATTATCAAAGACTATCTTTATCCAGAACTTCCCTATGACAAATTATATAAATGCTTAAAAGCTCCTTTGTCTTATGACTTTCTGGCACACAAGGAATCCCTAGCCATGAAAAGGAAAACCTAATCAGTTCTTTGAAACACAAACCCTTGACTAGAGAACAAGAAACTTCTCAAGAAAACTCCAGGTATATTTCTTAAGTTAGTCTAGTTTCTCACATTTGTTCTGCATTCAGATATATTTTGAACATATCTGTAACTTCAAAATATTAAGAGCTTTGCTTATGAAGGATCTTACTGTTTTCCCTTTCTCTTCCTTTTTCTTGCATACAGAAAAAAAATCACCTTTTTATAAAATTTTGAGGTTCTGGTCTTACTGTTATAATAACTTTCACTTTAATGTTTGAAGAACTTTCTAGTAAAATCACAATAGGGAATTTTTAAAGTCTGATAACATAAAGTAAAACATATATTTTAGTTTTATTGAATCACATAATGACACAGGCAGAAGCTTGGTAATAAGTCTTCTACTGCAGAATGCAAAATTTCTAATTTTACCATAGTCCTGCAAAGTTGGCAAAGAAGAAATCTCAGGGCTCACCAGAAGGGCTGGTCAGTAGTGAAACCTGTCTCTTGGTTGTCTCCCTTGCCTTTTTAATCCCTGTACTAGAAGATTTTCCAAAAAATGCATATAGATCTTCAGTATCCTGAATTTTTTTATTTGCCTTATTTTTATTAGAAAATACAGTTTGATACATATTTTTCACAGTTTTATTTTGCTTACTATCCTGTTACATAAACATCATGTTGTAAATTACATTTCTTTTTTTTCGTAATTTTAAAATTTGTTCTAATTAGTTATACATGATGACAGTAGAATTTATTTTGACACATCATACATAAATGAAGTGTAACTTCTCATTCTTCTTGTTTTACAGCTTGTAGAATCATACCAGTAATCATATATGTAGACAGGGTAATAATGTCTAATCTGTCCTACTACCCTTTCAACTCCCATATCCTCTCCCTGCCCTTCATGCCCCTAAATCATCTGTGTTTCTTTTCAAAAGATTGAAATATTGATAGCTTCTACTTTAATGTAATGGACATTGTGGAAACATATTTTAGGGGATATAATAAAAAGATTATTATAATATTAAGCTGGGGCTTATGGCTTAACATTAAATTCTCAATGTATGCTATCAGAAAACATTATAAGGTAATTTTTTATTAACCTATGGTATTCCTTAAATGTGATATTTTTTCTGGACTTCACAAGAAATGGAAAAATATGTTGACCTCAATATTTTTTATATATCTATACCTGCCTATGCATATAACCTATAGTGTATAAAATATACACAGATGATATGTATGCTGTTATGAGTATTGATAAAAGGAATAGCTCTCAAGTACTGAAGTACTTTTTTTAATGAAAGGTTGAACTAAAATTGAAATATTTTAACTCATGCATTGAAGCTGATAATAAATGGAGGAAGACCAGTGTAGCAAAGAGAAGCTAATCAGGAGCCACTTGGGGAATCTGAGCCTAGAAAGTCACACAGATTGTCTAGGGATAGAAGACAGAAGCTTATCACATGATAAATACAATGCCCACCTAAAGTTGTCCCATCTATGACTTCCTCTTACTCTTCAAGTGGCATTTAATAGCTGTGTGGCTAGGATGTTCCCTACTGCTTCTAAGTCTCTGTTCAGAAACTCTATAGAATGCTAAGCAAGGTGGCCGAAGTAGTTTATTAGTTGATTAGTTCTTGCCAATTCCAAACATTTTATGAGATTCTTTCTCATCTGGGTCTGCTCAAGAATCACATTTATCTCTGGCATGAAAATACCAGAGAGTGGAGTTTCACACTCCCAAAGGCAATTAGAAGAACTCTGTGATCCTGTTTCCCAAGGAAATAAGCATAACTGATGAAACTTATTTTCAAGAAAGGGCCATTTAAATTCATGGAGATTATCCTAAAAGCACATAGAAAATTAAGAAACTTTTATTTAAGAAAATCAACTACAATTGGGTCAGAGCAATCTGAGTCTGTAGCATTTGAATCTTGATCCACTTCCCCCTCCTTCCTTTCAGCTCAACTTGATGGGAATTCCACTCTAGGAGGGGGAAATCAAGGACACAGGAATCTCTCTCTCGCTCAGCTCCCAGTAGAAAGTTATACTCTTTCTCTGGAAAGGCAACCCAGCAGAATTTCATACCTTTATCCATCTATGTGTTGTAGAGGTTAAATTCGAGGCAAGTGCCACCAAGAGGCTGGGGGTCCCATTCTTCTCCACCCAACCCCACTAATAGAACAGTCTCTTTCTTGGGTATGGTTTATGCTGGGACCCTAATGCCCTTGACCTAGTTTTTTTGGAGGGAGGTGGTTCCGTCGCATTAGCTGCCAACTGGTATAGGGAAGTCCTAAATTTACTCTTTTTTCTTCTTCTGAAGTTTCAATAAATCTCTGAAATGAAACTGACGATAGACAATAGCAGGAAAAAGAACCTGCTACTTTGTCGCATGCCTAAGCATGGAAGCCACACACATTAAATATGGAACTCAAAGAGGATAAGGATGGTTGAACCTTACACAGAGCTTAAAAAGGGAGTAGGGGATTAGGTTTGGGAAGGAGGCTACTGAAGGTTGTGAGGAGATGTGCAGCAAGCATTTGTCTTATTATGCAGATAAAGTCTTCGAGGTAACAGTTACCAGTAGAAATCTTTGTCTGGGCCAGGTGTCAGGTCCCCAGTCTCTTCTTCTTGTGAACATTTTTTCCTAGGCAGAAAGGGAGGTATTCATAAACCTCTGCCTGATTCCTCTATTTACTTTTTTTACTCTGAATGCTGAACTAATGTAAGTAAATGTGGATTTCTTTTTACAAAAGGACAGATTTTTCAGAGTCTTTCCTGTGTCTGTAGAAGCCTGCAGTTTCTCTGAATAACCAACTTGAAGTATGCCAATGAAATCTATTTGGAATAGGACATTCTACTTCCTCTTAGTGGGGAAATCAAAGACTATGGTTCTCACCCAGGGCTCTGCTCTAAAACAGAACAACAGTTCTTGAGAAGCAGCTCACTGTGCCCATTCTCTCATTCTAAAGGTGTGGCTCTGAAATGTCTGCCTAGGGGAAGAGGTAGACACTAAGAACAGAGAGCCCCAAATTCTTTCCAAAGGAAATGACTGTATTTGAAAGAGAGCACTTAAAACTTCTACCTAAGTGCACTCACAAAATCAGTGAGAAAGTTGGGGGAGAGCAATGAAGGGAAGGCTGGTCAGTACCTACCCTGTAGGTCAGGTTCGTTATGAGAGTACTGGAGAAAGGTTACTAAGATGAGTTCTCTGGGATCAGGACAAACATCAAAGACTGTTCTGGAAAGAAGAAAAGAAAGAGAGAGAGAGAGAAGAGAAGAGAAAAGAAGGGGGAAGAGAAGAAAGAGAGGAGAAAAGAGAGAAAGGGGAAAAAGGAAAAAAAACAACAACAGAATAAAGTCCTATAAAGAGTTCTGAAGTTAACCGGATTAGACTGTGGCAATAATCTATGCTTCAGAGTGTTGTTACAAACAATGATGCATGATCTAGAAATTGTTGGAGACTGTTGTCGGGGGGGAGACTGGAGAAAGAGACAGTCAAAATGGCCTGCTGAAACTACCCTCATCATTGAGTGACTGTGCATATACCCAAGGCTGCACCCTCTGAGGAACAATTTCAGGTTTTATGCTTTGGGGACAATTGACTTTACAAAAACAATCTAGGCAGCCACTAAACAAACAAGGAATCAACAGCAGCAGCAAGCCCCTAAAGGAGAGGTTCAGCATTCAGAGTTGCTATAACATATTGTTTATAATGTTTCCATATTTTTTTAAATATGACTCTTCTAAAAAACATAAAAGCATAACCAACAACACATAGGGGACAAAACAAAATTGCCTGTAAGAAAGTTGAGATGTCATATTTAAAATAAAAATGGATGAAAACAGTTATTATAAGTATGTTCAAGGATCTAATGAAATTACTCTTAATAAGCAAAATAAGCCAATCCCACAAAACCAAAGACGGAATATTTTCTCTAATATGCTAATCACAATAAGGTGGGGGCACTGGGGGAAAAAAATAGTATTACCTTAGATTAGGTAGAGGGAAGTGAAGGGAAGGGAGGGAAAAGATATAGGGATGGGAAAGATAGTGTAATGAAACAGGACATTATTACTGTATGTATATATGTGACTACATGACTAATATGATTCTGTAACATGTACATTTTGAAAAATGAGAAATTATATCCCATCTATGTATGATATATCACAGTGCATAAATGTATACTACTGTCATGTATAACTAATTAAAACAGATAAAAAATTTTAAAAAGAAAAAGAAGAAGTAAGGTATGGTGACAGAATCTCATCAATATAGAGAAAAAAAAAGTTGTTAAAAGAACCAAAAATAGATACTCTGGAATTGAAAAATAACTGAAATGAAAAATACACTAGACTTGACAATAGATTTGAACTGGCATAAAAATAATTTTAAAATTTAAAAAAGTATCTATAAAGATTATGCAGTCTGGAAAAAATGAAGAAAGTGAATAAAGTCTCAGAAAAATGTATAGCACTATTAAATACACCAATGTAAGCATGATGTGGGTACCATAAAGAAAGGAGAGAAAGCAACAGAAATTTTAAATAATAACTGAAAACTTTCCAAGTTTGTTCAATACACACATAAAAAAATTGTTCAATACACACGTTAACACACACATCAAAAACTCCTACAAACAGAATTAGTACATATATAAATAATCTACACATGCCAAAGGCAAAGGACAAATGAAAAAGAAATCTTGCAAGTGGCAAGAGAAAAGTGACTGCTCTTTTACAAAACAACTCCAAAAAGATTAACCATTGACCTTTTGGAAGAAATAATAAGGTGAAATGCAATAGGATTATGCATTCAATGTGCTGGAGAAAAATTCCAACACTATTTTATCCAGAAAAATGATATTCAATAAACGAAAATGAAACAAAGACATTCCCAAATAGACAAGACTGAAAGAATTTATTGTTAATCACAAACGAGTGCTAGAAATGCTAGAAATTAGCAATCAAAGAATTGGTAATGATTTTCTAGAAATACTAAAGTAAATTTTCATCAGGCTGAAAGCAATGATCATAGGCAGTAATTCAAACCTACATGAAAAAACAAAGAGCTCCGTGAAGGTAATTCCAAAAATAGTGTTTATGAATATTTCTTTACGTTTTTCCTCTTCACTAACTTTGAAAAACAATTATATAAAATAATAACAATTTTTAAATAACAATATAGAGGATTGACCGGAAGAAAAGTTGTACTGGAGTAAGACATAAAACCAAGTGAAATTTTTAAAACCACAAGAACAAATGATGAGATTTAGAAATAGTAAATAGAAAGATGCTGTGGTTTGAATGTGTCTTCCAAAATTTGTGTGTTGCAAACTTAATTCCCAGGGCCACAGTGGCAGTGTTGGAAGGTGGGGTTTAAAAGAGGTGATTAGATCACAAGGGCTCTACCCACATCAAAAGATCAATATCACTATCATGGAATTGGACTAGATAGCCCCCAAACTGGCTATTACAAAAGCAACCTTGACCCTTTCTTGCTCCCCTGTTCTCATCATCTCTTGCCCTTCCACCTTCTGCCATGGCATGACATGGCAGGAAAGTCCTCACCAGATGCTGTCACCATGCTATTGGTCTTCCTAAAGTCCAGAACCATTAGCCAAATAAATTTCTGTTCTTTGTACATTGTGAAACCTCCAGTATTCTTTTGTAGTATCAGAAAATGGACTAAGACAGAAGCTTAATATAGCAAATTCTTGGCAAGAGTTGTATACTTTTATATTTTTATAAACTTGCTCTTTTCTTACCTCTTAGCTACTTTAATAAATATTAATTTCTATAAATTCATATTTACTATAATATATTGTTAGGTTTTTAACCTATATAAGCGTAATATATTAGTATAAATACATTTATTCTTGTAAGTTGAGATATATATATATATATATATATATTTAAGTCCTGGAGAAAGCACAAAGAAAATAACTCAGAAAATAATTAAAGGTATTAAAATGCTACACTGGAAAATATTCAAAAGGGAAGAATAGAGGGACACAATAAAGATGAGAGGGAATAAGAAGTTACAAAGTACACATTTATTATGTGAGTGGATTAAGCAATGCAAAATAAAGGCAAGAATTAACAAAAATGGATAAAAATTACAGGACTGAACTATATACTGTTTATAGAAAAAGCACTATAGTTTTGATGACAAATGCTAGATGAAAGTAAAAAGATATGTCATGCAATCAGTAGCCATAAAAATATGTATGAGCAGATATTCAACCATAAAAGGGGATTAAGTTCTGATGCAAATGTTGTGCAACACAGTGAACTTTGAAAATATTATGGTATTTGAAAGAAGCCAGATACAAAAGATGTCATATTGAATCATTTTATTTGTATAAAAATATTCTAACTCAGTCTATAAAAATAGAGTATAGATTGGTGGTGGCCAGTGGCTTGGGGAAGGAAGACAATGGCCCCAACTGCTTAAAAAGTGTGGAGTTTTATTTTAGGGTGATGAAAATATGTTGGCACCAGATAGAGGTGAGATTACACAACTCTGTGAGCACATCAGATGTCAGTGAATTGTTCACTTTAACATGGATAATTTTATGTTACATGAATTTCACCTATATTTAAAAAATAAACTGCTTTCTGAAAAGGAATAGGCAGATCTTCGAGAAGTTAATTTTTTAAAATATTAAGAATTTTCTTATTCTACGTGGTCAATAGAACAATTATTTATGAGACTGGTGTGTCTGTGGTTTTGAGAGTTGGATTGATATTGTCAGTTTAGGAGTCAGAAGTCTCATTTTCATAAGTAAAGGAAGTTTCTTGTTGTAGACAATCCATTAATACTAATATCCTTACCTGAAAAATAATGAGTAGCAACCATAATTGTTCTACATACTTCACTGGGTGAGTTTAAGATTGAATGAGATATATGTACACCGCACTCTCGGGGGCAGAGTGAAGGAAAGCTTGATTTTTTTTGCAATGTGCTAAATAGAGAACAGCAGGGTAGGTGTCTTCCCAGTGGTACCCATGTTACCCAGTTCCAAGGTGACCATCTATTCTTTTAGCCCTACCATTAATGACCCTTGTTTTTGTGTCACTTGAACATTATTGAGTTGTAAACTATCCAAGGTGACCATCTATTTAGCCCTACCATTAATGGACCCTCACATTATTGAGTTGTAAACAGCCTCACCAGAAATGCATGTACAATTTTAGAAGTAAATAAATTTTATTTACTATATTTTCATTTAGAAAGTAAGGACTCATTTTGGAAATTGTTTTTAGAAAGATAAATGTGAAGAGTTTATTTGGCCAGATTCTTTTTTCCTTCTGAGGGTTTGCTTTAAAGGATTTAGAGCTGTTTTAAGACATATTTTAATGAAGAGTCTTCTGTCCTGGCTTCTTTTATTTTTCTAGTTTCCAGTAACAGAATGAGGTAGTTTATGATGTATTTTCCCAGAGTTACACATTTTGATCTTTTTAACGTGCTTTCTTCCTTTCAAGAGTAAATCAAGGAGAGAAACAACAGACTCTCTGGCTGCAACTGTAAATCTGATCTTGCCAGTGACAGGGTTAAATATCCTGAGTAGATTCAAGTTGTTATTTTCCTGTTGCCATTTTGAAAAGCACAGGTTTTCCTTGTTCTCAACCTCTAGGAGCTATTCTTGTGGAGATGTAGAGTCAGCTATATTTATTGTAAGACTCTCTTCTTTGATAATCAATAACTACCTAGTCCCACTTGGATATTGTGCCAATGTCCAAAAACGGATCATACTAAGCCTACCAGGCTGGAGTTATTTATTGACAGCCAAGCAGCAATGGCTTGGAGCTCAGAATAGCTTTCAGTGGGCAAGTCTAGTATACCAATAAATCCCCACTCTCAACTATTGTGTGATTTGAGACACATTATTTCTTGATGATTGCATACACTGTCTGCTCTTAGGTTGCTTTAAAAATATATTTGCTATTATTATAGAATTAACACATGTTCATTGCAGAAAAATCAGAAAACAAACCATATATCTATATCTATCTATTCATCTATCTGTATAAAATAATAGGATACCCCTCCAGTAAGAAATAATCAGCTATCACTTTGGTATACATGTCAACTTGAACACACACACTGCAAGAAGGCACAAAAGCTGGGTTGTTTTGTAATATACTTATTAATATATATACTGTAATATATGTCAGAATACATAATTAACATCTTTCCTTTAAAAAGTGTTTCTAGAATACTACTTTTAGTGACCAAGCCACATTCCATTATATGTGTGGGGTACATTTACTGAATCAATCTCTTGTTTTATATATTTTGGTTATTTTCTCAGGCTTCTTCAGGAAATGCAAACATTTACTTAATTCCTGAAGTGCTTTTAGAATAGAAATATGCTTTTTTTAAAAAAAAATGGGTCACCATTGATGACTTTTGTATATCTCTCCATTAAAAAAATGATGACACTTCAAGTGTCTTGAACTTCCTCCTGGGCTTCAGCTCTTATTGAAAGCATATTTCTTCCTCAGTGGAAAGTGAGCTCTCCTTAGCTTCATTATCTCAAACACATTTCCCCTTTTCATTTTCTGAGATCTGCTTTATTTCTACAGCCACCCAAGGAACATAGTAATTACATCTTGTTCCTTGTACCCTCTTGAGGTCTCAGTGAGTCCACTGATGAGATAGAACTTTTGGAAACAATTTAAAGTTGTCTGCCAGTGGGGGCATACTTGAGTATCACAACTCTAATTTCCTCAGTTATTTTTGAAAATTCATATTGAAAGTTGCTTTCTTTATGGTTAACAAATGTTAATGACTTTCTCTGAGGCTTATGGAGGGAAAGGATTTTTTTTTATTGCTTTTTCTTATAAACATGTTAAAACTAATGCCCAAGAAAGGTGATGTGTGTTTTTCTATGAGAACTTTTTCTGGAACTGAAAGTCTTATCTATTCAGAAGTACATAATCACATTTGTCCTCAAATATGGATAAAAAGAGTTCATAAAACAATTGGGAAACTATGACTTGGCTTAGACAAAATAATAAAATATCTGTAACAGATTGAGTGCTCATATAAGCATATACTTAGAAGGAAGGCAAAAACTGGTAGGATATTTAGTGGGAGGACTTTATAAGTCACCTAATGTAACCTATTTATTTTATAATCAAGGAAATCAAGCCCAAGAGATATGAAAAAAAAAAAACTGATTCAAAGTCACATAAAGTAATTATAACAAATTTTGCCTAAGTCAGAATCAGGGTCTTATTTCTTTATTTTCTGATTTTCACTTAATTGCCCACCCTTGTCCTATGAGATCCAATTGTACACTACCATGTAACTCATGCCACAGAAAAAGGCAGTTGCATTTTCCAATTTCTAGAAAGCCAAAGGAAGCTTCAGGAGGAGGTAAAGTATACTGGTCATGACAGTAATGTACCAAACAGTTAAGAGTGTGGACTTCAGAGCCAGCAAAATGTCAAAATCTCTGTTCTATCACCAAAGAGCTGTGTGATCCTGGTCACTTATTAGTCTTTCCATGTCTCCATTTCCTCTGCTTAGTAAAATGCAAGTAATAATAATAATGACAATAATCGAAGTAATATCTATCTCACAGGATTGTGAGAGTTGAGTGACTTGAAGCATTTGGAATGTGCTCAAATAGTCGGCTCAATGCCTGTCAGACTCGTTGCTACTGCTCATTCTTTGCCAAGGTACAGGGAACTGAACTCTAAACTGATATGGTCATGAATAATTAACCCTGCTCCTCAACTGAATAACCTAGGTGTGACCTAGGTTAAGTTACAAATGTCTTTAAGTACCAAGTTTCTTCTTCTATGAAGTAAATACAATAATAAAATTCATCATATGAGAGTTAAATGACATATTCCATGTAAAGTGTTTAATAAAGTATCTACCAAATATCAAACACACACTAAATATAGTAATTAATATTATGATGATAATTAATTGTAAACTAAGTTTTTGCAAACCAGGATTCTAAACACCTGTAATTATTTTTAGCCTTAAATTATATAATATAGTTTTTTCACAAAATGACATTTGAAGGCCATGTGTAGTTGCCGTAAGAAAACAAGCAGAAAATAGGCCATATGGTAGGTAAATTACATTGGATTTCTCTACACATCACCGTGCCCAGAGCTCTGCATGCACTAAGAGTGTCAAACTGCTTTTTTATTTTGATGATGATGGCCTGTGATACTTCATGTTCAAGGCCTTGCCAATGGCATCTCTACATTTAAAGAGGACATCACATCGGGTGAGTGGGTACAAGGTTGTTCTAATTTTAACAAATACTGGTCTCAGATACATTCTGCAGCAATAAAACAACTGCAATCTATTTATTGCTAACTAAATGGGACCAAAGCCATCAATCATTTTTAATTTGGCTTAGTTCCTATGCTCATGACTTTTAGAATCTAAGGGTTATATTTTTTTTTTTTCGCAAAAATTGAAGGACGAAAGATAAATTTGCGTTTTCCCTTCTGATTCTTATGCTGCCCACCAGGATCCATTGGGGAATGGGAAGCTTTTTGCCCTCCCTCCTTCCTAATTGGAAATGTTCAAACATCAAAGGGTGGACATGATGCTTTAAGCATTTCTGGTCACAAAGAATGTGTCTGCTTGAAGCCCACTGTTGAGACAGTTTTAACACTAGAATAATTAATGTTTTAGCTGGGATACTCATTCCATATTGCTTCTGGCTGTGAATTTTGATTAGATGCTAAGAGAAGAGGATTTCATTAGCAGCTCACCAGAGACGTTGTTATTCAATTGCTACAAAAACAAATATGGTTCTTTGTGGCTAAATGTGATTGCCCCTGACTTGTTTTCTTTCCCCATTTTTGACCCAGCTGGTTGGTTGCTACCGTAATAAAAATGGCAATATTTGAACTCCATTAATAGCAGACTTGATTAGGGCATGAAGGTTATCCGCTTACGTCATCAGATTCTCTTCTGGAAGCTGCCTTGACCCTGGAACTACTAATCACATTACTGGAAGAGACTCTTGCCTTGATTTATCATTGCATAATGGCTCCATTACTTAGTTCCAAAATAAATTACCCATCACTGCTTGTTTTGTTTTGCTTTCCTTGAGTAGGTCAAAAGAGGGTCCCAACCAAAGGCTAAACAAGATTGAATTCTTGATCATTCTCCAAATTTTAGCTTGTATTATTAAAATAGTTTTACTTTTCTTTACTTTTCCATATTAAATTTTTGTTCCAATCATTACCACAGCAGCACATTCAGAAAATCCATTGGAAGTGAAATTAGTTATTTTAAGGGCATACCCCACAATGGTTGTACTCTATTAAAAAAAAAAAAAAAAAAAAAAAAAAAAAGCTGGGGGAAATATCTAACTTGGATCTCTCTTCAGACAAAGTTAATTAGAAAGATGAATTTGTAGGCTAGAGGTTCATATTCATGACCATTTTATTTATATAACATATTCTTCTTTGTCTAATGTTACTTCTGCACAAATTTTTTAGGTTCTGGCATTATGATATAAAAGGGGTTTCAGTTCATTTTGTTTCTTCAGCAATACAATGCTGTTGATTCATGAGGACCACCTTTTGAGTTTATTTTTCTTTGAAGGAGCTTAATAGCTAAGAAATGTAACAGAGGATAATAGTTGACTTTTATTGTGATATTCATCTCCACCTGTAAAGAAAGCAGAAAAACACTTTATTCAGTCATGCTAATCTATCAGCTGCTTTATATGGCCAGCTCTAGCATTGTAAGTTCCAAGTTGGCACAGAAGTAGCTGAGAAGAGCCTATCTGCTCAAATTCAGGAAGGGCTTTTACTAACCCAGTGAAGAATTCATCAGTTTTAAGAGGGAAAGCTAAAACTGGAAGAAACAGATGGAATTTAATAGTAAAGAAAGCAGTAATTAACTAATGATAATAGGTAAGATTTGTTGCAAGCTTCCCATACGCCAGATACCATACTAAGCACTTCACCTGTATTTTGTCATCCAGCCTAGGAGTACATCCTCAGAAAGCCATAATATAAGTTTTTTTTTTTTTTTTTTCTTACAAATACTACTTGCCACACTGTGGGAATGATTGGCTTACTTCATTCTAGTCAATGAACATGGTATATCTCTCTACTCACTGAGGGCTATAATTTGTCAGCAATATTCTCCATGTAGAATTCAGCAGAATTCCATATAGAGAAGTTCTACATCTTTTTAAAGTTTATTCTTAAAAATTATTTTTTGTTATACTATAAGTGAATTGCTATTCTAACTTCAGCTGTCTTATTTCTTGCTTCTGATAGAATTGATTTTTCTATATTAACCTTGTATCCAGTGACCTCACTAAATTGACTAGTAATTTTTGTATAAATTTTTGTATGAAGTTATTTTTAGGTAAACAAACATGTTACCTGCTAAACAGATAACAGTTCTATTTCTTACTTTCAGATTGCAGTGCATTTTATTTATTTATTTATTTACTTATTATATTATCGCAGTGGTTAACAACTGGGGGTGACTTTGTTCCCCAAAGGGATATTGGTAATATCTCATTTTTTTGGTCCACAGTCTAGTTCTTGCTGTTTTTATGTGGTGGGTAGAGATCACAAATGCTGCCTAATATAATACAATGTACAACATAGTCCTCCACAACACAAAATCATGCAACCCAAAATGCAAATAGCACCATTATTGAGAAACTTCCTTTTTTTCAGTGGCTTTATTGTTGAATAAAAGCAATAAGAACATACATTCTTACCTTATTTCCCTTCTTAGGGAAGAAAGTATTCAAGTGCTTTATATTTTACCGTTAAGTACAATATACAGTAGGCATTTTGTAGATTTTTTTATTAAATTTAGGAAGCTTTTTACTCTAGTTTGAGGAGAGTTTTAATCATGGATGTATGTTGATTTTTGTCAAATACTTTTTCTACTAAGTTGATAATGATTTTTCTCCCATAATCTCAATTTATTGAATTAGATTGATTGATTTCTAATTGTAAAGTCATCTTTGCATATGTGAAACTTGGTCATTTTTAAAAGCATATTCTATATTTGATTTTCTAATATTTATTTTAGTTCTATTTGGTTCTTCAAAAATAATTTCTTTAATGACTGTATTTGGTCAGAAACATTGCACACTTTCCACACTTTTAATTCTTTAGATATTTCCTTTGCTTTTTCATCATATTTATAATAGTTGATTTAAAATCTTTTTCTTTTTCTTATGCTACTGCTTTTTGGGCTTTCTCTAGGCAGTTTTTATTGATTGATTTCCCCCCACTGCTCATGTATGGGTAATGCTTCCTTTCTCTTTGCATGTCTCATAATTTTCTGTTGAAAGCTGACCACTTTGTGTAATATACCTCTGAGTTATATTATAGTGACTATGAGAGAGATATTTACTCTGGGTTTTTGTTGTAGCTTTTGGTGTTGTTTGGGTTATTTTTTTGTTGCTGTTAGTTTAATGACCTTCCTTAACTAATTTTATGTAATCTGCATTATTATTATTATTATTATTATTATTGTTATTATTTTGGTGCTGCAGTCAATGAATTCTCTACTCAGATATCTTACTAATCTGTTAATGATTAGATGGAGCATTCTCAAATGCCTTAAACCAATGTCTCCCTTTGCCTAAGGGCTCTGTCTGTTGGGAGCATTCTTTCTAATCAGGACAGTTCTGAGGGGTGGGGCTTTCTGTGGAGCTCCAAATCTTTTCTGCCCCCTTTAATGCTTGCTAAATTACTATTTTTCACCAATTTTATGCTTTCAAAGTTATTGGTTTTCAAGGCTGCTATGGAGTTGGGGAGAGGGTATTGTGAGTTGGGCAAGTGAACATGCCATATAGCTCACAGTTAGTATATTGAGATTTGACCATTTCCATCCCCCCCCCCCGAATAAATGCTCATCTGAGTGCTACAAGACTTTGGCTAAAATTTCCAGTTATGAAAAAGCCTATTTCAATAACTTTTTCCAATGTTCTCATTGTTTTTATGAAGTAGCAGATATTGGAGATTTTTCCTTTCTCATTCCTAAAAGACTCCTTGACTATTCTTGAAGGACATTTTTTTTGCTAATAAATTCTTGTGTTGAATTTTCCCCTTTTTAAAAGGATTGTGCTTTGGCCTCCATAATTTCTGATGAGCAATCCTGGGATTATTATTTTTTTTCCTATTTGTGATTTTCTATGTTTTAAATATTTTTCTTTTGACTTCAGTTTCTTACATAAGTTGACTATGATATGTCAGGCATGATTTTATTCAAAAATTACCTGATTATGTTTGGTTGATATTCTTAAATTGGCAAATTTGGGTTGATTACCAAATTTGGTAAAATTTTTAGTGCTATTTCTTTTATGCTTTTAAAAAATTCTCATTATTTTTCTTTTCTCCCCTAAGACTCCAACTAGCTCTTTATTAGGCCTTCTAAAGTCACTCCACTTGTTATGGGACAGGCTACATGGGCAATGACCAAACAGACTCCACTTTGCCCTGAGACTCCAAGTCATGTTGTCATTTAAGAAATGCTCTCCCCCAAAAAAAAAAAAAAAAAGAAATGCTTCTCCCAGGGAAAGCCCCACCTCTGTACCCATCAACAGTTGCTTAGCATAGCATGTTTAGCAACACAAAATGGCAATTCTTATACATTGTAAAAGTGTTCTGTCTTTGGTTCCCATTTTCCTTAGACAATGTACCTTGTCAGAGATTGAGTGTCTGGATGTTAGTAACCATTCTTTGACTTGTACACAACTAGGGGTGTTTTGACCCACTTCCTTTCTACTTGCTTGCTGCTATGCCAATCTGGAAAGTCCCGTGGGAAATACCAATGTATCCATTGCAGTGTCTCGTTAACTGCCCAATTCAGCTTCTGTACCTGCTTGCTTACAGCTATGTCACCCCAGATGTAGTTTTTGCCTTTAAATATCCTAAAATGTTCAGGCTTGGGGCTGTTGCTTGCAGAGATAATTATGGGTCCTGCAGGGAGTAGTCATGGGCCATCTGGTGAATAAAGACTCTTCAATTTGGACAAAACTGGGACTTGGTGTGTTTTCTGAGTGACCCGCCCCACAACACACTGATCCTGGAGGTTTTGATAATTTCAAAAGTATATTTTCTCTCTCTCCTATTTGGTTTCTACTTTTTTGTCTGTTTATGATTATCTGTTTAGTCCCAGCCACTAAATTTTTCTATAATTTTATTCTATTTGTATCACATTTTTTAAAACTTCACTTGCATAGTTAGAATAGCTACTTTCTTTCTTTTTTCCTTTTTTTGTCTGTTACATCTGACATTAGGAACAAGTCAGTCTCCAAGGCTCTCTCAGGAAGTTGTCTTTTATATTCTATCCAGAGCTTATTGCTGTTATTTGTAAGAGCATAGGTTTGTTATCTATTTTCTCATCCATGGAAGACATGGAACTCTGTGGCTTGATTTTTGAATCTCCTTTCTCCCAAGAGTTACGATTAAGCATGCACTTGTGTTTTGCTGTCTCCCTCCTACTTTTAGAATCAGCTACAACTTTGGTGCAACCAACCTGCTAAAGTATGGGTCTGGAATAGGGTTGGGCTCTGGGTGATATGTGTTAGTGCTGTCAGATCCTCATGAGGACAATCCTTTTGTCTGGGGGTGAGGGAGGTCAGGGAATTTGGGCCAATCAAATAGTTTGGAAGGACTCTAAGCAGGTTTTGCACTTTCCATGTCTACCATCTATTCTTCTGCAAGAGCAGAATAAAGGCTTTATTTAGTTGGTATCAGCATTTATGTCCTGGGTTGCCTCTGATTATTAGAAGTGCAGCAACCATGGGTTACTCTCTAAGTGAAAGAAACACTGTCGAAGCTTGAACGTAAAACAAAACAAAAACAAAAACACAGAGCTCTTGATGCTTATGAGAAGTGAAATTCTTCATTCCAAGGCTGAGGAAGTCAGACTGATGTAGATAATATCATTCTTTCCCTTCCTCTCACCCCTCCCATTTGGCTTATTGCCTATACAAGAAGTCTTGCCTGGTGTAATTATATAGGCCAGATCAATAATGAAAATGAATCTGCTACTGCTAATGTAATAAAGTTAATAACTGACTTAAATTATGCAGTATTGATTCTCAATTTCCTTTCGTTTGACTATTTCCATATGAATGCTTGTTTCAAAAAAGGTAATATTGTTCAAAGCCAATTCTGAAGTACTGCTGTATACACACACACATATTTATGTATGTGTGTTACTTGCACATACGTATTTGCACATGTACACATGCATACATATGTATATGGATATATGAATATTATACACATACATATACATACAGGCACACACACACACATATAAATGCATATTCCATACACATATACACATATGTATTTCAATTTTCTAATGAGTCCTCAAAGAAGGATCTGATTATAGGAAAACAATAATCTGCTTCTTATGATGGAAATTCAGTGACAAGAATGGGCAAAAGTAAAAATTCTGCTTGTTTCTGTGCTGATATGATGACACAAAGGAAAGTTTTCTCTGGAAAAGAAAGCAAGAAGGATAGAATAAGACTTGGTATTATAAAGCAGAGAAATTGAAATAAGGATGAAACATAGTGACCAAAACTACTAGAAACATATTTGTAGTCAAAAGTTCAATTTGTCAACTTGATGCAGCAAGATAGCACACAAACCATGGGGACCTCAGCAAGAGGAAAGAAACACGGGTTTGTGGTTGGGATTTTGCTAGTGTGAGTGATTTGGGGAAATGAGTGGAAAAGCGAGGAATGGTTCTAGATTGGGTGCTGTAGGAAGCAGAAGCAATTTGATGATGAAGGTATCTTTATTTCTTTTCTTTTTTGGTACCAGGAATTTTATTCAGAGGCACTCAACCTCTGAGCCACATTCCCAGCTCTATTTTGTATTTTATTTAGAGACAGGGTCTTGCTGAGTTGCTTAGAGCCTTGCTTGCTATGTTTCTGAGACTGGCTTTGAACTGTGATCCTCCGGCATCAGCCTCCAGAGCTGGTGGTATTACAGGCATGCGCCACTGCGCCCAGCTGAAGGTACCTTTTCCCCTTGGATTTTTAAAGTCCTATTGAGACATAATTTACATAATGTACTACTAACCTATTCAAAGCATACAATTCAATGATATTTAGGATATTCACAGCAAAAGACTGAATATACATATGAATAATAGCCAGACCATAAATACCAATGGAATTCTGACACACATTCTGCAGCCAACAGTTCAGGAAGCCAACATATTAAATATCATAACCAGCCCAGGAAGTCAATCTACTTTCTATGTCAGACTTGTAGGAAATCAGACTACCATCTCTAGTAAACAATCTAGGAAACCAAATATAATGTATAGCCTCTATAAAAATCAGTCCCAAATGGTCAGAATTTGATTAGCAACTGATAGTCTCCCTAATTTTTGCCCCTACTTCCAACTCAGTACCAACCAGAGAAAGTCATATGTGCAGCCTTAAATAGTCACATAGAATGCTGTCAGCTTCCTCATGCCAGGGGGCTCTAATCTGGCATACCTGGAACCTTTTCTTTTTAAGTGATGAAGCTTTTCCACCTCTCAGCCTTTGAGTCTCTGCTAAACATAAGTGATGGTGGCTGACCTCCCTTGCCACAGCAAGCTCTGAATAAGTAGAATTTTTTGTTCTCATTTACTACCACCATAGATATGAGCAACTATCATCACAATCAATTTTAAAACATTTTTATCAATCTCCAGTGATACCCTGGACCCTTTAGTTATTACCCTCATTGCTCCCCAAGAACAAAGCAATCACTAAACTATTTTCTATCTCCATAGATTTCCCCATTCTGAACTTTCATATGAAAAGAATCATATGATAAATAGGTGGCCTTTTTGACTGGCTTATTTTACTCAGCATAATGTTTTCAAGATGCATCTATGTTGTAGAATATGTTCATAACCAATTCCATTCCTTTATTATGGATGAACAATATTTCATTGTATGGATATACCAATTTTGTTTATCTAGTCACCCTTAAATGAACATTTGAATTATTTTTGCTTTAGGGCTATATGGATTAATGCTGCTGTAAAGATTATGATATCTTAACAAATTTTAATTTAGAAGTCAGAATGAATGAAGTGAAGCTAGAGTTGTCATTGGTAAAAAAGCAATAGTGACTCCTGTCAGCAGGGAAAGAATGGTGTTCAGTTACTTGGTGATAGTATTTTACCTGCGTCTTTGTTTTATATTTGGACATGAATACTGAGCCAAAATGTTTTTGTTTTCACACAGTGACATCATCTGCTTATTGTTGGGATAGTTGCCAGGTTCAGGACAGGTTTTCTACTTTCTTGCTCTTGGAGATATGTATGTATTTGTTCTTGCAAGCATAATGATACCCTAGAAAAGATGTCAGTGAAAAATGAACTCAGAAGCTGCAGTATGGTATAGGAATGGCACTAAATTTGTTTGATATTGAAGGAGATATTTAGCAAGGGGAAGGTGAGACCCATAGGCAGGCAAGTTTCTGCTCTGCACCAGGGAGTCTTGCTGAATAACTTCACTGTTTGCAGATGGAGTTTGCTGCCAGGAAGCAAGTAAACTTCTTATCTCCAGATGTGTTTAAATGAAAGACAGCTGTCCCCTCTTGGTGATTTTGTTAAGAGATTTGGACAAATAGTAGAACCTCACCTCAAGATATCTTCAAAGATGTTATTACCTCCAAACACTCTGAAGTCACTCCTCCAGAGATGCCCCACACCTCCCAGGGCTTCTCACCTCTTTTCTCCTTCAAGGACAGGACCTCTCGCTGGCTTAGATTTTGTGGAGTTATAAACAAAAGGAGTGGAATCATTTCTTTTTTCTCTGCAAGAATGAGCAGTGATCCTAACAATTTTCTTAATATTGATACGTATTAGAATATATTTAAAAAGAAACACAATGATAAATCCCTGGAGAGAAGCTCAGACAATACCAAGCCCCACACTCTGCCTGGGTGATAGCTATTTTTTAAAACAGTTGTCCATTATAACTGCTCAGGATTGTCACTTTGGCTTCTATCAGCTCCAATTACATGACCGTTCACAAATCTAGAGACAATGGAGAATAGTGTTTTGTTTTTGTTTTTTATTCAAATGGGTGGTGGGGTGTATATGAACATGTCTGGATCCAGATTAAATAAAGTGAATTTGACTCTGTTGGCCTCTTTGTTCATCTGCATGACTGCAGCCACCAGTGTTCCACTTCATGAATGGGGTGTTCCAGATCTTGAAGTTGCTATAAAGATGTACATTCAAGACAAAAAGAAACAATAAGCCATGACAACTGGACAATTACTTATTTTATTAGTTAATTTTTACGTGGTGCTGAGGATCGAACCCAGGTCTTCCAACATGCTAGGCGAGCGCTCTACTGCTGAGCCACAACCCCAACCCATTAATATAAATAACTGTGTTCTTCCTACTGCCACATTTTCACAAAAAATAATAATATTGTCTGGTTGAATTTTAGCCTTCTATATTTAAAAATCTTGTTGCACTTTCTGTGAGGTAGTAACTTTTGAAGGAAACTGACAAGGGGCACCCAGGAAAACTTAGAATTCCTCATTATTGTCAGAATAAGAGCAAACATTTATCTTTGTTCCAGCATTTGGGGTTCCCTATAATCTGATTCCAACTTGTATTTTCACACGAATAATGATGATAACGATGATAATGTTGATGATGATGATAATAAGAAGAACATTTATCAAGTATTTTCTGTTCCAAACACCATGTAAATTCTTTCATTAGGATTCTTTTATCTGAATTCCACAAAATGACTAAGAATTAGGGAAGCAATATCACAGGTGTTCCTTGACATTCCATGAAACCTACGTGTGTTGATATGAAGAAGAAATGTTTTCTTTGCTCACAGTTTTGGACGTTTCAGTTCATGGTTGATTGGCGCTCATGCTCTTGGGCCTGTAGCAAGGCAGCACATGGGATAGCAAGCTGATCACCTTGTGGTGGGTGGGAATAAAAGGAGAGGAGGAAAAGCGGGCACACCACAGTCTCCTTCTAGAGCACACCTTCAGTGGCCAAAAGCCTCCTACTTGGCTTCACATCTTACAGGTTCCACCATCTCTCATTAATGTCACTTCAGGAATCAAGAGTTTAACACATGGGCTTTTGGAGAACGTTCCAGATCCAAACTATAGCGTTGTTGTACGTTGAAATACCAGAAATTAAAAATGCGTTTAATAAACTTAACGTATCACACACACACACACACACACACACACACACACACACACACACATCATAGCAGAGCCACACAACACAATGCAGAGTACCAATTGCTCCCCTTATAGTCACATGGTTGATTGGGAGCTATGGTTTGCTGTCCCTGCCCAGCATCATGAGAGGGGATTATACCTCATATGGTTATCCTGGGGAAAAAAATCCAAATTCAGAATCTGAAATATGAGCATGTTTCATTTTCACACCATCATAACATCAGAAAATAGTAAGTCAGACTTGCAGGCTCAGAGAAGTTAAATGATAATTTCCCCAAGATTACACAATTATTAAATGGTGAATTTACATAAATTCACATCCAGATATGACTTTAAAGATTATTCCTTTAACATTTGTATTCTATTCTACTTACAACCTCTACTTTCCAGGAAGATTTTCCTCCAGTGTATGTGTTCTATTCCCCACATATTATAAACTCTCTGTTCTTTCTGTCTCTGCTCATGCCCTGTTCACTGTCTCTTCTTCAGTCCATTCAGGAGCTCACTTTCCAATTATTCCACTAGGAGAGCATTATGGATAATGTTCTATTTAGGAAAGGAGTTTCAGCAATTGACTGAACAATCTCTGAAGCATAACCCATGCAAAACCTATGGTCAAGACAATGCATACACAAAACTCCAGCAATAGTAATTGGCACAGTGACAACTGAGGAGGAGAGGGTGTCCCAACAATGGGCAAGAACTAATATTTACCACGTGGGTTGACTTACTCTTTACACCTTTGGACCTTTGGGTAAATCTGTCCCTTGAGTTTGGGATGAGATCTATGAACATGGCCATAGTCATGGGCTGTTACCTCTGTGTTGGGCAAGTGAGACTGTGGCTTCTGTTTTTCACTCGACTCTGTTGCCTCCTTGGCTGACATGCTTAAAAGAAGCAGGCTGCCATGTTGGAGAGGCCACTGCCAAGGAGCTGAGGGTTGATTATGGCCAGGAGTCATCTAGGAATGAGGCTCACAGTCTTCAGATGAGAATCAAACCCTGGCTGACACCTTGATTGAGGTCTCCTGGAGTCCAGGTTTCAAGTGCAGGTGTGTCTGACTCCAAGCATTCTGGACTCTCTCTTTACTTCCTCCCTCCCCCTCCCTCCCTCCCTTCTTTCTTTTTTCTAATGGTATTTTCTTTCTAGTTTATAATAGAATCCTCCCAAATTTTTTAATATTTTTAAAGATCTCTTTAGACATGAACACATGATAATTATACATTTCTGTTGCTCTGAAGATCAGATGAGGTATAAGAGAAGAAGGGCAGTATTTACTGATTAATATTTCCCTTCAACATGTTACAAAGGAGTAGAGGAAAGAAAGGCCTGATCAGTACTGTTGTGGAATTTTCTCTTTGAAATGATTGTCATGATCTCTTTAGTCTCAGGTCAACAGATTTATTTCCTCAGGAAGGATTTTGCCAAACACATCAGTACAGATGATTTTTTAAAAAACTTATAGCTGAAGAAGTATAATGAATATTTAAGAGGCTGGGATGTTTGAGTGACATTGAGTTCAGCCTTTTGCCCTTTCTGTTTACTGCTGTTCACTGTTCTTTTTTACTGATGCTGTACTTGATTGAGCTAAATCAAAAAACTGTAAACAATTTATTTTAGCACAGAGCCAATTTCATCTCCACTGCTTTCCACAGGTGTGTTTGTCTTGTTGCAACCTTGAGTAGAAGAAAATATTTCCACTGATCAAGTTGAGATGTGATGAAACATTTGATGATTATTTCCTCAGGGAAAAAGTGCAGTCACTATGTCTTGTAATTTGAAAATATAAGCTTCAAAAATATTTTACTAGCTTGCAATTTCCTGTTTCTGAAACATTAATATGCTTATAGCTCAATTACAAGAATGCACTTTTGTATATATGTTTAATTGTGATGAATTGAAAATATTTTGATCATAACACTTCATACTGAATTTAAATATCATTAATCTCAGAGGGTGATGAAAAGTGACACTTTCTCTGTAAGCATGACCCTTCCCACAAGTCTAGAATTCTTATTCAATTACTGTTCTTTTTCCCTCTTCTAATGGCTTGTGCATTTATTCTATCTCATGAACAATTGCAATTGAGGATGACAGGTTCTGGGGGCTGATTCACAAAAGAACCTTCCACTCTGCCCTGACAATGAACATTTTCTTTGAATTAACCATTGCCCCGGGCATTCCACTTTGGAAAACCTAATCAGTTTGCCTGTAGGAGGTGTTAATGTCTGTTGAAGTATTTCATCAGATAGGACTGGAGAGTGAAGTTAGTCTAGTATAGTTAAACCTAAAAGGAAAAAAAAAAATGCAGAAAATTTAGATTTCTATTTCCTTCCAGCTCTTAAAATCATCTTTCATTTTTAAAAATTGAAATACAACAAATAAATCCTGAATATTTGCCAGCAAAATGAAGTTTTGTGCCTCGAAGTATTAAAGTAGGTAGTAAATGCAACATTTTGTAGATTCCAATTTATTCTTTGCCTGAGACCTTCCACATGTAACATTCCACAGGTTTGTGAAAATTGCTCCAGCATAGATTTTGTAAATATAACTTAACATGAAACATAAGCACATTATTACAGTCACCTACTTTCTACGCTAGTCTTAATCTAAGTCCAATTTTGCATGCATCCACCCCAGCCTTGCATTTGGGAGGAAACAACAGACCAAACACTGCAATAGCAAACTACAGAATCAGAAGCCAAGTCTCCCAGCATTTGAAGAACAGTGATGGATCACCAAACACTCATGCCATTAACACTAGGAAGAATGCATGTGTGTGTCTTGTTTTCCAAGGAAATGTGAACGTGCCAACTGATCTAACTGATCTTCCTTTGGGGAGGGAGAATTTATATGTTTGGTTAATGTTTATGGATTTAAAGGAATTCATTTTTAATTTTTTTTTTACAGATAACTTTATCCCTGAATGTCTGAATTAAAACTTTAAATTGTCAGGATAATCCTCAATGCATTAGGGACTCCCCTCTTGCACCCTCTGTTTAACCCACTGCTGCAGTAATACTGATGAAGAGCCCGTCTCATCTTACTGGTTCTGTTCTCCCTGGCTTCTTCCACATTAGGATATAGCACAGATGGAAGTCCTCATGTCATTAGAGGCAGTCACTTTAAAACTGACCTCATCAATCTCATCCATACATTAGAGACACTTTAAGAATTTCTACCCCAGAGACTTCATCTTTATAGTTTTGTGACTGTGTGTGCACCCAGGTGAGAAGTTTCTGAGCTAGAGAGGCAAAACTAGGGAAGTAGATGTGTTATTGTAGAATGGATAGGACAGCTCGGGGCACTTCACTGAAAACCTGAAAGTAGATTAGATTTATAACCTGCTTACAGTTATTTAAGCACACACAGCTCATGCAGATCAATATTCTTACGAACATAACCAGGTTGGTGTTTCTCCTTCTAAAAAAGGAGGCTGGATTGATGGAGAGCCCATTACTTCCAAATTTAATCACCTCAAGGCAATTAAAGCAATTTTGTGTTTTCTACTTTAGTGTTCCCCTGAAACGACAGCATCTGGAAAACTTTAATTACCTTTTCAATTCAGTGAAAAGCACAAAAATGGCAAGTTTGGTGAGTAGCAAAGGCTCTTTTCCTTACTGATTTTCTGATTTCTTGACAGTGGTGCTCTGGTTTATTTTCTGTTAGTGGTAGGTGAAATGACAGGTGTTTGGGCTCTCAGGGAATGTGCAGATGAGATCCCTGAGGGAAGGTCACCACGAGGAAGCTAGCCTGAAGGGCAATTGGTCTTTCATATGGACTGCCATTCCACCATGAATCTTGACAGCATGGCTTCAGCTGACTTTTCCAGCCCCTTGCTCTTTCTTTATCAGAACTTGCTATCCAACTAGACCTTGAAGGAGACTAATGCCTGTCATTTACCATTTAAACCCTAGGTCACTGGGACTGCTCTGTATGGACAGGTACTGTCCATTCCATTCTGAGGTTGGGAGAGATTACATATTGACATGGTGAATGTTGTATTGTAGAAATTCTGGCTTTCCTCATTGCTCTGAAGAATGTTGATGCTTTTCTATAGAACTTAATAATCAAATTGCATCTTTTCACACCTGTGGAGGGCTGGAGCTAAGTTCTCATTTCAGTTCTGCTTTAATTAGACATTACTTCAGTTTTCCCTATACATGTGTGGTTTAGAAATCTTGGAAGACCTGGGCTGAACTCAAAACACACTTGGGTTATTTTTCTCTGCTCTCTTTCTCTCTTCTGAGGTTGCCACATAACTTTCTGGTGGAGCTGGTTGCCTTGATGCCTTGTCTTTTGAAGTATGGTCACTTGTTTGCTGCCACCATAGTGACTATGTCTGCCTTAGGGAATAGTTGCAACAACTCACATTTTAACAATGACTTGCTCCAAATTTAAACTTCCTGAAATTTGCCTTTTTCAAACAAATTCTGGGCTTGGGGAATATATCTCAGTGGTAGAGTGCTTGCCTATAATATATGAGGTCATAGGTTTGAACCTCAGCAATATTACAAATTAAAAAAAAAAAAGAAAACCAAAAAACCAAAAATAGATCCATTAAAAAAGCAGAGTACAAATTCTTCATGTAGTTGTTTTTGTTTTTATTATGTTTTGTTCATAGATTAGAGCTGTTATTTGCATAATTATCAGTGAGATAGGTACATACTCTTCCATTCTGGAAGTGGAAATCTCTACCTGAGCCCTAGTAAAATTACTTGCTCTATAATATATGTACAGCAAAGTGAATGAAGAACAGGGGTAATGCTGAAAAGTTTTCCAAAATAAGCTCACTGTTAGTTTTCTTTTACTGTGGCAAATATCTGAGATTATCAACTCATAAAGGGAAAAGATGTATTTTGGATCATGGTTTGAGAGGTTTCAGGCCCTAGTGGGTTTTAGGCCTGTGGTGAGGCAGCATCACAGCAGGGAGTGTGTTGGAACAGAACTTCTCAACTCATGGTGGTCAGGAATTGAAAAAGAGAGCAAGGCCTAGGGTCAGAAGATCCCCTTCTAGGGAACATTGCCACTTACCTAGCTTCCTTCCACCAGGCCCCATCTCCTAAAGATTCTATGACCTCACAATAACCACAGACTGGGGTCCATGCCTTCAATAAATGGGCCTGTGGGGGACATGTCAGATCCAAACTGTAGCACTGACATATATATATATATATATATGACTTAGCAGCTCCAGAGATGTGACACTTCCAGCACCCAAGAAGTACCTTTCAAGTCCTCCCCCAGCCTTTAACCCTGCAAATGAAGACAAGGTCTTGACTTCTGACACCTAAGTTGGGTTTGACTGGTATTGTACTTTATGTACATGAAATTATTCAATATGTAGTATTTTGTGTGGTGGGTCAGTTTTAAAGTATATCGTTCACCCTTTTTACATTGCTCTTTCTTAGTTTCCTCTCAATATAGATTCTAATGACCTGTATGACTTTGAGGTTCTGTCCCTGCATAGAGCCACCATTCTGTTCTATTGTTCCTGCCAGCAACCCTGCTGCAGGGAAGCAAAACTAGAGTCATGTGCCCCATAAAGATAGTTCAGTCAGTGATGGACCACATATATAATGGTGGTCCCTTATGATTAGAGTGGAGCTAAAAAATTCCAGTCTTCTAGTGACATCATAGCTGTCATAGGGTCATAGCACAGTGCATTAATCACGTTTATGGTGATGCTGGTACAAACACAGCTACTGTGCTTCCAGTTGTGTGAATGTACAGCACATGCAATTCTGTATAGTACATAACACTCAGTAATGATAACAAATAACTGTTATTGGTTTATGTATTTATTACACTACCGTTTTTATCATTGTTTAACAATGTGCTCTTTCTACTTATAAAAAAAAAATGTTAGTGATAAAATGGTATGCCAGCTTCACACAGCTCACGTTTAACATAATTTAGGTAGTTTCCTTTCCTCCTCCTAATCCCCATCCTCTACTAGTCTCGGTTCTACCCCCCCCCCCCCCCCATTTTTTAAGGTCCACATATATGAAAAAAAATGCAATATCTTTAACAATCATCAAAATGTAAATAAATTACAATGAGATTTCATCTCATTCCAGTTATAAGGACAATCATCAAGAATACAAATAATAATAAATGCTGGAGATGATGCAGGGGAAAAGGTACACTTACATGTGTTTTGTGGGATTGTAAATTAGTACAACCACTGTGGAAATCATGGAAGTTTCTCCAAATACTATAAACGGCCCACCATAGGACTCAGCTATACTACTTCCTGATATCCATCCAAAAGAACTAAAGTCCAAATCTCCTTTCTCAGAATATATCCTCATTGTTAAGTTGAACACGCCCTTTACACTTCTAGAAAGGATGCATTTAGGTAAAAATATCAATAGATATAGAGAATTTAATTAAGAATTTCTAAGACTTTATAGGTAAGATCAGGAAAGTGTCAGTATTATAGAGTGTTTCACATACTTGTAATAGTCCTCCTTTAACATTATCCCCCCACAAATGCCCCCTTTCCACAATGCCATTAGGTTTTCCCTTTCTGATCTTTCCCCATTCAGGTCTTCCTCTGAGTGCTCTCTCCTCTTGTTTCTGAATCCTACTTTTACTTTTCAATTTACTAACCCATTTATTTTTAAAAAATTGATGGAAAATTCAACATAGACTGAAGAAGAGAAAACATTGTAATTAACTCCATATAGATGGAGTTTCATCTTTCATCGTCCACAATTTCTATTCATGGTGGGTCTTGTTTATTATATAGCCAGCATCCTTCACTTTCTTGTTCAGAGCAATTTATTTGGAGTAAATTCTAACGTAATTTCATTAATAAAAAGTCCAGTATTTCTCTAATGATTTTATTTTAAAAAGTAATAGTATTGTCATACCATAAGAGGCAAGTATCCCTTACTCAATATGCAATTTCCCTGAATCTCTCAGCGATATTTAAATTTCATCTTAATCAAGATCTAAATGTCTATGCATTGCAAATGATTAATGTTTTGTTACATTTTTTAATTTTTTGAGGAAGTTTGTATTTTTTTTAAAATTCAAATCTTTCTATTTTGATGATTCTATAATAATCAATAATATAATTTGTTAAAACTCATTGTCTTGATTTGTGGCTATAGCATATGGATTTCATACTCAAATCAGTATTGGGTTCACCTAACATCCTTTGCATTTTCCTCCTTTTCTGCCCTCTCCAGCTTCCTCTGCCAGTCTCTTCCAGTCTCTTCTTTAAATGGTTTTCTTTCCTGGTAATGCCCTTCCACTAAGAGTTTATTCAGTGTTTTCGTTCAAGTTCTATTAAAACTTTCTACTTGCATAACCTGCTCCTTCTTGGTCTTGTATTATAATTTTGAAACTTATACCCAGTTAATGCAACAGAAGATGAAGTTCTAAAACCAGTGTTTCAACATAACATCTTCAGCAGGTGCTTCTTAAACTGGAGGATAAAGACCTAATGCCTGCTATTTGGAGTCATAGGAAAAATACATTCCATCTTCATAAAGTTTCAGTTTACTTGTTATGAGCAATTTTTAGAAATGGCACACATATATCATATACTTATTATTATATATTTATGGCTATGTTATAGACTGTTATCTTTAATTCACATTGTTTTAAGCTTAATCATGAAACTAAAAAGAATTTTTATGTTGGCTATAGACATGTTTGTATTCTTTTTTTTTACTTAACTAGTGCTTTTATTGAAAAGTTTGTCTTAAATCCAAAGGGTGACTCTAAAGGTGAGAATTTCTTCATTGGCAATATGCTAGTATAAAGAATTGTTGACACACAGGGCTTCATGTTGACCTTCTAGCCATTGGGGCCATGTGTTCTGTTTATTCTGTATATATATTTTTTAAAACAATGGTAAACCACATCCAACAGAGCTAACAAACATGTGTTTATATGACTATAAATTCAAACCTTTTGATTCCTATCACCATTTAATCACAGAATGCAAAGTCTGCTGATATGTCCCCTTGTGACTATTTTATAACTTTATGAATACATAAAAATTATTTCTATTCATTAAAAATTAGTGAGACACTACATGAATAGAAGGCACATTATCCTTGGCTCTTTGGCATTTAAGGAACTTAGTTTAAATTCAGGAAGTACTTTTACTTCCTCTGAAGCCCCATCATTTGTCATTTGCCTTCCACAATGGTTTTCTAGTGATATATATCATTAGTTTTTATTTCTATATGCCTCTTGTATTTTCCTGTCTTGAATTCTGACACATTTTTAAACATGTGAGAAAGTTTGATTCTGGAGTCCAAAGTGAGATTTTCCGTGTGAAATTCCTTAATTTCCTCCAAAATGAACTAATGTCACTCAGTCTCATGAAGCTTAAATGCAAAAAAAGAAAAAAAAATTCACACTGTTTAATCTTGTTTTGACTCATAGTACATATTTATTCTTATCATTATCATTACATTAGAATGTTATTAATGTTTATTATTATTACATTGGAATATCATTAATATTTTATTCCTTCAACATCTTCCCCCATTTATGAAGTTTTTGGGGAAAAAAGACCATTTCTTATCTAACTTACGATAATTATCTAACACAGAGTTGGCTAGTAGATATCCAGTAGATTTTGCCAAATTATTTGACAAATAACCCTGTTACTATTAACCACTGTTCTGTCCAACTTGGGCGATCATGTTAATTATGATAAATTTTTTAGGAGGTCCTGCCTTTTGCTTACACGTGAATGAACTTGGAGGACATTATATTAAGGTAAATAACATATTAAAAATTTGAATACATAAATGCAGTTTTATAAAGGGTAGTTAAAAGGGGTGGGGATGGGTTGAGGTGTGATAGGGAAATGTAGATCAAAAGGCAACAAAGATGCAGTTAATAGGAGTATAGTAATATAACAATATGCACTGGAAATTTACTAAAAGAATTGCTTTTAGATGTTCTTCCTACTAAAAAGACAACTAAGTGATATGATGGATTTGTTAATTTACTTGACTGTAGTAACCATTTCACTATGCATATTCATATCAAAACATGTTGTACACTTTATACAATGAAAAATTCTTAGCAATGATTGCTGATGTCACAAAATATTGTCTAGGTTTTAAAATTCAAATTTTATATTTTACATATCCATATGTATCTGTATATACATATATACACACATGTGTATGGTAATTAAGTCTTTGGTTTTCCTTCCTTTATTTTATTAAGGACTTTTATTCACAAAAATGATCTTATCTTTTAGGATTGCTATGAATCTGGAAAAATAATGACATAGATTGATTTTTTAAAGTATTTAAAAGCATATTTAAATAAGAAATTATAATTGCAGTTGTGAAACAAGAGGTGAGACTAGGTTCACTCAGCAGTCGGGAGAGGGAATCAGAGATTGTACAACCATTAAAACGGTTGGAGGGGAAAATGCCTTTTGTGTTTTTAAGAGAATCTAGGGGAAAACAGACCATTATCTCCCTTCTACAGCACAATGGTGGGTGATTCTCAGGAAAAGTGCTGGAAGCCAAGGATGCTACTGTTGTCTTCCTTTTGGAAAGCAGTGGCTTCTCCTTAACTTCCCCTTCCCCAACATTGTATATGTAGCTCCTGCTGGTTAATTCTAAGGGCCAAGGACATTCTGAGGAATGAAGTTCCAGTTTTCTCTGTGGAAATGCAAGTGCTAACTTAACTGAGTAATCCATGTTCAACACATTCTGTAGAGGAGAAAAGAATGCGCTGGAAAGCCAAAATATTTGAGCAAAGTAGAAGGTGATAACATATTTCTGAGGAAAGATTTGGGTTCATGATTGGCACAGATAATACTGAAAATACTTGTCTAGTACACCTCTGAAAGCTAGATGTAAACACAAAAGAAAACTGAACATAAGTATCATTACCAATAGCTGCATTTGGTTTTCCAAGGACAAGCCTCTTTCTTGCCTTCATTTGCACATAAAGTGTCCTTATTGACTTCAGGGTGCTGGGAGGTGCTCACTACTGGGAGAATACCTGGTTGACACATTCATCACATTTTGATGTTACTGACTAAAAATGTTACCCATTTCTAGCAATTTTCTATATTAGTATAGGGCACAGGGAATGTGGCTATGCTTATCCAAGGTGCTTAGTAGATGTAGACTAGAGGATAACTGGACATCATCAATTTCTCTAATTTTTTTATTCTTTTTCATCAAATTTCTGTGAAATTTTTCCTAATTTTTCTGAAATTTGTCCACTTTTCACTATCACCAACACCTCATGCTTAGTGCAAGCAACATCAGGCTGTGCTGCTGTTGAAACCTTTTACACATGTGTCTTCTCTGCATATACACATCCGCTAACATGAGCCTCCCAATATGAAAATCTCATCACCTCACTTTTATGCTTAAAGTAACCTTTTAAAACAGTATCATTTTAAAAAAAATGAAATTCAGTTTTTTGGATTATAAAATTAACACAATTTATTAGGAAATCATACACAAAATTATAAAGAAAAATAAAAATGTTATTCCAAAATGTTCATTTCTAAAACTGTAGTGCATATATTTTAGATATTTTTCTATGTATATACAAACATACCCATGTATTTCCAAATTAGGTAATACTTAACATTGGAAAAGTCAATCTGCTTTTTTAAACTTAGGAAATTATCATGAACATATTCTATCAATAAATTTTATGAATTATGTCATAATGTTTGATGACTGTGCACATGATATTGCCAGATCATAGGATCTTCTGCAGGTTTTGTCACCATAATACTATGAGTAGCGTGTGTAAATGCAGAGTGATGAATAAGCCTAATATGGAGAATTGTTGGAATGTGTGTAACTCTGCTATAAGTTTGATGGAAGGTAGGATGACGTTTCTATTAGAACTAGAAACATAAGTTGCAAATGAACAGTGAAGTATCTACTGGAAACAGGAGCCAAAATCAAAAAAGCTAAATCTGACATGTTTATCCTCAAAAGAATTTGTCCCTAATACTGTAAGATGTGCATTTTTTCATGAAATTTATTGTCAAGTTTGTTATACTTTTATTTATGTAAAATTTTTATGGAGAAGAAATTCACATAAATAACTTTTGCCATTGAAAATTCTCTTTTTAATTAATTAATTAATTTTACAGTAGAGTGCATTTTGACACCTAGTACACAATTGGAGCACAACTTCTCATTTCTCTGGCTGTACGTGGTGCAGAATCACTCCACTAGTGTGATCATACATGTACATAGGGTAATAATGTCTGTCTTTCCCTTCCCCAGAACCCTGTCTCTCCCTTGACTCCCCTCTAAGCAAACCAAAACTCTCTAATTCTTTGGCATTTAACACACTGACAGTGTTGTGTAACCACCACTTATATCAAGTTCTAAAGTGTTTTCATGAACCCAAAATAAAATCCAAACACATCAAAGCAATAAGTTTCCATTTTTCCCTTACCCTCAACCCCTGCCAACCACCAATTTACTATTTTTCCTCTACTAATATACCTATTCCAGATGTTTCATGTAAGTGGAAGAATATTTTACGTAACCTTTTGTGTCTGCTTTCTTAGCATAATGTCATCAAGGTTTATTCATATTATAGCATGTGTTGGCTGAATAATATTTCATTGTATGTATATACTATGTTTTGTTTATTCTTTGATCAGATAATGGACACTGACATTGTATCTACCATTTGGCTTTTATGAATAGTGCTGCTATGAACATTCAAATGAAATTATTTGTTTGAGTATCTAGTTTTCAATTCTTCAGTGTACAAACCTTTTTTCTGAAATCATTTGGCAAGAAGTGGTTAATTTCTGGACTCTTAATTCTTTTTCTTTTGTACTAGGGATTGAACACAAGAGTCCTTAACCACTGAGCCATATGACCAGCATGTTTATTTGTTTGTTTGTTTGTTTACTTGTTTATTTATTTATGTATTTAGTTAGTTATTTGAGACAGGGTCTCACTAAGTTGCTCAGGGCCCTGCTAATTTGACGAGGCTAGCTTTGAACTCATGACCCTCCTGCCTCAGCCTTCCCAGCCACTGGGATTACAGGTGTGCCCTATATTGTATACCATTGGTCTTCATGCTGATCTTCTTTGCTGTTACTTTGTAGTAAGTTTTAAAATCAGTAAGTATAATCCTTTGTTCTTATTCTTCAATATTATTTTGGCTCTTTTGATTCCTTTACAATTCCCTAGGAATTTGAAGACTGTCTTTCTGTTTCTGCAAAAATGTCACTGGTGTTTTAATTAAATCTATATATAGATTATTCAGTATAGTCTTGTAATTGTTAATAATTGTAAGTCATAAAACATGACCACCAGATATCTTACCATTATTTAGTTCATGTTTAATGAATTTGAACAGTGTTTTGGGGGTTTCAGTGTACAAGTTGTTCATCCCCTTGCTTAAATTTATTCCTCGGTATTTTATTCATTCAGATGCTCATTTAAATGCAATTGCTTTCGCCGGGCGCAGTGGCACACGCCTGTAATCCTAGCACTTTGGGAGGCTGAGGCAGGAGGATCGCGAGTTCAAAGCCAGCCTCAGCAATGGCGAGGCACTTAGCAACTCAGTGAGACCCTGTCTCTAATAAAATACAAAAAAAGGCTGGGGATGTGACCCAGTGGTCGAGTGCCCCTGAGTTCAATCCCCAGTACCACAAAAAAAAAAAAAAAAAAAAAAAAAAAAAAAAAAAAAAAAATGCAATTGCTTTCTTAATTTCCTTTTCAGATTATTCCTTCCAAGTGTATAGAACTATAACCAATATTGATCCTGTTTCTAGTAATTTTGCTGAATTCATTTATTATTTCTAAAATGTGTGTGTGTGTATTGTAAAGGTTTTTCTATACATAAGCTCATGATATCTACAAATAGGAATAATTTTACTTTTTTCTTTCCAATTTGGATGCATTTAAGTTGTTTTTTTTCCTAATGACTCTGGTAAAAGCAATCATCTTTGTCTTGTTTCTGGTCTTGGAGGAAAGGCTTTTAGGCTTTACCTGACTGTATTAGCTACAGATTCTTTGTAATATTCATTACCAGGTAGAGGAAGTTCCTTTCTAAGTTTGTTTAAGTGCATTTAGCATAAAGGTTTTTGGACTTTATTGATATTTTTTTCTTCAGTTAATATTAACATGCACTTTTCCCTTTATTCTATACTGGTTGACTTTCATGTGTGCACCACTCTTTTATTCATGGGACAAATATTAATTGATCAAGGTGTAAATACTAACAAGCCGCTGAATTTGCTTTGCTGGTACTCTGTTGAGGATTTTCATATCCATACTTATGAGGATTATTCTTCAATGACTGTTTTATGCTTTGCAGTGTCTTTGTCTGTCTTTGGTATTAGGACAATGCAAAACTCACAAAAGTGGCTTAGAAAGTGTTTTTTCCTCTTCTTTTTTTGGGGGGTGAGGGTGGGGAGTTCAAGAGGAACTGGTGTTAATTTTTTATTTATTTATTTATATTTTATAAATGGGAGAATCACCAGGCAAGCCATTTGGTCCTGGATTTTTCTTTTTGGGGAGGATTTTGGTTTCTGATTCAATCTCTTCACTAGTTACAAAGCTATTCAGGTTGTATATTTTTCCTTCAATTCATTTTTGAAGTTTTGAGTTTCCATTTCACCTGTTACCTAATGTGCTAGTCTATAATTATTTATAAGATTTTCTTATAATGATTTTCATATCTATTTCTATAATTTTGGTAAGTAATGTCCTTACTTTCATTTCTGATTTTATTAATCTTCTCTTTTTTGCTTTCTTCATCAAACTAGTGAAAGAATCATTATTTTTATTGATCTTTGTGGGAAAACAACTTTCGTTTTCTCTATTTTTTTCTATTCTCTAATTCATTTATCTCTAATCTAGTTGCAATTATTTCCTTTTATATGCTAGCTTTGGGTTTAGGTTGTACCTCTTTTTCTAGTGTCTTAAGGTGTAAAGTTAGGTTTTCAATTTGAGACTTTTTTTCTCTTTTACAATGTAGGTGTTTATAGTTATAAATTTCTGACTTGTAAATTTCTGAATTTTTCTGCATTACATATATTTTGGTATACTGTGTATTCATTTCCATTTATCTGAAAGTGTTTTCTACTTTCCTTCTGTGATTTCTTTTGGCTCATCAGTTATTGAAAGGAGTATTGTTTTGTTAAATTTCCACATATTTGTAAAATTTGTTTCACTTCTGCTGTTAATGTTAATTTTCGTTATATTGTGATAGAGATGTTTTGGATAATTTCAGTTTTAATAATTTGCTAAGATTTCTTTAATGGCTTAACCTAGGGTCTAGCCTGGGAAAGGTCCCACATGTCTTATTATTTTTAGCAAAAAGAAACCGTATTATTGTGGCTTACTGCAGTCAAATAACTTGACCCTGTCCATATTTTATGCCCGGCTTCCTTCACACCCATGGCTCTATCATACCTCTTCCTTTCAGACCCTTTGATTTGCCCAAATTCTTCCCACCATATGCTGTGTATATCCTGCTTCATTTTCCTCAGATGCTATTTTGATTCCCTCCCCAGCTATAACTGTAACTCTTACTGAGCCATATTTGTCTCTTTCACAAATCATCTCAAAACTGAAACTTCTCTCTTATTTCTCTGAATATTTTATTAATAACTTGCTCTTCCACTATATTCTAAACTATGATACCAAGACCCAAGTCTGTTTTGCTCATTATTTTGTTCCCAGAAGCTAGTATAGTGCTTGGAATACAATAGGTTCTAAATGACATTTGTGGAATAAATGAATAAATGAAGAAGGGTATAATTTTTCAGCTCTCAACTTATGCCAACAACTCCAATTTTATTTAAGTCTGACCACTAAACCAGAACAGTCTTCAAAGGGAAAAGAAGACTAAATGAGTGAATTGACAGCTATTATTCAACTCATCCTTAGAATTAATGTAGAACACACAGTCTACTTCAATTGGGAGGAATAATTTCTTGATGGTACTATTCATTGAGCTATTTAATATGTTACATTTATTCTTGTGGAAAATTTAAATGCCTGTAATGTGTTAAGCATTCAGAACAGCATATAAAAGACAATTTGGTAGTACATTAAGTGCTCAAGGTTTTCTGCCTCTGCTATCAAAACATTTATACACTATTATCAGAAATAATATAAAAGGAAAAAAATTTTTATTTCCTTAAAACTGAAAAAGTCAGGAGTTTCATCTTGTGATACAGAAGCAAAATATTAAAACTAAGACATGTTGAGGTGCAGACAGATTAAGTGATTAATTCAAATCACTGAGTTGGGAGCATAATTCCAAATTTGTGAAACCTATATGAAGCTATTTTTAATTATAGGAATTTAAAAAGTTTCTACCATCATTGCATCTCTCACGTCATTTGAACATCCTTGTAAATAGCTTATTTCTATTACATTGAAAATAATGTTGGTTTGAGCCATGATGCAGTAATGGTTTCTGGTACTCCAATCACATGTGCGTTAGACCACAGACCACTAAACCTTTGTCAGTTTTCATGATGCAGTAATGGGTAGCAGAATTACCTTGCCTGTATGAGAAACTATAAAGCAGGCTAAAATGTATAAAGTAACCGTTATGTACCGGACAAAAGACATCATACGGTTGGGTCCTTGGGAGGAGAGACCCTCAGGAAATAAGCCATGCATTTCCTTTGGTTTTCTTGCTCATGGTTCTTTTCAAGCCATGCCATAAGGAAATGGAGCTTAGGGACCAGTGGTGATGCTGAGTGGAAAAATATAAAATAAAGTTCAGGGACACTAAGTCAGCTGAAATACCAGGAGCATGATATATAGAACAAGAGGTATGAATAGAGGAGGAGGCCAAGAAATCTGTAGAGAAGTTCCCTTAAGACTTTAGCCAAAGACTAAACTCCATACACATAGGATGAGGCTCCCTGAACAGCTACTAGTTGCTGGAGACCTTTGTGCAAACCTGGGAGATATTAGTAATTTTACCAGCTACAGGCACCCAATTAAGACCCTCACAAGGCCAGAGAACAAGTCTGCACCCACCCTAGAATAAGAGATGCTCTAGACTTACCCAACAAAGCCTAAAAGAATCATTAATATAATGAAGCCATTTGGCTAGTAAATGAATAAAATAAAGCTCAGTATTCTTCCAAGATATTAGAAGTCATATTTTCCACATCATATCCACAAATTTCAAAAAGTAATGAAAATGACTCTAGGAAAAGATGTTAGACTTATCAGATAAGACCTTCAAAACCACTATTATAGATATATTCATGGATTTAATGGAAAGAGAACAAAAATAACAGCTGGGAATTCTGTGTAGAAATTAACATTCTAGAAAAAAGACCCACTTGAAAATTCTGCATCTGCAAACCACTACATCTGAATTGAAAATTTGCCTGATGTGCATAACAGCAGTTTAGATAGGACAAAATAGAATAATGGGCTTTGAGACAGAGTAGTGAAAACAAAGGCTAGAGATTATCTAAATGCACCACTTAAAAACAGTGATTATCAGACTGGATAAAAAAGTGAGATTCAACTATGTGTTGTTCAAACAGAAATACCTTAAATAAAAAAGCAAAATATGTGACAAGTGACACGACAGGAGTGGGTAGATTGTATCTCTTATCGGGTAAATTAGAACTCAACATAAGAGAACTTCTTGAAATAAAGAAGGACATCACCCAAAGATAAAAGAGCCCATTAAAAAGCAGAAGAAATCCCAGATGCATATGTACCTGAGTTCATAAATGCACATGACAAAAAAAAAAAATTACAGGGAAAAATTGAAAGCTAGACAAACTTAAAATCAATGAGAGATTTTCATATTTGATTCTCTGTGATTAATAAAATACATAGGCAATAAATATAGGGAAGGCAGAGCATTTGGACCACACTGCCTATTACTTTGATCTAATTGAAAATTTTAGAGCACTACCTATTCTTTTCAAGTTCATGTGCTAGGATGCCAAACACAATCAGTTTATATCTGAACTGGAAAGGATTCTAATCAACCCAGAAGTTTTTCTTTGATCACAAAAAAATTTAAATAGAACCAAGGAACAGAAAGATACCTGGAAAATCACCAAATATTTAATTATCATGAAACACATTTGCCAGGCACTGTAGCACGTGCCTGTAATCCCAGCATCTCCGGAGGCTGAGGCAGGAGGATGGCAAGTTCAAAGCCAGCCTCAGCAAAAGCAAGACACTAAGAAACTCAATGAGACCTTATCTCTAAATAAAATACAAAATAGCGCTGGGGATGCAGCTCAGTGGTAGAGTGCCCCTGGGTTCTATTCTCAGTACCCACCCCCCGCCTACACCCGCCAAAAAAAAAAGAAAAAAAGAAACACATTTCAATGTGATGCATGGGTCAAAGAAGCAGTCAGGGGAGAAATAACAACATATTTTGAACCAAGAAAATTAATATTCAACATAGTAAAACTGTGTGATCTGTTAAAACGATGAACAGAGAGACGTTTATACTACAAATACTTAAAAAGAAAAAATGTTTAAAATCAATGATCTTAAGAATGTCAAACAAGACCAAATTTGCACAAATAAGTAGAAGAGAGAAGAAATAAACACAAAAGAGCTATCCCTAGTGCGGGTCTCTCCCCTGGAGGTTCATGCTTGGTCAGTGTCTCCTCTAGTTGTTCCTGTTCGGCATTCTCTCTGGTCTAATAGTTGAGCATTCCTGGTGTTTGCATGCTTTATTTTCCAGTACCTTTTGTAGCCCCATGATCTCCATGTTCTTTTTGGGTCTTGGGCCTCTTTGCTGAGTTGATGCATTCCAGTAAGTGAAGACCATGACAGTTCATCGTCCATTCCTCACCCTCTTTATTACATATCAGTATAGTAGAACCCTCTGTAAACAATCACCTTCTTCATTGTCACCTCCTTCACCACTAGACTTTCCTGCCAACAGCAACTTCATGTAGCACCATCTATTCTTTCTACTCCTTCTCTGTTGAATCTTTCTGGGATTAGTATGTGTGAGCCCTGGAAGGTGCTAGACAATGTAAGAGCCTACTGAGCACTTGCACTTTGCTTGAGGTCTATAATTCAGGATTCCCAGCTTCCATTTCTGTGAGCCTATTGTTACATCACTGGTTTCAATAGTTTAGTGCCCTGGTTGCCAACAATAAGGTATTGTTATATGGAGTTGAGTTGTCCTTCCTAGACCCAAAAGTGAAGTATCTTAATTTATATTTGACAAGTGAATGTTTATTGTTAACTCAGTGGACCCCAAATGCCTTTTCGAGGGTCTTTAAGGAGTGACATTATATGCAGAAACTTTAACCAGCAAAGGTAACTGAAGAAGATACTCATGAGAAAGGCTCCAAGGGCTTCTGTATTATCATTGGTATAGACACTTTTTTTTTTTTTTTTTGACTCATAAAGCAGTCCTGACCTCATTAGCCAAAATGTGGGGATCTTCAGAGTTGAGGCTTATATGACATTATTCTCACTTTCTGCACAGACTCTGGGGGTTCTGCAGGTGAGGGGGGCTCTATGAATTCCTTAGTGCCCTTATGTTCACATACTATTAGCTCCATTGTGTCCCCCTTCCTCCTAAGGGCCCTGGACACATTTTGTGAGAAGTATAGGCTCTTGGGGTAGCCTGGATTTCCATGACTACTCACGAAAATCCTATCTGCAGAAAATGCATCTCGTTCCCCTGAACATTATAAATTAAATGACCCTTAAAATATTACACTGTCCCAGAGGGAAATAATGGTAGCAGCACTTCAGAAGGAAATGGGAAATACTGCTACGTGAAACTCAATACCAAGAAGAGAAAATAGTTCAATTGGAATTATGTAGGTGAAAGCAATAGATGGAATGTGGATTTTGGTTACTTAACAAATTGCTTCATCTCTTTGATCCTCAGTTAACCTCATTTGCAATACAAATTCATCTAGATAACCTTTAAGGACTCCTCTGAGTCTGTGGGGTAACGATTCTATATACATTTATTTTTGCCTTGTAAATTAATAATTGACATCAAACAGCCTCATTAAGTAACTATGGAATGTCTGCTCGGTAATAGAAATTTTAATCTCTTTGTTTATAAGTTGCATTTAATACTTTACTAGTGACAATGATGACATACATTTTCAGTTATGTGTATGTCCACACAGTGTTTAGATTTTTCTTTTCCCTGGCATCAGTTAGTGATTTTAAAATGTAGCCCTCCTCCCCCTCAACACGTACATTTTCAGAAAGAGAAAGTATGTGCAGGAAATATTTTGAAAAGTCTTAAAACTCTGACTCTTGGCTCTGTGGGAATTTCTTCAGCTTGACACTATAAATTATTTAATATAAGAGAAGTCTCAGGGCATTCCAGTATGTGTCAACCTGTCTCAAGGATTTACTTGTATCTTAGACTCGGGGCCAAACATGTATCCCCAGCTTTGCACAGCCAAAATCCTCAGTTCATTTTGGCCAATGCCTGGCTCTGTAGTTCCTCTAACACAGAGGCCATGAATGGCTACCTTAGGCTTTTGTACGTGTGCACCTGAAGGAGGGCCTAGTTTTGTCCATTTTATCTACATCTTGCCTTTCTGATCACCCCCACCCCTTCTGAATTCTCCCAAGTGGTTCTCCTCTGCAGTCATTTTGGATTCCAGGAACAAGAGGTCTGATGAATAAACACCTTGTGACAAGAATCAAGACTGTGTGCTAGGCAAGAACAACTTTCTTATCCAAACGAGGACCCACCCAACAAATCCTGCAGTAATTACTGACCATACCACATCTGACCAAGAGAACCTGCTTGACAGCAGTACAATCCCTCTGACTCTGCAACCCCCCAACCATTGTTCTTGTTATTACTGGGTGTCCAGCTGGGGTCCAGGTCCTTGGTGTCCTGAACAAAGAACTGAGCAACACACACACACAAACAGGAAAACTACTGATTTATTGAAGGTGAAAGTAGCACTCAATAAAGTAGAGCTGAGCAGGCTGAGCAAGAGAGAAAGGTTCAAGGCCCCAGTGTTTGCAAATTAGTGTCTTATTTGCTGAGCTGTGAGGCATTCTCCTCCCTATGCGGACCAGATTGAAGACCTGGAACATTGACTCCTGATGCTAGGAAAGCTCATTGTGACAGATTTGATTTAACTCAACCGCTGATATTGATTATTATTTCTTCACCAATATACACCGACAGGAGTATTTTGGTCAACAAGGGCCTTTATTATGGATACATTTGCCTGTCTCTCCTAAAAGCATAATTGAGTCATATACCTCCATGGTGGCTAAACTTATTCTTCAAGGACTTAAAACTTCTACTAAAATATTTGGCATTCACCCTGCTACTATTATTACTCCCTATTCTCGTCACAGATTGAATATTTATGCTTCATATGATAATGACTGGCTAATACATGAGCTAGGATGCTCTACCGTCTGCAAACTTTTTGATAATCACCTTCCTAAGAACTCCTATATTATCCACTCCAGCCTTTAAAATTGTTTTATCAGATACAAAAACTTTTGTGGGCAAGAAAAGAACCTCTATTCGTAGGCCATATTAGAAGCACATACTTAATTTGCCTGGCCCCCTCCATGTGAAGGTATTCAATGGCAGATGGATGAACTTACAAAAACTATATTTTATACTTTCAGCACTACAACAAACTTACTTTATTTCATTCCCGTTTCACGTCAAACAGCACCACCTTGCAACGTAGGTTTTAAAATCACAAAGGAGCAAGCCTAGAACAATTGTAAAAAGATTGTAATCTTGTATACCACATTTGCCCAATCTCATTTTGGTGGTAACCCGTAGAGGATTAATGCCCAAACATTTGTGGCAGATGGATGTTACATCATGAGCAAGCTTTGGAAAATTGCAATTTATTCATGTAACCATAGAGTTACATGCTCAGGGCATGATTTTTGCGTCCTTACATTCCGGAGAAAAAAGTTAAAGAGTGACATCTCTTGTTTACTAAGCTTTTTTGCTGATTGGGCATCCCAAAATGCTTTATAAACAGATAATGGTCCCGCTTATACGTCCTCATCTTTCAAACAGTTTTGCGCAAAATTCAACTTATCCATAAAACGCATCCCATACATCCTAGGGTCAAGCATTATTGAAAGAGGCCAAACCGCACACTAAAAGTTATGTTGTTAAAACAGAAAGAAGGAAAACTGGAAAAATCCTAAGGACAGATGGGGGGGGGTGGGACAGTTGCCCTCGTGTTTACTTTAAATTTTTTAACTTTTGACTCTGATGGTTATTCAGCTGGAGACAGACATTGGGAACCCACTTCTACAAATAAAACCTGTTGGTCTTACTGGAAGGAAGTTCTTTCAGGTACATGGAAGGGGTCCGGATCCAGTATTATTTTGGAGGGAGAGGATCTGTTTGTTGTCTTGCCAAAGCATGAATCCTCTCCATTATGGATACTTCTTGATTAATAATGCAGGTTCAACATCAAAAGGATCAAGATGAAGTTGTTGAGGAATCAAGATTAATAAAAAGGTACAAAATCAAGAGGACCATGAGAAGATATGAATGATTCCTATTAAAAGAGTCTTCAAAAGTAATATGTCACAACTTTAAGTGTCATTACTCGGCTGGTCGAGAGGAATCCTCTCTTTAGTGTGGCACCAATTATATATATATTTTTTTTACTTTTTATATATGTGTTTATTTTGGATATTTGTCTAAATTTCAGGTTAACTGTGACGTCACAAATATAGTTTGTATGTGGGTCTGTCAGTGTGACATCAAAAAATAACAAAGCGCTTGTGAATGTATATATATATATAGGATCCAAATAAACTCTTTTAATTCATTTAAGTTTAAGATGTATTCAAAATGGGTAAATAATTTTAATATGAAGGTACCTTCAATTTTGTTTTATAGGGTGTCCCAGGACTTATCTTTCTGACAAAAAATATGATGTGCTGTTAACCTGATATTTTGGTGTTTTGACATTGAGGTTGCTTATTTGTTATTTACGTTCTTTTGTTTAATAAATGATTAATTTCAATTATTTCAAACTGGTAAAGGACTGCGTGTATGCAGAAACTCTGACGAGTTCCAAGCTAACAAATTATTTTCTCAAGTGTTTTAGTTTTTCTTTAATCTATCTTTAATTGCAGTAATTACTCAGTCTTTCTTTTGTTTTGTTTCTAAAATATGATATTTTGCCAGTTATGTTTGTGGGAAGCACAGCTACAATGTGGTGTGTAGCAGAAATCAACTTATTTTTCCAATCTAATAATTCTGATTTATTTAGTTGACAACTCGCCTCTTGACTTCAGTGCTGGATAGCAATCAGAACACTGAGTTAAAGATGTCACATCTCAATTGTTTACAAGCTTTTGCTGCTTGATAGAACAGTTAGGGCAGCTGCATTATGAAAGAGCAAAAACCGCACACTAAAAGTTATGTGTTAAAACAGAAAGAAGAACTTTGATGGCAGTTGCCCTGCTAATGCAATTTGACTTGTCACCAAAAGGGTTCTCTTTCAGGTACATGGAAGGGTCGGATCGCCTTAAAGAATCCTCTCCCGCTAGATTAATAAAGCATACCACTCCTCCCAATTGGATAAAGAGGCTGTTAGAATCATCTTACACAGCTCGATCCTAATTTGGGCTCCATTGGATGGCTTGGTTAGCCAATGACGGGTAAGATCCCCAGAGGGGGACAACTAAGACAGGCAACAGTCGCACGGGACAGTCTCATGCTGACCCCATTTGCTCCCACTGATTATCTTATGATACCTGATCAGAACACTGTCCAATTTTACCCCCATTGGTTACTTGTTGGGGTTTTCAGCCCCGGACTCCTCTCGACCTGCAAGAGAAGGGGGAGCATGCCCCAAAAAGATGGATTGGGAAAGGTAAGAGCCGACTGACCACCCACACCCAGCCCTCCTTTCGGAGGACAATCAGATGCGTCAGGGAGACCAGTCAAGGCTAGTTTATTGAGGAAGTTGGACGGCCTTTATAGAAGACATGGGCCAACCAGCAGAAAGGTCACATTTGCGAAACAGCCTCTAGCCTATCCTTGTGGTGGTCTGATTTCTCCTCATATGTCAGGGCAACACCCCTTGGCTAGGCCAAGTCCACATATCAGGAAGTGGGAGACAGCCAGAGCCAGAGAGTTAGGTTTTCATTTCCTTGACTTCTATTCTTTCAGCTGACAGTGTTCTTAATGTCACCAACAGTTACTTAAAAAAAAAAAAAAAAAAACTTATTAGAATACTACCCACTGAACCCCATGGTCATTTTGTCATTCTGTGTCTTCCCAGTGTAGCTACATTGATTGAAGTTCCTTTCCTGCTTTTCAACATTTTTTTTTCCATTTGCTTTTTAGGGGCAAGTAATTGGAGCTGATCTGTTGGGCCACCAGAATCAGGCTTCTGGCCTAGGATTCTGGTAATATACCTACAAGGTCATCACTGACTTACTGACTAATGGAGGCCAGAATCCATTTCCTAAAGAAGTTTACCTGAGACCGTATTTCATGCAGTCGTGCAAGATGGAGCAATTCAAGCCAACCAAGATGGAGCCAACCCCATTAATGTATCCTTTAGTAAACTTTACTCCTTTCCATTTTTTAGCCTCTTTATTTTATTTATGCTTCCCAAAACTTACTTTTCCAAATAACTTACATGTGCAAAAGCCTTCTCTTTGGGCTCTCACTTTGTGGCAAACCAAAGCTAAGAAAATCCTCAACGATACTAAAAATCTAAGGTACGTCATGAATACATGCTTATTTATCAAAGTATTCAAGCTTTCTCCCTAAAATCTGGTGGTAACTTTGCCATAATTATAATAAAAACAACACCACCAACAACAAGAAATAAAGAAAGAAAAGTAAAGAGAAGCTGTAACTGGAGTTCTGGGCTAGAGACTTGACTGAGTGTCTCCATGAATCAGATCCAGCCACTTGCCCAGAAACCAAAGAGAGAAGATAATGGTGAAAAGCAGGAAAGGAATTTATTCAATATAGCTATATGGGGAAGGCAAGAGGAAATCAAGAAATGACTGATGAGAGTTTCAGGTTTAAATAGGAAAGTAAGAGAAGTGGGATTGGAAGAGTTGGGGAGAAAGCATGCATAGGTAATCAGTCTTGTTTAAACTGTGTTCTGGTTGATCATTATCTCTGGATAGGTCAGGCAGGGCCTTGTCTGATAAGAAAGTTGCTTTTGCTGGGGGATTGTTCTGATTCGCTTCAAATGATGTTTATCTATCAAAACTTTTGTAACTGGAATGCAAGGTGAATTTTAGAAAGAATGACTGGAAACAAAGGAGGTAGATACAGAATGGCAAAATTCCAAGTTTTTATCCTGCTTTTAGTTATCCATGAGGCATCTGCAGGCCCAAGTGAAGAGTCTGTGATTTTAGCAAAAGCAGCTTCTAAGTTTTTGTTACAAAACCCATATTTAGAATAAGGAAAATGTGGTATGTAAACATAATGGAGTATTACACAGCCATAAAGAAGAATGACTTTATAACATACGCTAGTAAATGGATGGATCTAGAGGCTCACATGCCAAGGGAAATAAGCTAAATCTCAAAAAGCCAAAGGACACATGTTTTCACTGATATGTGGAAGCTAATCCATGATAAGGGAGGGGCAGGGGAAATTCAGTAAATTAGACAAAAGGGAATGAAGGGAAGGGAGGAAGGAAAGCAAAAGGAAAGGCAGTGGAATCAATCTGATATAATTTTCCTATGTACATATGTGTATATGCCACATAGAATCTCACCATTGTGTACATCCACAAGAATGGGGTTCTAATTAGAGTAAGATATACTCCATGCTGAGTAACTAGATCAAAATGGATTCTATTATCATGTATACCTAAAAAGAACCAACAAAAATTAATACATATATGTAATATATATGCATATATATATATATATATAAAATAGATTTCATCTGAAATTGTCATTGAATTCCTACAGAAGTAAAAGGAATCCTGCCAACTCTTTAATTGAAAGGCTTTATACAGTTTTGGACCTAGATTGGAAAAGAGTGTAGGAGACTCATCTCAAAACAACAAAGAAGTTCACAAGAAGCAGAGACAAGTGTTGACCAAGAGTATAACCAACCTAGTCAAGAACAACAACCACCACAAAATCACATTTGTTTAGGGCTAATTAGGATTGCGATGCAGATTCAAGCAATCTTGAAAACGGGCTCTGAGGTTTTATAAGTGGCAGCAGTATTTACATCTTTAAACTGCATGGTGGTTAGAAACTACATCCTTTTTAGGAATTGTGATGGGTGCTGACAGAAGTTAAACTGTCATGTTAGGAAAGAGGTTGGATATGATCTCAGTCTCTGAGTAGTTTGGGGGAAGGGGAACACAAGGTCAACCAAAGTTAACCGTGCTTAAAAAGTCAGCTCCCACAGAGTGGGTGTTTCTGAGTGGGGTCAAAGGAACAGCTACAAAAGTGTTTCTTCGGGGTTTGATTAACAATGGTTTCCCAGCTCCAATTTAAGTGTCCTGAGCCAGTGCTACTCCATTTTGATTGTTATTTTTTTTTTCTCCCTTTGACACAAGGATTGGTGCAGGGCTCAGAGTTATTCCACATTTACTTTCATAATTCTTTCCACTGGGGCCACCAGTGTAATTGGTATCTGGAAGGCCTCCAGAAAACAAATTTTCATTGTACAAAAAAGAACTCCTTCTCCCTCTTCTTTTTTTGTATTATCTTTATTTCCATTTTTTGTACTTGCTAATTTAGCAGTTTAACTTTTTCATTATCTTTAATAGACACAATATTTTCCTTACAAATTCCTATTGCTGAATTTCCTATTATCAATCTAATACAATTAGGTAATGGCCACTGTCTGAGTCATGAACTTAAAATTAAGATTGGAATTTGTCCTTTCCGAAGTCTTTCTATGCTTTTTTTTTTTTTTTTTTTTTTAAGAACATGAAGGTTGAATGTCTCTAAAGTAAGCAAAGTTCTCTACTAAAAATAAAGGCAAAATTGCTGTTACCCTAAAGCCAGATTTTAACAAGTATCTCTTTGCTGTTGTTTTCCTTTAGATTTTTAAGTAAAAGGTATAAAATGCTATAATTAAAAGGTTCAAATAATAATTTTCAAAATGGTACAAGTGCTAGTACATTATGTACACTTTAAGAATGCAAGTTAAATTGTGGATTATATAGATAAACATATGCATAGTAAAAGTGATGGTCTTTTAAAATAAGGTAGATCAAACCTAAAAATGTGTACTATTTTTCCAAACCATTCTCCCCAAAATAATGTTTGTAATTTTCTGAAAACATCTAAATTATATATTATCAATTGTGGGACACTGGAATACTTTTTTACTAAATCCAGCCATTTAAAAAAAAATATTTATTTATTTACTTTAGTTGTACACAATGCAATGCATTTATGTTTACGTGGTGCTGAGGATCGGACCCTGGGCCGCACACGTGTGAGGCGAGCGTTTTGCTGCTGAGCCACAACCCCAGCCGAGCCATTTTTTTTTTTTTTTTAAAGCCTTCATTTTGGTGAAGATTTTGAGATCCTGGATAAAAACTCTCCAGTTACCTTAATAAAATTATATCAATCTTATAATGTGTGTGTCATGTGTGTGTGTGTGTGTGTGTGTGTGTGAGAGAGAGAGAGAGAGAGAGAGACAGACAGACAGACAGAAGAGAAACAGAGGTTGACAAATCCTAGCCAATTTGATTGCCGCCTATTTTATATGGCCCACAAACTAAGAATAGATTTTACAGATATACATTTGTTATGAATGTGATAGTAATTATATGGAACACTAACTCTAAATTAAATATTACTTCCTTTTAAAAATTAGTACACTTGTTCGACATCCTACTCGTTTATTATTATTAGAGTTAGGACAAATTTGTTTTCTCGTTAAATAATATTTCTCTTATCAAATAATAATGCATGCCTTAATTTTGTTGCTTGGTTTTTGAAGTCTAAAATATTTACTTCTGGCCTTCTCTTGAAAAAGTTTGAAGAATCCCTAGTATAATAAATCTTTTTAGATTAAGCATGTTTTCTCTATATTAAAGAAAAATCCCTTCATTCTTGTAGTGTTTCCAGCTAATATGCTTTGGACAATAAAAATACGTTGAAGAGAAATTATATTTCCTCAGTTTTTGGTGTTACTCCAGCAAAGAACAGGTCCATGGAGTGAGAAAACGCCCAAATTTCTCACCTAAAATTCCAGGGAAAAAGTAGTGTGGTACAGTCATTGGGGAAGACGTGTCTTCAGAAAAGGATCTGAGGAGTTCCCAGAGCCGAGAGGGACTTTAACTGAGGACCAGCAGAGTTCTTGGCATACATGATGGAAAAGAATTTCAGTACCAGCCAGACAAAGGCATAGGGAGAGGTTTATTTAAGAAATAGATACCTATCTAAGAGAGAATGTGGTCTGTCTCAAAAATGAAAAGCCCACTGTGGGTTTGGTTGTCCATATTTAAAGAAGGGCAATCGTTAGGGGCTGGACTTGAGGTAAAGACAGAATGGAGACTCACAATTTCACACCACTTTTCCCTGTGTTTGCCTATTTCCCTCATTTCTCAAGGGCACAGGCCAAAGGCATGTTCTTCAAGATTTACAAATGTGCTCTCTGCATCTCAATGGCTCATGGGCATTTCCTTTAAAATTCAGTATATTCCTCTCTTTATCCTAAATTCCTACCTCAGTGCCATAAAAATTTTAAAAGAGTCCAGAATTCTGTACGTATTTATTGAAATGAGCAAGTATTTTATTTTTGTTCTTCTATATACTCAAGCTACTATTTTTGAGGATCTAAATGGTTCAAACTTATGTATCAGGTATTGACATTATTAACTAATACTTAAAATATAATTTTTCCTCTGTGAAGCTACAAATAGTTTCAACAGTGATTTACATCTTGCAAATGCCTTGGTAGTTAGTTCTCTCTTAATGTGGACCTCTTTATCTTTATCGAAAGACACTGAACCTTGGATTCCATGACACCGTGTCTCCTGTGGCAATACATTCTCAAATTTCTATCTGGAATTGTCTGCCTTCACCATATTTTCAAAAGTTGGAGTTTCTCCAGGCTCAGTCCTAGACCCCTTTCTCAATAAGCTTTCTCTCTACTTTATCTCAGTAATCCCCAAATCCTTCAGTCACAATATGACTGGAAAATATTTCCAGATTTTCCCTCTCAGGTTCAGACTACGTAGTAGTAACTGTTTGCTAAGCTTCTGCTACTTCGTAATGTCATCCTCTGAAAGACACAAGTCCTTCAGCTTCACAACCTAACCTCTATTTTTGTGTTTGTAATTTTTAAAAAATTGGTTCTTTTTAGTTCTATATGACAGCAGAATCCATTTTGATATAATCATACAAACATATCTTATTCTAGTTAGTGTCTCATTCTTATGGATGGACATGGTGGAGGGATTCACTGTGTTGTTTGTATGTATGTACATGGGAAAACTATGTCAGATTTATTCCATAGTCTTTTTTGCTTATCCCTCCTCCTTTTCCTCCATTCCCCACTGTCTAATCTGCTGCACTTTTATTCTTCCTATCACTCCCGTTATTGTGAGTTAGCTTTTAATGCAGTATTGGGGATGGAACTCGGAAGCACTGTACCATTGAGCTACATCCCCAAACCCTTCCTCTTTTTTATTTTGAGACTGGGTCTCACTAAGTTGTGCAGGCTGGCAAGATTACAGGCATGCACCACTGCTCTTATATAACTTCCATTTTTTAAAAAATTAATTAATTAATTATTATTATTATTATCGGCTCTAGAACCTACTTCACCTTCCTGGTTCTTGTATTATTACTATTATTATTATTATTATTGGTACCAGGGATTGAACTCAGGGGCACTCAACCACTGGGCCACATCCCCAGCCCTTTTTTGTATTTTATTAGAGACGGGTCTCATTGAGTTGCTAAGTGCCTCGCCATTACTGAGGCTGGCTTTGAACTCGCGATCCTCCTGCCTCAGCCTCCCAAGTGCTGGGATTACAGGTATGCGCCACCACGCCCGACTCCTTATTATTCTATTAATTGTGTTAGCCTTGGCATCACCCCCATAGCTAGTCAGAGCCTATTATCTGCCACTCTCTGTCCACTGAAATTATCAGTTTCTCTTATTTTCAATCTAAGTCTATACTACTACAGTAATTAGCTTCCTAGACCACCACTCAGGCTCAAACCTTAGGCTTATTTAATCTTTTCTGCACCAGCAGTCATGAAATTTGAAAAAAAAAATAATAATGTAAAACAAATCTAATCATGCCATTACTCACTGAAGTACAGTGACCAACTATCTGGTTTGTCCAGAACTAAGGGGATTCCCAGGATGTGAGCTATTTAGCATTAAAATTAGGGAAGTTCTGGGAAAGTCATCCCCATTTTCCTGAGATGAGGGATTTCTTGGGATTTAGTACTGTCATTGATGAAACTTGGAAAAATGTCAAACTGGGCAAGGTGTTCACCTTACTTTTAGGACACATTAGTTAAAGACCCTGAACATCCTGCCCCTTTTTCTTTGTTCTGAGTCCTAGCCACTGGGTCTTTCTTCAGTTCCATGAGCTGTCCCTCTCTTAATGCCATTTCCCTAGCCCTTCTGCCCCTCAAGCGCCTCTGTAATTCCCCTGTGTTATTCCAGGATAATTCAGTTCTGGTTTACAGAACTCTGACAATAGAGCAAAACCCAGTAGCGACCAGCAAGTCACATTCCCCCGCTCCTCCTTGGCAGGCTGTGGGAGGGTCTCACATTCTTTGCTTCTCACATTACTCTTTAAGCACCTGACCATTTCCATTGGTAACACATAAATCCATAAGTAGACTTAAGGCAAGAATTTTGTTTTGAATTTTTAAAACATATTTTCAACTAACATATAATGATAATCATGGAATATAATATGATGATTTGATACATGTATACCTTGTGAAATGTTCAAATCAGGGTAGTTGTTAGCATATCTATCATACATTTGTCATTTCTTTGTGGTAAAAGCATTTTAAATCCTCTGTTCTAGCCATTATGGAATAGATAATGATTATAATGGATTATTGTTAATGGCAGTCACCCTACTGTGCAGTAGACCACTAATGCTCATACCTTCTATCTAATTTCTATCTGTGACATTGTACCTGTTAACCAATCTTTCCTTGAACCCCCCAGCACCATCCATTGTCTGTTCTCAGGTAACCACTTGAGTCTCCTCTCTACTTCTAGGTAGATTTTTTCAGGTTCTATAGATTCTACACATGCAGTGGAAGTTCTCTCTTAATATGGATGAGATCGTATGAGTGAAAAGATATGGCAGTTTTTTTTGCTGTGTGACTTATTTTGCTTAACATAATGTCCACCAGGTAATAATTAGAAAAGATAACAAGTATGTATTAAGGTAAGATAAGTAGATAATTTGGATTCTTATTCTCACCAAAATTGAAAAATATATGTGTATGCATATATATACATTTTATCTACATGTATATGTATACATATATACATATTTTATATATACACACACATATATACATATTCAAGGGAAAATATGCTCAAGCTTTGGGCAATAAGATGACAGTAGCAATTTCTCTCCTGAAGGTCTTTTTCCTTTGATGTGCACAAAGTGATTCACCACATGCTGCTCCAGTGACCCTTGTCATATTCCTGTGCAATGGAGCAGGCCCAGGGAAGTGGTCCTGGGGAATGGACCCAGACTTTCTATTTTCCTGTTTATTTGTAACAGAAGCCTCAGCTGGAGAGAACTGGCTACAGGTTCTCAGGCCCCAGCACAACTAATGGGGCAGAGAGACGTAGAGGAGCCACTGTGGAGGTAAAGAACTGCAAAAATGTGGGCAGAGCACAATTCAGCTGCAGCATCTTCCAAGAATTCCCTGTGCATAGGGAAACACCCTGAAAATGGTCAGTGGACATGGCAACACTGCTGGTTCTTTGGCCATGTTTTTCTTTATTGCTCAAGTGCTTAAACCAGTCTTGGAAGAATCCAGGAAACCAAGGCTGTCAGAGGTGGAAGGAGGGTGATAATTTATCTGGCTCCTCCTCTTCATCCTTCAATGAAGAAACTCAAATGCAAAGGAGTTTATGCTATTTGCAGAAGGTTACCTGGTTATTTGCAGTTAATAAAAATAAATAGTTCCTTTGGTTTCTGGTTAACTGAGATCCAATTTGGTTGGGTATTTCCCTTAATGTATGTGTATTTGTTGTTTCAAAAAGCTGTAACATCAATGGTGTCCATTTAAAAAGAAAGATCAGTGCCAAATGAATTTTAAAATAATGAGTTGGTTAAAAATATATTGAGTGGAAATAGTTATGTTCTTCACTCTTCAATTAATTATTTTGAACTTTAAAGTGATTTTTAGAAATCATTTATTTCTTTCCCAAGGGTTTTATGTCCATCCTTAAATAAACATCAGAATTTAATCAGTAGAGGTAGAAGGACAATTTCTCTCTTGAGAATTAGCACAGTATCAAAACTAATCAGGCTTCTCAGTTACAAAATGCAGTCTGTTCCAATGGTCCTCATATTCCTAGATAGTCCTTGAGGTAATTGTTGATATCTCCATGTGTGATCATAACTCAGCATATTAAACTCAAATTTGAAATATGGTGACATCCCTTTAAAAGCACAAGGGAGCATATTGATCCCCTGAGAGAGCGTATCCCAGACCTCTGATCTTCCACACAGCTGCTCTATTGAAATAATTTTATGCTGCAGAAGCCACAAAGGAGCATCCTTAGAACCATGCAATATGATAAATCAGATTCATTTAGCATGGGAAAGCAGTTTATTACAAAGCATACATTTCTATAGAGCAACAACTTTTCCTTCTTTTAAGACCTCAAGGGCCTATAACAGCTCTGATTCTTATTGTTATTTGACTTATTCTGCTAGGGACAGGGCCAAATGCACACCATATGGACCATTTGATCAGAGGCATATAACTTAGCTCCTTTAGAATTTACAGAGCTTCTCTTATTCAATATTCATAACAATCCTGACATGAAATAGAATAGATATTGTCATTGCTGTATGATAAATGAAGGTGTAGATGCAGAAAGATTAGGTTTCTTTTTTTGTTTGTTTTTAATATTTTTATTCATTTATTTTTATGTGGTACTGAGGATCAAATCCAGTGCCTCAGGTGTGCGAGGCAAGTGAGTTATAACCCCAGCCCGGAGATTAGGTTTCTATGCCAAAGTTTTGGATTAGAATGTGGAAATTCAGACCTCTCTGAATTATCATTGTGATGCCAATCAAAATAAGAAGCACTAGGGGACTTACTTTGCATTAACTGAGGGGGGAATTAACAGGTGGAATTGTTTGCTTATTGGCAGGAACAGAGACAAAACAGTCCATGTTGGTTCAGATTTCCTTCTCCAAGAGTCCTTCTAGATACTGATCTCGCCAGCAGAAACTGTCTCCTAACAGTAGTCTACTCACTATTTCAATCTGTGGAATCTGAAGTACTGTCCCACCTCAAGCTTAACCACTTTGGTGTTGGATTCTATGTTCTAGGGTATGATGTCAGGAATTTAGGATGGTTTCTCCAAAACTAGCGATTGGACTTAGTGTCTCCAAAGACTTTTTTTCTGCTTAAGCATCTCTGTCTTCTAATACTATTTTCAGGCCCAAATCCAGCTGCTTGCCACATGACAGGACAATTCAGTCAAGAGACAAAATGTTGAGGCAAGAAAGATGACTGTATTTGAAAAGCCAGCTGAATAAGAAGAGGACTTTTGTCCAAATTCCGTCTTTCCAGGAAGCTGATTTAGGAGTGGTTTATATAGGGAGGTGATGGATGTTCCAAAGCCAGTGGGTGCCTTATCACAGCAGGTGCGCCAGTGATGATGCACATCAGATCTTAATGACCTCATCATAAGATGTTTTTGAGTTCTGCATATTTCAAGAAAAGCAGTGATCATTTTCTTTACTGAGTATTTTGTCTATGTGCAGTTCCCGATATTGCACAATGAACAGACCAGCAGGGGTAGCTGTCCAGAGTAGACAAACAGGGGTCAGGTGAAATTAAACATGAGGCCCTTGATGCTCAGCCTCAGTACTTTTCTTTCAGCCCAAGGCTTCACATCAGGGGTTATTATATGGCCTCAAGGAATACAAGAATAAAGTTATTTGGTTTCAAGTCTTCTGCTATTTTATAATCTTACTTTTAGTATGCTAGAGTATAATTTAACAACAGTTTGAATCTAGATTTGAAGCAGGTTGTGCTAGTTACTAACTATGCAAGTGTAGACAAGTCATATACCTTTTCTAAGTCTCTGCTTTTTTATGATTAAAATTTCAAATCAGGTCACTGAGCAATTAAATGAGAATTATGAAAAATGATGTGCACATAAAGAAAACTCATAAATGGTAGCCATGGTAGCTATTAATGTAATTGCTAATATTGCCATTCAGCAATTTTGCTGGACATTAAATATGAAGATGATGCTAAATAGAAAGTGCTCACTCCTTTACAGAAATGGACAGACACCACTCCACCAACAGCTATCTCTTGCAGCCTGGGTGAAAGCCACCACAAAAGTGGAATCAATCACAAGAGGCATGATATTAACAGGGCTCAAGACTACTGGGCTGTGATCCTCAACTGCTGATAATGTGGAGGAAGCCATCCAGTGGTGTATGAACCCAATTCTTAACACATTCGTGTCCTGAGTATACAAATTTGTCTTTTATAACTTCCATGTGCAAAATAGGGATAGAATTATACAGCTTAAACAAATAAACAAAAAAAAGCACCCCCCCCCCAGAAGTATAGAGAGAGCCCAAAGCTATCTGGCACATTCCAGAGCAAATCTGCTTGCACACATTTTCATCTTGATGTGTGTGGAGAATTACCTCTTTAGGTTGTATCCCCCTGGGTCCTTTGCTGAGCAAAACCAAAAGTGAATGGCAAGACAGCACTCATATCAGGCACTCATTGGGAAAAAGGGAGATGGGATCAGTTTGAACTCCTCATGCCTCATTCACTCTAGAGCAGTATGCAGAGATCCAGCTGAATTGGATGTTGTTATGAGAGCCTTGGGCTGTGGGAATTTAAGCTGTGTGAGGCCAGAAGCACCTACCCCTTTCCAGTTGTGATAGGGTTGCTGCATGATTGCAGTGGAATGTGGCAAAGCCTTTTCCCATCAGTTTAGTGTTTGAGTTTCTGGAGAAATGACCAGCTCTGGGGGTCTAAGCCTTGAGATCACTCAGGATTAATGGCCTTAAGAACTCAGCTATATCCAGTTTCACTGGAACTTTGAAGGAAGCCTGTTTTTTTTTGTTTGTTTTGTTTTGTTTTGTTTTGTTTTCTTAGCAATGAGCCTGCAGGAAATCAATTTTGGACAAGTTAACCTTTTACTTGTCACTTTCTCGTTGAATTTGGACTGAGAGATGCCAGCAGGACACTGAGGAGCAAACAGGTAGAAAGAAGATGGTATTTCTTCCTACCTCCCCCATTCTGACTCCTACCAGGTCATTGCCTACATTGTTCCGTGAATCCCTATTCTGCAGCTAAGTTTCCTTTCCCTGATGCCTTCTGGGCTGAGGGTTTGGGGAGTCCTGCTATGCTGCACCACCCTTCTCATGGTGAACTCTTTTCAGCCCATCCCAGGGGACCATCTGTTTCCTGCTGCATCCTATTGCTCATTTTCTCATTGAGTTCAACCTCGGTTTCACTGCATTTTCTCAGTATTTTCAAATATGGCTTTTAATCTAAAGAGAGTTGAGCCCTTAGGGAAATATAAGAAGCAATTAGAACTAATATTAGAAAGTCAAACAATCAAAAATGCTCTCCTTGGTTCTTTTCTGTTTTTAATTCTTAAGAGTGATCAAGTAAAGGTTACAGGAATTCCACAGCTAGCCGTGCAGTCAAGGCAAATGTGGAAATTGGAAAGTTCCACCATTAGAGCAAAGTCTCTCAAATGGTCTCAGTGCCAAAGTGACTCATTTGCTCTTGTCACAACTCCATTTTGTGCAATGCTCTAAGCAGGCACAAATAAAAATAGTTGAGAAGGAAGCTTATGTATAAGCTCTGGTAGTAGGGTTTTTCCATGTGAAATTGATTTATTCTTCACAAGTCTATAAATTCAATTTACCTCCATGACTTCCTGTATTGATACAAATGCCATGGATCCAGGGAAGGCTGACACAGACATGCCTGGTAAACACTTCCCATTTTTCTTTCTCAATTAGATGAGCTAAAATTGCATTACAGCCTACTCTGCTCTGAGAGCCCATAAATATATCTAATGTCCACTGTCTGGAGAAACGTAAAACTGTGCAGGCAGCTGCCCTGTTGACCTGGGCTTATAATTCTCTCACATCTTCCAGTGAAGTCACAGTTTTTACCCGAAGTCATCGTTAGCTGAGATCTCAAGAGACTTCTCCCAGTTTGTTTTATAAGGACTGATTTTCTTACGTTTACTCATACTTTATTAGTTTGTAGGATGCATATTAATAAAGCTTTAACTTGGTTTGGCCAACTTGTGGTAACTGGTTCTCAAAGCTGATTTAGGAATCACTCATTCATCATTTGTAATTCATTCATTCATTCATTCATCCACTGTCAGTTAGTTCCTATCAACATATTAGCTCCCATTAACAAGGACTGTGAAGGAGTTTCAAAAAGACAAAATAAAATATGTAATTCATTGTCAAATATATAAGAATGTGCAATTACCATACTTTATGCTCTGGAGGAAGTCTCTCTCTCTCTCTCTCTCTCTCTCTCTCTCTCACACACACACACACACACACACACACACACACACATCAAGAGTTCTTTCTTCTGCATCCAGGAGTTTGGTGTCCAGGATGAGAGTGAAAGGTTAGAAAAATAATAAAATGCCACTAATTGAAATTTTGACTTGATTTCAGTATTATGAAAAAATACTTAGGGGAGCCAGGTGCGGTGGTGCATGCCTGTAATCCCAGCACTTGGGAGGCTGAGGCAGAAGGATCGTGAGTTCAAAGCCAGCCTCAGCATTGGCAAGGCATTTAGCAACTCAGTGAGACCCTGTCTTTAATAAAAATACCAAATAAAGGGATTTGGATGTGGCCCAGTGGTCGAGTGCCCCTGAGTTCAATCTCTGGTACCAAAACAAAAAACAAACAAACAAAAAAACAAAAACCTTAGGGAATTTGTTAGTTAAAATTATTATTACATCTTTACTCTTAATTGGGGTAGCTCCTAGACTTGCTAGACTTGCTAATAAACACCCCAGGCCAGACCAGCGTAATTATGAATTTCTATGAATTGAAATTAATATTCATGTTCAAATATTCATAAGACTTTACCTGGTGCAACAAAACTTGTTCTCAGCAGAACTGCCAACAGGCTCTTAATTAGTATATTGGGACTCACTATAGTTCACTGGGTACCAGTCCAAGAAGGTCTTTGAAAAGAGACAAGAGAACTTGGTATCCAAAAGCACAGATTCTAAAATCAAATACCCTGGATGTGAAAGCTGCCTCCACCTCATGATAATTGTGTGGTTTATAGCAAATTATTGAACTTTCAATTTATTTATATGGAAAATGTGAATGATAATAAGACCTGTCCCATAACATGTAAATTTTTTAACTCATATTGTCTCATTGTCCCAGTTGTGGAACACCTGTAAAAACTTGAATATAATGTTATATAATTATATGATACATAATATAATAATTATAATATAATAGTAAGAATATGAGTATGTTACACTAATTATAATATAATAATAATATGTAAGTTCTAAATTATGTTTTCCAACCTATTTTCATGCACATGTGTTGAATTTGTTGAACTATTCTCAGAAGTGAAAACTTGGGACTTAATGAGGTAATATGGCCACAGAAAATGGTCACTTAATATTATCTATTACTGTTATTTATTGTGGGGTGGCCAGCACCTCACCGGGAAATTCCTGCCTGCTCAGAGATATAAGCCTCCTAAGATATTAGAGTCTAGAATAATTAGCGAAGAACAAAAGACGAAGTCAGAATTAGGTTTAAAGGACGGAGCACCTGAGAGATCCAGTCCACGCAGGAGCTGGAGCTAGACAATCAGAAAATGGTTCCTGTGGTTTATTTAAAGGGGTACATCAAAAGCAGGGACAAGGTTTCAGGGGTGGAGTCTTGCTTCATGCTGTCTTGCAGTCAGCAGGTTGATTGGCATCTTGGCAGGTCACACCCATCTCAGAGGGGCTGTGCAGCTGAGTGGTTGTAGCAGGTCACCCAACCTCTGGTGCTGTGTGGGACCAGGCAGAGTGGAACAGGGCTCACAATTTGTCTGGGCAGCCTTACACAGAGGAAATGTCCACTGGAAGTTCCCAGACACCAGATTATCCTATTCACTAGGCTGCAATACGCAATAGAATCCACACACAGCACACAGATGGCTCTTGTCAATTATTATCAGCACTTCCTGAAACTAGAGGACCTCAAAATGAGTTAATGTTTAATCAAGCATCTGGTAAACCTAGTAATCACTTGAAAATGGTAATGGCAAATTTTTATCAACATATAAAAAAGTTAAAGCTTTATTAATATCAATGTATGAATTATCTGTACAAAATTTATGAACACTTAATTCTATTTAAGACGAAAATGTGTTTATATAAACAAAAAAGAAAATATAGTATAGTGAGTACAGTGAAACCATAATGTTTGTTCTACTAATAGTAAGAGGACAGGAAAAATAAGTGGAAATGCCAGCACAGGGGTGCACACTTTAACAACTAGGAAGGGTGAGGCAGGAGAATCACCAGTTGGAGGCCAGCCTGGGTCTCCAAATAAAAAAGGACTGGGTGTATAGCTCAGTGACAGAGTGTCCCCTAAATTCAATCCCTAGTACTGAAAGAAAAAGAAAGGAAGGATGGAAGGTAAGAAGGAAGGGAGGGAAGGAAGGAAAGAAAGAAAAGAAGGAAGGAGGGAAAGAAGGAAGGAAGAAAGAAAATTGATTAAATTGATTGGAGAATGCTGGGCCCTGTGGCATATGCCTGCAATCCCAGCAACTAGGGAGTCTGAGGCAGAAGAATCACAAGTTAGAGACCAGCCTCAGCAATTTAGGGAGACTCTGTCTCAAATAAAATCATAAGGGCTGAAGTAGCTTAGTGGCAGAGTATACCTGCATTCAATACCTAATATTGAAAGGAAGAAAAAAAGAGTTGAAGAGATGGAGAGATAATACTGTAGAGGGAACACCTATAAAGAAAGGTTAATGGGACCCAACATAAAGTGTCTCAGGCAGGACATGACAAAGTCATACCTGTAACATGATTTGCAATGAGGAAATGACAAATAAAAATTCAGAAAAATTAATACCACTCCCAAGCAGTTGCCCCTCAAATATATTATTTTTATAAGCTCTTATTTGATTAAAAATGTAAGTACTTGTAACTAGCTAATTTTAATATAATGTGATGTCAAATTTTATCATTCAGTTATCCCAAAAAAGTTAGTCAAATTCTGCACTGGGCACAGTGGATGCAAAATCTAAAAAGTGATGTCCTCAATGATCTTGAAAGAATTAAAGAGACATTACCTAAATATGTAGTTAAAACATTGGTCTCCAAAGGGGGGTGTTTCAGGGGATGGAGTATGTAATTCATTAATATAAATTTATTTTTTCAAAAATAAAGCCTACTTAAATAAATTATGTAAAATATTCAAAATATATTTTGGTTCTGTCACTTTTATTTGGTATATGTTGTGTGGTAGTTCCCAAGGGAAAGTGGAAGTTCCAAAATGCAAAAGGTTATCAGTGACACATCACATATCCTATACAAGTACTGTATATCAATGCATGGTAGTGTTTATGTATTTTAATAAGTATGTGCCTAATAAATAATTTATATATATATATATATATATATACATGTGTATATATAATATACATACATGTGTATATATATACACACACATATATATATCAATCATATTATCTATTTTGACAGAATTAACCTTCATAAAATTATTAAGAGGCTTACAAAAGATTCCTGCAAGAAGAATGTGGATGAGTATGGCAGTAAAGTTCCAGCAGAACAACATAAGCCAAGAATGAGAAAATAGCAGAGCCCCTTCTATTCCCAGTGGTGCCTTCCTCAGCATCACTGTGGATAACAACTGTGGCAATCTAGTAAGGTCTGGCAAACAAGCAGCTGATCAAAGAAGTTCCAAATGACCAGAACACTCTTTGACTTGTATATTTATATGCAATATTGTGATTTATGAAGCTCATCTCAAAAGTATTTTAGGTCTAAAAATTCTGGTTAATGATAATGCAGTTGTACAATTTCTAAACTCATAAATTATGAACATGTGCTCTGAATTTCTCAATGATTGATTGTGATCAATAATTTGGAAACCAGGGGATTTGCATGCTAGAATTACAGAGAGCACCAAAGGAGGATGGGTTTTATTTTCAATACTCTGATGGTTTAGATAATGTAATTAGAAATAACATTATCTCTCCTTTGCACCTCACCTCTTTGCACATTTGCAGGTTGGGAGGTTTTCTTTGTAGGAGGCATGGCAGGACTAACATCCTGTGTACCTAAAATCCTGTCCAGTTGTACAGATACATTTTCTTTTCTAGAAGTAAGACATTCCTCTCAGCTAAGGTGTATCACTCCTTGCACAGAGGCCATTACTATTGTCAAGCAGACTAAACAGAGACTGCATTGTCCAGTAGAAATACTCATATTTTGTATCTTATTTTAAAAGATCTTAATGGTGACATAAAGGTTCTGAAGAGATTTGGAAACTGCATCTTGAAATTTCTGAAACAAACGATCTCTTTAAATATAATTGGTCTAAGTAAACAAGTGTTTTTTTGCATGCCTGTTCATTTTTATGTCTGGTGATAGCAAAATGCCACTTTGTATCTTGTCTTGATAACATTTCTAATTCTCAAAACATCTGATGCCCGCCATTTTGCGTGTACCTCATAAGGAGGCAGAAGAAGCCACTGGGTGGAGTGTTGGCCTGGATATGGCTGCCGATCCCTTCTTGACTGGAGGAGTCTCGGTTTATGGGCAGGTCATTTGGCCTCATTTTCCTCCTATGTCAACAAAGGTAACCATTGTTAGTTCACAGGATCGTATTAAGCACCAAATTTCCTAATGCCTACAAGCACTGCTAATTAGCAATCACTCAAACAGTGCTCCTTCCCCTCACCCATCCCAGCTCTGGTGTCTCCATCTCCTGTGGTCCAGCCACTAGGCAGAGCATGAGGCCAAGCCAGAGAGGATAAAAGTGACCTAGTGGAAATATCTGTGTAATATGTTCACTTTGTCTCTCCTCACCCATTTTTGAAAATAATATGTACTCATTGAATAAAATATGAAAATACAGAAAACAGAAAAAAGGTAAAAACCAGCCACAACCCAAAGATATTCACTTATTATTAACATTTGGTGCTTGCTCACATTGCATGTAAATTATAGCATACTGCTTTGTTTTAACATTATAACATGAAATATAGTAAATTTTAAAAATCAGCTGGGCTCGGTGGTCCACACCTATAATCCCAGCAGCTTAGGAGGCTAAGACAGGAGGATTGTGAGTTCAAAGCCAGCCTCAGCAAAAGTGAGGCACTAAACAACTCAGTGAGACCCTGTCTCTAATAAATCAAATACAAAATAGGGCTAGGAATGTGGCACAATGGTCGAATGCCCCTGAGTTCAATCCCTGGTACACCCACCCCCAAAAAAAACAAAGTCTTTATAAATACATTCATTGCATATTTATCATATGGAAATACCATATTATGTAAGCACTTAATAGAGTTTGGATTAAAAATTGTCACTATTTTAAACTCTTTTGGAATGTCCTTGTGTTTGGTGTTTTTCTCTCTTATTTTTCCAAGTTATTTTCTTTCTAATTTTTTTATGTTTTGCTAGTGCATTATAGTTATACATAATAGTTGGAGTCATTTTGATGTAATCATATATGAGTGGAATGGAATTTGCTCTACTTCAGTAACTAGTACTTCCTCTTTCCCTCCCCTCCTCTCTCCCCCTGTTCCCCTTTGTTTTTGTCAGCTTTTTTGCTTCTGTGACTAAAAGAACTGACAAGAACAATTTTAGGGAAGAAAAGTTTATTTAGGGGCTCACAGTTTCAGAAATCTTAGTCCATGGACAGCAGGCTGCATTCCTTGGGGCTCAAGGTGAGGCCTGGGCCTTACCGTGGGGGAAGAGTGTGGGAGAAGGAAGCAGCTGACACGACAATCAGGAAGCAGAGAAAGTGAGCTCTAGTTGTCAGATACAAATTTACACCTAAAGCCACGCCCCCAATGCCCCACCTCCTCCAGCCACATCCCACCTGCCTTCAGTTACCACTCAGTTAATGTTATCAGGTGATTAATTCACTGATTAGGTTAAAGCTCTCATAACACAATCATTTCTCCTCTGAACCTTCTGGAATTTTCTCACATGTGAACTTTTGGAGGACACCTCACATCCAAACCATAACACCCTACCTCTACAAAATTGGTCTTCCTTCTATTTATTTATTATTTTTCTAATTCACGCTTTATAGATATGCATGAAGGTATAATTAACTGTGATATATTCATATACATACATATCATAATTTGGTCAATTTCATTCCACAGTTCTTCCCTTATCCCATTTCTTCTCCCCCCTCCCCCACCAATCCTCTACTCCATTGGCTTTTCTTCTACATTCATGGTATCTCCCCCTTTCTCTCTTTTATTTTATTTTTTTCCTATTTTTGCTCTAGTTTCTGCATATGACAGAAAATATTCAATCCTTGTCTTTCTGAGTCTGGCGTATTTCACTTACCATGATGTTCTCTAATTATATCCCTTTACCAGCAAATGACATAGTTTCATTCTGCTTTATGTCTGAGTAATACTCTATTGTGTATATGTACCACCTTTTCTTTATCCATTAATCTGTCCACAGGCACCTGAACTGGTTCCTTGGCTTGACTACTATTAATTTCACTGCTATGAACATTGACGTGGCTGTATCAGTATATCTGCTGATTTTAGTTCTTCTGAATAAATACTGAGAAATGGGATAACTGGGTCATATGGTGGTTCTATTCCTAGCCTTTTGATGAATCTCTATACTGCTTTCCAAAGTGGTTGTACTAATTTTCAGTCCCACCAACAATATGTGAGCGTATCTTTCCCCCCACATCCTTACCAGCATTTATTATTATTTGTGTTCTTTTTGATTGCAAAGTTAACTGGATTGACATTGATAGATAGGCTTGGGCCGACGGGCCACCTCCCCCATGGAAATTTCCATGAGGAGCAACCTGGTTTCCTTTTCCCCAGGCAGGAGCCAATTGGCTTAAAGGTCACCCTGTTCCCTGGGCAAAGAGCCAATAGCGGTAAAGGTTGCTCCTGGTACACCCTCCACCAGAAATCCCTACTTAGGTCCCTGCCTGCCTGGAGCTCAGACACAACAGCTTGTCCCTGCTGAGAGGAAGCTGTCGCTGCGACAGCTCCAGACCCACCATCTCCATCCTGACAGCAGCTGCCTTAGCCAGCAGCTCCAGAGACCACAGCCAGCACAACCAGGCACCCACCCACCCTCCATCCAGAGCTCACACACTCCCCTCTCCCTGACTCCTCTCTCCCCGTACTTCTTCTACCTCCAACCAGCCATAAAGGCTGGTGAATAAATCTCTTGGCTGCACAGTTGTCTCCGGTGTGATTTTTGCTTCTCAGACATCAATTAAGTTATTTTTTAAAGATTTTCCAGAAATGGAGTTACTGAGGCAAAGGCAGTAGGTATGGCTTGTGGAAAGTTAGATTTACTTATGGAAATTTGGAAATAGTCTCTTTAATTTCAAGTACTTGTATTTCAAGGAAGAAATCACTGCATCAATTAGTATTTTAAGTGAATTTACCATGTTCAGAGATAATTTTAATTTTAATCACCTTTATGGCAAACATTTCTTTCTATTTGTCTTAAGCAACTCTTTAAAACAAAACACAATACACAAATAATAGGCATCAGAAAATGAAATAGTTTTACTCTGATTTTCAATAGCTGAAGCATTCTCAGAAGGAGAATATCAGCTGAGACTTAATGTTACAGTTAACCTTAAAGCTCTGATTTCACTGTATCAAATATTTCTCATGAGTTTCAGCAAATCATTTGTGAATTGAGTACAAAATAAGGGGAGACATTTAAATAGTTTGGGGATTAGAAATAAAAATATTAGCCGGGAGTGGTGGCACACACCTGTAATCCCAGCACTTGGGAGGCTGAGGCAGGAGGATCATGAGTTCAAAGCCAGTCTCAGCAATGGCAAGGCACTTAGCAACTCAGTGAGACCCTGTGTCTAAATAAAAATACAAAAAAAAGGGCTGGGGATGAGGCCCAGTGGTCGAGTGCCCCGGAGTTCAATCGCAGGTACCAAAAAAAAAAAAAAAAAAAAAGAAAAAAGAAAAAAGAAAAGAAAAGAAGGAAAGAAAGAAAAATATTGACAAGTTTAAAAGAAAGGTAAGAGTTTCAATTAAATTCAAAACAGGAAGAAAGGTGGTACAGTTATTAATTGTGAATCAGAGTGAAAGCTCAGACTTCATGACTATGTGTTAATCACTGAGAGAATATAAATGCTCCTTGATTTACCACAGTCATGACCTGGTAAATCCACTGAGAATTGAAAATACTATCAACAGAAAGTGCTTTGAACATATCTAAACTACTGCACAGCCTAGCTCAGCAGCACAGCACACTGTAGAGTGTGGGTTGTTTCCCTCCGTGTTCTGATCTGAAGGCTGAGGGAGCTGCATTTGCTGTCGCTGCACATCATTGCAAGGGAGGATTATACTGGACTAGGCCCAGAAAAGATCCAAATTCACAATTCCAAGTATGCTCTCTAATAAATATGATCACTTTCACACCACTGTAAAGTCAAACAGCCTTAGTCATGCCATGGCAAATTGAGGATTGTCCGTATACATTTTTGTTTTTAAATCTAGGTTCTCTTATCTGGTAGATGATCAGAACAATGCTTAATGCTGAGAACTTTGTGTGGTAAGCACTACACTAAGGCTTCACATGCATCTTCAATGCTCAAACAACTTTAAGAATTAGAGACAATTTTTACTCCACCTACGGCTAATAAATCAGAGCATAAAATGCAAGATGTGTTATTGCATAGCTGGCAGTGGTAAAGACAAGACAGGAAACCTATAAGGAGGGAGGCAAATCTGTTCCCCTTACTCCCTTCATCTTATAGCAGAAAGGCTGGAATCTACAGTAGTTGAGGTTACTCAGACATCAAGAATGACTGGAAAGATACAGACATGTGCCTTCCTCCCTGTAAACAAAAACCTCATTCCCATCCCTCCAGTCTTTCTGTGGAATGTGTTAGTCCCTAGGCCTATTACATATTTCCATTTGTACCTGTATCCAGAACTGTGCCAGTTTTAACATTGAAAGGTTCACATTCCAAGAAACTCTTTGGAAGCAGGCACACTGGGATGGTTGGTCACAACCAAGACACAACAGAATGGTTTCAGTCTCCTTTCTGGGTGTCTCTGTTTAGCCTGTAATTTATTAGTATGAGAAACTAGGGACTTGTAAGCTTCAGAATGGGGAGTATAAAATCCATAGGCTAGCTCTCAGTTTATAAGGTCTGGTTTAAGCTGCATCTCAGGAGCTTGCTTCCTGTTCTAACAGAAATATCTGACTTTATTTTCACTTCTGAGCCATGCACCATTTTACAGTCAAAATATACTGTCAAAATAAATTCTATGTTCTCAACATAAAGAAATAATCAATGACATGATGGATATGCCAATTACCCTCATCCAATCATTATACATTGTACAGACATATTGAAATATCACACTGTACACTGTACCTCATAAATATGTACACTTATTATCTGTCAACTAAAAATAAAATATGGGATAGAATTTTAAGAATGCAACATATTTTTCTAAAAAGTTATACAACCTGATTTGTTCATAACTATGTAAGAAAACATCACAGTGGACTCCATAAATTTGTACAATTATTATGTCAGTTAAAAATAAAATAAAACAAAATATTTTTGATTAGTTATGAAAAACAAAGTAAAGTAGAAATAGGTGTACACATGTTGTAAAATCGATACCAGTCCAATTTTCAATAATTGGGCAGTGCAATTTTTTGGTGTGTGGAAGTCTAAATACAGTATAGAATAATTACAGATGGAATTTTGCTAAAACATTGACATATCTGAAGATGACTGCCCAGTTAATAGACTACAAGTTATTTCTGTTATCATTATGTAGCTATGTCCTAAAGTTATGTGCTAGTTGGGTTCTCAAAGCACAATTGTGTAGAAAGACAACACATACCACATCCTGAGGTACGTCCTTCCTCCAGCATGCTGGGAAGACAGCTTTCCATCCCTGATTCATATTGGTCCATAAAGAACTTTCTACCTTGATTTTCAAAGCTGCAGCCGTAAATTCTGTGGTCCCCTCATGAGAGTTTCTGTCCACCTGCGCAACAAAGGGTTGGAAAAACAAACAGAAGCACCTGGACAGTATGCCTCCACCACCCTCATGCCCAGCTAGTGCCCTCACCCCCCAAATCTGTCCATATCACAGTCTCTTTCAGATAAGTGGGTGAGACATGGGGAGGCCTCAGAGGGCTGCAGTCTGGCTCAGGCTGGAGTCTTCCTCTTCAATGACTTTCTATAAGTCTCACTGAGAGCCACACAAATTGTCATGATTTAGCACACAGAAATTTCAACCTGAAAGTTTTTTCTGGGATCTGCTCCAAGCCATTTTCCAGTATCAGGAGACTGGGGATGTGGGGGGCCTCTCCAAAGATGTTGTGGACTAAAGCTAGATATAGGTTAAACTGCACCGTAGGTTGACTTAGGGAATACACTGAAATGTGGTTGGCAAAGTCTCACTGTTTTTTTTTTTTTTTTTTTTTTTTTTTTTTTTTTTTTTTTTTTGTCATTTGTTGCTCCAGAAAAAATATTTTGTTGGCTCAAAATAAATGTGGTTAGAACTAGGGAGAGGAGTCGGGGAGGGTGGGACAGGGAGAGGTGGTCCATTGGTTCTAAGTCATCATTAGCTAATAGTAGGAAATTGTGGTGTGCTCTTGCATGATGCGATGACTTTTAGATAACATTACTGTTTCCTAACATTATTGTGCTGTATATTTTAGAAAGCTATAAGAAAGGATTTTGAATGTTTTCACCTTAAAGAAATTATAGATGTTGGAGGAGACAGATATGTTACCCTGATTTGAACATCACAAAACGTACAAACACACCCTATAAATGTGTTTTTATGTATCAGTTAAAAATACATTCAAGTTAAGAAAATTAAATCTAATCAAAATAATGCCATCTAAAATTCTGGCTAGCATGGATCCATAACCTACTCTGGTCCAAGTGCCTACTGGTGGCATTCTCTGGAGAGGAGAGGCCCTGGTGGTCACTTGGGTTCTCCCTCCTCCTTTGGTGGCTCACACTGACTCCTAGGGAGGTCTGAGCAGCTGCTTTCCAGCTGAGCCTCCTTCTGAAGTACCTTCCACTTGCTGTGTTCCAAAGGGCAGATAGACACCAGGAGAGATACAGCCTGTCTTCTCCTGATTGCCCCATACCCAGATGTTTCCTGAAAGCCTCCCTTTCTATGACTTCAGAGGACTGAAGTTTGCACTCAGTCTCCCCAGGATGAAACTCAAGCCCTGCACAGGTTTGCCTGTTCTTGTAGGTACCCACACCCAGATCTGGGCTGCCCTTAATGGACTCTTCCCCAACCACAAGGCAGGAGGCTTGGGAGATGTCTGGAAGAGCTGCCCCTGTGCTCTAATCTTTTCAAATCTAGAAATCTAGGATTCTCTTCTGCTGGTAAGTCCTTTGGACTTACTTCTGGTTGGATTAAGGGTCTGACTAGTTATTTGTAAAGATTTTCTCTTAGGATCACCCTCTTCTCCTTAATCTATATCCAGTTCCTTGACATACTTTGATGGGTATGGGATGGGTACCCTGGTTCTATGTTGACCAGACTTTTGGCAACAATATCTAGATGTGTGATAAAGGGGCATTTACTTACTTCACTTGATGCTTTGCCCTTGGAGAATGCTGAAAATATTTATGCTGCTAGTGAATCTTTCAAACCCTTCACCTAAAAGGATAGTATCTCTGAGAGCTGTGCATGACCAGTGTGGCTCAATGGTACATCTACTCTTTGTTTAAGTCTGAAATCATCTACATATTGTTTTAGGATTCCCAGAGAAGTTATTTCCTACATGTCAAATTAAATTCTATGTGTATTTTAAAATATAGAGGAAAAGGATTGAATTTTGACCATTAAGCATGACATTAAATATCATCAAGTTTTTATGAACATGCCCTGATAGTTGGGAATTTTTCTTCTATTTCTAATTTGCAGAGAATTCTCATGATGAAAGAATATTGAATGCTGTCAAAACTTTTTTCTGTTTCTAGATGATCTGAGATGATCATGTGATTTTTTACCCTCTCTTCTATTTACATGGTAAACTTGGTGATTATTACAATTATATGTTGATGGATTTAATTTGCCAATATTTCATTGATGATTTTGTATTGGTTTATAAGGGATATTGATTTATAATTTTTTCTTCTTACAATGATCTTGTCTGGTATGATTTCAGGTCGTTGTTACCTTAGAAAATACATTGAGTAATGACACCTCTTCCTCAATGTTCTGCAAAAGTTTGTGTGAGATTAGTGCATTTGTTTCCCTAAATGCTTGACAGAATAATCTTAGGCTACTATTTTCTTTACAGAAATGTTATTCTGTAGCAGACAGCACTTAAGGTTTTATTTTTTTCTGTCAATTTTGGTTAATTGTATCTTTCAAGGAATTTTTGAATTTCATCTAAGTTTTTAAATTTATTGGCATAAAACTTTTCATAATATTTCTGTTTCCCCCTTCATTTCTATAGGATCTTTGCTATCTTCTCTTTTACTACTGGTATTAATAAAAGGATTCTCTTTTTCTTTTACTTGATTAGTTTTTCTAAAGATTTATCAATTTTATTGATCTTCTTAGAAAACCCAAGAAATCAACTTTTAATTTTGTTTACTTTCTCTATTGCTTGTCCATATTCTGCTTTATTGATTTCCACTTGTATTGGGTATTCCTTCTCTTTTGTTTGTTTTGAGCTTAATTTCTTTTTTTCCTACTATCTTACGGTATAATCATATATCACTGTTTTTTTTTTTTCTACTTTCCTACTTAAAGCTATAAATTTATCTTGAAACATTCCTTCTGCTGCATCCCAAATTGTTAATATAGTGTGTTGCCACTATCATTCATTTTGAAACATTTTCTAGTTTACCTGTAATGTGTTCTCTATCTATGGATTCTTTAACATCTATTGCTTAATTTCAAATATTTGGGGATTTCCTGATATCTCCTTTGAACTTAATTTAATGTAGTAATAGAACAGATTCTATCCCTTCATCCTTTGAAACTGTTTAGTTCTTTCTAAATCAGCATTGGTAGTTCTTAAATATTCTAGGAAATTCTAATTTAAAGTTAGAGTTGAGAACCACAGGACTGAATGTACTTTGGGTTCCTACCAAATAGTCTTATGATCTGTGATTATGGGTTTTCTTGTTTATAAAGTGTTTTATTTATTTGTTGTTGTTGTTTTGAGCCAGGGATTTGCTATGTTGCCCAGGCTGGTCTCAAGCTCCTAGGCTCAAAGTGATCCTCCTACCTCAGCCTCAAAAGTAGCTGGGACTGCAGATGAGCACCATGCCCAGCCAGAATAGAGTGTTTAATAATGGAATTTCAGACTGGGAAGTAGTTCAGAGACAGCTGACTTAATCATGAACCAGCTTTTCCCCAGAAGCATCTCACCCTTTGATGCCTGTTTCACTGATGCAGTGTCCTGGCCGCCCCCTAACAAGACTTGCAGTCATTTTTTTCCAGGCATACATGGCAGGCTCCAGTTATCATGATTCATGTCCCTTTCTGCACTGACTTATTTATAAAATGTGTTCAAACAAGAGGCAGAAACTGGCTCTACTAATAGCTTTTCTACATCGCTGCAGTGCGATTTGTGCTATTAATAAAGGAGGAGCACTTAATGAGTTTGATTCATCTAGCAGCTTCCCAGGGTGACAGATCATCCACAGAATATACTAATTGGATGTATCGAATAGTCTGGGAATGAACAGCAATGTTATTAATGACCTTGTGTCAAAATGACTTCCACAGCCAAGTCATAAAGCTTAGGCACTGGAGGTGATATTATGTGTATAGATCGAATCCATCTACGACACTTGTACCGTGCTTTTCCTCCTTGCTTGCATTATTTTGGAATTCACTCTGCTGAAAGGAGAGGAACAGGAAAGACATTGACAATCTCAACATGGCCAATCTTTAACTTTGTTGGTCAGAGACAGAGGATATGGGAAGATAAATCTCACCAATTTTTAAATGTGTGCCCTATGAACCCTTGGGACTTATTCCACGGGAGACTCTGTGATTCCTAAAATGACCTACAAGTTATTTTCATGGTGTCTACTTGCTTGTGAAGAATTTTCAATGGCAAGACTCTTTCTTTGCTATCCAAGTTTTTCAGTTAGATAATTTCATCTCACGCCTTAAGGGTATGCAGGCCATACGGCAGAAAATGGAAAAATGATAGGTGGCAAATAGGTGTTGATTGAAAAAAAAACATAGTGTTAAAAATTGTTTCTAACACATTTTTAAAAAAATATTCTCTCTCGTTGGATTTGTACAGAAACTTTGCAAAGAAGATGTTTTGATATTTTGATATTTGACATCTTCTTTGCAAAGAAGATATTTGATATTCCTTATTTTACATATAAGGAAACCAAGGCTCAAGAAAGTTAAACCACACAAGGTCACACTGCAAATTAAAATTAAAATTCAGGTTTATCTAACTTTAAGTTCTGTAATTTTCCCATGTTGTTCTTAAAATAATACACATGAATCTTGTGAACATTTTTACCTCCTGATATCTTTTATCTTAAGATTCTATAGCCCCTATTCAACTTTCTGCCACTCTTAATATTCAAATTCTAGATTCTGGGACAGCTGCCAGGTTAACCAGATGCTTCCAGAGAAAATATTGTCAGAAGTTCCATTCCGTCTACATGACACCAGGCCTCTTGCTCTAGTAATTCCACTCAGGTTAATATTTTAGTGGCTGAAATTAGCTTACTAGGTTATATTCTCTGGTAATATTTTCAGGTGGACAGAGAGTTTTGGAAACCTCAGACAAGGTAGTTAGTGATGTAAAAGTTTCAGATTTATGAGGGAAAAATATTTGAACAAAGATGAGCTTGGGCATAAGGCACTTTGAAATGCTAGCATCATGGGCAGACTGAGAAGGAAAGCTGGCCAGTTCAAAATAGGGCAGGGCATGGCCAGATGAATTGAGCTGGCAGCAGCTGCATTATACAAAGGGCAACTGGGACCCAGACCTAGTTTACATCATAGAAATGTGGTGATGATGGAGAAAGAGCATGGCCAGATGAATTGAGCTGGCAGCAGCTGCATTATACAAAGGGCAACTGGGACCCAGACCTAGTTTACATCATAGAAATGTGGTGATGATGGAGAAAGAGGGATTGCCTGACTCTGTAAATAGGATGGGGCCATCAGAGGCTTCCCAATAGAAATAGTTCATGGGCATTGGGCAAGGTCATGAAACCTGTTTTCAGTCTCCAAGAGACTGGAACTGAGCCTGATAAATTTCCTGTGTTGGTAAAGAACAGCCAAAAATTGGAATGGGCTTGGGTCTGCAATCCAACCCTTTGGTGGAATTGACACAAATATCCAGGTAGCCTTACCCCAGGATAAAGAAACTGCCCGCTATTCTAGATTGCTTCTCAGTTGCCTGGTATGCATTCCAGAACAGAAGATGAAGAAAAATCATCATATCTCCCATAACCCTTGAAATTTATGTACAACTACCCAAAATAAATACATCTTTTTCTTCTAAAATAGTATATTTTGTTTTCTGGTTCTAAATTTTTATTTATTTAGACTGGTGACAGTAGTGACTGATGTGATGTTTTATTGCCTTATATAAGGATTTCTCATCTAATTGTCCCAAGCACAAAATCTTGTCAGCATTTCCACTATATCTCTTATAAATAGCAATTAACAGGTGTTCATAAATAATTTTTTAATGTGCCCATCCCCCTTCAGGGTAAAACATTAGAAAACACTGCAACATGTCACAGCTAACAATGTGTACACATAGCCTTCTGTGATCATTCTATAGTGTCTGAAGCAGTTAATGCATATCTGTAAATGTCACCTTTCCTGAGAGCAGGAGGTAGCCTTCAGACTTTATTGTACCTGGCAAAATTGTTAGTGTTGTGGTGTGAACTGATCAATACAATAAAAGTCATAGGCATAGGTTATTGACTATTGGAATAAGACTTTGGTAAGTAAGATAAGATAGCACAGATAAGCAACAGTAACACCTAAGATTTTAGTCATGGGAAATAAGGTATTGGATAAGTAGAAGTTAGTGAGTTAAAACCAGTTACAAATAACGGTCAAAAGGTTAGTGTAGACGTAGATAAGGTTAGATCAATATAGCCATGAACAAATATATTAACTTGATCTTGTAGCTTTGCATAGGATAAGGACATAAAGTTTATAGATATCAATAGTAATGATAGGTAAATGTGTGTGTAGGTCATAAGATAACTGTAGCAAGCACTAAATAAGTTACTGATACTGGTTACATAAGGCTATTGCTGTAGTAAAATGATTTGATTACTTGTAACACTTCCCACATTACGGGGGCAGCAGAAATGGAGTCACTATGGTTATAACAGGTGTGGACATTGAGACTTCATTTTAGCTGTTCTAGACTCCATCTTAGTTTTTCTGTGATTGCTCTTGTGAAGAGGGAACTGCAGGGCCCATTTATAAAGCTGTTTTTCTATAAAAATTATTTTTTTGTACTTTGTACCCCACAAAGTGTACCCAGTGCAGGATATGGCAATGGTCTTGGTGAGCTACATCCTGGGTCCAAAAGCAATTGTGGGTCTACATGACTTTGAAGTAGATTCTCGCCCCCATCCAAACTCAGGATACAGTTGTCTAGCACCTACTTGGACCTGAGCTGTGGTTGTCTAAGATGCTTAAAATAACTATTTTTTAGCTTCTGTGGCCTACTTGCTTGTCACCTGGAAAATTCCAGTCCTGTCTGGGTTTTCAAAGATTCACTTACCACTATTCTAGCTTCTGTGATTGGCTTGCCTGCATGATGCTGAAAAGTTGTGGTTTTCATCTTTAAATTCCCAAGGAAAACCAGGAAATGCTGCTGTTCTCCCACAGAGCTTCAGTCTCTAGGGGTGGATGACAACCCCTGGCCAGGTAAATAAAGCTCTCCAATTTGTTTTAAATTCAGACTTTGTGTGTTTTCTGAGGCGACTCCTTATTTCATTAGCATTTCTAATTAGTACCCTGGTGATGCTGTTACTGCTGGCCAGGGGTCCACACTTTGAGAAGCACTGCATTAGAGAATAAACTAAGCATCGAGATAATAGAAACTTCAGGTTGGAAAGCAAATGGTTCAAAATCTGTCATGGAACCCTCTTGGGCTTCCTCTCTTAAAAAAATTATGTATGGTACCTTTATTGATCCATATGAAATAGATGATTTGCCCTTTCGTAAAGGATAGGAGAGGGTGATTAATTGTTAACTCAGTCTGAAACATGTAGTGCCATTAATGAAAGTCTTCCCTATTCCTTACTAACTTGCACTTATGACAGTTTCTTCCAGTGGTAGTCACAAGTAATATATGACCAATATTAATTGAAGTTATGTTTGTAATTTAGGACAGGCAGTAGCGCATCCAACCAGAAGCAATTGTCTCGATTAATTCCATTGAGAAGCATCAGCTGGGGTGGGAAAACTGGCTGCAAATGGCTTCTTGGATTCCCTCCAGCCTCTTTGCCTCTCTGTGTCACTATAGACCCATCCAAATGACCTGAGTTATTACCAGCACCAGAGGATCGCACATTTGGACTACTCAAGAGGGAGGCCCAGTATGAATTAATATAAAGTTGGATTTATAGAAATGTTAAGAAATGCAGTTTAAACCTGCAGTGACCACTGATCCACCTAAGATGTGCATCCCACATCTTTGAATCCACCTTGTCAAGCTAAATACAGGAAACATGTTTTGTTCATCCCAATTATGTTATTCATCTCTTTAGTGACTTCAGACAGTTTTGGACATAATTAACCCTATTTCTAAATCATGGAATCAAAACTAGTGTATTATCCCACTTTCCCCTGTATTTCTAATTAAATACTCTTGTGACTTTTGATTGGCCCTGACACTATAGATTATAAACATCAAGTAAGACAAAACAAAATGGTGTATGACAAAACGCTTTGTGTTCTCACAAGTTAGACATGTGAGTACTTTTTAGTACATGGGCAGGTGTAATTCAAAATGTAACTTTGGCTTGGAAGCTCTAGTTACCTTCATTCTGGTTACTACAATTTATATGCTTTGTGACAGGCTCTCAAAGCATCAGGGCTTACTGTACATTTCTGGAACTTTTCCAAAATGCTTTTTATCAGGGGATTTAAATATGCTGTTGATAAATGCAACTTCAAAAGCTCTTGTGTATTAATTCTAAGCATTAGATCAACTATCATCCATTGGACAAATCATTCTTTGAACCTTAGGGAGGAGATTTCCAGTAGCTTTATCATTTTTAAGTGTAATATGTGCAAAATGTGCCTACTGCCTTTTCTAAAAACCATGTAGCTTGTTATTCAGAAGATGTAACCAGATATTTAAATCTTTGCTTATGTGATGTAATACATCATATTTCTACCATTGCAATTCTCAGGGAAATAGGGTTTGCAGAAGTCAGGGAGTAAAGGGAAGGGAATCTGTTAATCATTGAAAACATACAATTTGCCCAATATTTTGGTGAGCTCATGAGCTATTTCATGTAATTTTTTTTCTTGTTTGTGTGACATAAGGATCATTATGCCAATTATTATGGACAAGGAAGTCAAGGTTTAAAGATATTAGTAAATGACCCTAAGTGATAGTACAGATTTTAAGTCCATGTGTTCCCAACAGCAAAGCTGGAGAGTTTTCCACTGCTGCATGGTGGCTCCTGATCCTGGATGCACATTAGAACACCCTGGGGAGTTGTAATCAAATGACTAGTGTCCAGGCTCCACCCTTAGCAACTGCGACTTATTTGTGTTGGTGGAGGGCCTGAACATTAGCATGTTAACAAAATGCCTTATGTCTTGGTGGTTCCGATGGGCATTCATTGCCATTTACTCTGCTTCTTCTGGAAGATTAACATTCTCCCACAGTTTAGGCTGGTGAGGAATTCCAACACGAAATGATTTCTTAGAAATTTGAAAATGGTCTTGAAGCAAAGGGTGGAAACACTTTTATGCTTGGCAACTTGTAGGTCCACACAAGACTGGAGCCACTGGTAACCCAACACTATATAGCATGTTACATAGATGGTAGGGCAAAGGAGAATCACCCCATCTTAAAACAACCATAAAAGAAGATCACATGGAAGGGACACATACTCAGAATCTTCAGCATGAAGTACAAAAATTTAGAGTTTAGATTTGGACAAAATTAACTGAAACACACATGGACTATAAGATTTTTCAGCCATTTATTCTGAAGAAGGTGCTCAAATGGACTGGTTAAATAATTGCATCCTGAAGAACAAAATAGTACAATATTTTTCTACAGCATTCATTGACTTGTCTCAACTCTCCTCTTATTAACTACTGTTCTTAAAGAAAGGAATCAAGTATGTAGGGAGGCAACATTTTTTGAATTGGTGAAACATAAAACTAGAAAGTACAAGAACATGTTTCTCACCTAAACCATGTTACTAAACACCTGTAGTAAATCATCAAAATGTTCCAGAGATATGTGATGAGCTGTTATCTTAAAATAGTGTTTTTTAAATTTTTTTTTTTTTTTTTTTTTTTTTGGTACCGGGGATTGAACTCAGAGGCACTTGACCACTGGGCCTCATCCCCAGCCCTCTTTTGTATTTTATTAGAGACAGGGTCTCACGGAGTTGCTAAGTGCCTCGCCATTGCTGAGGCTGGCTTTGAACTCGTGATCCTCCTGCCTCAGCTGCCCATGTGCTGGGATTACAGGCGTGCGCCACTGTACCTGGCTAAAAATGTTTTTAGTTTTTATTTTTTCTGGTGCTCAGGATTGAAACCAGGGCCTGAGCATGTGCTCTATCACCAAGCTATATCCCCAGTGATAACAAGTCATCTTTGAAAGTTAACAATTTATATCTCAAAAATAAAAAGATAATTTTTCCAACCAACAAATTATCAACTAAGCAGCTCAAGTATGCCTGATCTTTGAAGCCAAAGAAAACATTTAAAACGCAAAAACTGAAAATGAAGGCAAACTAATGATAATTTAAGTTAGTCAATATTTTGCTTTCATTCTGCAGACAGTTGAAGTCCTAGATTTAAATACTTTTTTGAAATAAGATTTTTAAAAAGCAGCAAGAAGATAATATACAATGATTTAACAGGGTGTGTAGTCTTGAAGGTAGAAATGAACAAGGGAAAGTTCAAAACAGAATCAGGGGAAAATTCATCTGATTAAATGGAGTTTGTGATTTCCATCTGATTCATTGGTAGGTCAGAATGTTCCCTTTTCCCAATGCCAACTCCCCCACCTCCCCCAGCAATGTATCCAGGGAGTAAAACATTGAGAATAAAGTTATGGATCTCAGGCTGAATATACTGATATCATAGTATGTGTATGAAAGGAGAAAAGATTTATTCCAAAATTACGGTTTTATAAAATAGTTAAATAGATAAAAGCTTATCTTCGTTAATCCTTAATACCTTTTCCTGCTGGAACATTCTTTGAAATTCTCTAAAATATAATTCTGCTCATTACTTCCTTCAGAGCAACTGTCCATATGGTTCTCACCTCATGCATTAAGATTCAAACCCTTTTATCACCACAGGCAAACTCATGGGGAGCTGTGCTTCTCTGATGACTGGAATACATTTGAAACAAAACAAAGCAAAATTTAAAAAGCTTCCTGTCTTGGCACTTGCCAGAGATGTTTGCATTTCAGCAAGGTTTGCAATCAGGGTGTATGGCTGTTTGTTTACTCTGTCAGCTGGCCACCTCCCTGGAACCAGAACCACAGTTGTGGAAGGCAGTTTAGAGCACAAAGGAGACCAGCTGTGTGATGAAGGAGCAGTGCACTGCTGACACAGAGAGCTGCAATTCAGGGGGCACCAATCATTACTGTGGAGTTTATTGCACTCATCATCGTCACTGATTTAGTTTGAAATGAGCAGGAGGAAAAAGGAATCCTCAAGATCAACTTCAGAACCCCAGCGGCTGAGAATTACATTTGCAAGTGTTCTTGGAGGAAATGGGTCAGAAATCAAAATGACATGTGTGGTTTTTGGTAGCTGGAGCTATAATCATCTTTCACAGCAGACCTCACAGGGAAACAGGTGAAAGCTTGGATCATGTACAGGGAAAGGAAATCACACTATGGTGGCAGATATTTTCCTTTTTCATTTTGGATCCTTTGAGGGAGAGACGATTCTGGTGTTAGCTATGGAGATGAGAATTGGAAACTTTTTAGCAACTTCTTAGCAAAGAGATGGGATACCCGGAATGTAGAGACTTTATAGAGCTGGTACATAATAACTTGAAGAAAATAAACTAGAAAAAAAATAGGTTAGTCAGATTCCCCATCAGATACTAGACACTAGATCTTACTCAAGCAGGTGGCTGAAACTGTTTCATATCTCTGATTTACTAAACAAGGATAATAATATCTGCTTTATGAGATTTTTGTAAAAATTAGGCAACATGGATACACTGTTTAATTCAGTGCCAGACTGGTGAAAAAAAAAAAAAAAAAAAAAAAAACATGTTCAATGTCAAGATTTAGCATTAGGACTCACAGAATTGCTTGTGTATCTTTGGGGCTGGTGCTGAGAAGATTCTTTAGTTCCCAGAGCATGCCTGTTCTCTGGCCTCAGAGCCAAGCCCTGACTCTGCTGTTTGTGCTCTAAGCTCACACACCATTTACTAAATCACTGCTTCTCATGTCCTCAATGGGAAAGTTTTTCTCTTGTTAAATTCCCAATCCATTGCAGATGAATATTTTTTAAATAAAGTACAATAAATAAGGTGTAATGGAAACACATAAAAACTGAAATAGAAGCCCACTGATCACATATTTCAGTAGCATAGTAATGTCAAATTCCTACAACTTCTTTCAATTTTTATTTCTTATTTTTGGTACCAGGGATTGAACCCAGGGGTTCTTAACCACTGACCCACATCCCTAGCCCTTTTATTTTTCATTTTGAGACAGGGTCTTGCCAAGTTGCTAAGGGCTTTGTTAAGTTTCTTAGGCAGGCTCTGAACTTGTGATCCTTCTGCCTCAGCATTCTGAGCCACTGGCTACCAATGAGCCTGGCTAAATTACTGTAACTTCTTATTAGCTACTATCAATTTTGTATTTATCTTGTTGAGATAACAGTTTGCAAATTGAGAACTGAGCACCTGCATCATACTCAATTTGAGGAACCCTAGCCCAGAATGACCCAGGACTTCTATTCCTCCTATAGATCTCCACAGAGGTGTTCTCTGCCCTGGAAAGCTTTCCTCTCTCTCCCCGGTATTGAGCCTGTTACCTCTCCTGTGCTTCCCTTGTATAGTACTTTCCAAAAATTATAGGGACCATGCCTTGTTAACCTTCCTAATGCCATTGCTAGCAAGACCTAACACACAGTTGATGCCCAATAAATACCAAAAGAAAGCATTTGTTTCCAGTGAAGTGAGAATAGAGTTGAATGTTATTCAAGTTCAAAATTACCTGAACTTGGGATGGGATCATTTCTAGTATTACATCAGACTCATTGCCCCTTTGAAAAAAAAAAAACTCCTTCCTTGGCAAGAAAATGAAATTAATAACATCAATATATGAGGCCGTGGGGAAGTCTTATTCACAGGACTTACCCATCAAGTGGATTTTATTCACAAGCTTCAGAAAAAAATATTGAAGTTTTAATTTGTTTCTCTTTCTCAGATGTGTGTTTATAAATCTTTCGAAACTCTTCCTGTCTGTAAAATATGTTGCTTTGCAAGATTTGTTTTTGACAAGCCATGATTCTGATGATTCATAGAAGACTTACTAAGAGCATAAATTGATATATAGAACAGTTGATCCAAACACCAGCCAGGGATAATGGAAATACCAGTAACTGCCTCACCAAGGGAATAGGTAAGATTTTAAGAAGGACTTCTTTTCTCCCTGAAGGACAAAGAAGAAATGTGAAAATATGGTTTCTCCTTTATAAATGGAGCTTTTACTCCAAACTAAATACAGGAAGTGCCAATTTCTACTTAATAGCAAACATCACTATTTTGATAGCCAAAGGAAGAGAAAATAGTGCTCATTTGAAAGGTGTCAAAATTGCTTTCCCCCCTGTGAGTGGGAGTCGTTCATTCCTTAGCAATGCAGACCAAATGACCTTTAAGAAGTCTCCACCCAGGAGGCACAGGGGACATGGGTATTTGGCTTTGTTTTGAGGGCAGAAATGATTTTCCTCCTCTTAGGTGGGCACAGTCTTCAGTCCTCTCCCATAGTTCTCACTAAGAATGTGAACTGGTGACTGGCAGACATGAGTCCCTCACCAGTCCCCAAACTTCCTGAATATAGCAGTGAAATGAAGCAGAGGCCATCGTCATGATGCCAAACATCTAGGGATGAGCCAGGAAGTCTCTTATCATCAGTGGAAAATTAGTCCACAGTCTAATCACATAGAGGAATGACCTCCATCTGTGGGACAGGAACCCCTCAGGGCTTCAGAATTAGAGTCAAGCATCTGGATGCCAAATGTATACTGGGCATGATCTGTGAATTGAGCACACAGCTTTCCTTGCCCACATGCAGAACAATTTCCACTTACTTGTAGCTTGTCATGCTTAACTAATTCATCATTTAAAAAAGAATTATTGAATGCATTTCATAATCATTCATCATTATGTTTTTTCATAATCCACAGATAATAAAAGTGTCACTTCTATAATGTGTGTCTGTGAAAAATGTGAGATTAAAAAGGACCCCTGGGTCTGCAAGGTGGGAAACCATAATGTGTACTGCCTTTACTGGCCCTAGCTTCTCACTCTGCACTGCATATGCCAGAAGCTTCTGAGGCTCAGCAGAGAAGCTGGGTGCTTCTGAATAATGGAGGAGGAGGTTCGAGGAGAGAAGGTTGGTGGAAACTTCAGGGAAAGGACATCTCAGTGTATTGTCACTCAAATGCTGATGCCAGTTTTCTTGAAGATGATGAACTAAGGGGTCTGCAGAAGTCTTTATGCTCTGACATTTCCCACATCTCATCTTGAATGTTCTACATTCTAATGATGGGGGAAAGCTTGCCCTTTGCAGTGGAGAATTCTGATTTAAAATGAAAACAGGTTGGCATCCTGCCACTTTGAAGTAACACTTCTCCTGATTTCTCTTCTTGAAGAAACACTTTGATTATGAGAAAAGTTAACATGATAGGGCATGAGATGCAGGGAATCTGAGAAGTGGGGAGAATCCCATGGAGGAAGGGAAGGTTGGATTTTCAGCACCAAGAGTTTGGGTTTGAGACATGGCAGCTCTGTGTCAGCCCTGGTGCAGGAGGCAGGGGCATGTCTCAGTAGACACACACTCGGGAGAATAGGAGGTGACAATGGCAGAGTGAAAAGCAGGCAGCATAGGATCCACAGGTTAATATGCAAAATATTCATGTTTGAGGCAATTGTTGGACCTGGACTTGGGGTTGCAAGGTGGCCCTAATACTAGCACAGAAGTAGAGACATGAAAGTAAATAGAAGAAGGAGTTGTAGGGACAGACGAGGCAAGGCACTAAAGATCGCAGGAAACAGTTTTATTTGGCTGCAGCCAGGTTCAGAGGGTACAGCTCTCGCTGTAATCAATTAATTCCCTGAATCCGGAGTTCAGGTAGTTTCAGAACTTTATACCCAGCATGTAAGGGGAGGGGCTCAGAAGTTCACAGTTTACAGAAGTTCACATAAAAGCAGGTTTTTTTTTCACTGTTCTGGGCAAGTTAACCTTTCAAGGACAACACCTGAGAAAGGGAGAGCCTCTTCTCCCCTTTCTTTCCTCCCCACTGCCAGCTGTTACCATGGAGCCCATTTAGTAACTCCTCTTATCTTAGAAATGTAGACATCTCTGTGAAGCTCCAGCTCAAGGCCAGAGGCCTTGTTAAAGAATTTGTCCTTCTTATTATCACATTTTGCATTTGCAAACGCACTTCTACAAACTGCTATACTGGATACATGTTTGTGAAAAACAAGTAAAGGGGTGTCCAGCACCTGGAGTGCTGATTTCTTCCAGGCCAATGGACAAGTAATAGAGCAACAGGAAAATAGGAAGTTTATCTACACTGAACTTTTTTGTAGAGACTCTTTTGCTGACAGTCCTAAAATCAGCCATGGTGAAGATTTCTTGAGAAGCTTAGTTAAGATTTTCTGTGGAGGAGGGGGTGCCACTACAGAGTGCTGTGGGTTACACATCAGCATTGAAGAATTCTGCTTTTGGTGATCAAAAGATTTTATCACCAGACAAACTTTGAGGAATGGGCTCTGTATACTAGGAACAGTGTTAACATAAGCCTTCCGCATTGTGGGGCTGAGATTCAAGAGCCATGGGATGGCATTGATCCAGGTGATTACAGGTGGGACATGCAGCAGCAAAGGCCCCTCGGTGACTAACATGAGAATCCAGTGCACTGTACTGCACCACCAAGGCCTGAGAGGAAATGAGAACCAAGCCTTATGTAGATGAGGGATGGAGGTGGACAGGACAAAGGCTTAAGTACATCTGAATTTGCTTACAATCAGAGTGTTGTCACTTCCCCTCAGGAAAATTAACTAAGGAGGGGTTTGAGCAGGAACATTGGTAAAGAACCTCTGAAGGAAGGAAGTCCTTTGCACCTCTCCCCACCTTGGAAAGAATAACCGACTTTGATCTATGACCTTCAGTCTCCTTAGTTTAGCAAAAAGAAACCAGCCATGTGTCCCTCTTTAAGTTGTGTATTTTTCTTTTCTTTTACATTCAGCCCAAATCATAACATCACCTAACATGAATCTTTGCCATGATGTTTTCCTTGGTGCGTGATGGACTTTGAGAACTTACACAAAGGAGGGAGCATTCTGATCACAGTAAGATCCGTTCATTTCTGTCTCACCGCTGGAACTCTCCTTCTTACCATCTCCACTTTAAAACTCACTGCAGAAGATGAGGGCAGGATACTCTGCAGCACTGCCTAGCATTGGAGCAGAGTCAGTAAGATAGGCCTGAGCTGTGACCAGTATGGAGAGGAGAGCTTTGGTGACCTCATGCATCCTGGCAGCACTGGTGGAATAAAAAGTGAAAGAACGCAACAGAGAAGTAGAAGACTATCACCAATGCTATATTTTCAAGGTTAAGCCCCTACAACACTGGGATTAGAACCAGACTTAACAGATCTCTCTTCCTCCTTCCTGGTGTTGGATGACTACTGAGAAGTAAGGAAAGACAGGGAGGATTGGAGGTTTCCAAGGACAGGGGCTTTGGAAGCTTGTTCAACTTTTCTATCTCCAGAACTAAACCCAGATTCTGACAGGTGGGAGGCCAAATATAAACATCTGTTGCATTTTTGAATAAATGATATCTTTCTTCTAAATGTTGGCAAGGACTTGTAGGAATGTTTTAGTTAGCTTTTTTGATGCTGTGACCAAAGTATCTGACAAGAATAACCTAGAGGAAGAAAAATTTATATGGAACTCACAGATTCATAGGCTTCGGTCTATAGACAGCTGACTCCATAGCTCTGGTCCCAAGATGAGGCAGAGCATCGAGGCAGAAGGGCTTGGTTGAGAAAAGCAGCTCAGAACATGACCACTAGGAAGCAGAGAGAGCTTGGCTCACCAGGAACAAAATATCTACCCCAAAGGCACACTACCAGGGGCTACCTTCTCCAGCTACACCCTACCTGCCTACAGTTACCATCCAGTTATTCGTTATCAGTGGGTCAATGCACTGATTAGGTTAAGACTCTTGTAACATAATCCTTTCACCTCTAAAATTTCTTGCATTGTCTCACACATGAACTTTTTGGGGATACCTCATATCTAAACCATAGCAAAAGAGAAATATATTTATTTTACAGCTTTGCCTCAAAGGTTCCATTCACCCTTTCCCAACTCTAGAATGAGTAAGGCTAGTCAACCATATTAGATCCAATCAAACAACATCGATTAAGATCATTATCTCTGGAAAGATTCCAAATGAAGCCATCAGGAGATACTCTCCCCTTTGTATGTAAATGGATCTGTTTTTACCTTTCTTCAGTGAGACTAGTAGGCATCAAAACCCTTGTGTACTTATGCTCTTCCTTACAAGGTACGGCTCTACAACTATACCTCAAGGCACTTTTATTTTATCAGATGGAATAGACACTTCTTATTCAATATCACTTTCTTGTGATGAATTAGTGAAATCCCTGTCAGGCACCTATAAAGATTCTAGGGCAAATGGAATTGTTGCTGGTAGCAGTTATAGAGAGTTCTGTTTCTAATGAACTTAGAAGGGATTGTTCCCACATCTTGCTTTCTTTTCACTTATTTTTTCTCTATTTCCTCCTCATTTTCATGTTATCCCTTTTTATTTTTATTTATTCATTTTTGTTCTTTGCTTCTTTATCACTTTCTACTTTTCTTTCCCTTTACATTCAGCTCTGCTATGGAATACTCACTCCAAGTTTTGCTTCCCACTTCCATCAATACCCATGAAGACCTCAGCAGTTTGGGGGGGAACTCTTGACATTACATTTAGATCAAGGCTGTTGAAGAGTTCATCTTTGCATGAAGGGACAGAATTTTATCTAAGATTAATGCCCCTGTACAGGTATTTGTCTAGCATCCAGCATTTCTAAAATTAGAAACTCCCTGAGAGCACTTTCTTAAGACTGTGCCCAATAAGGGTTATTACTGCAAAAGTATATGTGAAATAAATTAATGGATATTGAATGTGTATGTGTATGTATATAAGTAGACATGGAAAGATATTCAACTTGGCATAAACAGATGTAGTCATTCTTTTTTTTTTTTTTTTTTTTTTTGGTACCGGGGATTGACCTCAGGGGCACTCAACCACTGGGCCACATCCCCAGCCCTTTTTTGTATTTTATTAGAGACAGGGTCTCACTGAGGCTGCCATTGCTGAGGCTGGCTTTGAACTCGCGATCCTCCTGCCTCAGCCTCCCAAGTGCTGGGATTACAGGCATGCACCACCGTGCCCGGCAGATGTAGTCATTCTGCAGTGTTGCCTTCTGAAAATAGTGATCACCCGGAAAGGTGGAAAAGATTCCACTGAATTCTGTGAAAGAAAAAGCCTAACATTGCTTCTTTCTTCACTCCCACAGACTTGCCTGGATTTCTCCAAGTCCATAATCGGTACTGTGCCAGGCCATGACTATTTATCTCTGTGATGAATACTTAATGCAAATGGCAAGCCATCTTAAGGGAGGCCAGCATCCGTACCCACTGAGAAGGCCAGCGAGATGTTGACGTCAAAAGCCATTAACGCAAATGAAAATTAACATTTTTCATCAAGGTCTAATGGTATGCCACCAGGCAGGCCAATCACTGTGCCACCTGTTTACAGAAACACGTTACTAATCAGTCAGTAAAATCCTCTAAATTCCTGTGTTTCTCCACATTTTCTTTTAAGCCTTTTGAGAGCCTTAAATTAGTTTCAATTATAAAGCTAACGTGTGCAGAAGTATTGGACTTTTTAATTTAATGGGGAACACCCTACTGGGTAAAAAACATCATTTCTACCCAGATCCCATTTCTTTACACAAGCATTTGGCTACATGTCTTGAAAGGTTAATCACAGGTTTCTTACAGTCCAAAACCATTGAGGTTGACAATTTTTTGTATTTCTTATAAGTCATTAAGAAGCTTAGAATTTATTTCTTCAGTTATGAGACAATTAGGGAGTTAAGAGTCTAATTTGCGCATTTGAATTTTTCCTTTTCTCCTGTTGAAGCAACAAAAGGGAAGCAGCTGAAACATGCATGCTTTCTATCATTTGTAGAGTTTCTAAGCCAATGAAATAGTAAAATCTTACCAAGTTGAAATAATGAAACTACCACCCTTCCCCAATATGGCTGGGTACATCCTCAGCCTCCCCACTCACGGCCACTTAGCTCTGCTCTGTTACAGCCCCTGAGGCCCGACTTCCAACGGGACACCCCCTATGATGGAATGCCAGTAGAATTCTGTGTACCTGTGATAGAGATGTCAGATTTATTCTTAACAATAAAAAATAGAACTAGTCACAGATAATGAGAAAGTACATTTTATTTACTGGCTGATGCTTATAAGTTGAATGTTAGAGACTTTAGAGTTTCTGCCATAACTGAACCTCACAGGGTTGGTGACTGATAATTTCAAATCATCCCATGGATTTAAAAATAGCTGGACACAAAATTTTAAAGGTGGAATATGATGCATAGAAATACATATAATGGGCATAATCCAAAGAGAATGACTTGCTGGGTGTGGTGGCATATGGAATCCCAATGGCTCAGGAGGTTCAGACAGGAAGATCGCAAGTTCAAAGCCAGCCTTAGCAACTTAGCAAGGCTGTAAGCAACTTAGTGAGACCCTGTCTTAAAATAAAAAATAAAAAGGGCTGAGGATGTAGCTCAGTGGTAAATTGCCCCTGGGTTAAATCCCTAGGACTACCTACCCCCCAAAAAGAATAACTCTAAATAAAGTTAAATACAATTCCAAATCAAAGTAATATTCATTTTCACTCTACATAGTATGAAACCATAATTATTTCTCATTGTGTTTATGAAAAAGCAAAAAGATAAAAAACAAAAAACAGGATGCTATAACTCAAGAAGAAAAAGGGAAAGAGGAAGTGAGGGTGGGAATGAGAGGCAGGAAGAGTGTCCCATGGAATTCCTGTTCCTGTTCTGAAAATGCTGATGTCTGAAAGTGTTGACTGTGCTTTCTGGTTGGTATTGGAAATGGGGTACAGCAGCAGGACATCAGAGGGAGGATGGCAGGTGGGAGACCAGCACGCCAAGGGCGGAACGTACTGAGCACTCACGCTCACGCTGGCACCATCCTCTGGGGCTAACAGCCATTCCCGTGGTGGCTGCTGCTGAACCTGTTAGACCGCAATCCATTGCCCTTTTGATAGTCAGCTTTTGATTGTGGTTTCCAAAATACCTGACAAGAACAACTTAGAGGAGAGAAAATTTATTTTAACTCATGATTTCAGAGGTCTCAGACCATGGTTGATCAACTCCATTGCTTTGTTGCGGAGGTGAGGCAGAACATCATCGCAGAAAGGCATGGCCGAGGAAGGCTGCTCAGGTCATGGCAGCCAGAAAACAGAAGGAGGCAGAAGGAGGTGAGGACTAGATAAACCCTTCTAGGGCACACCCCTAGGAACCTATTTCCTTCAACTAGGTGCCACCTCATGTTAGTCCATTCATCAATCAGTGGATTAATCCATTTAATGACTTATGAGGTCAGAGCCCTAATCATTGCCTGAGTGGTGCACCTCTAAACCTTGCTGTATTGGGGATGATGCTTCCAACAGGTGAGTTTAGGGAGTCACTCTGGATCCAAACCATAGCAACATTCAAGAATGGACACATTTTACTTCCCCACCTACATCTATCTCTTTTCTTGGAACCACTATTCCTGGATTTTAAGAATGTCTTATTAATTGACAAACAATAATGTTTCTGACCAGGAGATGCATTTAACAGCAAAGGAGGCGTGGCTCACTGGGATACTATCATGTAGTGGGTTAGTTGGTTTGTATGGTTCATTAATTAGACTGATATGTTTAGATTATTTATTTATTTGGGTACCAGGTTTTGAACCCAGGGGTGCTTAACCACTGAGCCATATCTCCAACCCTTTTTTTATATTTAATTTGGAGACGGTTCTCACTGAGTTGCTAAGTGCCTTGCTAAGTCACCAACGCTGACTTTGAAATCCTGCATTAGCCTCCCAAACTGCTGGGATTATAGGGATGCATCACTGCGCTCGGTCTATTTATTTATTTTGTTTTAATCCCTTATTTTTCTTTAATATTTATTTATTTGCTTTTAGTTGTACACAATGCGTTTATTTGTACGTGGTGCTGAGGATCGAACCCGGGCCGGCACGTGCTAGACGAGTGCTCTACTGCTAAACCACAATCCCAGCCCTTTCTGTTGGGTATTTGTATCTTTTATACAATATCTGTAGCAATTAATTAAGGGATTACAATAAGCAACTTTCCTCAGCCAACCTAGAAGTAATATTTACAAGTACAGTGCAGAAACCTGTGATCCCATGTGTCTCTTGTCCTCACTTTCTAATTATAATTGCCATATGTAATCCATAAACACACATTGAAAATAGTATCAGAGAAAGGTGTGATTTTTGCTGTCAACCTTGACATGCATTTTAAATAACATGGAAAAAATCATCTCTTTTTATATCTACCCAGATTTTTACCACTTCTTTTGGTCTTTCTTCATTCATAAAGTATCAGATTCCATTGGTATCATTTCTTTTTTGCCTGAAGCGTTTCCTTTTCTACTTTTACTCTACAGTTCAGCAGCAAGAAACTCTTTGAATTTATTTTCACTGAGAGTAACTTTATTTTTTACACATTCTTGAAGAATATTTTCTCTGCACATAGAATTCCACATTGACAGTTCTTATCCTTCAGGGCTCTGATATTTTTATATTGCCATTTTCCAGCCTCCATTATTTATTATAAGAAATCTACATTTATTAACTTCTTTTGTTCCCTCTGTGTAATATATCACTTACTTATCATCTAGTGCTCTTTTTTAATATAGCTTTAGTTTCTCAGTAGCTTCATTATAATGTGTTGAGACATGGATTTTGAAATTTTATTTTATTTCTTTTGGAGTTTACTGAGTTCCTTGAATTGTAAAGTTATGTCATTTTCCAAATTTTGGAAAATTTGCAGATATCATTTGAAGTTTCAGTTATAATATACAGAAACATTTTCACCACCAATCTAATTTTTCTGTATCTGTTACTGCAATGATATGAATGTTAGAGCTTTTAAAAATATTGCACAGGCCCCTGTTCATTTATTTTCAATCTTTTTGGTCTATAATGTTTATATTGGATAATTTTTATGAATAGCTCATTTAATTTATTGACTTTTCCCTCAACTAACTTCATTAAGGTATTAAATTTACCCAATTACTTTTTATAAAAAGTTGATTCTCATCACTGTTTTCCTTATTCTGAGGCATCCCCTCCAAATCCTCTGACCAGAGAGAGAATTTATCTTATTCATTCCTGTTAGACAGTTCTGGGATTCAGGCAGTCTTAATCTATGCCTAGAGATATGAGAGGAAAATAAAAACATTGCCATATTGACCATTCATGAGATTTTATTTCCTTCTCCAATTCAAATGCTATTATTTCTTTCATTTACTTTTTCAGAGTCCTCAAACAGTTTATCTATAGTCACACACAGAGATAGGATTAAGCAACCTTACTTTGTCTTAACTAGAATTAGAAGCTACACGTGGTAGCATTTAAAGTTCTTGAGTGCAGCTCTAGAATCTAATTCAGCTCTGTATCCCTGAAAATCTAGCATTCAGCTTTGCATATAATAACTATGTGATTGTACTTGGTAGCTTGCTTGAATTAGCTTGATATATGTCAAATAGCTTTTTAAACACATTCACAGATACATATATTAATGTTGTACACTGTTTCAGTCAGTTTTTTTTTTTTTTTTTTTTCTGCTGTGACTAATAAAAGATCTGACCAGACCAATTTTAGGAGGAAAAGTTCGTTTGAGGGCTCATGGTTTCGGAGGTCTTAGTCCATAGAAGGCCAGCTCCATTGCTTGGGGCTCAAGATGAGGCAGAACATCATGGTGGGAGAGTGTGGCAGAGGGAAGCAGCTCACATCATGGTGATTAGGAAGCAGAGAGAAAGACTCCACTCACCAGATACAAATATATGCCACAAATATATACCCCAATTTCCACCTCCTCCAGCCACACTCTACCACTTCAGTTACCACTCAGTTAGTCCCTATCAGGAGATTAATTCACTGATAGGGTTGAGACTCTTATAACCCAATCATTTCCTCCTCTAAACCTTCTTGCATTGTCTCACATGTGAGCTTTTGTGAGACACCTCACATCCAAACCATAACATTCCACCCCTATCCCCCCAAAACTCACAACCATCTCACAAAGCAAAATGCATTTTGTCCATTTCCAAGAGTCCCCAGTTTTACTCCTGTCTTTCAAGTTCATGTTTTCCAAATCTTTCTTCTCTGCTTTCTGCTCCTGAATATCACAATAAATTTGGCTAAAAGCCACCAGCAACACCCATACCACTGCCTGAATGCTATGCTGCCTAGAAATTTCTTAGGCCAGATTAAGAAGTTCATCACTTGTTAAAACAGCCACATAAAAAGTCTCAAGACAAGGGCAAAATGTGGACAACTTCTAGCCAGAATATAACACAAATGGCCTCTATTCCAAATTCCAATGGAGGCCTCCTTCTCTGAACCTTCTTGTGCCCTATTGACCATCACCCTATTGGCATTCTGGTCTTCTAAACTCCCACCAGAATCATCCATTAAGCTCCATTTACAGCACCCTAAAGCATTTCCAGCTTGCACTGCTAAACATCTAAAAGTTCCTCCTGCCAATTCCAAAAAGCTCAAAAATCTTCTGAACCACATGGTCAGGTTAGTCACAGCAATGACCCCACTCCTGGGACCAATTTCTATTTTAGTCAGCTTTTCTGATTCTGTGACTAAAAGAACTGATTGGAACAACTATAGGAAAGAAAAAGTTCATTTGAGGGCTCATGGTTTCAGAGGTCTCCATCCATAGACAGTAGACTCCATTTCTCAAGACTCATGGCAGAAGAGTGTGGCAGATGGAAGCAGTTCACATGTTGACCAGGAAGCAGAGAGAAAGACTCTACTCACAAGATACAAATATATACCCCAAAGACATGTCCCAATTTCCGCCTCCTCCAGCCACACCCTACACTTCAGTTATCACTCAGTTAATCCCTATCAGAGGATTAAATCACTGATTGGTTTAAGACTCGTATAACACAATCATTTCTGCTCTGAACTTTCTTGCATTGTCTTATATATGGGCTGTTGGGGGACACCTCACATCCAAACCATAACATACAAGTTTTCACTGTTGTTGCTTTTGTAGGCTATATCTTAATTTTGGAGAGCTGGATTTCCGGTCCACAGATGAAAGAAACACTGTCTCTGGGCAGTGCCCCAGGCTAGAACATGAGTGTTTGAGGGACATTGACATGAGCCCAGTTCTGCTTACAAGCATAACTTAGGGAAAAAAAAAATACTTTTTCACATTTATGACATGATTTAAAATTCTTATTACTTACAAGAAAAGAAATATAATACTAATAAGAACATTACCTGTAGTCATGTTCATATACTTGGAATCCAGGAAGCAACTACTGACAGCTGGAGAAAAGCATGAGTTGCAGCTCTGTGGAACTAGAACTTGAAGATATCCTAAAAGGAGGACTGAATATTATATTTGAAGAAAAGTATGTTGAAATATGGAGAAAAGAGAAAATAATGAAGCTTTCATGAGTGTTATGTGTAGATATGAATATATTTATTAATATGGTTTTAAAATACTTTGTACATATTTTTTTCTGAGTAGAGAGAGAAATAAAAATTATAAAGATGATTGTTCCAATTAATCAGCTGGAAGAAATCTTGTCAGTGCCAGACATTATCCACAATTTTGAGAAACTCAGCATGTGATTTTTTGTTAAGTTTTATTAGTATTAAGCCTCATCCACCTGGTATTATTTTCCATAATTTACCAAGCCTGTACTGAGATTTCAGTTTGTATGGTTCATGGAATTTTTAAATTAATCATTGATCTTAAATTACTATTAAAACCACAAAAATGAGAGACGCTAGAAACAAATAAATATAAAACACCACTTGTGGAATAATTCCATTTGTATTAAATACCTTGAATGGGCAGATCCATTGAGATAGAAAATAGATGTGTGGTTTCCAAAGGCCAAAAAGAAGGGAGGGTGTTATTGATTATGAGCCTCCTTTTGGGTTGAAAACATTCTAGAATTAAATAGTGGTTATGGCTGCTCAGCTTTGTAAATATACAGCAACCACTGGTTTAAACAGCTTTTAGATAACTGAAATAATACTATGTGTGAATTATATCTCAATTACAAAAATGACTGAGACAGAGGGTTTCTAGTAGAGTTCAGAAAAAAACCCATTCTTTTATATGGGAGCCCAAAATATTTTTCTACTAGAGAATTATTAAACATTTTAAATTATATAATACATAAGAAAAAATACAGTAAGACAATAGATTATTGAAATATTTATTAATGCAAATAAAATGTATTCAGTGATGCATACTTTTCCTGGTCAACTTGTCTTCCTGTAGACTCATGGTATCACACTCCTTTCCACATACAATGCTGCCCATTTCAGCATTCGACCTCTTCTTCCTCCCATTCTCATTTAGTCCCTTCTTCAATCCTGCCTGAGGAATTTGTGTTGATTGAATTCATCTTTCTGTCCATTACTTAAGTCCATAAACACTTTCCCAGCTCCCACAGCATAGTTGGCACTTGATTAAGTATCGTTACAAAGTTGAGTAAGATATTTATATAAGTCAGCATTGAAAAAGTAAAGTGGAAGTGACTTTGAGCATTTAAAGTGAAGGAACTTAAATGCATGATTGAAGACCTGAATGGCACGAAAATACTTTGTAAACAAACAGTTGTATGTAAAAAGATGCTATATATATGCATTATGAATTGTAATACATACTACTATTATAAATAAAAAATTAAAAAAATAAATAAAGGGAAGGAACTTTCCTGCAGGGAGTTGATTAAAGAGATGATAGAAGAGATGAAAATTCAAAGAGAAAACAGTGCAAAAGCCAGAAGTCACTGCAGAGTACAAACTATTGAAAATGCAAAGGCGGAAGGTAATATTGTTAAATCACTTAGGTGGGGGTCATGCATGGAACAGCCTGCCCAGGAAAATGATTGCTATGAAGGAACATGAAACACAGGTGCCACTGGAGAGGCCACTAAAGGCAGAAAAGTGTCGGATAGTATAAACCTCCCACCTATATATCTCCCTCCACTGCTTCCCACTGGATGAGCAGAGTTGGTAACTAGCTGACAGTAGACCTGGGAAATATAGCCTGTGCCCCCATATCATAGAGCTGAGCAGGCAAGAAGGCAACAGGAACTAAGGGAAAGAGCCTTGGAAGTTGCACAAACATTGACCTTGTTCATGTGAAACTCACAGTCAGGTGTATGATTCACGCACAAAGAAAATTATATTAAAAACAAATCATGAGTATAAACAAGCAACTTATTCTATCTGGGATGATGTTTCAGTAAAGTCTAAAGTATAAGTAAGTTTGTAGTCAAAGAAAAAGAAGAGAAGCCAATGCTGGGAAAGGGAACAGTTGCTCAAAGGCCCAGAGGCATGGCATAGCAGACTGTGCTTGAGGACCCACCAACATTTTAAGATTGCTGCCTGGTGAAATCTGAGGAGGTAAATGCTGAGGAGGGGCATGGTGCAGTGCACTTTATGGCATATGAGAAGGTCTTGCGGGTTCATTCTCCAATTTGGAGCTTTTAATCACTTTCTCTACTAAGTTTTCGTGAGGGCCTACTGTTTATATCATAATATGGTGGATAGCACCATTGTGGGAGTGTGTGTTAGAGAGGTGACTAGATGTGAAGAGGGATTGAGAAGCTGAGCCAGGCTCCCTATTCACAAACCATTCTCTCAGGAGCTAACACAGTCCCACAAGTCCTGAACTAATTCCTTTCAAGGGTCGCTCCCTCAACAACCTAATTACCTTCCCATAGGCCCCATCTCTTTAAGGTTCCATCACCTCCCCAAACTGCCACGTTGGGGACCAAGATTCCAGAACATGAACCTCTAGGGGGACAAACCACATTGAAATCATAGCAGTAAGGCAAACTTCTCACCTTCTTAAGGACCTCAGCTCTACTCTATGTCTGTAGGCTTCTTGCAGCTTTTCCCTCTGTGAACTTGAGGTCATCAGAGAGTCCTTCCATCAGCTGAGCAGCTGACACTTCCCTCCAAACCTGCATCTTGCCACGGCCACCACTGGGCTTTCTAAGGTGTTCCTGGTTCCCTGCTCCATACCTCTTTCTTCTTTCTCATTCCAGAGTTGAGACTGGCCTATTTCACCCTCTTTATTGAATCCTGTCCTTAGTGGAAATTTTCTGAGCATTAGTTTGGAAGTTAAATGAGTCTCTCTCAAATTCACTTAGTTTTACAGTCAGTTCTGCCATAATGAAATATATGCATTTCAAAAATTGACTGTGCTATGTAAAATTACACAATAAATTCCACAGGACTCCTAGAAAAGTGGCGTTGGAGACAACATTCCAAATATCATCTGCTGCATGAAAAAGCAAGAATCTAATAAAAACGGTAAAACCATATGTGCATTTCCAATAGTCAAAAAAATGCATAAGGGGCTGGGGTTATGGCTCAGTGGTAGAGCTCACGTCTTGCATGTGTGAGGACCTGGGTTTGATCCTCTGCACCACATAAATAAAATAAAGGCATTGTGTCCACCTACAACTAAAAAAAAATTGAAAAAAATGCATAAACACCACAATAAATATGGCACTAAATATTGATAAAGCCCCAGTCCTGTATGGAAGTAGACATGACAGCGGTACAGTTTATGCATTATTATGAAGTGAAGAAAGTAGTGTGATCAGAAAACAACAAAAAGTTGACCAGAGAAATGAGCATACAGAGAACAGAGGTTGCTAGTGTGTGTCTGTAGGCATTGTGTTTATTACAATGTATCTCCATTCATCTTGGCACCATTTCCAGTATTCATCTAGTGTTTCTAGTAGACAAAATCATGTGTAAGCAACACAAAATTTGCATTTTGCACAAGTTGCTCCCTAATACATCCTTCACATTGGAACAGATTTGTGTTTTCTAAACTTGAGACTTGGCAGAAATGAATGTACTTCTTCTTTGACCTATACTACAATCCTATTTACAAAGATTATGCCTTGTCCTTTTTCCATCAACCTTATACATTTTTTTTCCTAAGTCAACCTTACACATTTTTAATCTACTTTGTGTACTATGTGGCTTCCTTGATCATCTACGAGTAGTTGAATTTTTCTGTGTGTCCCTCACACTTACTTCTAGAATCTGGGAATCCCATCTGTTATGATTTTGATATGAGGTATCTCCCCAAAATTCATGTTATACAGGAATATTGAGGTAAAATGATTGAATTATGAGAGTTGTAACCAATCAGTCCAATTCTAGTTTGAACGGACTAACTGATGTAGGCAGGCGGGGCATGGCTGAAGGGAAGAGATCACTAGGGGTATGCCCTGGGGAGTTTTAAATTTCTCCTTTCTCTCTACTTCCTGGCCACCATGAATAGAGTAGCACATCTCCACCATGCCCTTTCATCATGATGTTCTGCTTCATCTTGGGCCCAAAGCAGTGGACTCAGCCCATCATAGACTAAAGCTCTGAAACCATGACCCCAAATAAACATTTTATCCTTCAAGTTGGTGGTATGGAGTATTTTAGTCATAGCAACATAATGTAGACTAATGCACCACCCTCTACCTGTCTACTTGAATCTGCAAATATTACAACCCCTACGATGTGCTTTTTCTCACTGGCTCTTTTGTAGAAAGGGTCATCTGTCTGAGGCATAGCTCTCAAATTGGCTGCACATTAGAACCAACTGGGGAGCTTTGAAAGATCATAGTGCTTATCAGTGTCCCAGAACAATTAGTTAACTCCATCTTTGGGGATGGAGATCCAGATTAAGATATTTTCAAAAAATCTACTTCACTGATTTTAATGTGCAGCCAAGTTTGAGAGCCACTGGGTGAGAGTGCTGTTACTCAAACGTTTGTGTTCATAATGATTGCCTGGGGATCTGCATAAAGTGCAGATTGTGTTTCAGTGGGTCTGGGATGGGGCCCAGGGTTCTCTACTTCTAACCATCTCACAGATTTCATAGTGCTGCTGGGGTATAAAGGCTGCATTTTGAAGAATAAGGGTTTACTAGGCAATCATGCAATTTCTTCTACCTTATTTATATTCAGGCATGGTGTTTCATGTGCCTTAAAAAGATTTTTCCCTGATACCTGCCTCAGCATGTGGGTTTGATTGGTCAATGAGACTCTGTTTCTCTTGAAGTGGCCTCAAGTCAAAGTTATGTTCTGCCCCTGCACATGTCATTCTTATTTGGTGATGTTCAGCTCAGATCTTTCTAAGATACACTACTTGGAAAACAAGCTTATTCTTGAAAAACCCATGGGAATACAGAGGGTCTTCTTTTGTTATTGGTACTATAGAAAATCAGTTTTGTTTCCTCACAATGCCTATCTTCTTATTATTAAGACCATAGCCTTGGAAGGTCATTATAGAATTTTCTCCATAACCAAAGATGAGCCTTCTCTATGCCTGGAACAAAGGTCAGAATTGAACTCTGTGGCCAGGGGAGGTTCATGTTAGCAAATCTGACTGTATCCCATCCCTCCCAAAGTCTGGCTCTCTCCCATCTCTGTCTGTGTACCTGTTTAAAAAAAGAAAATCTTTAGTGGCATCTGTTCATGGCTAATATTAGTGTATAGTCACACACTGAGAAGTGTCTCCTCATATTCTCCACTTTGTGTGGGCAGTCTATCCTTGAACTGAGGGACTCAGGACAGGAGAAACTGGTCTCCAAATCTTGTTATGTGATTCTCACCCTCCTGTGTTTCTGGGAGTTCACAGGCAAGGACTCTGGAGTCACACAATTCTAATCCCCCACCCCCATATTTCCCCTTTAGAAAACTGGTAGCATCCATGTCACTGGGACATTTTTGTCACACAGCAAATGGCACAAGTAGCTTTGAGAACTGGGATTCCAGAGGGCTGCCTCTGTGCATGAGGGAAGTTTCTGCTTAGTAACCCTGGGGAGTGGGGGAGGCAAAATCCACAGTAACCTGCTCGTCCTCCCAAGGTTCTGATCCATGTTATCAAGTGCACTAACAGAGAGCAAGGGAGACTGATTTTATTAACATTGATTACCTGTGTACTGATTGAGAAAAATTTTAGTCACACTGGGATTTATCAGGATGGTGAGATTTTAATTCATAAAGGGATTTCGGTAGGCAGTGCCAGTGTCTGTCTGTTAGTGAGGTTAAAATTAGACTCAGGAGGCTGAGGCAGGAGGATCATGAGTTCAAAGCCAGCCTCAGCAACTGTGAGGCACTAAGGAACTCAGTGAGACCCTGTCTCTAAATAAAATACAAAATAGGGCTGGGGATGTGGCTCAGTGGTAGAGTGCCCCTGAGTTCAATCCCTGGTACCCTCCCTGCACCCCTCCCCCTCAAAAAATAAAAAAAGTAGGCCCTTAGAATTATGAATTGGTATCTAAGTAATGCCTCTAAGAACTCTGCAATGTGGCTATAGATGTTCTTGGAGTCAGAAGTCATGGGTGGGAGCAGTGAGAGGTGGTTCTGATCTGTGTGCTGAAGAGAAAAAGGAACCAAAATCCAAAGAGAAAGAGGGACCAAAGTCCAAAGCTTGGCAAAGTGCAGCTCCAAGCAATCCAAATATGGCATCCAAGGGAGCTTATCCCAGAGCCAGGAGAGAGCTGTGGTAGGTCAGTCTGATAGTAGGTCATGGGAGATTCCTTGGGGTCACAGGAAGGTTGTGAAGGCACTCCCTGAGATTGCAGTGTCTACAAAGGTCACAGGTTTGGAAACTATCAAGAATCATATAAGCTGCTGCCCGCAGCCCATCTTCCCAGCACACTCATCCAGCATTTGGTATCTGCACCTAGAGCTCAGCCTTCATTCCCTCATTCCCCAGCAGTGTGGTCTTGAGATATTGCTTTAATGTCTCTGACCTCATATTCTTACCCAAAACATTAGGAGTATTAGAATATTAGGAATATTGAATAAGTCAAAGATGTGTGAGGATTGTATGTAGCACTGTGGCAGAAGCTGATTTCTTAATAAATACTAGTTGTTTATTTCACTATTTTCAACAAAGGATAAATACTAGCTACTTACAGGCAGTGCATTATTATCTTGCTTCATAGAATAAAGCCCTATTCTTCCAAGCTTACCACAGGAAGGAGATACCCTACAGGCAGGGACAGATTCATAACAGTTATAATTCTGCCTCTAAAGAAATTTATTTCCCCAAATTTATATTCTCCATAACCTTGGCCCCTGGCAGAAGTAGACTAGTAATATTGCTTGAACCTCTTACCCCTGAGTCAACAGTTGGTACAAAATTTTCCCGATTCTTCTTAGCAGAGCTAATATAACTATAAAAATTTCACCAAAGTGATAACAAAAAGGAAATAAGGAGATCAAGAGTTAAACTCTTAAGAGTATAATTTTCTTTCTACAACTCATAGATATCACCATTTTGAGTGAACACTTAGGAAAACTGAAAGGAACTTTGTGCTAAGTTCCTCAATCTCTGGTCCGCCTCCTGAGGACTTAGATGGGTCTCTCAAAAGTTCATTCTTAGAAACTTTTATCAGACTCTCCCATCTGATTTGGGCCTTCTATCCTGGTTTTCTTTCCATTCTGAGCTATTCCTCTGCATAAGTGACCACTTACATGACATGAAATGCTGCAATTCCATCATGGACCCCCAAATAACTGTGCTGTAGCACAATCTCAAAGCCAAGAGGTTATATAATCAGAATTGAACAATAACCAAGTTGTTTCTCCTCACAGAAGCTGATTTGCTTTCTTTACATAATTAACACAAATAGTGCACATTCTTCATTGACAACAACAGGGTTCAGATTCTAGTGATGATAATTCAATTTATTCTTAGAAAAATACAAACTCTTTTTAATCTGTGTTTATAGTGTGTCCAGATTCACTTTGGCCTTGGCCCTCCCCAGGTCTGATGCACAGCGATGCACAGCTGTGTGGGTAACAGCTCAAGTTGCCTGGGTGGCAGATGTTGTCATTAGGTGGACTTATCATTGAAGTTACTGTGTTAATATTGAATTCAGTAGTTATGAAGTAGGTAATGAAGATTGTATGAGCACTGGTCATCTGTGGTGCCCCACATATTTTGCAAACTGCCAATATATTTAATAATATCTCCCTAAGTAACTCCTTCCCTAATATTATAACTACAAAAATACTATGTTTTCCAGATTTTGGGGAGCAAACACCTCCTTACTGAGGAGAGCAGGGAGACTGCTCCCCTTATAGATATTGAATGCATCCATGTCTCTCTTCTTCGGATGCTGAAGCAAAGACTCCTAGACAAGGGTCATTTTAACCTGGTAACCTGGGTTAGGGAAGACTGTAAACTTCTCAGATCTTAAATCTCATTCTTTGGTACTTTATACTTCCTTCACCATGTTTTTTTTTTTTTTCCCTTACTTTGTGCCTTTTAAAATTATTTTATTTTTCCTCAGGATCCACTGTAATCTTTTATAGTTTTGGAAAATGAACACTGGTTCTTCTTTAAAGACCCTATACTTTTTTTTTCAGTTTCCTAGGTTGGAACCTCCCTATTAATCTCACATCTTATGGGGCATAGAGAACACAATCGAGATTTCTTTTAATATTCATTGCCACTTGGAAATATTGCTGAACTTTTTGTTTTATTTTTCATTGATCAAATAACCATGCAAATTTGTGGGATGCAATTTGATGGTTTAATATACATTAATACACATTGGTAATATATATTAATATGCATTGATAATGATCAAATCAGGGAAATTCGCATATTCATCACCTCCAACATTCTTCTTCCAACATTTTCTTTCTTTGAAGATCAAAACTCTTCCTCTTATTGACCCCTCTTCTTGTTGCTATAATTGGCAAAACTTTCTACAACTCCTTTTCATTTATTAATGACTATCAATGGCCTCTTAAGCTTTCTCTAACATGCCAGTTTAGGCCTTTGTTTTAGCTAACTTTTTTCAACTCTAAATTCCTATTCCCATGTCTACCTACCAGATTTATAATGGCCCAGAGCTTTGGAGTATCTTTTTAACCTAGGCTTTTACTGAAATAGCAAATGACCAATTTGACTTTCTAAATGTCCCCCTTCCTTGCCACCTGTCTGGGAACTGTTAGGCTACTTGGAGACTGCAAACATTGTGCAAGCTCTCATGAACTAAAATAACATCTATAAAATACAATCAATTTCTATGTTATGTTTGAAGATGTAAATAATGTTTTTTTTCATAAACAAAATAGTCTTATTTTTACAGTTTTGTTTCCAGAGAAAACCATTCCTTCAAACCTACAGCTAGCATTTATGTATCACAATTTTGCTTTCTATTTTATATACTGATTATATGGTCTGTGGAGCAGAAAATAAAACAACAGCAGCAACAACAACAATCTGTTTCTTCTCATTCTGTCCATTACATTTGGGATAAGCAAATACCAAATATAATTAACATGCATCCTGAAAGTCCATGCTGAGCACCAGCAAATTATGAAAGCAACCTGGAGCATGTTTACATAGGCACAGATCTTCATGCCTATCCAAAGAAGTGTGTGAGTGTGTGTGTGTGTGTGTGTGTGTGTGTGTGTGTGTTTAGACTGTCATAAAAAAATATATATATCCTGCAGAAGAAATTACATTTTTAGGAGATCCATTCTTTTGTACTGACCTGGAGGAATGTATTCCAATAAAGAAGGCTGACTTCTTCCCTTGACCAAATTGCTTTCTCTATCTTAGGTTTCCTTAATATAAGACGCTGCTTTGGGGAAGGCAGCCTTAGCTTCATTCAATCCTGCTCTCTCCCTTGGTATACCTACATCCTGGAGAGAAGTCACAAAAGGATTTTGGGCCCTGTCCTGGGAAGTTACACGGGAGTCATTTGTCTGTCCCTAGGCATGTGTTCAGCCTCTGTAAGAGATGAGCTGATTAAAGATTTGCTCTTCCAAATTCCCCCAGGGAACATTTTTCTGTCTCTGCCATTCTGTGCTAAGTATATAAATTAAGCAGTCCCCTATTTAGCCAAACTCCTAGCCTTCTTTTAGCCTTGTCTGTTTTTTGTAGGCTCCACACCAAGTTTGGTGAATGTGCCCTTTAATAAGCAGATGCAGAGATGTAGGCTATGAGCCCTGTGTGCACAATCCATGAGGTCCTTAGTTATTCTTCCTTTTCCCTTGGGCTGGCTGACTTCAACACGAGCAGAAGAAAGCAAATTCAAGAAACCATAAAACACTATAGTTCAGGAAATACTTGGAGGTAGAAGACATTTACTCTACTGTCTCAAAAAAGGGTTTGAAGCTATTATTGAAATTTAATTTGGGGTTAGTGTCACCTGCCTCTTCCAAGTGTCCGGGCTGTATACTACAGATGATTTCCAGGAGGTGTAGCAGGCACATTTGTATTAGAACCCCAGAAAACCACACAATAGGAGTTTCAGCAAAAAAAATTACTTCAGTTTTTCTGAAATGTGCTCAAAAAATGTGTCAAAAAAAAAATACATACAAAATTAACATAATGGCACAATGGGCCAAAGAAGCAGCTATAGCCCTAATATTTTCTCCTTTAGTCTAATGTTTCAATTTTTTAGTAAATTGCCTTTGTGGAAAAAAAATATTGTCAGAACCTTCATTTTGATTTATAGTCAATGAGAGTGTATATATGTATATATGCCTACATATATATGTGAATATACATAATTATAGGTATATATCTGAAGCTTTATCTTTTCACATTACTGAGAAAATAAGCAAGTGTAACAACTTCATATACATATATAGTGAAATGTTAATATATTTAAACTCATAAAAAATTTGTTTCTATTGTTTGTGGTTGCAATTTGCCTGGAAGAGCTTTTGTGTGCAATTTTTTATAGCAAATATTACCTGCCAAAAGAGTGAGATCTTAATATAGTAGAAAATTGATAGAAGGCTGAAAATTAAGATTATTTACAACTGGAAAGGTTGATAGATTTACCCCAAACTTACAACTTGTGTGTGTCAAACAGCAATTTGTTACACAACTTTATCTACTCTGTAAATGAAACAAAAATGTTCTGAGAAGAAACAGATATCTAAGTTAAGGTTTTTGTAAGACCAAAGTGCTGGTGTCTGTTAGGATTCTATTTCAATATTGCATGTGATTTAATTTAAAGAGCTAGCCTGCAGAAAACTATAGTATTTTCTGAAGATTTAACTAAAAAGTCAAACATTTATTTTTTCAACCAAAGTGTGTGCTTCAGGCCCATCTACCAAATCCTGACAGCCTTATTTTGGGAATTTGATAAGCTGCTGGAGATGGAAACAGGCTTGGGGAAGGGAAAGAAAGAGGGCAGGCTTATATTCTGACTCAAAAATGGTATCTATCTGTAATTACTTAGAAATTTGTACTTATACATTTCAAACAATTATTAGCTACATTAAATTACACACAGACATTGGACATCCCTAATTTGAATATCCCAAATATAAAATGTTCCAGAATTCAAAACAACTGACATGAGAGACTAATACAAAATTCCATGCTGGCTTCATGTGAAAGGTTGATCAAACTGCAGGTGCACTAAAAATAGTGTATAAAATTACCTTCTCTGGGTATAAGATGTATATTAAACATAAATGAATTTCGTGTTTAAACTCGGGTTCTGTTCCCAAGAGATTTAATTATGTATATGCAAATATTCCACAATCTGAAAAAAAAAAAATCCAATATCTGAAAATACTTGTTTTCCCCAGCATTTAAATAAGGGAAACTTAACTCATATTTATTTTTAAGTAAGGTTTATTTCAATAATTTCAAATTAAGTCTATTTAGTTTTTAAAAACGCTTCTGGTAATGCATTATAGTTACTCATTTTGACATAGTCATACAAATAGGAACTTAATTTGCTCCATTTCAGTTCCCAGTGCTTCCTCTTTCCCTCCACCTCATTCCTATTCCTGTACTCTACTGGTCTTCCTTCTATTTATATATTTATTTTTAATTGATACATTTATTTTTTCTAAATACCTTTTTTTAATTATTATTTTTATGTGGTCCTGAGGATCAAACCCAGTGCCTCACAGGTGCTAGGCAAGTGTTCTATCACTGAGCTACAACTCCAGCCCCCATTCACTTTTTTTTAAAATTATTTTTTATTCTAAGATGTTATAAATGACAGAAGAATGCATTACATTTCATATTACACATATACAGCACTTTTTTACAAATCTGGTTGTATGCAATGCAAAGTATATTCACACCATTCGTGACTTCATACATGCACTTAGGGTAATGATATCCATCTCATTCTACCATCTGTTTTATTTATTTATTTTTTTCATATTAAATCTTAACCTGCTGGTTTTCTTTTTTTAAAATTATTATTTACTTATTCATAATGCACAAGTATAGTATCTTTTTACATACAACTGCTTGTATACGAAGTATATAAGTACCATTCAGATCTTCAATCATGCATTTAGGATAATGATATCCATCTCATTCAACCACCAATTTTTTTTACCATCTGTTTTTTTTAATAGCAAATTTGAGAGTCTTATGCTAAAAAGGGCAGGCACTTTCAAAGCCCTGTCCTGCTGGGCCACACTTAGGGAGGATAGCTGTGAACCCTCCCCAGCACCACTGCAAAACCTTGACTAATCCTTTGTGAGGTTCCTGGAGCCTACTGAGTAGTCACTGACTTGCTAATGGAGCTGATCTCCTTACTCCAGGGAAGACAGCCTCCAGCCCCAGCTAGGATAGGATTGGAGATGTCTTAAATAGAGCAGAATCATCTTGAGCATTTATCATTTCTTTGTATTGGGAAAATTTAAAATCCTGTCTAGTAACTATTTTGAAATATAGTATTGTTTTCAGCCCTAATTATCCTACTCTGCTAGAGAATACTAGAAGTTATGCTTTCTATCCAATTGCACTCCCACGCACAATAACACCCTTTCTTACTTCCCCCTCCCCCACTCCCTTTCCAGCCTCAGGTAAGGACTCTTACATTCTCTACTTCATGAGATTAATGTTAGCTTCCACATATAAGTGAGAACATGCAGTGACCCTGATCTGGTCACTATACCTTGTATATAGACACTGAAATATCTCGCTGTACCCCATTAAGATGCATAATTATGTGTCAATTAAAAATAATTTTAGGTGCTAATTTTAAAATCATAGCATTTGACCATGCAGAAGCTTTGATAAATCTACATTTGACAATGCAGAAGCAACAAGCTTAAATTTCTGCTCTTCTTCCTTTTTTTTCAGTGCTAGGAATTGAACCCACTCTACCACTCTACCACTAATCCAAATCTTCAGTCCTTTTATTTTACTTTTGATTTTGAGATGGAATCTCACTAAGTTGCTGAGGTTGCCCTCAAGCTTGCAACCTTTGGCTTCAGCCTCTCGAGTCACTGAGATTACAAGCACGTGTCACTGTGCAAAAGAAAAATTCTGGGACTGGGGTTGTGGCTCAGAGGTAGAGTGCTTGCCTAGCATGTGCATGGCCCTGTGTTGGCTCCTCAGCACCATGTAAAAATAAATAAATAAAATAAAGGTATTGTGTCCAACTACAACTAAAAAGTACATATATTAAAAAAAAAAAAAGAAAAATTCCAAACTCAAAAAAACCCCCACTAAGTCTGTCTCAAACTAATGTAGTTATCTTCTCTGGTGATGTTTTTGCTGTACATACAACCCAATCACAGGTATACCAGAAGCATCACCCGAATAATGAAATGAATGCAGATTTTGAAAGCTCGATCGTGATCCAAAAATGCAGCAGGCAACCAACAACTGATCGAGATCTTACTGGGGAGGTAACGGGCTGGCTACAGCAGCAGGGTGGCTGTAGCCATTTGGGAAAGAAATGTCAGGGCTTTTAAGGGGTCCTGGACAGGGTAGTGGGTGGAGAGGTATTCGGTGGGGAGAGCTGGGGTGTTCTTCTCTTATTGGGTCTAGATTACGTTACCAGGTAGGGAGGACAGTGTGGCTCTCAGGGATTGGTCCTGCCACCTCCCACCACCCTGAACGTCACTAGCGGGGAGCCCTCCAGTTTTTCAGCCCACCAAATTTCAAACCCGCCATTTCAAAGCCCTCCAATTTTCTCCTAGAAGAGAAGCGCCCTGGGCGCCATCTTTTACCAACAGATCTCACTGTCTTACCAAACTTTCCTTATAACTAACTACAGACTAGGATGACAATCAGAATTAATGGGCCTTCCACAAAATTGAGGCAGTGTTAAGGTCCCACTTCAAATCCCAAATCTTGTAATCATGCCAGAAAGATTTTAGACTTGTCACTGGTAGTAATAGGCATGAGTTTATTAGGAGGGAAAGAATAGGTCCTCTAAGAGAGGAAAGGGATGGAGTGCCCCTCCTGCGCCCTAGTTTTATTTGGGATCCCAGGAAAGTTTCCAGTCTAGCTCTTGCCTTTTAACTGACAGCAGGATGACAGCAGACGTTCAAGTCCCCATGTGCATGGCATTTCCATGTAACCTTGGCTCATGCCAGGTCTACTTGAAACCTGTTCTTACAGATTTTATGATTAACAGGGATTATACTTTGTTCCTGAGTTCTGGGATCTGGTCTGTGTACGTGTCACAAAAGTACCCCTTACAGCGTAAATGGTGTTCTTCTTATTGGCATTTTGGGCCTGCTTTTCTCCCTCAGATGACAGGAAGTTTGTTGAGAAACATAACAGATAAATTGGTTTTTAGAAAAGAAAGCATGTGGAAGCCAGCACAGTTGGCCCAGTTTATAGAATTATTCCCTTAACCTCATGTTCCCACCACCCATGTCTCTCTATTTCCTACCAATAGAATCCACCTTTGCAAACAGCTGGGGGTTGAGGACACCATCCCCTCAGAAAACCAAGTAGTAAACAGCATTTTCTTTCTTTCCCATCCCAAGGACATCTCTTTGCATCCATATAAAGACGTAATGAAAATTAAAGAATAGAACAGGTCGAGTCTGCAATGGGCCAGGCAGTGTTCCAAGCACTTCTCACATGCTCATTTGAGAAAGGTGGAAATGAAACTCAAAGAAGTGAAGTAACTGGGGACACCAAGCAAGTCCTCACATCAGGATTTGAGTGTTAGCACTGATACTGCCTGATGTAAGTGACGAGTTCTGCTCCCCCAAATGTTGAAGTTTGAACATTGGAGAAGCATGCTGAGGCAAGCATATGAAAAGCAGGATTTATTTAAAAGGGGTAACATAGACTTCTCCCAGGAGGGAGAAGGGGGCCATTGCTGGTATCCTGGTATCCCAAGAAGTGAGGCAGGTCTACATTTTTTATATGTCCCTTTGTTGTTCTCCTGTTCTCTTCCCCTTATCTCTCTCCTTCCTGCCTACTTGACCAGGCCCAGTGACCAGGCTCAGGAGTGCTGGGTGGGATGGCCAAAAGGTGAGAAACAGATGGGCTGAAGGGGAAAGGGCTGGATGGAGCAGCCCAGGACACATTAAATAACAACTTTATAGCTCCCTGTAGGGAGGGGCAGTTCCTGAGACAGGTTACCTTGGCAGCAGGTTGGGGCAGGGGCAGGTTCTTTGATAAGGGTGGAGGAAGGGTTCAGAAGGAATTAACATTCCAATCCCTCCGGGGACAGCCCCCAACTTCCCTGGACTCTCAAAATTGGCTTTTTTAATCTGACCTGACTCAATTTACCTATCTATACTGACTGTCTGTCAGATTCTAGCTTCAGCACCACTTCAGCATCCATCACCCAGACCATTCTGGGCACAAAAAAGGAAAAAACAAAACAACAAAACAAAATAAAACAAACAAACAAACAAAAAACCAAAAACCTGCTTTTAAAATTCAAAACATAAATTAAGCTTTAAAATAGATGTATGAGTCTATTATGGCTGATTTTCCAAGATCACTATTTTGCAAGGTTTATAAAAGTTCATTAGTTTCATCTTCATCCAACATAAAAAAAAAATTATGATCAGAAGTAAAGCAGAAAACAATGAAAAATAAAGGATAAAATTCAAAGTATTCATAGTGTACACTAACAAGTGTGGTCTCTAAACCAAGGTACTGTAACAGTGGTCCACTTCACCTTTTGAATATAACTCAGAGGCTTATTTTTAAAAGCGGCATGTTTTTATTTTCCTCTTCTCCCTCTTCCCCTTCCCCTTGGGGTGGGGGAGATTACTTGAGTTACCTGTGCTCCACAGGAAGGAGGTGTCTGCCAGAGGATCTAGGAAGTGAATATCTCACAAATTAACAAGTGACTCTTAAAACACCATCAGGCCGCCCTAGGACCTCCTGTCAGGGCACACCTTTTTTAATCTGACCTGACTCAATTTACCTATCTATACCGACTGCCTGTCAGATTCTAGCTTCCTTTAAAATCCCCTTGTTCCTCCTGGTGAGCAGAATCACAGCCTCTGGGACAGGAGTCTTCTGTGTTTCTTCCTTTGCTAGCAAAGCAATAAAATTTCTTTTTCCTTTTTTTCTCGAAACCATGTCCTCGTTATTGAATTGGCATCAGGGACAAGGACTGAGCTTTCAGTTACAGTACTAATGCTTAATATCCTCAATATCCATCTGGTCCAATCCAAATTCAGAAACTACAAATGTAGAAAGGACTAACGAAGACTTGGAAAGCTCTGAAATGAGTGTGTTCTGAAGAAGGCAGGAGCTTACATTGAACAAAATACAAAGGCAGTGACGATTCTTTTGTGGAGAAACTTGTGCTGAAATTGGGAGTAGGTGCAGGGCCTATGTGACCAATGGGAGATCAAGGAAGGAATGTGCATAGTGAGTGGAACTGCCCATGAAACAGTCCGGTAACCTCTTGAGATGCATCTTGAGTCTCTGGACACATTGTAACCATCTGTTCTAGATGACTGCATTCGGAGGATGAAGGTGACCAGAGTTCATATTCTTAGGTACCAGCTGTGTCACAAAAGCAAGGGCTGGGAGTCTGGGCAGCGGCTGTGGTCCATAGGCACCCGCTTTTGTGATTTCATTAGAGAGAATTCAAGGGAAACACAGAGTAGCAAGCAAAAGTTTAATAGAATGAGAAGTGAAGGTGACATACAGTGCAGAAATTGCATGAATGAGCCGGGTATGGTGGTGCACGCCTGTAATCCCAGCACTTGGGAGGCTGAGGCAGGAGGATTGCGAGTTCAAAGCCAGCCTCAGCAATGGCGAGGCACTTAGCAACTCAGTGAAACCATGTCTCTAATAAATTGCAAAAAAGGGCTGGGGATGTGGCCTAGTGGTCGAGTGCCCATGAGTTCAATCCCTGGTACCAAAAAAAAAGAGGAAAGAAAGAAATTGCGTGAATGAACCAGTGCTCACGGAGTTAGAAGTTTTATTGTTGTTGTTTATTTTTAATTTATTTTTACTTGGGGATCAAACCCATGGACACTTCACCACTGAGCTACATTCCCAGTTCTTTTTATTTTATATTTTGAGACAGAGTTACTTGGGGCCTTGCTAAATTGCTGAGGCTAGCTTTGAACATGTGATCCTCCTGTCTCAGCCTCCCTAGCCACTGGAATTAACAGGTGTGCTCCAAATTGGAGTTATTAAGAAAATCAAGTCTCCTTCAATTTTCTTGCTCCCTTAATTTGATTTCAATACCACTGAAGAAACTTCATTTTCGGTCGCCAGAGCATCTAGTTGTGACATAGTTTGGGTTTTATGGGAAGGTCCTAGTAATTTGGTTATTAGAAATAATGACACATGGTGTGGAAACAGCAGTTACCCTTGAGGGGTTACAATTAACTATAGCTGGGGAGGCTTTGACATACCAGACCCTACTTTTCTAAAGCTTGTCTGCTTCAATTAAAGCTCCTCGTGATTTTAAGTAATAATTTTCTCAAAGGATTATAATTGTCTACCTCTTTGGGAAGGTTGGGCATTCCAGGTCTCCTTCCTAAAATGCTTTCTGGTTGCAGTTTTATTTATTACTCCTGAATTTTTCTTCATGCATATGCCTAATCTCTTTCCTTCATTGTCCTCCTTCATTGTGCCTCCCACCCCTCTCCCCCAACATCTGCTCATGGCTAACTAAATTACCTAACAGCTGGAATTCTAAATAAGTTCTGCATCCTGATGGCCTCCTAAGTGTATTTTGAAAAAACTTTTCCAATGCTGCATTCATTGTAACTTTTCTTTTAATTCTATACCCACATGACAAACAGGGAAGCGTTCTTAGAGAGTGTTTGGTGTGTGATGTGTCAGTTACTTGTGTGTGATGTGTTAGCACCGATGACCTTGCCTTCAGTTTGGAGATTGATGGTCATGTGCTGTGTTTCACTCCTTTTCACACTTCACTCTACCCAACATGAGGGACTTGTAAAATATTCCATGGAAGTTTGTATATTCCGAGGGCAAATCTGTCACTCAAAATTCACCCAGAGTCACTCTCTGTCACTCATGTAGCTTGAAGAAAATATATCTACACTGTGATTTAAGAAAAGATAATATATTTATACTTCATTGATGATTGTTTCTCAGAAATAAAAGAAAGTCTTCAAATTCTTGAAGACTCAGTGGGCCTGTTGAGAGGTTAAGTTGTAATTTATTCTACAAGCTTCACAAAGGTAGTTGTCTATGTTAGTGAAAATACTTGAGACCAATTTACAAATTCTGCAGAGTGAACTGGGCCTCTGGGTGTTTACAAACCTTCCTGAGAAATTCTAATGTGCAGACCAGGTAAGAACCATTACATGAAACACTTCAGATTAAGTAAGGAGAATATTCTTCAATAAAACTAGCATCCCAGACATGAGAGAAGACAAGACATGAGACAAGACATATATGTGTACTATGCCCCCCCATACAATATACATTTATATATTTGTACATATACATAGAACATACACATTTTATATATATATATAAAGACATATATATATGTATCTATGCTTTCTTTTTATAAATAATAATGCATTGAACATTGCAATTAGAATGACATTTTTCCAGTCAGTAAAATCACCTTATAAACAGGGTATCATCTTTCAAACTATCATAATAACCAGAATCACCAAAAGTAATTGTTAAATATTCACATTTCTAGACCCCAGGAACAATATTTTTATACAGTAAGCATATAATTAATGTTGAAAGATATGGTTACCTACCTGTCCTCTTGCCCCACCCTAAACTCCTCCCATTACCTGGCCCTGCCCACCAAGAGGGCCGTCCAGAAGTAACTAGCTCCTCCCATGACTGGCTCTGCTAAGGCCATATGAAAGCCAGACCCACTGTGGGGGCCACTGCCATTTTACCCCCAAAGATGTGCTGCTCCCGTGCTGCATAAAGCATCCCAGGTCCATGAGGTCTCCATCCATTTTCTTTTTCTTTTTTATTCTCTTTCATGTGCTTTCAAATGTGTGTTCATGAGATTCACAAGTGAAAAGAAAAGTTATAAATCTAGAATATCATGTTATCAGATTCAGAACTCAATTAGATAAAATGCTTCCTATGTCTTATCATTCAAATGTTGTGCTGTGTAGGGCAAACTTTCATGGGTCTTTTTAGTCTCCTGAGTTATAGTTTTTGTAAAACAAAAAGATACTCTTCTACTATCAGTTCCTGGTTTTTGATTTGCTCTTAACCAGGTTATTACAACTTCCCAGTTTGAAGTACATTTTTCTTGAAGGAAAAAAAAATGAAGAAGTAATAAAAGAGATTTTTACTATGTGATTATTTATAGTTTACAAAACCCCTTAATTATGATATTGTAATTGATCTTTACCATGTCACATTTTATAGAAAGCAAAACAAATAAGCTGTGGATTATTTTGTAATAATCCACAAAAGTGCATTTCAGTACAAACAGGTATAATTTCAGTACAAACAGGTATAATTAAGGAAAATTTGGAAAAAACTTCTTAATTCACCAAAAATTTATTAAAGATTCCAAATTTCAACTCCTAAGAGAACATGAGTATTTTTATTTTGTATTGATATTTTGATTTTAAATTTCATATGTATTTATTTACTATAAATTATTTCACACATAAAAGCACAATATGCATCAACCAAAAATAATAATTTAGCATTCACATAAAAATTAAAGAGCTGTATAATTTCACTTTTATGAAATGTGCAGAGAGGCAAAGTTACCTCAGAAATAGATTGATGGTTTTCTGGTGCTGGAGTTTGCAATGAAGGCCACTTGAAGCTGGGTAAAATTGATTTTTAGGTTGATGGAAATGTTCTAAAATGATACTGTGATGATGAACAATTCTGTAAACATACTAAAAAAACTATTGAATTATACACTTAAACTAGGTGAAGGAAATCACTGGAATTATTACAGCAAGGAAAATAATTTCAAAGTGGTAACCTTGTGTTCTTTGAATAAGTAACAGATTGAAAAACAAAATGTTTTTTAAAAAGGACACCTTCAAATCCTTATTTCCTTGAATAGTATTACATGCTAAATTTATAAATAGAATAATTGTGTAAAGTCCCCTGGCCTACCAAAAGATGGGAAGTGTAGGGGTCCCTATAACTAGTGTAAAAATCACAATATCTTCTAACTAGTTTTAGCCTTTACACCTCACAAAATATTTAAAGAAAGGAAACTAATTTGCTGTCTTATTTTAAGACATTATTTGAATGATTTTTTTTCAATTTCTTTCTTTCAGTGATGCAAATTTGTTGCTAAAATTGTGCTTATTGTTTGTGAATGAATATTTTTAACCAAGCATAAATGTATATATAAAAAAATCACCTATGGTTCTAAAATCATAATCTAATATATGCAAAACACTTGAAGCAATGCAGTGAATAAATTGAATAATTAATGTAATTACATTTGAAAATTTTTATAATGTGCTTTTTAAAATGAAATCCTCCACTTTACAATAAATATAATTGGAACTGTTACTATTGCTTGATCTTTCATTTTACGACTACCCAATAAATATGTTGCCCAAACTCATAAATCAAATGAATTGTTCTCTTACCAATCCAGAAGCACATTTACTAGCCTCGGGGGCCTTTTCCCTTGGCCAACTACACATGGCATGTACTGGTTGGATGGTACGTGGAACTATGATTCCATCCCATAAACTTGCTAATACCCCATTAAGAAATCTGAGGTCCACAAGTCTCTAGGCATTTTAAAGTTTTCTCACAAGTAAATTAACATAAGCAAAACAATGTTCTTAGAGTGTATGGGTTGGCTTCTGTTCACATCTGTTTATAATCAAGATTCAGAATGGCAGATGTAATTAGTTCTGCTGCTAATTACCACAGATTAGCAGAAATATCTCTAATAAGCAATTAAAAAGGCAAAGGCAGGGAATCCTATGTTTATTTCCATCTTTCTCTATTCAACTCAACTTGTGACATATTTATAAAATTCGTGAATTATGACACTTCTCCCGAATTATTTTAAGTCCTTTGTAAAATGTGTCTGAAATAGTGTGAAACCAACAGCGTTTTCCACAGGCAAGAGACCAAATCAGGAATGTCCACATGAACCATGATGAGCTTACTTGGTCATTCATGGAGGCTTTTCCCTTGGTGACCAGGAAGGATTAATGCAGTGATATGGAGTCCTTTTACCATGTAGATGAGGTCCGTGGTTCACCTTTTGATGAGTTACACCTGTTACCTGGAAATTTAAAAGCATTTTCACTTTTTGTTAACATTTCTATTTTGCAGTCACACCTAAATATGGTATTAGGAAAGTACCCTTGGATAATAATTGAAGTGTGTTTAGCTTGTCCCTTTCATAAACTCTTTTTGTAAGTTTGCCACCTTTACTTTGTTTACACTATGTACAGGGTAAAGATGCAGGATTGAGGAAAACAGAGGCGACTGAATTCTTTTTTACATCAGGAAAAATAGGCAACCTGATCAGAAAGTTTGAGAGGAAATTTTGGGGTGTCTTAATAAAATGCAGCTTGGAGTTTTGTTCAATAGGATTTTCACTGTGTGCACTTATTCCTTCTTGGGGAATTAAAATCCCTAATCCTATGGAACTCAGAGCTGCAGGAATGAGGAACACAAATTGCCAGTGAGTCAGTAGTAGAGATGGTTGAAAGGGCCATCCCCTTGGTTGCCAGGCCCCACTTATTTTTTCCATTGGAAGCACAGTACCATATAGAGTTATTCGACTAATCTGTTTGCCTCCTTTCTGCAGGATGGCACCCTGTCATTGTAAGGTGGTAGCTCTGAAGCAATGCTTCCATTATCCCTCTAGAAGCCAATTTCTAATGCAACAGGCAGTCAGTGTCTGGATGAAACACTATAGACCAAAGAATCCATTGCCTCCTTGAGGCAATGCCCTGAGATATGGGATTTAATATTTTGACAATGACCCCAGGAGATGGTATGAACTTGCTATTAGAATGACTCCTATCAACATAGAAATGTTTTGACTTAGCTCAATGGAATTGAAATATCAAAATTGCCACCTTAGGTAGTGAGGGAGGAAGTTTAAAAAATTGGGGGAATAAGCTTTCTGGAATGAATATGCTAAAATATTCCTGGAAAAGCCCAAAATGCCCAGAAAAGCATCATCATAATAATAATGTTTCATGAGAAGTTTGAGAGGATCTACTCTTGACCAGAAGTATAAAGAACGTGCTAGTAAGAGACTCTGCAGAAACACTAAGAAACTCAGTGATGCTTTCTCCCATAGGTAAGGCAATTACTAGAAGGGGCTGACAATCATTTAAGATGAATAGACCCCAAAACAATAGTTTCCCTGGATATGCTCAACTGTCAGATGGTGAGACACACCATTATTGTAATAAGCCAGAAGATCAGATGGGAATCAAGGGAACTTGGCTTACATAAAGGTATGGGGATTCTGTACAGACACAGTATTCCTGGGCACTGTACACCCCATAGATGAACAAGAATAATTTTTATTTTTTTATAGTAGGGAAGGAGTCAGCTGTCTTTGGCACCATCTGAGTCTCCTTGGAATGATAATTAGTGTAGGTATTAATTTTAACTCTTTTGGTATTTAAATTAAATCCAAAATTCAGATAGCCCTGTGTGTCTTGGCTTTCAGGACTTAAGAGATGTGTTGGAGTCCTGTGGCTTCAATACTCCTGAAATTAAAACAAAGAAGGAAGAGGATGTTCTTTTATGTTGCGGATATCCTGGAACATAATGACAGCCCTAGTCATTTGGCATTCTCAGGGACTTAAGAGAAGTTTTATTACACTTCCGAATCAAATCAAATAACAACAACAACAACAAAATGGCCCACAGAGTTGGTTATGATGTGTAGTGTCAGAAAGCAAGCACTCCACAAGGGTACTTTCTCCAGGGAAATTTCATTTCCCAGTAGTTCTGTGCAGTTACATCAAGTGTGTTTCTTTGTATAACTTTCACCAAAATTAAAATACAGAACAGATCTATCACCCCAAGTTTCTCTTGTGCCATCAGTAAAGGCACACCTGAGGGTGCTTCCATTTTCTTCTTCATCTAGATTGTTTTTTTAATTAATTTTTTATTTGTTTTAATTAGTTACACATGACAGTAGAGTACATTTATGCACTCTGATATATCATACATAGATGGGATATAATTGTTCATTTTTCAAAGTGCACATGTTGCAGAATCATATTTGTCATGTAGTCACATATATACAGACAGTAATAATGTCTGTTTCATTCCACTATTTTTCCCATCCCCACATCCCCTCCCTCCCCTCCCTTCACTTCCATCTACCTAATCTAATGCTATTTTCCCCTAGTGTCCCCCACCTTATTGTGAATTAGCATTCACATATTACAGAAAACATTCGGCCTTTGGTTTTGTGGGTTTGGCTTATTTCACTTAGCATGATATTCTCCAACTCCAACCATTTACTGGCAAATGCCATAATTTCACCCTTCTTTAAAGCTGAGTAATATTCCATTGAGTATATATACCACTTTTTTTTTTATTGTTTTAACTATTTTAGAGTCTCTGCCCTCCTGTGGATCACTTGAACATTTTTTAGAGTTTTTTTTTTTTTTTATTTCCTTACAGTGCCTTTGAGAATGTTACGTTCTACAGTGTTCTAAGTGGTGTTGTAGGTCTTGCACTATATGTATGAATACTGTCATCACAGTATGCTGGTATCAGTGTTTTACCTCTTAGAGTAAATGAGGTGTAGAAAATTTGCTTCTATTTAGGTCCCTTCATCCTTTCTATTTAAAAAAATGTAATTACCCTATGTATTTTCCTTACACACAATGGACACTATACCAAATGGCCTTGTGATTATTGCTTCAATAATCAAATGAATGGTCTTTTATCTGAGAATGCTTTTATTTCTTCTTCATTTTTGAAGGCTATTTTCACCAGGTAATAGAATTCGTGGTTGACAGTATTCTTCCTTCTGCGCTTGAGACAGATCATGTCACTTCTTCCTGCCTCCATGCCTTCAGATGATAAATCTACTGTTATTTGAACTCAAGTTCTCTTACAGCCACATGTCATTTCTTCCTGGCCATGTTTAAGAGCTATTTGGTGTCTTCTGTTTTCAGAAGTTTCAAAATGATGTGTCTTGGCATCGGCTTCCTTGAGTTTATTTGCTTAGCTTTCTTTGAGTGATTTGCTTAGCTTCTTAATCTATTTAGGAAATTTTAAAATTATTATTTCTTTGAATACTTTCTCTTATCATATTCTCTCCTACCTTTCTAGGCTCTACTTATTTAAGTGCTAGATCTCTGGATTACTGTTACACAGGTCTCTTATACTCTGTTTACTTATTTTTCTATCCTTTTTTTCTGTTTCATAGTTTCACCCATTGCTAATGTTCTATCTTCAAGTTCACTGATTCTTTTCTCTGCATTATTAATTCTGTTGTTGGGTCCATCTAGTCTTTTCATTTTTGTTGTAATTTTAGCTCTATAATGCCTGTTTGGTTCTTTTTAATATCTTCTATGTCTTCGGACATATTTTCTAATTTTTTCTCCTTCCCAAGAATATATTATATTTGCACATGGAAGCCTTTTTAGGATGGCTGTGTTAAATTCCTTGTCAGGTAATTCTAACATCTCATTCATCAGAATGTTAGCTTATCTTCTCATTCCAATTGTTATTCTCCTGGTTCTTGGTATGACAGATGAGTTTTCAAGGTATCTTGGACAGTTTGAATATGGTGCTTTCAGTCTCTGTGTCCTATTTTGATCTATTTTAGCAGGTAGACACCTTGTCTGGGTTTAGAGTTTAGGTCATGCCCTACCTCACCGGCTGTGATTTCAATGACAATTTAGTGTTTAATTGCTGCAGCACTGTTCTGATCTGCTTTATTTGGTGGGTGCAGCTGGGGCTTCTACATGATTGCTATCAGTACCGCATACGTGCCTAGAGTGTGTGTTTCTGTAGCTGGTGCAGCTCACTCTTGCAAGAGTGGAGATGCCAGGCTGGAGGGGGCAGAGAGCTCTTCCCCTGGCTGCCCTGTGAGTGCTGCCTGTGGGACAGAGGGCATCTTAACTGGCTGCCTGGTGCTTCCTAGGTGGATGTGGGGAGCCACTCCACAGGGCACATCTCACTTACTGGCTCCACTCTGTTGACAAAATCTCAGTAGTCTGATAGTTTGGCATCTAATACGAAAAGTCCCAGGTTCCTCTTGACAACTCTTGCCCAAGAGTGGAAACACCCATTTCCCCTAAGGAGTCCTGATTTACTTTAGTTGGACTTGGTACTGGGTAATCGGAATACAGAGTTAACTATCACTTATTATATACATGGAACTTCATCATTTGGATGTGTTAAGCAATAAGGGCTAACTACCCTTTCCTGACCCCACAAACTGGATTTGTTTCCCTTTTTATTTGTTTCCACATGCCCCCATTCTCCCTTTTATAGCACTTCTCACTCTTTTTTCTTAAAGTATTTATTTATTTTAGTTGTACACAATGTCTTTATTTAAGTTTATGTGGTGCTGAGGATCAAACCCCGGGCGGCGCACGTGCTAGGCGAGCGCTCTACCGCTGAGCCACAGCCCCAGCCCCAACACTTCTCACTCTTAAGATCATTTGTTCAATGTCTATTTTCCTTGCTAGATGAAATTATATTGAAATCTATAATTCTAAAGTAGGTCAAGAATAGAAAGAATCAGCTACAGCTGCTGTCGCCATGACCTGCAGTAACCAGCATGAGCTTGCCCACCTGCCAAAAGAATATGAAAAAGCAGAGCAACTTGGTTAAGGGAAAGTGCTAAGATGACGGGCTATTGGGTGTCGCCCCCTCGCCCCCCAAGAAGAGGGACTCAAGGATCATGCGGCAGTAGCAGAAAAAGCCAAATGAGAAGGAGGAACCCAAGTACCTTTGTGGCTTCATGTCTAACCCTCTTACCCTTCGCCTGTGTGCCTGGAGCCAGTCCCACGATGCTTGTGTTTCCTCCAGTAGTGCTCACAGGTCCCAGTACCAACGGCATCCCCTTTGCTCTGAGTCCCTTTGCCCTTAGTCCCTTTGTGCTTCCTTACCCTCAGTAACCTCTCTCCCACTGAGACACTCCTGGGGGTGAGGTGGTTACCCATTCCCAGTGTTTTTTATTCCTGTGGGCAGACCCCAAGGTATTAAAAGTAGTTTTGCTATTCCTTAAAAAAAAAAAGTCAGGTACACTTTAATCTCCAGTTCTTTGGTAGCCAGTTCTTCCTTATATCCCAGCAATTCCCAGTTATTCTTAATCTTGGTTACATATTAGAATGATGCGAAGAACATTTTGAAAAATAGTGATGCTAGGCACTGCTTCCAGAGATTCTGAATCAATTTGCCCAATATATTGCAAAATCTTCCTAGCAGTCTCTAATGTACATCCAGGATTAAGAACCAGGGTTCTAGGTAAAAGACTCATTCCACGAATCTAGAATCTAGAGAGCTTTGAGCACTTGAACTACATTTTTTAATGATTCCTATATTCCATTACATAAAATTTGTATAAACAGCTTAAATTGACCACAGTTAGCTCTCCTATCTGCCAATTCTACAACCACGGATTCAACCAACTATGGAGAAAAAATTGTGTCTGGCTACATGTACAGAATTTTTCTTGTCATTATTCTATAAACAACCCAGTATAACAACACAGTATTTCCACAGTAATTACATTGCAACTAAGCAGGAAATGATTTAAATCATAAGGGAGGATGTGTGTATGTGTAGTATGCTATATGTAAATACCATGCCATTATATATAAAGGACAGGAGCATTATGGGTCTTGGTATGCATGGGGTAGTTGGGGAGGGGATCCTGGAACCAATTCCCCTTGGGTACTGAGGCAAAACTGTATATAGGAAAGTAATTAACCACTCTCCCATACCAGCTCCTCCTCCTGACTTTCTCATGTGCATTATTGTGCTCACACCCTAATAGGTTTAAATCTTTGGAGTTTGCCTGCTGAAGCTTCTAGAGAATCTGCCTCTTCTCTCTCTAATTCATTCTGTCCCATACATGCTGTTGGCCACGGCCCTAGTTCAGTCCTTGTTCTGTCTTGTCTTTTTGTCCCTTTTATAGTTGCTTCCCAATCAGTATCCTGCTTTCATTTTCTTTCCCTTTACTCAGTTCGGTATTTTTTTGTGCATGCAATTTCATGCATTTTTTTCAATTTTCTCCACCTGGCATTTGAAGCAGCAAAGAGCAAGATGTCATTATGACAGAAGAAAAGGGAAGATAAAGGAAATCTTGGGAGGACACTGTATGTTGATTATAATCAGAGGTTCAATTTAGAAAGGTTGGGATAAGGTATGGTGACTCAAACTATAGTCAGAAGCTTGTCAGGATATTCGTATATTCAGAATCCAGGGATCAGCCCCCAAGATGGCAGCACACTGGTAAAAAGGAAAAATAGTTTGGAACGACTTTCCATTTTCTCTCTGAGAGGTGGTCCTCTTCCCATTTCCTCACCTGATTCATCCTTCTCTACACTTGCAGACTGTCTCTGTTCATTCAAATTCCATTTTAAGACAGTTCTTTCTGGAGGTCTGCCATGCTTGCACAATTTAAAGTGCCCTTCCTCCTCCATCTCTCCAGACATTATACCCTATTTGTTCTCTTCATTTGTTAGTTACCTAACAAGGTAACTCTTTCTCCCCTTAGCACTCATTCCTGCTCCTAATTTTAATGCAAACTCCATAAAAATAAGGACCTTGACATTTTTACTTATGTGTGTATCTTCAATTTCTAAAACAGAATATGGCAGGTGTCCAATAAAAATTTGTTGAATAATAAACAAACAAATGGAGGAAACACATATAGAACATAACACAATATTTCAAGAGTTTATGGATTTTAGACAACATAGGCTGAGAGGCAGATGTTCCAGAGTGGACTAGGTTAGGTCAACAGTTTCAAGGGGGCACCTGTTGGGTATTTTGGAGTTGTTCATGCCTTATATTTTTGCCAAGAAGCTAGATAAGGCGAGAGGTTTATTTATAGCAACCCTTAACTATATGTTGTTATCATCACAAGATAGTCTGAAACACACAAATAGAGGTAAATACTCCATCTCAGATGATAAGAAAGTGGGATGTGGAGGGGGTGGATGACTGCTATTTTTCTAATTATAAAAATGCATCCCCCTTTATCCCCTAGGAGGAGAAAATGGATAGTGGTATCTGTAACCACCTGGGAATGGCCATGGGATAAGTGTGAGAATATTTCAAGTTGAAAAGAACACTATATTTGAGACCTTGGAATAATTCAATTTGGTCTGGTATGAGTAATGAAATGTGTCTGGACTGACCTGGAGGGCAGATGCTGACCAGTGCAGGTGTTAAATTTCAAGCCAAGAGAGGTGCCTTAAAGATCATTTACAAAAATTTGTATAATTTACAGAGAATGATTTGAGACCAAGAAACATCCATTAACTCTCTTAAGATCAAACAGGAGAGAGAAACCAGGACTGGAGGCAGCATCTCCCAAAACCTAAATAAAAGTAATCTAGGGGCTCTCCACAGTGCATTCTGAAGGGACATCAGTGTGAATGCTGAAAACTTGCTTTTACTTAATATTTCATTTTGTTAAAAATTTTAAAATTTTGTTTATCTTCAGTTAGAAGGTAGAGTGAACTACAACTATTTTCAGCGTTGTTTTTCTGGTTTTGAGCCACACTTCTAAGAAACTAATATCAGAATGTTTGTATATAAGAGGTATAAAAAATTAGGAGGTGGAACCATATATATATTAGGTGTTTTTTATTTTATGTCATGTTTTTTTACCTTAAGTTTCAAAAACATACTTTCTAAGTCTTTGTGGTTTTCTCTGAAAAAAAAAAAGAAATATGAAAAGTATTTGCTGAATACATTTTTATTTAATGGAAATTTTACTGTATAAACTAAAATGAAATGAAAAGGGAGTTGGTATAAAATAGAAGCCTATGTAGGTTAGATTTTTTTTTCTAAGGGCTAAATTTGGACTTGATGTTGACTCACAGAAAGTAGATCATGCAATGTCCATTGTGTGTGTTTGAGCTCTGTGAACATGAACAAATGTGTTTGGTGCTGCAATGGCTTTGTGTGGGTTCAGCCCACATTGTTCCCTGCACTTAAGTCATAGCTTACATTCTATGCCGATGGCCATCAGTGCCTGGGACATTTTGACCTATATAGAGTAATATGGTTTGCAATACTTTCTTGACCTTGGTGTTTTCAAATTTCATATAAATCTTGATTGGCATCAGCGCTGATTTCCCACCCTACCCAGAGCACACAGATTGATGAACTTTAAAGGATCACTTTGGCTTGTTCTCAAATTTAAAAACTTACTTTTTCAATCTTCCATTATTTTTACACCTTTTAAAAGAATTTTAAAAAATCATTTTATGTTTTTAAGGAACTGATCAGAAATACACATGGCAACTACAGTAAAGAAATTTTCACTGACTTTTCTAAACTTGTAAATCTCCAATGGATTTCCTCTATTTCTCACTCTTGTCCCAAAGTACCCTTGGAAGGCGATATTGCCCCAAAATCCAATGTAAGTAAGGACATAAACTTTGCCTAAGCCACTATGGAGCACAAATTGGGTGTAAACATAGCATGAGAATTCTGTTAAATCATGAAAAAAATAAGTAAAGCAAATTTGATCTATCCATCAAATGTACTTATATGACTCCATTTTCTTCCTCTTTAATGTAAATCTAAACTGATAAATAGTTGGATAAAAGACAAGTTTCAAAGTCAAAATGATTTCCCAAGTAGCCACATAAATTTTTTTTTCACAATTTTCGCAGTTGGAGAGCTATATTTATTGTTCCACATCTCTACATCTTTTAAGGGTTTTCTACCACATTATCTTGTATGTGGTAGAAATCACATTAACTTAATTAATGCCAGTTACTTGCCACTCCCCTGGGAAATTAAGGCCCACAGGGGTTATGTGACTTAGATAAGACCATACAACTGTGGAGACCATATTTATCTTCCTTTATAACCCTCATCTTGACTACTGTTGTCAAATTATACTGCAATTCCCTGAATTCCAAATAAGAATATAATCAAAATCTGAAGATATGAGATACTTGACAGTTTAAATCAGAAGCCCTGAGTGTTTCAATTATTTTCCTAGAAACCTCCTTATTAAGGCTCAGAAGCCAGTAAGTGTGATTCCTCAGTCATCTTTTGGCTTTTGCCTGCTCCGATGCCTTCATAGCGCAGTTGGGGGCTGTTTTCCATGATCCCTTTCAAGAACACCCACTGCTCCACCATTAGATCTAAATTCTACCTGGCTTATGTGTTTTGTTTAACTGCTTCTAAATCATAAATTGATAAGTCAACACTGTTTTGCTTCCCAAATACATCATGCAGTACCTCTTCTAAATAGGTAACTATACTTTACCAACCAAAGTTCAAAACAGAATTACTTTATACTCCTTGACTTTAGAGAATTTAAATAATCTAACGTGACTATTTTCACTGTTTTGGAGTTTTTCCTCAGACAGCTGTATTTTAAATGCTATAAATCATCATCATTTTTCATCATCATTTAAATGCTATAAATCATCATCATTTTCCTGGGGCTCCCTGGATCTCTCTCAAGGGTGTCTTATCTTACGAGTGTTAATGATCAAATTTAAACTCTCTCCCATGATGTTTAATCTACACTGTCTCCAATATTGGTACTAATACTTTCCCTTTCCTGGATCCTAATAATTCCCCCATAGCACAGATTTGTGATAAAGCAAAAATGCATGCTTAGCCTGGGACACATGGAAGAATGTGTCCTTACAATGACAGACAAGTGGGTGTGATGTTTCCCTCCTGTAATTACTTGCTCTTTCCTTTGTTCGTCCTTAAGCTGATTTGGGTCCTTCCACTCAAAGACACTAATGCTTTTGATAAAGGCAAAAGACTTCAAAGTTCTCCTGAGAGCATATATGATTTCCTTTTTAAAGGCTCCCTTGAAGAGTTAAGTAAGAGCTATGCAGTGCATATTCATAGCACAATTAGGACCGGTTCATCACTTACTGACAAGCTTTATGTACTACATCCACAACTACCAGACAGCTATTTGGTTTTTAAGATTCACAACTTCTTTTTGTTAATAAAATGGATATTTTGTCTGCTGATTTCTTTGATTCAAAGAAAGTCTTGTGCATGGTGGAGAACAGCTTTTGAAAGAAAGAAATTTTACATTACATCTTGTTAGGAGATATGATACCATATATTGGCCTAAGACTTACGCAAGGTGTACTATTTCCATTTAGCATTTGCTTATCCTCAGTAATGAGATGGTTCATTTCAATTCCATTACATGACTGTCTTCAAGCACCATTTATATTTATTTTAAGAGAGGGCCCCAAAAAGCCAAACCTGGACAATGATATCCTGAATTGCACCAGCACAATTTAATACAATACATTTACATTTAAAACATTTACATGTATAGTTGCAAATATTATTTTAAGCATAACTTTATATAATATTTTGACAGACAAAAATATATGTTTTAGAACCATTAAATACATCTGTCTGTTCAGTAGCAAACTTATAATAAATTATACATTATAGCAAACATAATAAATTATATATTATACCAGAGTAAATTTTTTTGAAAGCTAAAAAGGAAAAAGTCACAATTCATGTTTAAAATATACTGCTAATTCATTATTTTCAAATAAAAAATCCAATAGCCATTACTTCAAATTTAGTTATTTCAAGCTTACATTCATTTGATATTCACATAAAATTTATTACTTGTAAGTGTAGCAATGAAGTTGGATTTTTGACATTGAGTATTTGAAAGCTTGTTTTTAACATATAAGTCCAGAAACAAGCTTGATGTTTTGAATGTGGGTTGGGAAAAAAGCATTAAAATTACCCAAGAAACATGTTATAATCATTGCAAAATATGAAAATAAAATGTGTCTTACTCTAATGCTTTAGCCACAGGTATTGCCTCCAAAGGTTAATATAGTCAGTGTCTAAAATGTTCTGGGTATTTTATTTTCATTGAGGATGGAGTTTAAAGGTACATTGAATAAGGCTGGAAAAATTCAACACCATCTATATCACTCATGATGACAAAACAGAGCAGGTCTCCTCCATTTTCCTTGGAAATTGAGGGGGAGCTTATCCCTGAATGTGCAGATAAAGATCTTGGGACTGTTTCATTCCTTTTGACTTTTTGCACTTTAAAAATCACTTGCTAATATGTAGCACATTTATTTATAAATTTAAAAATAGATTAGTTTTTTTTATATACCTAGTTTGAGAATAGATGGGAAATAATGGGTTACATGAAAGTCCATTATTTATTAACTTAAATTATTTAATTAGTTTTAATAGTTGGACATGTTAAACCTTTTATTTCCCTGTATACTCCTATTTTTACAAAATGTATTGAATGGAAGAAATTTTTACTATTAATATTTATTATTTTTTCACAGAATTTAAATATGATTGTTTGGGCAATTGTTACTCAAGAAAATTGTTAAAAGCAATGTCTTTGGAGAGTACGCTCCCCTGTTGTAGGCTACAGTGTGGATGATGTGCTTCCTGATGCTAATAGTGCATACCTTTGTCTCCGTGAGCTGAGACAAATGTTACAGTGATGGAGTGGACAGAGTCACTATTTGGGTGCATGGTACATGTGGAATACCACTTTTCCAGGGACTATAGTCCCCATCAGTTAATACTTTTACATGTCATATGTTTGTATATTTTTTCTCTAATTGATTTCCTTTCCTTGGCTCTCTTCTCAATCCATGTCTTAGTATCTTAGATTCCCATACTCAGTATACAAAATATGCCCCTCACAAGTACTCCACAGTACTGAGTAGATCCACAAAAAATATATGAATAAAAAATTATCTTCATTTAGGTATGTATGATTTTCAACAAAGATTTTGAAGGTATTGTCATATTTATCATCATGTTTTGATAAAGCACTGTAAATATAGGACATGACAATATGTAAAAAAGATTTCATTTCACACTTAACATACTACCTTGGAAATTTAATTCATGTTTTATAAGGAAGAATATATTTGTTTTGAAATAATTCTAATTAAATTCCTATAAAAAGGAATTCTAAGGTCAGGAACACAATGTATAGACTTAACACTAGACATGGAGCTAATCACATTTTGTTTATGAATCACAAAAAGATACGTTTTTTGGGAAAAGTGCTTCTGTTTCAAAATTCAGACTGGCTTTCTTTATTGGATAAAATTCCCAAAAAATTTATTCAGCTCATAAATTCACTCTGATCTTGTCAATACAGCTCCAGTTATTTCAATAATGTATGACTGATAGGAAAGAATTTATAATTCTATAATGGATAAAAACCATTATATATAGATATATATATGTATATATATATATATATATGTATTTTAACTCCAGAAAAGGAGTAAAATAATAATGACTGACCTCATGAAAACTATGTACACATCAAGTGTTAAAATTGATGGCTTCTTCCCTTTAGAACTTATTTTTACTTTCCACTTTTGGTCACATTTAAAAATTCAATATAAAATTTCTGTCCAGTACCTAAACCTGGCTTATGCAAAAAAGTGCCACAGAGCAGATCCCTTAACGCTAGGTCACCCCATTAATGAATATAAAACAAAAAGTGATATTTGTTTTTTTTCCAATTTTACTATAAGGAGGTAATAAATATTCAGTGGAAAAACATGTTAATTTAGTAGTCTGTCTCTCATCCACCATAATGGTACTGCGTAGCTACCGCTCCTTACATATGGACCATTTTCACTTCCAATCCTGATTTAAATAGTTAGCCAAAATACTATTTCTTTTATCATGCAGGAAAACTGTGCATACTTCAGTTGAAGATAATATACTCTTCATATCACTTTTTGTTTAATGTCCTTTTTGATTTATTGCTGTAAATTTGCTTAATAATTTTGTTATGCTTCAGGTATTCTTATTTACACATATGTTAGTTATGGATGTACTCAAAGGATCCCAGTGTTCTTTTTCCAAAATCATCTTTCTTTTCTATCATCTTGCACATAAAAAAAAGCCACTATGCAATAATTTTTGTGTGTTTGCTTTACCTGTGCTCAGAATAATATATACTATTACTAAAAGAATGACAGATTATAGGGCTGGGGGTGTAGCTCAGCAGCAGAAAACTTGTCTAGATGCTCAAGACATTGGATTGGATCCCCTGTGCTAGGGGGCAGGAGGGGGGTAGTGGAGATTGCATATTCAGCAAATGTTTCAGTTCAGACCATGAAAGAAGGGGTTAATCATCGTGTCAAAAAAAAATCAACTAATTAACTCATTACATCATTCATCAGAGTAACTGTGAGTTATTCTCAGAGGCTCAGCCTGACAATCTGACTCACCAGTGCCTTAACACTGCTCATTAACAAAGTGCATTAACAAAGTTTAGATCAAAATCATCCAATTTCCTTTTCCTTAGGCTCTTTCATTTGCACACTCTTTTTTCATAAAAATGATAAATACTTGGGCCATCTTTTCTTTGATTGGGGAATTTTCATTTTTATATACCTAACAAAACTATCTAACATCAAAATTGAAACTACTATGGATGAGAAATAAAATAAAATTAAAAAATAAAATAAAATTCATAGCCGCTTCCTTCTAGTTTGGTCTGTATTTGTATAATTGCACATTACTTTTCCTGAATCCCTCTTTTAGTACATATGTTTTTGCAAGGATTTTGTTCTCCTGAACGTTATTTATATTTTTAATATATATTCTATGTGCCATGAACCATCTTTCCAGGACTATCCTATTATAGTGCTCTGTTTGCAAGAGCAGTATTTTATTTAGATGGTGTCATTGTAAATTATCTTCAGTCCCAGACCCTTCTGGACTGGAATCCATGTCAAGAAGGGCCTCTTTATTGGTGAAAGTTGAGCTGAGAGTTATGCTCTGTCGAGGCTTCACAGGTGCAAGTTCATCTAATTTGATATTTTCATTTTTTACCAGAATTGTCTTATCCATGTTTTCTTCACTGTGCCTTGCAACAACAGCATCAAATACATCTAATTTTGGTGGCAAGTTTCCACTTTCAAACAGGTATTTGGTTAGATAAGAAACACCAATGTTAGCTAGGAATGAGGTAACCATGGCAAGTGTTTTAAATGGAAATCCCTGATTATAGATACCATTCTTATCAGAGTAATAGCCAGGGTAGAAGATCAAGGGTTGCAGGTACAAGTATGGCTCCCCTCCAGTTATTCTCAGGAAAAGCCCAGAAATGTAACCTGCCACGGCCCCATACGTGTTGGTACCCTTGACGAAGAGCACACAGAGTAGCTGTGGGAAGATGATGATGTAGACAAGGTCAGAGCTGAGGTACCAGAGCCCATACACGGTCTTCGTCAACAAGGCCATGGCTGTTGCAGATGCTCCAAAAACAAACACTGTGATTCGCATGACCCAAACAATTTCTTTGTCTGATGCCTGTAAGAAATTGACAAGGGTCAGCACTGCGCCAATATGTGGACTCATGTTGGTGAAGATCAGGACACATTTTCATCCTTTACAACTTGTCTAAAGAAGCTCCTAGGGCAAATTACTTTCTCTATGGGCAAACCCAACCTAACCCACAACACCTGACACTCACAATCTTGATGACCTCCCAGGTGGTTGTTGGGGTGGGGCTTCTGGCTACCATATGCATGAAGCTAGACCCCCACATCCTTTGCCTGAGTGCACAGGGGAAGAAGTAAGATGAGCTAATGTGATATCATCCAGGAACAATGGGGAAAGGGAGAATTTTGCTTATGTATATTCATGAACAGTCTTCATGTGGCACTGAGAGAGCTGTGACTATCCTTATTTCCTCTCTTTGTAGGAGCACTACTGTCTATAAGGCTAACCACCTTCTGGTGCCACGGAAAAGGGCTTTTCCATGACATTTCCTTGTTAAAAACCACTGGGACTGCTCTGTTAACTATAACCTAGAAAACACAAAGAGGCCAAGCTCAATAGGGAAGAAACGCTCCCCAGAGGTGTTCTTGGTCCCTCAGGGACTACAAATGCCTTCTGTTCTGCAACCATTTGATTCAGTAAAGAAAATTAAATCGAGGGGATATTTTATGACAAAGGTAGACTTGGGAGTTTAAATGAAGAGCAGTTCAGAGTTTACACAAATAGGCATGAAATAACTTACAGTGTCCTGCTTCCACCAGTGTTCTTCAGTCTCCTACTGTGCTTAATCAGACTAAATGGTTTGCTAAGATATTTTAAGTTGCAGTAATCTTTTGTCAGAAGACAAGAAATTTAATTATGGCAACATGATGAAATCTCTTGGGAAACAGTTTATTGATTTGTTCCTTTCAGTATTAACATAAATGATAAAATGTATATTTAATATGCATTTATAGCACATATAAGCTCAATGTTATTTAAACTAGTATGCCTACTCAAAAGTTTACAGAATACAGAATTACAGAAAGTGGAATTAATATAGGCTATTAATACATATATACAGATTAAACATCCATTATCTAAAATGCCTAGTACTAGCAACGGTTTGGATTTCAGGTATTTTTGGATTTTGGAATATCTAATTATATAATGAGATATCTTTGGGATGGGACTCAAGTTTTTAAAAGAAATTAATTTAGGTTTCGTATACACCTTATGTACACAGGGTGAAATGCAATAATTTTAATAATTTTGTGTTTAAAACAAAGTTTCATAGTGTAAAATTTTTTGCTTGTAACAACATATCAGTTATCAAAAGTTTTGGATTCTAGAGCATTTCAAATTTCACATTTTGAATTAGCGATGCTCAATCTGAACTTGATAGGGTAAGATAACTTGAAGCACAGGATTGTCTTAGAATATGTAGCTTCTTTACTGCTTAGTTACAGCGTGGGTTGAATATAAGGAATCTATAAACATACATATTCTACGTACACATTAAGTACAAGGACAGTAGGAATAGCAACAATAATAATAATAAATTACAAATTAAAAATAAGTGTTCTTACATTTTGTCTGAAGGAAAGCTGGTAGATGTTCCGAGCAAACATTGAACTTGCTGACAAGATGGAAGAATCAGCTGAAGACATAACAGCAGCAGACACAGCACCAAGGCCAAAGAAAGAAATGTACACAGGGCAGAGATACTGCAAAACAATCGGTAAAATCATGTCTGCTTCTTCATTCGTCTTGGGATCTGGAAACCCATATGCAGTCTGGTTCCAGTCTGTTGAGTAGAAACCACAAGTGTTAACAACCAAGAGACATATCTTCTCTATCCATCTGGGTCATGCTATTTTACTAGGTAGTTTTGAAACCAATTTAGAATCACATATGTTAGCCTGCTTAGGTGGAAAGTCCATGTGATGGTCATGTGGAAATGTCTTACATGTTCTAGCTTCTAAAGGGTATTGGTTACACTCAGTCTCATTTCATACCATCTGCTTAGAATATGATGATGAGATACATATTTCTTTTCTGCAAAGTGGCATTATATTATATAGAATCATAGAAAACAAATGCTCTTAAACTGAACCACAAAATTTTCTTTTGACCACTTCCTTAGAGCCTAGTTATTTCTGTGAAAGAGACAACAGCATAGCTGTTGTTACCCATCGTTTCTCCTGTATATAAGCTTGATTTAGGAGCTATCTTGGCATCATTTTTCTAATTTCATTCGATCTTGTGTAGAATTTTACTTACAAGAATCAGGAGACATGCTAGATTAAGGACTGACCATCTTTGTTGACTAAAAATTATATTCATAAAACTGAGATTTTTCAGGAGGATTTTGAACTTGGTAAGGTAAGAGGATCTGAAGCATACATTTATCTTAGAATATATAACTTCTTTACTCTTAAGTATAACTTGTGTTGAAGAACACAAGAAACCTGTAAACACATATTAATGTAGTTCCTTTTTTATTTGCTGAACTTCCTTAATGTCATGATTTTCTTTGGATCCTGTCACTTTTTCTCCCCCCATTTTCCATTACGATTAGCCATGCTGAAATGATGCCACCTCTAAAGCCTTAACCGAGATGACATGACACCAGAAACAACTGCCAAGTTAAACCCAATCCAGAAAAAAAGGAAAATTGCCTTTATGCTGTTTTGATCAGTCTGTTTTCCTATCACCCTCCAAATAATCTCCAGCTTTGTCTTCTGCTTGTGAAATAAATCCTGTTTTTTTTCCCCTGCAAAAGGCAGGCACTACACAGCTCCTTCATCAGTCATTTTTTTTTAAATCTTTTTGAGTGTTCATTTATGTCATGAACCAACAACTGAAATGGAAAGAGTATGAACCATGACTGCTCTTTCCAAAATTAAATAATCCAATAAATAGCTCTTGAATTGAAAGTCAGAGTCACCATATGAGCGTCACTCTGGGTCATCTTTAAAAAACACAATGGGATAAAAGTAAAATTGTTTTCCAAACTGTTTTAATTACCTCTACTTAGATAACTCCTTTGAATTGGGTTAATGTGATGTGTTTTAAGAGTTGTATTACCATCACATTTAAAATAGTCAGAAGTATGATTCTAAAATATGGAAAACACTGAACATGCCAAAAATCTCCATTGCTATCATTATGTTAGTTATGGTCTGAAGTATATACCCTCCTAGTTTATTTAATTTCTAATCCCTAAGAGATGAGATTAGTACTACCAGACCTTGAGTGAAGAGTAGGTCATGAAGGCAGAGCCTTCCTGCATGTGATTAGTATGCTTATGAAAGAGGCCCAAAGGAGTTTGTTTCCTTCTTTCACCATATAAGGAACATAAAGGTGAGGAGTGATTAAGTTCAAATTAAAGAAAAGAGTTTAAAAGTGTTTCACATAAAGGATAAAAAAAAATGTCCTATTGTGTTCTCTCTCTCTCTCTCTCTCCCTTTCTCTTTTACCATTTAGTTTCTTAGTTTATCTTAATCCATACACATACTCATTTATTCTCCAAAGGGGGAGAAAAAAACCTTGCACAAATATTGAAATTATAAAGCCAGACTCTGAAGTTCAGAGTGGTCTGTGGGTAGTCATGATGAAGACATGTAAATTTTTCCTAAGCTGGTGCCTCTCAACTTTGGCTTAGCTTTGACTCACCAAGAAGGCTATTAAGAAAACAAACAAACAAACACTGGTTCCTGGCTCTATCTTTGATTATTAAAATAAACACCCTGTGGAGTAGGCCAGGAGTAGATGTTTTGTCCCTCTCCACTCCCCAGGTGAGGTCAGCGTGCACCATGGTTGAAAACCACTGTGGGCAGAAGTGGATACACTTGATAATATAACAAACTTCCAGAGGAGGTGTACTCATGAATGTTTGTCAATGTAGTAAGCAATCAAAAATTGTGGAGATTGCTGAACTATAACACAATTTGCTGAATGCTACACAAAGGCATATATGGAAGCATGAATGAAGACACATTTACTATGTGGGGGTAAGAGAGAAGTAAAACAGGGAAGGCAGCTAGTGGTGAAACTGGCAAATTAACTGACAACTATGGTTTAGCAGCAAGAGATTTACCTGTTGATGCTCCAATGGCTCCAATGAGTACGGATGGCACAGCCATCACCAGGCACCCAAAAGCTGCCAAGAAGGACAGCACCTGAGCGTAGGTGGCTGAGGATGAAGACAGGACCCTCTGGAAGTACGCCTGCCATGGGATTCCACCCAGACTCTGCATGAGAACCCCAAGGATTCAGAGTGAATTGAAGGAAATTAACATTTATTATTATTTTTAAACAAGAGGTTTATAACAATTGCATTTAGAATAGTCAGAAGGAGGGCCAGAAATCTCAGCTGCCTATGATTATGTTTGCTGTAATATGAAGTTTGTCATCCTCCATGTTTCTATGGAAATTCTAATTGCCAACGTGATAAAATTAGGTTCTGGACAGAGATTTCTGGGGATCGATTAGGTCATAAGGTAAAGCCTTCATGAATCCCTTCTACTATGTGAGAACACAACAAGTTCTGTTAGATGAGAGTTTGGTCTTCACCAGACACTAAATTGGCCAGGACCTTATCTTGCAATTGCCAGCCTCTGGAACTCGGAAAAATATATATCTGTTGTTTCTAAGCCACCCACTTTATGGTAATTGATCATAGTAGCCCAAGAGGACTAAGACAACATTATTGTCATATTTTTGATTGTGGAGAATTTCCTCAATTTGTTTTCCTTTGTAATTACACAAGACAATCCTTGTTTTTCCTAAATTTACTGATTTAAGTTGCCTTAAAACTATCCAGAAGACCTCAGTTGGTTCTCATCCAGAATTTGAACCATAATAAATTTTATCAAAAAATGATTTTGGTTCTCATCCAGAATTTGAACCATAATAAATTTTATCAAAAAATGATTAAGATTCTGAAAGTAAGAAGTGAAATCTGAATCAATACAACCCAATAAATATTTGTAGACTCTACCCCTGCATCAGACCTGTAGTGGTTGTTATGGCACAAAGATGAAAAGGCATGATGCCTGCTCTGGAATTTCCTTTCTACTGGAAGAGTCAACACATTATATTGTTTTTGCAAAGTGCCCAAGAACATAGAGAATATAGTGGGGTGTCAGAGAGAATGTCAGAACTTCATTTATACTCATTTTTACCTTACAGTTCAATGTGATATTGTGTTTTATTTAAATGACATAACCCATACTTGCTTACAGTATATATAAGCAATCGATGAATGCACTTTGGAGGTGAGCTTATTATTCTTATTGAGGATATACAATCAAAAAAGTTCAGGCACATAAAAAATGGACACGTTGAACTGTAATGCAATTGGTTGCATGTGTATTAACAAGTCTGTATGGAAACCAAAATGAGAATTATTTGGAGGTGAAAGCTTGGTAAGGAAGGATGGCTGCAAAGTACTCAGGAAACCTACAGGAATGGCACCTAAGCTAGTCCATATGTGATGGTATTCAGAGACAGAGCCTCTTGGGTGATAATTATATTTTGAGGGTGGAGTCCTAATGAATTGGATTTGTGCCCTTTTAAGAAAAGGCCACAAAACTCCCTTTCCCTCTTTCTACCATGTGAGGACCCAATGAGAAGTCAGCAGGCTGCAGCTTGGAAGAAGGCCCTCACAATAACTCAACCATGCTGGAAACCTGAGTTCAGACTTCCAATCTGAACTGTGAACTGTGAAAATAAATTTGTCATAGAAGCTTTAAGATGGATGTCATTTTAGAAAATGGGATTGGAGGACTGACCAGAGGGTGGGAGGAAGACTCGTGGAAGGGAGACCAGGAGAGACTCTAATAATAGACTGGGTGAAGGAGGTTATAGGTCTAATGACATGCTAATATAGGAACAGGAGAGAATGCCAGTAGCATTAGTAAGACTTAACAAGTTATTTTCGTGTAGGGATTTATGAAAGACAACTAGAATATCAGAGACCATTGATGAGACATTTAAGGCTTATTTGTATAATTCTTTCATCTCTTCATTCAACATTTAGTATTTTCTTTCAATTTATCTATAATTGGAATCATGAATATGACTTAGAGCTGTAAGAACTTTTATCAGTCACTGGACATAATGTTTTATGTCAAAGATCAGTAGTCTGAGGATGTTAGGACTGTGGAGTAGGGGAAAGGACTCTGGGCCTTCATGTGCTACTTCAGCCCCTAGTTTAGACAATGGTGTGCTAGATGCCTGCCTTTCTAGGACTCATCATTTCCCTAGAACCATAGACATACCTGCCATTCAGGTATATTCACTTATACATAATACACCATCCTCTACTCCTTCCATTCAAGTTGTTAACTATCCCCCCAAAACTGAAGACCAAGCCATTTCCCAACAATCCCAAGGAAGAGAAGCCCTCTAATTCACTACTGAAAACAGAGTTTTCCCCAAATTTTCCTGACATTTTGTGAGAAAATGCTTCACTGGGAAAGACATGCTCACTTTTTGAGTATCGAGGCAATGCTAAAATTTGACAAAGTGCCAGGAACAAAAAGTCATAACCCTGTTCAATCCTGTAAAGAGGAAACACAAATAACCAGTTTACCCTTCATTTTGAAATGAAAGTAACCTATTCCTTATGTTGAAATCAAAGTATGTTATTTTCATATATAACCTAATTCACAAAATCATAAAATCTGGCTTTTTCCTTCATTTTTTCCTTTTTCTCTATCTGTAATCTGCCGTGATGTCCTCCATGCTTCTTCTCACAGTCAACAACTTTGCCTCAAGGTTCTGCCTGTTTTCAGGCTACTCTGACCTCCAAAGTAATTTTTGGTATCTTTTCTGAAAGACACCTCCCATCCTTACTTAGGTCATGTATACTTGGAGCCTATGGCACCACTAATTTACTTATTCTGTTATTCAAGATGGGATGAATTATTTTATTTTGGAATAAATAAGTTTTTAATGTCTTCATCCGAAATAAAAATTAAAACTTTTAGACTGTTTAGCTCTCAGATTGAGGAAGCTAGGTTCTGGGATTCCTTAACTTATGTGATTCTATCACAACAGAAATGTAGACATAGTATACATGAACATCATGTGTGCTGTTATTTTAAGGCTTGATTTGCTCTCCATGCTGACACCATTAGCTCCAGCTTTCCAACAGAGAGGAGTCAATTCATAAATGGCCATGATGGAACTCTAGTGGTAAAACCAGTATGTGGTACTTATACAGAAAAGAAAATCTTGAAAATGCCTTTGATTGACAATTAGACTACATTCCTCAGGTCAGAGCATCACTTACCAGCAACAGAAAACTATCAAGCCACCTGCAGATTTCATAGGATTCAATTGTCCCCAGCCAGGGCTCCTGGTATTTGGCATGCACAGCAGTAAACCCAATGTCTGAGACTGCAGGATGTGACAGGGCAAAGGGAACACTGATCCACTGGAACAAACAGCAACATTGGAGTGTTAGTCTATGATTTCAAACTTGATTAATATATTGCAAAATTGATACACCTAGTTTATTTTTCTTGTACATGGCATGGCTCAGTGGTTCCCCTATTCAGAGAAGAATATGAAACTAGACTCTCTATGGGACATCATGAAATACAGTTTTAGTAAAACAAAAATAACACATTATCTACTTCTTCTTGATGCTATATTATATAAACTATAAGAGGAATCACCTCATAACTTAGAGAAGAAAATACTACATTTAAGACACATAGAAACACACCCACACTTTTATGTTTTGTGTAAATTAGGGAAAGATATCCATCCATTAAGGTGACACAGAAAGATTTAAACGAGAAAACAAGTGTTGGTAAAACAAGTGTTGAAGAATGGGCCCAATACTCATAGGCAGAAGAAAAAGGAATCAAATGGGGAGATGGTCCGGAGGAGGCAAAGCAAAGAGTTGAAGCAAACATATGCTCCTGGACTTAAACGGGGTCACACAACAGCAAACTCATCATAAGTTGAAAATATCGCAAAGCTGCATTGAATCCACCTAACCTACCAAGCACCATAGCTTACCCACATTGTACACTGTAAAGTGTCAGTTGTTTCCTCATATGATTGTGACTGACCAGGAGCTATGGCTCACTGCCACTGCCCAACATCAGAGAGAAGACTGCATTGTGTATAGGTAGCCCAGGAAAAGATTGAAAATCAAAATTTAAATTATGTTTTCTACTGAACATGTCTTATGTTTGCACCATAATAAAGTAAAAAAAAGAGAACACACTAAGAGCAAAACAGCAACAACAACAAAAAACAAGTTCCCAAGTCAAGTCATTGAAAGTAGAAGACTAACAGTATATGTTTTATGTTTTGTGTATGTGTGCATATGCCCACATCTGTTGGGTGACAAAGTTTGCTGGCATGGGAGTGGCTTAGGGAAATGGGAGCACTAAAGATAGACATGGAGAGAACCTTGAATTGCAAGTTAATTACATACTATATATAGTATGTAAGTGGAAGCTTGAGGAATTTGTATATGCTTTATGTGGTGGTACAAAGAATTTAACCCAGGGTCCCTGCATGGCATCCATAGCTCAGAGGCTGAGGCAAGAAGATTGCAAGTTCAAAACCAGACTCAGCAACTTAGGAGCCACTAAGCAACTTAGTGAGACTCTGTCTCTAAATAAAATACCTTTAAAAATGGGCTGGGGATGTGGCATAATGATTGAGTGCCCTAGGTTCAATCCCTGGCACCCACCCCCAAAAACGTAACCCAAGGGTGCTCTACCTCTGAGCCACATCTCCAGCCATGTTTTGTTTTTTAATTTTATTTTGAGACAAAGAGTTTCACTAAGTTGCTGAGGCTGGCCTTGAATTTGCAATTGTCCTGCCTCACTCTCCTTGGTCACTGGGATTATAGGCATGTGCCACAATGTCTGACTAGAAGAATTTCTTTGGAGTTCAAATAAAAGGTCAGTGGAATTTCCCCTAAATTTTAATACCATAGATATTAGAAGTAAATTTAGAAGAATGTAGTAGTATGGAAGGACCATAAATGGTTTCAGTGGCTCTTGGATGAAGCAATGACTTTGGGAATGGAAAGATACTGGCACTGAACAGGATAATGAAGAGAGTCAACAGAGAAAGGTCAGAGGGAGGTCAACAGGGAGGTCAGAAGAATCTGAAAATGAAATCTGAAATTTATAGTTTTGGAGCTCCCAGGGTAATGATAAAATCCAAAGAATCAGAGAAATTGAGAAGAAAAGATGGTTTGAGTTTTAAGTTGATTAATTATTTACATATGCATGAACAGAATTAAAGCTTGGGAAAAAAAGCATATTTAGTCTTATTCAGATAATTCAATGATTTCTTATCAATTCTTATCTTCATTTCTTTCAATTTAATTACATTTTGTAGCAGAAAAAAAACATTCTAACATATATATATACATATATATATATATATATATGTATATATATATCCCTACATATATTTGACCTACCATCTTTGCACCTGCATATTTGATTTATGTACCTGTATATTTTAAGTTCTGGTCTCATGCAATGCAATGAGAAATCACATATATCATCGATGAATAGGTTCATCCCCTGGGGCTGTGTTTCTTAGAATAACAAGTACATCAGTTATAAGAGCTGCCATTGCCAAACTAACCTCGCTTCCTACATTGTGAAAGAAGATTTACTTCTGTGTTCTCTGTTTTATGAAGTTTATGATGATGCTCAGTTCAAATCAGAATTTCTGCACTGTCCACTTGGTTTTGGCAATTTAAAAATAAAAAGTAGAAGTCCTTGAGCAAATTAAATATTCTCCAATTCAATTAATATATTGACTGAATTACATTCCATGAAATGCAAATAAAATGTCTAGGAGAAAAAGAGGAAATATAATCTTTGCTAGTGTATATAAATTTAGGGTTAAACTGTAAATCTAATTTTAGTTAATTCTTTCAAATTTTCCTCTATGATATTATTACAAATGCTAGAAAATTGAAAAAAAAAAATAGGAATGGGATTCATTCTTCATCTCTAAGTGTCTAGAGTAAAAACTAAAATAGAGTGAAAAGCTTTTTATTATAAGAAAAATAAAGAAACTCAAGGAGAATGAAGAGTGCTTTGACTCTATTTCAGAAAATGAGTCATCTTCAGTATTGGCTGGCTCTGTCTGTGGCCTTTGACCAGGGCTCTGTCCCTGCAGAGTTTTCATCTGACATAATGTATGTGTTTGATGAGATCATGTATGTGAATCCACAACGGCCCCTAGAAAAGTGGCCACACCATTTTCCTTCATATTTCTTTTGATATATCTTAGGTGATGGATATTATTATATGCATAATTGTAATCTCTTTGTTTTAAGATGTGAGTTTGCAAAGAATCTGCATTGACTAGAATGCATCTAAGATGTGCAGAGATGCTTTTAATGTAAGACAAATAGTGTTCATATTTCATAATTACATAGTACTTTTTCTTTATACAACAAATGTATATTACCTAATTTAACCCATGACTTAAGAACAATAGATAATCAATATAATTCCTTATATAATTAAGCCCTTTGACCCCAGATATTAACCATTAATATTTGAAATCTACTGTTTTCCAATGGGATATTTTTCTAATAAAATATGTTTTCAATAGTATTTCCATGTCTAATAGATAAACTAACACAAGGACAGCAAAGAAATTTGTGTGGGTTACTATCAAAGCTTTAGTTTCCTTAACTGTGAAGAAAGTGTGATGTCATCAGTTCTCAAAGGGGATCACACATAAGTGTCCATCAAATCTAGAAAGAAAACAAAGACCTAGATCTTTCTATGAATTAGTCATAGCACACACTTTTCTGTCAGTTTTTATCTGATCAGTTCATAGAAAAATACAAAATTTCAAATAGTGTACAACTTACTATGTATTACTCATTATGGAAAATCCTAATTTCTTTTTTGAGTTGGTGTAAGACACTATATTATCGTTTGTTAAAAAAGAGAAAGAGGAGGAGAAGGAAGACCAGGAGGCAAATCTGAGGAAGGCTCCACTTACCAGTCCTATAAAAATGCAAAAGAGCTGAACAACATCTGTGTAGGCCACAGAGTAGAGACCGCCCACCAGGGTGTACAGAGTGGCAATGAGGGCAGACACAATGACCGAAGCGTGCACATCTACGTCAATGATCACGCTGATGGTGGCTCCTGTTGGGGGGGTGTGGAAAAAGAAGTGAGAGCCCTGGTCACCATGCTGGGATGAGTGCTGCTTTCTTGCAAGGCCATCCCACGGATTCTATTATAGCAGATATGTTTTCCTGCATCGTACACAGTGTATTGGATGATCTTGGTTAAAGTGAATTTTTATATTGGGACCTTTGTATCTTATCAAACTCAGCATATATCTCTCTTCATATATATATATATATATATATATATATATATATATATATATATATATTCAGATATATGAGAGACACCTAAAACTCATTATCACTGAACACCCTGAACAAATGAGACATTCCTTTCTATGAATTCACGATTTCACCATCTGAAATTCTGGCATAATTATATGCAACATATTTACTCACATCCATAAGGAAAAGAAGCCTTTCTGAGAAGTTTGAATAGCCATTTCCACAGTTTTACAATGATTATTAATTAGCTATTTTGTAGTTATTTTGCCCTCTGCTTGCCTGTTAGAGCTGACAAATTCTCTAAGGTGCCAAAGATTAAGACAAATTTGTAGAAGAAAAATCATATAATTGCTAAAACTTATCTATCAACTTTTTCTCCCTCAAAGTTATGAAGGATAATTTTATTTTATTTTGCTGGTAGAACATACAAGTTCTACTCCTAAGAAACCAATATAATGAAGAACACTAATGATGAATATCATATTTTTAGGTAATTTTCATCATCAAATTTTATATTCTTAGAATTTCAAATTTATGTTTCTTTTACTTTATAACTTGTTTATTGTGTTTGTTGACACCTCATTTCCAATGAGAATTTAATGCTGTGGAAGGTTTGGCCCATTTCTTGGACTGATGGTTTTATAACTCACTTGCTGCTTCATAACTCATTAATTGCTTTTCCATTTTTCTCAAAACTATATAGTTTCTATTTCATCTTATTAAAAGTAGCAATGATAGGTATGCCAACAGACATGAAAGAAAACTGTGATTTTTTTTTTATATCATCAATTGTAGCCAGATGTCTCACAATCTCTTCCTCCTCTTCCTTAATTGGCATAACAGTATTTACAATGGATGAAAAACCATCATTCTGAAGAACACATTCAAAGCATTTTGACACAAGATATCAACACAAAATGTTTTTTTTTTTTTTTTTTTTTTTTTTTTTTTTTTTTTTTTTTTTTTTTTTGTGTGTGTGTGTGTGTGTGTATTTTGGCCATGGTAATAATAAAAACATTATTTTCATGAATAAAAAATCAATTAAAAGAAACATCTACTAAGGAGTTACAGGATAAAAGACAAAGGGGAGAGGTCAATTATTTATAACTGACTTTAGATAATTATTTGAGTTATCATTGTATAGATATTTAAGAGGTTATTTTCCCCCTGAAATCCTATTCTTGATAGTTGCTTGTCTTTGCCATTCTTCTTTGGGTGTAGTTCTCCACTTTAAGAACATGTGTGCTATCGCCCCACGAATATGAGAGATTCAATTATAGAAGAAAGATAACTAAACTGATATTTGCAGTCCTGTAAATGCCATCATTTGATTGTAAGTTAGTGATCTTAGAGAAGTTACCTTCCTGTTAATCATTGTTAGGACTGGGTTAAGTTTTTTATCTAAAATATTTTCTGAAAAATTATTTCAATGGTAGTGAGTAAAACAAAGTTATATAATAGATCTACTGGGAAATATATCTACCTATGTAAATATGAAAATAAATACACTGTAAATAAAGTTATGAAAAAAAATCTCTTAATTTGAACCATTAGCAGTAGAAATATACATTTAAAAGGTGTGAGGTGTTGCCCATTTATACCAAACATAGTTTAAGATTCTCCTGTGCACTTTGCTCTCAGGTCAAGATGGCAAGTATGCCTGTCCTATCAGCATTAGGCCAGTAGCTGCGTAGTAATAAAAAATGGCACTAGAAATCTGCAGCATTCAAGAAACCAATTCAATAAATTTCAGGATTTATCAACGTGAGATGACATACCAGGATGAAGATGTCTAAGAAGTCATAAGAAGGCTTCCTGGGAACCTTTATGATGACAGGGTATTTCAAGTTAAGAGGGCAGTGAACTTGGCCATGAGACCTTGAATCTTGCTTCAAAAGCAAGGGACAAAATACCTGGAGGATAAATTCTACTTTGACCAAATCCAAAAGAGGTTTTTCAGGGGTAAGAAGAAAAAGAGAGGGAAGAATAGGCAAAGATATAATCACACAGTTGACATCTGTGAATATAGTTGTCCTCAAAGTATTTTGATGAAATTGGTTATACTTCGAACATACAATTTAAAAATTGTTTGGTCTACAGAAGCCTAACTTTAAACAAGTTCATTGTAATCATTAAAAAAATTCTCCTATATTTCAGCATTGAACCATGTATGTGCACTGTGAGGAGATGATAGATCTTACACTTGTCTATTCTTAAGTATCCCAAGTTATTTCTTATAAACACTAACTCTGACTTACTCCAGCTATTATTTTTTAAGAAAATATGGGTAATAATTTAAAAATACATGTTCTTCCAGAGCACAGATTTTAAGCAAAAGCAGTAATACATATTATTTGATATATGTATGTGCAAATGTGAAAAAGAGGCATGTTTTATGAATATACTGAAATACATACACAGACACAAATATCCAACTGAAACTAATTGTAATAAAGTCCTGAGTTTTGCCACTATGCTTTCTATTTCTAAGAAACTTTGGAAACATAAGCTCATTAATTCTTTTCCTCTTTCAGGACTGTTATATAAATTGATCTTTATTCAGTTAGAGTGAACATTTTGTATTCTGTTAGATATTTAGCCCACGCCTTTTTTGATACCCAGCAGGTAGGTTGTTCTTAAAACCAAAATTTTCTGGTATTGAAACCAATGACAAATAAACTCCCATTGCTTCTTAGCTAATGAGAGCAAGGTGGGAAGAGAGGTATTTTTGCACATAATTTCATTAGTATAAGCTCAGCAATGATGGGGGAGTGTTATTATCTTGCACCAGGGCAGTACAACATTTTCCAATGAGTTATTACTGTATATTATAGCCATCAAATTCTCTTCTTTCCACATCAAATCACTTTTTTTACAGTCAGAGACCAAGAAAATAATGTTAATGGGAATTTGGGAGAAAGGAAGAAAAAGAAGGCCATATGAGATCATAATAATAAAAACTAGGAGATGGATTTGTATTCTAGAGCATACAAAATAGGAGGAAATTCTTCTTATCTTACTTTTGTTCTGACCCCTTAAGGTCTGGTGGTATTTCCATTTGTAAGAAAAGATGGGAAATTACATCTAGATGAATGCCCAGAAGGCAAACACTGACACAGCTCATTGAGGAAAGCTGAGGACCTTCCAACTCTGCTGATTTTTGAGAAGGACCTTAGCACTCAGTGGGATGGTACACATTTGCTCTTGATCAAATGAGCCTGAAGATCTCCCATAATTCCTCTGAAATTTCTTGTTTTCTATACCTTGCAAGTAAAATGAAAATCCAAAGGCCAAGTACAAGTTCTTAGCATTAGTTGATCTTGGGTCATAAGTTAGACTCTACTGAATCTAAGTTCAGCGTCTAGCTCCCTAAATATGTACACAACCTAGTAATTTAAGATCTAATGCAATTACATTGGGGAAGGAAAAAAAAAAAAACAACATTCATCTTCTTTTGTCAAAAAAGTATAGCTAAAAATATTTATTCATTCCTTTGTGATAGGATTATAGTTATTTACAGAACACAATTCCTGCCCTCAAGAAACTTATAATCCATTGTGTATAGTAAAAAAAATTGGGCATGAAATAAACAGGCAAATTATCATAAAAAGGGAGATTATAAGCCCAATGAGGAAAAACTTGAAGGTCCCTACGAAAGCCCCAAGGGAAGGCTCCTAGCAATTTCAGAGCACTGCTCTTTGTAAGTGCCACTTCTGAGAAGACCTAACAGGGTGCTTGGTGATTAGGGAGGTAAATGGTAAGAGAGGAAAGAAAGAGGAGAAATGAGTCCAGAGCAGGGACACCTGTGCTTGCACAGTGTCAGTAAGAAGCAAGAGAGGACCACAGTTCAGAAAGAAAGAAGAGGGCAGGTGGGGTGCTGGGGATTATCAGAGGAGAGAAGACCCAGATCATACTTAAGGGCCCTGTTCAAAAGTTTGGTTTTAAGCAAGAAAGGGGACATGATGAGATTAGGATTTAGAAGGATGAATCTGGGTGCCATGCAGAGCCCACAGTAGGGCAGACCTCAAACAGGGAGGTGGATGCATTAATACAGGTGAGGGAGGCTGGGAGTGGCCTGGCTTGGAGCAGGGAAGAGGCAGAGGTGGATGGAGGTGGGGGTGGGGTGGGGGTGGTTGATGGAGGAGCCAGGTGGGAGTGGGAGCAGTTAAAGATGGGTCTTAGAGCTCAGATGTGTACCCTGCAGATGAAGGTAGGTCTGCAGTAGGTGAGGTTTGTGCACCTTACCACGGGACACTACATCTCCTAGCTGCTTCAGCAAGCCTCAGCCTGCTCAGTCATGATCAACTGGCCACAGTTGGTTCACCTGTAGATCTCTGTCTCTAAATAAGATTGAAGGGGAAGAGGAGCTCAGGGGTGGAGAAGCTTTTCATTAATCATTAAGAAGACATTTAACCTGGCAGGGAAATCCAAGCTACATCCTACCACACTTAAATTTTTCCACTAATAAACCATAGCATTGTGCTTTTTATAAATATTTTATTGAAATATCTCAAATTAGGTGATTGTGCTTATATTACGTGCCTAAATACGGTGGGCCATATTTCTTTGGGAGTGTTATTTACAGTCGAGATTCGCACTGGTTTTATATTTGTTTTTCACTAGGTATATTTTGGGTAAAAAGTCAATATTTCTAGAAATATTAATGCTTTTAAAAATTATTGAGGAATTTATATAGTCTTGCCTATGTTTTATCTCAACTAACAAGGCAGTTATCAGAATAAAAAAACAGGAAAGATCAAAAAAGTTCTCAGTTCACATAAAGGAGACTTCTAGAAGAAATGAAAGTGGAACTCACTGATTCAAATTTGTTCATCACAAGAATTCTCCCTAAACCTGGCTCATGGACAGTAGTTTTGTTTGTTTGTTTTGTTTTGTTACCAGAGGCACTTAACCACTGAGACCTATTCCCAGTTCCCGCCCCCAACTTTAAAAAATTTTTTGAGACAGGATTTCACTAAGTTAAGGCCTTGATAAATTACTGAGGCTGGATTTTAACCTGTGATCCTCCTGCCTCAGTCTCCCAAGCCACTGGGAGTATAAACATGCACCACTGCACCCAGCAAATATTCTTTTAGATAAACTGCACTTTCGTTTTTAGTGGTGCTAGGGTTTGAACTCAGGGCCTCACACACACTGTGCAAGCACTCTACCACTGGGCTACACCCTCAGCCCTAAATTGCACCCTTTATTTTTGCTTAATTAATGATGTTTTGTTCAAAATCATACACAACTTACAAAAGCAACTCTGAATACTTACAAAATAACTCATGGTTATTGCTTTAATTATGTAATTCAAGTTAAAAACAAACACACTTGAGATTGGACTTAATCTCTACAATGATATTGCAAGTAAATGTAGAATTTCAGTTAAGTTATTGTAATTGTAAATATGACTTAGGATTTGGTTTTAATAATTTCTAAGAGACCAAGACTGAAGAAAGTAAGGTTGTTGGTCTGCTGTTCAGGAAACTAAAAAGGAAGTTAGAATAATGTTCTGTTGGTGCTTACCTAGTGCAGAGAAAATTGCTGCAGCCCAGAACATTTCTCCCATTAGCGCAGGAATGAATAGGAGCCCACCCATGCGTTTTCCATAGATCTGCTGAAATGGATCTAGCATGGTCACATAGCCCTTGGAACGCATAGGTTTTGCAAAGAACAGACCACCTAAAAAAATTACACAAGTGTTTAAGAGAGCATTAAAAATTCATAATATAATAGTCTTTGCCAGCTTTTTACTATGCTATAATTTCTCAAGGGAAATGAATTTTTTAAACACTGTATATATTGAGGAACTAGTCTGAAATATACTGTGAGTGCAATACCAAGAAGCATTTAGCAACCTAATATAAATTCCTTAGTGCATTTAATGGATGTGTCCAGTGGACAACAAGATGGTATAACTGAGGCATATGAAATTTAAAAATATGGAGTAGGACAGTGTTCACTGAGATGGCTTGGTGCATTTTGTATCACTCAGTACATTTAGACATTTGAAAAAGCACAAGATCCAATAGAAACAATTTGAGGGGAAAGAAAAAAAGAAAACAAAAGAGGAACTGTTTTATATAATATTCTTGGCCTTTTATAAGTTTAATTTACAAAAAAAATGTCAGGTGCAATAAAGTTGATTCATTTTTAATGATATATCCATATATTTTTAAAAGAAATAAAATATGATTATGCCAAGAAACTCACTGTTTTAGTAGTTATAAGATCAAAGGTTGTTTTTTTGTTTTTTACATATTCCATAATCAAGAGATTACCTAAGCATTATTGTTCTGCTGCATATCAATTACTTGTAACACCTACTTAGAAATTTCTGGTGACATTTTCCCACAATAGTTATTCACATTGTTTGACTTGCTAACCCACTTGTTATTTAGACTTTTATTCTTTAGGCTTTACTGAATGAGTCAGCAAGATTTAACCTTTCACTTACCTAAAACCAGACTAAGTGAATATCCAATTGGTGCCTGAGCCCAAGCCAGACCATAATCTGTTACATAAACTGCTTCAGCTGTCCCATTGATATACCCTCCTCCAACCCACGTGGCTGAAATTGAATGAAAAGAGAGGTCATGACATATGACATTGTTTTACATGTCATACTCTAGGTCTGATTGTCCAACACCAGGCCACTGTTCTCATGTGGTCATTCAATGTGGCTACTCCAGACTGAGAAATTCTGTGACATATGTCTTCTACAGATATATGAAATTTCTGTAAAATAATAGCTGAAAGAGGGAGGTCAAAGAACCAAAGAAAGCAAGTTTTTGTTAAAATGAGTTTGGGCCAAGCATGATCTACAAAATACTCCTTTCTTTAAAAAGATAATGAAATATTTGATTCTTGCTGAAAAACTGAGGTTAAAGGGACACCACATTTTTGCAGCTTATATTCTTCAAGAATACAGTCAAAACACTGAAAATGCTATTTACGTAGAATGTATATAAAATTCTGAGGGTCAAAGGCTGGTAAGAAAACTTATCAGATATGACACTGACTTTTAGGCTGAATCATGCCATAGAGAATAAAATTTGACTCTAAGGAATTTTCTAAACTCTTACAGAGTATAAGTAAAATAATCATGTGTATTTAATACTTAAGTACTTGACAGATAAGTGCTTCTGTTGCTTTCATGCCAGAATTTATCTGGCTTTTAATCTAACACAAAGTAAAGAAGAGATTGTGTCTTGAGGTTAATATTGTTTTTAAAAAGGTTAATATGAAAGGTTAATATGACTTTCCTGCATTGTAATTTTCAGTACATTTAATTGAAAGTTTATATACAAAATCTTGATGTGGACAAGATTAGGATTTAGTAAACACTCAGACCTTCAAAGTAGCATTTACATCTGATAATAAGTAACAAACACCATCATTTGCTTTTCTCATTCTAAATCCTGCTAAATTGTAGAAAGAGTCCCCCACCTGATATACACACACTAAGTATGGAAAAAGAATAGAAGAAAGGAATGCTCACAGACACAGAACCTCAGACTTGGTCTTCCTGGTAGGTACCTGGAACTGCTAACACACCAACACTATTGCTGCATAAAGTTGGTCAGATGGTCTTACAAGCACAAAGCTTATTCATACTCATGTTTTATTGTGTAGCTATCCTGACCTTTGTAAAAAAAAAATTTGGCATTGAACAATTATAATATAGAAGTGAAGACTCCATTACTTACTATGATTAAACTAATTTCCTTCATGTTTTTTAAATAAATATAGTCCTGTCTATGCTAGAATTTGTTGTCCATGCCTGTATATTTTATATTAAATTCATAAGTGAGGATCTGAACATTTAAAAAATGCATTTTTAAAGAATCAACATTTCAACATTTTTTGAAATATATATAAGTGAATAAATCTGATAAGTTTTAAATAACATGGTTCAGATTTTAAATAAATGTTAATATTGATTAAGGATCTTCTGACACAAAGAGAGAGAGAGAGAGAGGAAACTTCACAAACCAAGGTAGACCACGACACTTCATAAGAAATAATGTCATTCAAATACTTTCTATATAGTTTAATAAAGTATTAGGGTGAAAAAAATCATTCTAGATGGTAAAGGAACAAACCCTGAAATATCTTTATGACCATATTAAGTAGAACATTAAAAAGAATAATAGAACAATATTATTATCATTGCAAATAACCATTTTTCAATGAGTAAAACATTTTGATATGTAGCAGTTCATTTATTCTTTTAGTAGGTTTTGCAAACTAAGCAGCTTTATAAAGAAATAGAATGGGGCCAGTTAGTGAGCTCATGTGGTATATAGTACCTAAGAGCCTGGGGTGTGGCCACCAGGCGACCTGGGTTTGGTCCTGGCCCTGGTTCTGGTTAACCATGTAACCAGGATCTTCACTTAACCCCAGAGCCCTTTCACAGAGCTATTACAAAGAACAATCGACTCCATCTATAGTTAGTGAAGAGTTAAACAAAGAGACTATAAATGCCTGGAAGGTAAAATCTAGTGTGTATATAGAACATTGTTGATTGCAGATGGACAAAGTCAAGACTTTCAGAACATGGATGCTGCCTTCAGAGTGCTTTGGTAAACTATTTGATACACAGGGTGAACCATTTTTAAATTGCACTACAGGATTGAAACTGGACATCACTTAGATATGAATTCCAGTGGAATATTTTTTTAATGAGAAGTCAGAGTTCCTGTTAATGTGGATTATATTGCTAATGTTTAAATGCTTACTAAGACTCACATAAGATGTGTTATCAGTGAAAGTGTAATTTTAAGTTGTTGTTTTTCAGAATTATTTTCAATGACTAAGATGACTATAAAAAAGAAACAAATTGCCCCACGTATAAAACCACCTCTGGGCAAAGGCAAAGAGAGACAGAATACCAGCCCCTCCTAATACAAAGAAGGTTTGAAAGGGAGAGAGCTGCAGATAGTGGCTAGGGGATTCCAGAGAGGACACACCCTGGCCTTTTCCCTTTTATACCCAGTTTCCTGGAAATCCTTTTCTCGTTGTTGTGGAGTCATAATATGTGATAGTCTTCCTGTAAGGAAATTAGTTACTAAGTGAGAAAATTAGGTTTCCAAGCAAGGCATCAATCAGTTTGCAGTTGTACTGCCCCAAAATTGATTTATTTAGGCTAAAACCCATCACTAGTTAGTATTCATTGACATTTATCATTTAAGATAACTCAGAGTCACGACTTCATGCATGCATTACTGGACACACTGAAACACTATACATTAATTAACAAATGCATGACTTGTAAGACTAGGGCATGTTTTCATTCCTCCACCTCTTTGTCTTTACTGTTTCCACCCACTAAACAGAACAGAGAGCCCAACCTTTTTTCGTTGGTATTTGACCCATTGATTTATTACAAAATCATTTTTTTCAACTTCTGTTGAATTGAAACCATTTTGTTTTCAAGCAAATATTCATTATTTTAAAAATATATAACCAGCAACTTGAAGAATCCCCAAAGGACAAAGAGCAAGGTTTGCAATGATACTCTGAAACCACATGCTATATATTCGGAGAAGCCAAGCAAGGGTGAACTGCACCGAGAGCAAGCAGCACCGGAACCTACCTGTCATGGTAAATCCACCAACTAACAAGCCAATGTCTCGCCCACCAACTATTATGGCTTCGCTGCGTTCTTCTGCGCTGCCACTGTTTTTGGTTCTCCATGCAGCCCATATTCCAACCAGCAAAATGAGAAGGTAAAATATGATGATAGCTATCAGTCCTTCCACGTGGAAAGCCATTTTTAACTAAGGGTCCAGATTCTTCCGCAGTTAGCTACTTCATTAAGACTTCTGGAGGAAATACAGTAATGCATTATAAAATAGCAGCCTAGCACTGTGCCTACACAGGCAGCCAGGGTAAGCCAGCTGGCTCCTGAGACAACCCGTGCTGCTTAAAGAAAGAGTACACTGAAGTCACGTGTGAAATTGGCCATGACCAACAAGTGTCCACTGTATTATCCTACCTCTATTTAACAGTTTAATAATGTCCTGCCTTTGAAAGAAACAGAGAAAAAAAAAAAGGGGGGGGGGAGTTGCTTAACAAATAGAACCATAAACACTTTGTTTCATAAATTTTTCAATTTAACATTAACCTTGAATCTTAACTCAGTAATTCTGCCAAGAAATCATTTCCCAAAAGTGTGATTGTATTTGCCTTTTAAAACTAAGTTACTATTCTAGAATTATTCAGTATCATTAGCGTCTCATCAAGGAATACACCAAGAATTGTTAAAAATTTGTTCATTCTTTCATTCTTCTACCCATTCTTTCAAAAGATTTCAGGAAATTACTCCAAAAGTAATCTGAAGTGAAAGTATCTTGGGGGAAAACCCAACTTTAGGAAAATCTATTTTAAAATGCATCAACTCCACATTTTCAACAAGTTCCTGTGGGTCAAGTTATTGTGACAACTAAATATGTACTTGTTGTTTAAAGGGTTCCGCCTCTTTATCCTCCATTGTTCTTCCTTCATTTCACACACCCCCATTAGTGGGATCTATAAGAAAATGATGTTTAAAAATGTGTTGTCTAAAAGCATAGCAGAGGGTCAAGGGTATTAAAACGCAAAACTCTTAGAAGACAGATGTCAAGTTCCAAAGCCTTAGCGGTCTGGCATTCTTGTTCTCTTTTATTAGCTTCATGGCCAGGGCTATTACATGCACCCCGATTCACACACACGGAAGTTTCCGGTGGAAACTCAAATATTTGTGCACACAGTGGCAGGTGGGTGATGAGACATTGGGCAAAACTACTAACCTCCCGCAATCCACAGGAGGCAAAAGAAGCGCCGCGGACTGGGTGGGCTGCGCCATTGTGAGCAACCCAGTGGGCAAGTTCTTTCTCCGGCTGCGGTTTGGGTGCTCCCCGGGCCCCTGCTCTCCTTTCTGGCCCCTCTGCTGGTGCCTTGCACCCAGACTCATTAGCCGCTCGCACCTGGAGAGCCACAAGTGCCTGCGAGCGAGCGGAGCGGAGCTCCCCTGGCATCCCCGCCGAGAGGCCAAAGAGCCGCCTCCCTTCCCTCTAAAACTGCGGGTGCCGGCGCTTTCAGCGTCCCGAGGGAGCAGCGCGGAGACTCCAGGGAGGGATGCTGGCTGCGTTCCTACCTGGAGGGATCGCGGCGCCGGGAAGCGCTCCGCCGCCGCCGCCGCTCTCCAGCCGCCGCCCCAGAGCTGTGCGGGATGTGTGTGTGAGGGTGCAGTGAGGATGGGAGGGGACCGGTCAGGGTGCCTGCTGCGGGGGCAGGGCCAGGCGACCGGGGTCAGCTGGTGGAGGCTCTTTCTCACCTCGCGTCTCCAGGACCCTGGAAGCGCGCAGAGTTGACAGGTGTGGGCGCCGGTGGAGGGTGTGCTTCTGGGCTAGGTGGTGATCAATTCAAGTATTGGGAAAAGTCCCTTTTATAAGGGCGGCAGGCGGGGGCGATCTCAGATCTCAGAGGCGGACGTCAGAGGAAAGTGGTGCTGGGGCGCGTGCTGGGGACTGTGCCCTCGCGCTTGGTGGGGGTTCGAAGGGTACTGGGGCTCCAGGGGCGGGGACCGAGCCTGGACTCCAGGCCACCAAGGTTGGCTGGTGTTCTTCCTACCTCCAAGGCAAGTCACTGCCACTCCCCAAGAAAGGAGAGTGTAATTCCCTAAGGTCATTCCTAATCTAACTTCCCTATATGTGATTGGAAGCTAAGCGCTGAGACACTGAGAGAAGATCAGAGAGGAGGCTCATATTCTTGGCTTCCCAGACCCCCAGTAGCCAAGAGCTGTTTCCTGAGGCTTCTCTATGAGAGCCAATCCCCATCAACGCCCCCTACCCCACCACACACACAACCCTGTCTCTGGTGGGCCTCTGTGGAGGTTGATCCCAGCATCTCTTCTGACCTTCTGAGGGAATCCCTAAGTAGACACTTCAGGAAGATTTGGGAAGCTGTCTTTTTTTTTTTTTTAATCATTCATACCCCTTCTCTTAAAAATAAGGTTACACTGAAAAAACTCTAGGAGTTATTCAGAAATGGGAAATTAGCACACAAGCAGGACAGGATATCTCTCCTTACAGAGCCAGCTAGGTTGCTTGCCTGCTAAAACATCCTATTCTAGTTTGCAAAAAATTTACTGTATTACTTTACAATATATCTATCTATATACCTGCATCTGTGTGTTTTTTACCTGGATTATTTACATATTCATCAATATAAATGCATATCTATAGATGTATTTATATGTCTAGGTATGTGTTTATATACATATATATTTATGTATATGTATATATGCATGTAGATTTTAAGGAAAAAGGGTATGGAGGAGAGAGTAGTATAAAAGAGCCACAAGCCACAAAGTTACAAGCCCTGGGGCCAATTTCTCACTTCTTTCCATATTCCACTATGACAGTTTATTAAACAGTGAAATGTGCACATTAAATAACTGATAGAATGAGTAAGAGTATATCTTAGCTACTGTCTGCCTCCTTCTAGGCTAAATTTCAGACTATCTCCCATTGTTTTGCACTAGATTTAGAAATGATCTTTCAAATTTATGTAATTATCTTTTTCCTTTGTTCTCTGTATAAATGATCACTGCATCTAGCAGCCTTCTTTGATTTCAGAGAGTTTAAAACAGGGCAGAAGGCCTGCGTGGACAGTTATGTCAACTGGATTTTGTGATTAGCTAAATGCTTTTCTGGAAGACTTAGCCTTTCAAGATAATCCCATTTGTATACAGGAAGGTCAAAAAAAATGTGAGCAATTTTAAAGAACTGACAAAGGGAAGACAGAGATGGAATATCATATAATTACGTATTTTTTTAAAAAGATTCATCTATTCATTATTGTTTTGTTTTTAACAGTTGTAATCAATTTCTGATTCTGGATTTCATCCACACATTCATTTACATCGTTCCTTCCAGAATGTACTGAAAGATGCTGATGACACAAAGCTTATGGTTGTAGCAGGACAGTGTTGGGCAACTGCACAGCTTAAAATAGAGCATGGAGCTAAGGTCAGGGAGTATGACTCAGGTGCAAAGAGGGACTAAAGAGGTGACTGTCCTCAGAGAACATCACCAGGCATTTCGGTATGAGAATCCAGAGTGCAGCCAGTGCTCATGCTCTAGGGAAGGGAGGGAACGGAACGGGGGACCTAATCCACTTTGAGAAGCTGGGCATGCCAGACTCCAGACTCAGTGCCAGATCTGAGTAGGGACAGTGACCTTGAACATGGCAAAAAAAAAAAAAAAAAAAAAAAAAAAAAAATTCTGGACTTAGCAGAGCTGCTGTCCTTCATGATGAAAAACACCAGTTGAAAATGACAACTTCTGATGTATTGAGTCTAGTTCTGGGGAGACATTTCCTCATCTGCCCAGTCCTGTGAGCTCCTGTGTCTGATATACAGATGATCCTACATGCGAATTTATGTCCCAGGGTGTCCCCTCCCAGACACCTGTCTCTCTTGTCTTCAACGTGCACCTCTTCCTTTACTACTCTCCTGAGGATATGTAATTGTGATTGTAGTTAGGGAAATAGAAGTCAGTGGGAGATCGATTCCAGCCTTAGGGGATAAAAGCAGGTTTTGCATTTACGAATCATTTATTTACACTCATTTCCTAAGTGCCTTTTATGTTCCAAGCACTGATCTAAGTACTGAAAATACATGTAGAAAGTGATATATAGCCCTTGCCCTTAGCAACTTATCATCCTTGAAAAGAAAGAAGAAACAAGCAAAAGCTTCACTTTAATGTACAATATTATAAATAGTGTGTTAGGGGAAGCAGAGACAAAAGGTCTTAATTAAACTGAGCTATTCTTCCTGGAAGAGGGAAATATTTGCTCATTCAACAAACATGTGGGAGGACCGACTATGTGTCAAGAATCATGATAGGAACTGAGCATATATACACGTAGTTGAAACAAAAACATTCCTGTCCTCAGTGAGCTTAAAGTCCATGATCTTGCTCCATGACATTAGGATCTGTTGCAGCATCAGCAACAATTTTCTTCCCAAACATTGGTCATAACTTTAAGAAGGTCATAACTTGGTGTATACATTTTGGAAAATAACTCAAATATAAATCAAAATACATACAGAGTTTTGAGGACCCACTTTTCCTTAAGTCATTTACCCTTCATAGTGTCCCAGTTTTCACATACAATTTTAACTTGAACCTTTCATAATTTTGAAACAATTATGTTCTACTTCAGTTATAATTGGTTGGTCATTTTCAAGCTGGGGAGATCATTGGTATTATACCATGCTTTAAATATTACAGATAATGAGGCCCTACAGAATTTTATAGAATTCTGTTTAGTTTCAAGCAAAGGTTTGGGAATCTGGTTTCTTTCAAAAATTTCCCAATGATCCTGATGATCAGCTGGTTGGGGTGGAATTCTACTGCATTTCAGAGTAGAAAGAACTCTGAACTCAAAGCAGACAATTTTAGCTCATAATGATTAGTTGTGGAATCTTCACCCAACTATTCTTTTTTTTTTTTTTTCCTTAATTCTTTTAGTTGTAGATGGACACAATATCTTTATTTATTTGGTGCTGGTAATCGAACCCAGTGCCTCACACATGGGAAGCAAGTGCTCTACCACTGAACTACAGCCCTAGCCCTGATATTCTGCCTTCTTTAAGCTATAATTTTCTTATCTGTAAAGTAGAAATAAAAAATGTACAGGTTATTGTTGATCTCATAGTAATGTGAGGATTAATTAAAGTTTACATAGGTGGTCCTAGACTGACAATGGTTTGACTTGCGATTTGTAAACTTTACAAAGGTATGGAAGTGATATACATCCATTTTGAAACTCTGAAACTTTGAAAGGTGATATAGTACACTCTCTTGATATTGGGCAGTGCCAGGGAGACACAGCTCTTTGATCAGTTCACCTGACCATGAGGGTAAACAACCTATGTTCTAAACTGTTCTAAACAGTATTCAATAAATTACATGAGGTATTCAACACTTCATCATAAAATAGGCTTCATGTTAGATGATTTTGCCCAAGTGTTGGCTACTATAGGTATTTTGAGACATTTAAGTTAGGTTAAGCTAAACTATGATGTTCAGCGTACAGAGTGTACTAAATGCATTTTTGACAATTTTAAGATGTTATTTTTCAACTTACAATGGGTTTATTAGGATGTAACCCCATTATAAGTCAAGAAGTATCTGTGCACTATTTTGAAACACCAAGTGCAATGGGTATTTTCCTAGTGGTGCTCAATAGTACATGGTAAGCAATTGTTGCTGTGTTCTCCTCTGTTTATTGTTGGTTGGATTAATTGTTGAAGCTGCTGATGTCCCAGCCTGTGATGGTAGCTTATTACACAGCTGGTGTGCTAGACAAATGTCCCTGCCCACAAAGAAATGCTTTGCTAAAAATAACATCAGAGTGTTTCAGAGGTTTATACATTCCGTTTACCACATCACAGCCTAAGGTCATTTTAACTAATTGCTAACTAAATTCAGTGGGTGCCCTTGTAGGTAGGGCTGGGAGATGTGGCAGTGATCCATTGCATAGAGATACATGTGGAGGAGACTTGCACCTGCTTATTTCTCAGCCTCTCCTCCTGCCTCTGCTTGACACTCTGTCCTGCCAACTGTTCCCAGTTTCCTTGGAAGAACACCCTTTTTTTTCCTGTGCCACCTCATGTGAAGTTAACCTTTTTTCATACTTTTAGACTCATCACAGATATGGATTGGAGAGAACCTTCAAAGATCCTGGTTGATGTCCTGACTGGGCAATGTGTTCCTCTCTGGGGCTGCTCTTCCATTAGACTTGCTATGAGGTATCAATTTTCTATAGATTGCTTGTCTGTTTCTCTGTTATCCTGTGAACCCTGAAAATGGGAAAGTCATGTTCCATTCATCTTTATATACTCAACCCTTAACACTGTTCCTGGAATATAACTAATCAAAAACTTAGATGCATCAAACTGCTTTACTTTTCCAGAAGTAAGGTGGGGTGGTGTGGGAAGGAGAGAAGAGAGAGACTCAAAATATTTAAGTAGGGCTGAGGTTGTGGCTCAGTGGTAGAGCGCTCCCCTAGCACCTGTGAGATCCTGGGTTCAATCCTTAGCATCACATATAAATAAATAAAATAAAGGTATTGTATCCACCTACAACTAAAAAGAAAAGGTTTTTAAAAATGTAAATATATGACAAATCATTCAATCAAAAGCTGTGGTAAAGAAACAGATTTGGAAGAAGCGGAAGTGGCCATTTTAGTGGTGATGTATATATACATTATTGTGGGTTTAATTTGCGTTAATTTTTATAGGTCACATAATTCTTTGGTGACAGATCTAAGAGTTCTCTTGCAACCCAAATAAATGACTTTCAAAAATTGTGTAAACTAAGTTTCTGCACTGTCTTTTTTTCTTTCTTTCTTCTTCTTCTTCCTTTTCTTTTTTTTTTTTTTTTTTTTTTTTTAGTAGTGGAGATTGAACCCAGGGGTGCTTTACCACTGAACTACATCCCTAGCTCTTTATTTTTGTTTTGTTTTGAGATGGGCTTCTAAGTTGCTTAAGACCTTCTTGTGGTTTTGATATGTGTTGTTCCCCAAAAACTCACGTGTGAAACAATGCAAGAAAGTTTAGGGGTAAAATGATTAGGTTTTGAGAGCCTTAACCTAATCAATTTGTTAATCCCCTGGTAGGGACTATCTGAGTGGTGACTATAGGTAGGTAGGGTGTAGGTGGAGGAGAAAGGTCATGGGGCGAGGTGCATTTGGAGTTTATATTTTGTTATGGTGAGGAGAGTTCTCTCTCCCTGCTTCCCTGGTTGGATGTCCTGACCTGATTTCTTACACCACACTCTTCCATAGTGATGTTCTGCCTCACGTCAGACCCAAAACAATGGAGCCAGCCATCTATGGATTAAGATCTCTGAAATCATGAGCCCCTAAATAAACTTTTCTTCCTCTACTTGTTCTTATCAGGTTTTTTGGTTAGAACAGCAAAAAAACTGACTAAAACAGCCCTCACTAAGTTGATGAGGCTGGCCTCCAACTTGCAATCCTCCTGCCTCAGGCTCTCAAGTTACTGGGATGACAGGTGTGTGCCACTCTGCCTGGCCCTATACTCAGTTTGTTATTTCTCTATTCCCAAGTTGTACATAGTTTTTATTTAAAGTGTTTATATCTTATACTACTTTTGCAATTGTTATAATAAAAAGTTGAAGAAAAAAAAAAAAACAAAGTTGTAAATGAAAAGAAAATTGGCAAGGAAGATAGAGAAAAAAATAGGGATTGGAATTTGTGGGGGAGAAGCTGTTTTGTTGTTGTTTTGGTAAAGAGTCTATTACTCAGATCTGAACACACTATATTAGACCCCATGTGCTGACAATAACATTAGAATTATTCACTTGAATACAAATCATTTTGATTTAAATACAATTGCCTAGCATATACTAATTTTTTTTCTTCTGTCCTTATGATAAATGGCATGTGATAACTAAATCTTCAAACTTTTAAAACAAGCAGTTATATAGGAACTGTTCAGCTGTATATCCCTATTGAGATCTACAAAAGTATAACAGTGATGAATAATGTATTTTAAGTTCAATGATTTCTCTCCAGTGGTGGTATCATTACTATAGTTCTTGATAATTGTATGAATTATTTTTCCTTCTGGACATTTTTCCAACATTTTGCTATGCAAATATTCAAACAAATATCAAGGTTGAAATGTATCAAAGCTCACACCTGTACACATAATACCTAGATTCAACCATTCACATTTTTTTAAATCCCATAACTATCGGCCCATCTTTCTATCCATTTATCAATTAATCTCATTTACTTGATGCATTTCAGAGTGAATGGCACAAATGCAGTTCCCCCTAAATATTTCAGCAAGCATATCATTAGCTAAAGTTCAATACTCACATACACAGTGTATTTTTCTGTTGAAGCAGAATGTATATGCAAGAAAAGCAGGAATCTTAAGATGAAGATATTACATGAATTGATAAATGCAAACATCAGAGTAACTCAAACCCTGACCAAGATAAAAAAAAAAAAAAAAAAAAAAAAAAAACATTATTCTTGTCCCAGAACTTTCCTTATACTCTGAGTCAATCCCCACCTTTATTCCCTCAGAGAAAAATGGTGCTTGGATTTTTATTTCATTAATTTTGCTTGTGCTCAAACCCCATGAAATGGAATGATACAGTACGTATTTGCACTTAGCATAATAATTTTGAGAATATTCCAGGTTGTTAAGTGGGTAGATAATTGTTCCTTTTCGCTGTCATATTTCATTGTGTGAATATACCATAAGTGGTTATTGAAGCTCCAACTAATAGGCTCTTGGGTTCTTTGCAGATTTTGATGATTATGCATAAAGCTGCTGTCAACAAGTATTTTTTGTGGACGCAGGTTATGATTTCTACATGTTTCTTCCAGCTCTTGGTGTTATCATTCTTTTTTAAAAATTAGATGCATATGTGCTATTCTGGTGTTTAGAATATATATGCTATTCTCATTATATCACAATGAGATATATCATTGTGAATTCAATTTGGATTTTCTTGAGTACTTTTTCATATGCTTGATGATTTTTGAGTTTCTATTTATGTTTTCAGTCTTTTATATTTCTTTTTTTTGACTAGATAATTTTTACTGATCTATCTTAAATTCACTCTTTTTTTATGTCATCACTATTTTTGCTGTTACTCCATTCAATGTAAATTTTGTATTTATGGTTGGGAAATTTCCATCTTCTTATAAAATATTCTCTCGGCTAAATTTTCTATTCATTCAGCATGACATGTTTCCTCATGTAATCAAGAATAGTTAATGATTTAATATTCTTGTCTACCTATAGTGTCAACTGTGTCATGTTTCCTGTTATTATCTTCTCAATTGGAAATTGTTCACATTTTTCTGTTGGTTCATTATTGAGTAATTTGTCTTGGACAATGGGAATGCTTGGTGTCAGATCCTGTTATAGTCTTCCAAAGACTTATTTCATTTATCTATTCTTTCATATCCAAATACTGGCTTCGTTGTTCTTTCTAAAACTAATTTCATGAGGTAAAAAAATCACATAACATAAAATTAACCACTATTGAAGTGAGCAGTCAGTGGTATTTAGTGCATCCACAGTGTTGTGTAGCAACCACTTGTATTTATGTCCAAAGTACTCTGAGTGCACCTCTTCCATAGTAGGCAGTTCCTCTCCACCCCCTCATTCCTCTCAGCCCTTGGCAACCACCACTCAAGAGGAGCAATATGTTTTTTTAAAAATCTAATCTAACAATCTCTGCCCTTTTTGTTTGGATCCTTTAATCAATTTACCTTTAAAGTAATCACTGATGAAAAAGGATTTGCTTCTGACATTTTGCCACTTGTTTTGTATATTCTTGTCATTTTCCACCTTCATTTCCTCCATTAGTGCCTTTTATTCTTTAGTGGACTTTTTTTTTTTTTTTTTGTGGTAACGTGTTTTATTTCCTACTTTCTACCCTCCCCCAATTCATATATTAAAGCTTTAACTTCCAATGTAACTCTGGAAGTAGTCATTAAACAGGTAAGGTTAAATGAGGTCACACAGGTGGTACCCTATTCTAGTAGGACTAGAGGAAGAAACACCAGAACTCCCCTCCCCTTCACTGTCCCATTGCCATATACACAGAGAAGACCATATGAGGACACAGCAAAAAGGTAGCTGCATACAAGCCAGGAAGAGAGGTCTCACTGGGAACCAAACCTCTGACACCTTGGTCGTGGATTTCCAGCCTTTAGAACTGAAGAATTAATGTTTATTGCCTCAGTCATCTAGTCTATGGTTCTGCTATTGTAGCACAATCTAAATAATACAAATTTCTGGACCAAGATGTGGGTTTCTGCTGTAACAAAAAGCTAAAAAATGTTGAAGTAGTGTTGGAAGTGTAAAATAGGTAAAATCAGGAAGAATTTAGAGATGTATCCAAAAATAGTATATATTGCCTCAGTGATATTTGGAGATTAAAACTAATTCTGGAAAGAACTTCATAAAAAAAGCAGTAGAAAAGGATTCTTTTAGTTTTGAGAATGCATATGTCATCAAAAATAAAATGTTGATGAAAATATGAAAATTAAAAGTGCTTCTAAGCCAGGCACAGTGGCACAGACCTGTAATCCCAGTGGCTCAGGAGGCTGAGGCAGGAAGATCTTGAGTTCAAAGCCAACCTTAGCAAAAGCGAGGCGCTAAGCAACTCAGTGAGACCTTGTCTCTACATAAAATACAAAATATGGCTGGGGATGTGGTTCAGTGGTCGAGTGCCCTTGAGTTCAATCCTTGGTACCCCCCCCAAAAAAAAAGAATAAATAAATTGAATAAAAGTGCTTCTGGTGAAGCACCTCTGGCCATGGGAGCAATGTGGCCACTCCTAAAGGGCTCAGCATCAAATCAAAGAGAATTATCTTTAATCCTTAAGAGCTAGTGGAATTGGCCTTGCTAGGTTTTGGACTTGCTTGGGACCCATCACCCTCTCTTCATTCCCATTTCTTCTCTTTGAAATGGAAATGCCTGCCCTCTGTTTGCCCCACCATTATATTTTAAAAGCATGTAAGTTGTTTGTTTTCACAGTTTCACAGCTGGAAAGGAATTTTTTGAGATGAATTATACTTCACGTCCTGCTCAGACCTGATCACATCATTATTAATAAGACTTTGGATTAGGAATTAAAGATGGCAAGCATAAAGTCTTTGGGAGTATTGGACTGGGAGAATGTGAGAAGGCCATGAATTCAGCATGGGTTGGGGCAGAGAATGGAATGTTATGGATTGAATTGTGTCTATCTGAAAATCATATGATGCAGCCCCAACACCCAGTGTAACTGTACTTAGAAACAGAACTGTTAAGGTGGTAATTAAAATTAAATAATGTCATACAGTGGGATCCTATTGTGTCAGATCCATTGTCCTTATGAAGAAAAGTAGGAGAAACCAGAACTCTCTGTCTGTCTGTATATGTGAAAAAGATATGAGAGCAAAGTAAGAAAGTAAACATCTGTAACACAAAGAGAGACCCACCAGAAATCAAAACTGCTGGCAACTTGGCATTAGAATTTCAGTATCCAGTACTATGAAAAGAAATATAACTCTGTTGTTTAAGCCAGCCAGTCTGTGGTATGTTGCTGTGCCTCCTGAGCAGACTAATCTATGTTATTTACTTTGTGATTATCTTGGGAATAACACAACATCCTAAAGTCCTAATTATCTAATTTTAATTTGTAACAATTTCATTGGTACCAATGAGCTTTTTTCTCATTTATGTTTCTATATTGGAAGTTAAATTATTACACATTGTGTGCCCAATAACAAAGATTTATAATTTTTTTTATATATTTGTCCTTTTAATCCTGTAGAAAACAAACAGGGGAGCTATAAAACAAAATTATAATAATGAAACTATTTACCAATGTTGTTATTATCAACAGAGATCTTTATATCTTTAAATTCTAGCCTGTATTGTTTCCTTCAGCACTTTTGCAGGGCATTTCTTTGTAGTGGATTTCTTTGGCTTTGGTTACCTAGGAATATCTTAATTTTTCTACCATTGTTAAATATGGTTTACAGGATATAGAATAGTCTTTTTTTTTTCTTTCAGTAGTTTAAATGTATCATCAAAATGCTTGTTAGACTCCACATTTTCAGCTGAGAAATCAGCTAATAAATTAAATGTACCTTGTGCCTGATGAGCTATTGCTTCTTGTTGCTTTCAAGATTTTCTTTGTCTTTAGTTTTCAGCAGAGTTATTTATAGTTTGTCTTGGTGTTAGTCCCTTTGAGTTTAAATTATTTGGTGTCCATTGAGCCTCTTTAATGAGTATCTTTTGTTTACATAAAATTTGAGATGTTTTGGGCATTATTTATTCCAATGATTTTTCTGGTTCTTTATCTCTCTCTTCTTCTTCTGGGATTTACACAGTGCATATGTTAGTTCACTTGATGTTGTCAGCTTCCTTAGGCTCTGTTTACTTTTATTAATTGTTTTTATTTCTGTTTTTTCAGACTTAGTAATTTTAATTTTCATCTTCAAGTTTATTGATTCTTCTATTTAAATCTGCTGTTGAACCTGTCTAGTGAATTTTTATTTCAATTATAATACTTTTCACCTTCATATTTTGGTTTAGTTTCTTTTTATAATTTCTACACCTGATGATATTTTCATTTATGTTGGGTATAATGTTTCCAGTTTCCTTTATTTCTTTATCCATGTTTTCCTTTAACTCTGAGAATATTTAAGACAGCTTTAAAGCCCTTATCTAGTAGTTCACATATCCTGACCTCTTCAAGGGCATTTTCTGTCAATTTGTATTTTTCCTTCAAATGAACCACAATTTCCTGTTTCATTGTATGCATGTGACCTTTTGTCAAAAACTGGGCAGTTGTTGATGATTAGAATGGGGCAACACTGGAAATTATTCCAACCTATTTTCAACACTATTATTCATTATGGAAGCTTCTGTAACTTTAAATTATTTTTATCTAATGTTTTGTCAGAGATTTATTTGAATGTTAAAAGCTGAAGCAAGCAATCAAACAAACAAAAATTATCGAAGACAGAGATATAAGAGAGGAAGAGAGAGAGAGAGGGAGGGAGAGATTGGCTCTTGATAACAATGTGTGTTCTGCTGTTGTTGGGTGGAAGTTCTACATAGGTCTTTTGGGTCAAATTTGTATATGATAATGTTTAAGTCCTCTTTATTAATCTTACTGTTATACTCATTATTGAAAAAGGGCTATTGAAGTCTACATTGTTTTATTTCTACCTTCTGTTGCGTTGATGTTTTCTTTATATACTTTAAAAATTTTTTTTTTTTTTTTTTTAGTAGTAGTTGGACACAATACCTTTATTTATTCTTATGTGTGCTGAGGATTGAATCCAGGGCCTTGCAAATGCTAGGTGAGCACTCTGGTGCTGAGCCACAACCCCAGCGCTTCTTTATATAATTTGAAATGCTGTTGTTTGGCATGTATGTGCTTATTACCTTTCTGTTTTTTGTTTGTGTTTTTGTTTTTGTTTTTGGTAGTGGGAATTGAAGCCAGGGGTGCTTAACAACTGAGGTACACCTCCAGAACTTCTTATTTTTTATTTTGAGACAGGGACTTGCTAAGCTGCTCCTTAAGTTGCTGATGCTGGCCTTGAATTTCCGTTCCTCCTGCCTCAGCCTCTGGAGTCGCTGGGATTACAGGCATGCACCACTGTGCCCAGATATGTGCTAATAACTTTTATATTTTCTTGGCAAACTGACAATATTTTAAGTCTTTTTGACCCTTGTAATAGTTTTTTACTTAGGTCTATTTTGTGTGATAGTACCCCCACCTCTCTTTTATTTCCACATGCATGGTTACAACAGCTTCTTCCATCCTTTTTTTTTTTTTTTTTTAAGATTGTTTTTTCAGTTGTAGATGGGCACAATACTTTTATTTAATTTATTTATGTTGTGTTGAGGATCAAACCTCATGCATCTAAGACAAGTGCTCTACCACTGAACCACAATTCCAGCCCTTCTTCCATCCTTTATCTTTCAAACTACTTGTGACTTTGGATCTCAATTGTGTCTGGTATAGATAGCATATTATTGGATTATGCTTTCAAAAAGTCCATTCTGCTAATCTCTGTATTTTAATTAAGTTTAATCTATTTATGTGTTAAGTACAAGGGATAAGGAAGACTTACCTTTGCCCTTTTGTAAAAGAGTGAAGGTCCCTTATCTGGAAAGTTTGAGAGGAGAGGTGTTTTGAATTTGATTTTTTTTTTCCTTTTGGATTTTGGAATATTTTCATATACCTAATGAGATATCTTGGAGATGGAACCTAAGTCTAAACATGAAATTATTTATATATCATATAAACGTTTTTTTCCCACATAGCCTGAAGCTAACTTTATATGATATTTCATAAATTTTGTTTGTGAAACAAAATTTTATGGTGTGGAATTTTCCACTTGGGCAATTATGTTGGCACTCAAAAAGTTTCAGTTTTTGGACCACTTTGAACTTTGGACTTTTGAATTACAGATGCCCAACCTGTATTTATTTCCCATTTAAGTATTGTTTCTCCCTCAGTTTCTCCATACGTGCCTTCTTTTTTCTTTACTTTTTCTAGGTTAGCATTTTGACTCCTCTTTCTGCGTATATATTTTAGCTATTTTCTTGGTAGTTTCCTGGGAATTATCAATTAACATCCTAAATTTATAACAATCTATCTTGAAATAATACAGCTTCTCTTCAACAGCATGTAAAAGTTTTGCTACTATATAGTTAAATAATAAAAAGTGGAGTTACACAAAAAATCAAAATTGCAAATATTTCTTTATACAGCATTTATTTGGCTATTGTTTAGCTTTTGTTTTCCAGAGTTCTGATAATTTTTTTTCTGATAATTTCTTCTTCTTTTTTAAATAGTATAAGCTGTGACAGGTATTTAAATTACCCATTTAACCATTGTGCTGACATCTTTTCTTTTCCTATATCTTTTTTTTTTTTCTTTTTCTCTAGTAGACAATTAAAATGACTAACATAAAATTCAAAAATCTCTGGAAATTTTTATTATGCTTATAAGAAAATCTTCAAGATACAAAACTAAACAAATAGTTCTTAGATTTGACATCAAAACATGTACAATATATAAGTTGAGCTACACCAAATGAGAACAATTTTTCTTCTCCATGGAAGACTGTTATAGGGTGAGAAGTCAACCTACAGACTGGGAGGGAATATTTGCAAATCATATCCATCTAAGGACCACTATGTAGAATGTATTAAAACCAAAACTCAATACTAACAATACAAATAATCTAATTAGAAAGAAGGCAAAAACATGAAGAACATTTCATTGAAGAGGATATGTGCATGCAAGTAAGCATGTGAAAAGATATTCAGCCTCACCATTAGGGAAATGCAAATTCAAACCACATGGCTAATAGAATGATGAAAAAATACTGTTACAACAAATCCTGCAAGACTGTGGAAACACTGGACTTCACACATTATCATAAAATGGCCAAATTGAAAAATGTTAAATTTCCAAATTTGTTGTAAAATGTTAGATTCATCTTGGAAAATAGATGGCAGTCTCATATAAGATTGTATGTAATTATTTTACATCCAAGCATTTGCACTCTTGGGTGGGTATCTATTGCACAGAAAACTTTTATATAAACCTAGACAAGAATTTTCATACTAGCTATGTGTAATAACTCTAAACTATAAATACTCCATATTTCTTTCAATAGTCAAATGTATAAACAAACTGTGGCACATTGATACCATAATAAGGTAGTATTCAATAATGAAAAAACAAAACAAAACTAAACAAATAAAAAATGCAATAAATTGCATGAATTATTGGGAAATTACATGTAGGAAAAATCCAGTTCTTATGGGTTAAACTTTTAACTCTATCACATTTTCATTGACAAGGTTTTAGAAATGGAGAGAAGAGTAGAGGTTGCCAGAGATTGGGGTTGGGGATTTGTAGGCCGAGGAAAGGTGGGTATTGTTAAAAGGTAACTTGAGGAGTCCTTGGTGTGAGGGACCTGTCTTCTATTGTCTTGGTTCTGCTGGTAAATGCTCACAAATGAGTACAAGTAGGAGTGGATAAATCTGAAATCTGATTAAGATTAGTAGATTCTGTCAAGGTCAATGTCCTAGTTGTGACATGGTAATATTAGTGTATGTACTACAATTTTACAAGGTACTATCATAGAAATAAACTGGAAAATTGTGATATGATTTCCCCACATTGTTTCTTATAACTGCATGTGAATCTACCATTATTTTACTAAAATTTCAATAAAAAATATTTTTAAGTTACCAAATTTGCAAAATATTTGAAAAGAAATTTCATCAAAGAAAATCTAGGAATGCAAATATAATAATATCATGAAAAATGCTCTGCATAATTTATCATTTGAGGAATACAAATTAAAACCTCAATGAGATATCACTATGCAGTTACTAGAGTGGAATTGCAAATACCACAAAATGTTAATTATAAAATCCCATGAGTTCTTTCAATTTATCTGTATCCTTAAATATTCTTATAATAAATTGTTGGGTAAAAATAACCCAACACTATAGTATTATTATTTTTTTTACATATTTTTAGTTGTCAATGGACCTTCATTTTATTTATTTATATGCAGTGCTGAGAATTAACCCAGTGCCTCACAAATGCTAGGCAAGCGATCTACTACTGAGCCACAATCCCAGGCCCAGTATTCTTTCAATTTATCTGTATCTTTGAATGTTCTTAGAGCAAAATGTAGGCGGAAAAGGATCCAACAGGTATTCTCCCACCAACACTAATTGGTAGTGTGTCAGGCAATTGTGTTTAAGATCCCTTAACATATTTGATGAATGCAGGGATGTTTCCATTTGTGAGATGGAGCCGTTTTTAAGTTCTAAAAAATCCTTGATATCACCCAGTATTTTGTGCAAAGCTATTACTTAAACCATTAAGAAGTTAGTATTGCTACTGAATGTCCATAGTTTCAGATAAATTATGGAAAGAAAGATGACTATGGTAGTAGCAAATGATGTGGAGGTCTACTGGATGAAATTTCAAAATGTTTTACTTGATTTTAATTTTATGCTTCAGGGTTTTTGGGTTACATAATTTAGTTGAAGGCAAATATGATACCTGGAACAAGTATTTTGTGGATTATTATTAATTTTTTTTTACCTTTTAAAGTCATAGTCCAATATAAAAGACATCTATCACGCAATTATAAGAAAAACATGCCCAAATTGTATACTTCATTTCATAGTAAAGCTTAAACATCTAAGAATTTTTTCTTTTTTAAACCATTTCCAGCCTTCTTATAAAAATGCATTTTAATAAATTTCAATGCTGTTAGTAAGTTATAATTACATTTCATACCACTTCTTTATATTTTCTTGGTTCTTTTACATGAAGAGTGCTCTTTTCTTTTACAGTTAAAATGTCAGAATATAAAGATTTCTGCTATACTTAACAACAATTGATTTCTATTCATGTGTGTATATGTGAAGCTAATTTTTATTGTACTGTGTATTACTTTAAAGGCAGAAGAACTTCGTTTTTCAAAAGTTTTTTTTTAAGTTATTTTAAATTTTTAAAATGTATTTGTGAACTTTTCCCATTAAATTTAAATTAGGCTCTTCTAAGAGTCTAGTTTTACATGTGCTTTTTTATTGATTGCAGAAGATTTCATTTACAGAGCACATAGATTTTCATGATATATAATAGATGGACTGTCAAATGAATTAAATAAGCTCTTGCAAAAGCAACTTCAGAATGAGTCAGTGAGTTGCCTGAGCACATTTGGCAATGACTGGTTTGTGATGGCAATAGTAATACTGGATTTTTGAAAAATCTCATTTTTTAGAGTAATTTAAGGTACACAGAAAAATTGGGTAGAAGGTACAGAGATTTCCCACATACCTCCTACCCTACACACCCACAGCTTCATTTTCAACAACTCCTACCAAGGTGGCATTTTTCTTACAATTGGTGATACTATGTGAGTACATTGTTATCACTTCAAAATCATGAGTTTACATTGGGGTTCATGTGTTGCACACTTTATGGGTTTAGACAAGCATATTATGACTTGTATTCAAGATTATAGTCCCACATAGAGTAATTTCACTGTCTTAAAATCCTCTGCAATCCATGTATTCACACTTCCTTCCCCTAAAACCCCTTGTAATCACTGATTATTTTTAATGTTACCATAATTTTGTCTTTCCCAAAATGTTAGATAGTTGCAATAATATAATACATAGCCTTTTTAGACTGACTGCTATCACCTAGTAATATGAATTTAAGCTTCCTTCATGTCTTTTCATGGTTCGACAACTCATTTCACTATACCATTTGGTTACTGTAACTTTATTATAAGTCTTGAAGTTGGTAATGATAGTCTTCCAATTTTGTTTTCCTTCAATATTGAATTGTCCATTCCGGGTCTTTTGCCTCTCCATAAAAACTTTAAAGTCATTGTGTTAATTTCCACAAGGTAACTTTATAATTTTTATTGGATCTCATTAAGTCAAGTGGGGGAAGAATCAGCATCTTAATAATATTGAGGCTTTCTATCATGAACATGGAATATATCTGCATTTTAAAATTTCGTCATTGATTTATTTTGTCACATTTTAGTAGTTTTTCTCACATAAATTTTAGAATATGCACCTGAGTATTTATATTTCTTGGATGTTGTGTTAATCAGCTTTCATCACTGTGACTAAAATAACTGACAAGAACAACATAAAGGAGAAAAAAAAATTATTTTTTCGCATGGTTTCAGAGTGTCATTCGTGGTCAGCTGCTTCCATTTGTTTGGACCTGAGGTGAGGCAGAACATAATTGCAGTCAGGCATGACGGCACATGCCAGCAATCCCAACAGCTCAGGCTGAGGCCAGAGGATTGCAGGTTTGAAGCCAGCCTCAGCAACTTAATGAGACCCTGCCTCAAAATAAAAAATGAAAGGGGCTGAGGGGATGTGCCTCAGTTGTTAAGTGCCCTTAGGTCCAATCCCTGGTACAGAAAGAAAGAAAGAGAGAGAGAAGAGAGAGAGGGGGGGGCGGGGAGAGGGGGAGAGAAAGGAGGGAGAGAGGGAGGGAGGAAGGAGGGAGGGAGGGAGGGAGGAATAAAGAAGGGAAGGAGGGAGGAAGCGAGGAAGACAAAAATTAAAACAAAAAAGAACAGAACATCATAGCAGAAGGGTGTGGTGGTAGAAAACTGCTCAGCTTGTGCCAACCAAGAAGCAGAGCACAGGGTGAGGGGGCCAGATAACATGATAAATCCTTCCAGGTAAGGCCCCCCGTGACGGACTTCCTCCAGCTAGATCCCACCTCCAACTAGTTTACTCATCAATTAATGAATTAATCCGCCGATGAGGTCAGAGCCCTCATGTTCAATCACTGCCTAAAGCCCTACCTCTCTGAGTCTTGCTCCACTGGGGACCAGGCCTTTCAATGCATCAGCTTTAGGAGCCCTTCCAGATCCTAACCATAAAGATGTTAATTTAAATTTGGTCTAAATCTCCATACTTTAAATTCCTACATAGTGAACTGCAACCAAACATAATATGCAAAGAAGTTGCAATCTAATTAGTAGTATAGTCCTGTAAAACATAGTTTAGTCTCTCAATCATAGCAGTCAAGTTTTAGCCAATCACAGTTTGAAAATTGACCAGACTATGTCTGTATAAGGCAAATCCCATCAACATTTATCCATATACTGTAAATGCCTAAATGCAAATATTTTCTGCTCTTTTAAAAAAATATTTACTTATTTGTTTTGGTTGTACACAATGCCTTTATCTTTACATTGTGCTGAGGATCGAACCTGGGCCGTGCACGCACTAGGCAAGCGCTCTACCGCTGAGCCATAACCCCAGCCCTATTTTCTGCTTTTTTTGTTTTGTTTTGTTTTAGTTGTAGATGAACACAATATGTTTATTTGGATTTTTATGAGGTGCTGGGGATCAAGCCCAGTGCCTCAAATGTGCTAGGCAAACATTCTACCCCTGAACCACAACCCCAGCCCATGTCTATGAATTCTGTCTGACCACTTTTCTGGGTGGACCTCTCTGAACCTCCATTGATTTTGTTGTCCAATTCACGAATCATTCTTTGCTTAAGTAAATTCTGCTAAATTTAATTTGTCTACAGTTTTAATACCTTGTTTCTGATCTTCATGGAAAAGATTTGAGTTTCTGATCATTGAGTATGATGTTAGCAGAAAGTTTTTTATAATAGTTTTCTATCAACTTAAGGAAGTTCTCTTCTATACTTAGGTTATTGAGAAGCTTTTTAAAGTTTGAATGAGTCAGTTTTCCTCAAGTGTTTTTTTTTCTGCACCTATTGATATAATCATGTAAGTTGCATTAGTTGATTTTTAAGTGTTGAACTCAATTTGCATAACTGGGATAAAACTCACTTGGTTGTTATGAAATACTCTTTTTTATTAGTTTCAATTTTCTGTTTTTATTTAATATTTTGGCATCTGTGTCATAAGAGATATTGCTCTCTGGTGTCCCCCCCCCATGAAATATTTATATTTGATTTTGGCATTAGGGAAATGCTGGCTTCATTGAATGAGTTAGGAAGTATTCACTCTGCTTCAGTTTTTGAAAAGAGATTGTGGAGAACTGGTATAATTTCTTCCATATACATTTGATAGGATTTATTAGTGAATCTATCTTGGTTTTGTGTTTTCTGTTATGGAAGCTTATTCTTTATTAATTCAAATTTTTAAACATATAGACCTATTTAGAGCATTTATTTTTCTGTGTGAATTCTGGTGGGTTATGTCTTTAAGGAATTTGGTTGTTTTCATCTAGGTTATCAAATTTGTGAGCATATAGTTATTAATAGTTTTCTTTTGTTATGCTTTTATGTCTATGGACTTTATACTTATGCCCTCTCTTCTATTTTTAATATTAGTAATTTTGTTATTTCTCCTATTCTCTTAGTTAACCTGACTAGAAGCTTATTGATTTTGTTGACCATTATTTCAAAAATTCAGCTTTGATTTTTTTGTTTTATCTATCAATTTTCTGTTTTCAATTATCATTGATTTCTGCTCTAATTTTTAATATCTTTCCTTCTGCTTACTTTAAATTCAATCACTCTATTTTTTTTAGTTTCTTAAGGTCTTTCTTGTTTATTAATTTTTTAATTTGTTTTAATTAGTTATACATGACAGTAGAATGCATTTATGCTTTATGATATATCATACATAGATGGGATATAATTTATCATTTTTTCAAAGTATACATGTTGCAGAATCATATTAGTCATGTAGTACATATATACATACAGTAATAATGTCTGTTTCTTCCACTATCTTTCCCATCCCTACATCATCTTCAGTAGTGGCAACGCCTGCTCCACAGAAAATCTTAACTAAGCTTCTCAAGAAATCTTCACCATAGCTGATTTTAGGACTTTCAGCAAAAAAGTCTCTACAAAAAAGTTCAATGTAGATAAACTTCCTATTTTCCTGTTGCTCTATTACTTGGCCACTGGCCTGGAAGAAATCAGCACTCCAGGTGCTGGACACCCCTTTACTTGTTTTTCACAAACATGTATCCAGTATAGTAGCTTGTAGAAGTAGGTTTGCAAATGCAAAGTGTGATAATAAAAGGACAAATTCTTTAACAAGGCCTCTGGCCTTGAGCTGGAGCTTCACAGAGATGTCTACATTTCTAAGATAAGAGAAGTTACTAATAGGGCTCCATGGTAACACCTGGTAGGGGGAGGAAAGAAAGGGGAGAAGAAGCTCTCCCTTTCTCAGGTGTTGTCCTTGAAGGGTTAACTTACCCAAAACAGTGAAAGAAAAAGCTACTTTTATGTGAACTTCTGCTGACTGTGAACTTCTGAGCCCCTCCCCTTACATGCTGGGTATAAAGTTCTGAAACTACCTGAACTCGGGGTTCAGGGAATTAATTTATTACAGCAAGAGCGGTACCCTCTGAACCCGGCTGCAGCAAAATAAGACTGTTTCCGGTTATCTTTGGTGCCTTTCCTCATCTGTCCCTATAACACTCTCTCTCCTCTTTTCACTTTCCTCTACCTAATCTAACGCTATTTTTCCCTAGTGCCCCACCTCCACCTTATTGTGAATTAGCATCCACATATTAGAGAAAACATTTGGCCTTTGGTTTTGTGGGATTGTCTTATTTTGCATAGCATGATATTCTCCAACTCCAACCATTTACTGGCAAATGCCCTAATTTCACCTCTTTAAAGATGAGTAATATTCCATTGAGTATATACACCATATTATCTTTATCCATTCACCTATTGAGGGACACCTAGGTTGGTTCCATAGTCTAGCTATTGTGAATTGAACTGCTATAAACATTGATGTGGCTGTGTCACTATAGTATGTTGATTTTAACTCTTTTGGGTATAAACCAAGGAATGGGATAGTTGGGTCAAATGGTGGTTCCATTCTCAGTTTTATGAAGAATCTCCATACTGCTTTCCACAGTGGTCGCACCAATTTGCAGTGCCAACAGCAATGCATAAGTGTATCTTTTCCCCCGCATCCTCACCAACATTTATTGTTGCCTGTATTTTTGATGGTTGCCATTCTGATTTGCATTTCTTTAATTGCTAGAGATGTTGAACACTTTTTTATATATTTGTTGATCAATTGTATTTCTTCTTCTGTGAAGTGTTTGTTCAGTTCTTTAGCCCATTTATTGATTGAGTTATTTGTATTTTTGGTGTTAAGTTTTATGAGTTCTTTATATACCCTAGAGATTAATGCTTTATCAGAGGTGCGTGTGGTAAAGATTTTCTCCCAATCTCTAGGCTCTCTCCTCACATTATTAATTGTTTCCTTTGCTGAAAAGGAATTTGAATTACTTTGAATCCATCCCATTTATTGATTCTTGATTTTACTTCTTGCACTTTAGGAGTCTTGTTAAGGAAGTCAGACCCTAGGCCGACGTGGTGCAGATTTGGGCCTATTTTTTCTTCTATTAGGTGCAGGGTCTTTGTTCTATTGCCTAAGTCTTTGATCCATTTTGAGTTGATTTTTGTGCAGAGTGAGAGATAGAGGTTTAATTTCATTTTGCTTCATATGTATTTCTAGTTTTGTCAGCACCATTTGTTGAATAGGCTATCTTTTCCCCAATGAATGTTTTTGGCACCCTTGTCTAGTATGAGATAATCGTATTTGTGTGGGTTTGTCTCTGTGTCCTCTATTCTGTACCATTGGTCTGCAAGTCTATTTTGGTGTCAATACCATGCTGTTTTTGTTACTATAGCTCTGTAGTATAGTTTAAGGTCAGGTATTGCGATGCTTCCTGCTTCACTTTTCTTGCTAAGGATTGCTTTAGCTATTCTGGGTCTCTTATGTTTCCAAGTAAATTTCATGATTGCTTTTTCTACTTCTATGAAGAATGTCCTTGGGATTTTAATAGAAACTGCATTAAATCTGTATAGCACTTTTGGTAGTATGGCCATTTTGACAATATTAATTCTGCCTATTCAGGAGCATGGGAGATCTTTCCATCTTCTGAGGTTTTCTTCAATTTCTTTCTTTAGTGTTCTGTAGTTTTCTTTTCTTTTTCTTTCTTTTTTTTTTTTTTTTTTGTGGTTACCGGGAATTGAACTCAGGGGCACTCGACCACTGGGTCATATCCCCAGCCCTTTTTTGTATTTTATTTAGAGACAGGGTCTCACTGAGTTGCTACGTGCCTCGCCATTGCTGAGGCTGGCTTTGAACTCGCGATCCTCCTGCCTCAGCCTCCCAAAGTGCTGGGATTACAGGCGTGCGCCACCACGCCCGGCTTTGTTCTGTAATTTTCATTGTAGAAGCCTTTTACCTCTTTTGTTAGATTGATTCCCAGGTTTTTTTTTTTTTTTTTTTTTTTTTTTTTTTAGGTCATTGTGAGGCTTACTTTAAATTCAACTCACTCTCTTTTTTTTAGTTTCTTAAGGTCTTTCTTATTTTTAATTTATGCTGTTAATTCTGTAACTTTCTAAGTACTGTTTTTGCAGAATTTCATAAATATTATTAAGTTGTACTTTCATTTTGACCGATCTCAAAATATTTTAAAATTTCTCAGATTTCTTCTTTAACAGAAATGTGTCAATTAATTTCTGAAGTTCAAACCTTATTTCAGACTTTCTTGTTTTTTTACTATATATTCTTTTCTATCCCAGGATAATTCCTTCCAGGATGTCACATCACATTGAATCATCATATCCCCTTCAGCTCCTATAGGCTATGATAGCGTGTCAGATTTTCCTTGTTTTTGATTGGGTTGATAATTGTAAGGAATAACAGTGAGGTATCTTCGAACTATTCTCAATTGTTTTAGACACACACACACACACACACACACACACACACACACTTTTCTCATGTTTACATTTTAATTAGGGTTTTTTTAGGGAAGAAAAATGCTTTAGCCACGTAGATGAAATGCCATTCTGGATACATCATGTCATAGGTACATGTCATCAATATGACTTACCACTCTTGATGCTCCCCTTGCTCACTTGACAGAGGTCGTGTTTTTCAGGCCTCTCTGCTTAAAAGTTATTCTCCCCATCTTGCTTTTCATATTGTATTCTTCAGAAGGAAGCCACTATAATTAATCCACATTTTAAGGGGTAAAGGGACTTTGTTACACTTTTTAAATAGGGAGTATCTTCATAAATTATTTGGAATTTTTTTTGTGTGGACAATTTGCCCATTTTCCTCAATTAAATTTTTTCATTCATTCATTCATACCAGTATGTATCATGGATATTGATTTTACACTTCTGGTTATAATCCAACATTACATTATTTATTGGGTTGTTTGAATTATTACAGCTTTAGAATTAGGAGATTTTATATTTGGCCTCTGTGCACCTTTAACCATCATTGTAGCTATTGTTTGTTTGGTTGGTTTTTAAGCATTTTTCTACCTTCTATAATAAAATGTTTCAAGTTCATCTGGACATTCCCATCCCCTGATGTAAAATAAGCAATTTTCCCAAGAAATTCTAGTTCCTTTTTATGAATAATGGTATTAAAAAGGAAGGCATGGGCTTTAACTGTTCTCATATTTACTGTTATCATTGTTTAGAGTTTGCCTTAGATAAAAAATGTGTACAAATAACTGTAAGTATTGTGTGTGTGTGTGTGTGTGTGTGTGTGTGTAAATAATATATTATGGTTTGGATGTGAGGTGTCTCCCAAAAGCTCATTTGTCAGACAATGCAAGAGGGTTCAGAAGGAAAATGATTGGGTTGTGAAAGCCTTAATCCAATCAGTGAATTAATTCCTTAATGGGATTAACCAAATGGTAACTGGAGGCAAGTGGATAGTGGCTGGAGGAGGTGGGTCATTGGGGGTGTTGCTTTGGAGTATATATTTGTATTTGGCAAGTGGAGCACTCTCTCCCTCTCTCTCTCCTTCCTGATTATCATGTGAGCTACTTCCCTCTGCCACATTCTTTTGCCACAAAGTTCTGCCTCACCTGGAGCCCCAGGGAATGGATCCAGCTGTCCGGACTGAGACCTCTGAAACTGTGAACCCCTAAATAAACTTTTCTTCCTCTACAATTGTTCTGGTCAGGTCCTGTCATCACATCATAAAAGCTGACTAAAACAATACACACACACACACACATACACACACACATCTGGGTATATTAAACATTTGTGAGTTCATGCTATTGTCTACAACTATAGTTTAGTATCACATAGCTTATTCTGGCCTTCTTGCTTAACTTATTTGTAACTCCCTAATCTAATAATAAACAAACTGTCTTCCACCATCTTAGTGGTGGAATTTACTTATTTATTCAATTCCAATGTATTTGTGTAGTGGTTTCAGAATTTCAACATTGATTTTAATGATAAAGCAAAGAATGTTAGCTAAGGCTATTATTGAATTCAAAGTATTTTTGTATAGTAAGGTAAAAGGCTCTATTCTAAGTATTCATAAGAAATAGTTCATAAATTATAGAAAATTAAAATGATAGGAAAATAAAATCCAATTATTATTACTATTTAAGAGAGAACCTAGTTTTTAAAAATCTCTTATGCACATGAATTAGTATTAGTATTTGCTACTTAATAATTAAGAGGTAAAGAAGATGGCAGAAGAGAGAGAGGCAGCAATTTCTGATCTCACAACGCAGAAAGGAGATAGTAAAGGAAAAGTAGAATTGTGGGGTTAGAGAAAAATAAATGTTCTAAAACTTTATACTACAAAATCTGAAACCTGGAAAGACTTGAAGATTGCTTACCAGAGTAGGAAAAGGTATGGGGTTCCCCAACCCCAAACCTAGACCAGGATAGGGACAGCAGGATTGGGCAACAGAAAGAGAGAGAGAGAGAGAGAAAGAACAAAAATTCTTAAGAGCACCCACTTAAAAACATTTGGAAAGGGAGATAAAAGTTAAAGCAGGACAGGAATAGCAGTATCCTTGAAGCATATCAAACAGTTTGAAACCAAACTGTGAAAAGAAAGCTGAGCTGTGTGTCCACAGTCATCTGTGGAGCCCTCAACTAACTAGTCACTCCCTTAGCTCAACAGGGCACCTCTCCACATCCAGACAGCTGCAAATTAAATCAGAGAAACATCCCCTGCAGTGGGATTGCTTAATAATCCACCTAGAAAGAACTTCTAGAGGGATTTCTATTAACCAAATCACTGAAACCCTCTCTCCCTCACCATGAATAAGGGGAATGGGTGGAGCAGATCTTCAAGGGTAAACACACTAGTGCTCTACTCAGCCACCCTGTGACACGGCAGAGGTGAAAACTTTTGTGCATCCTCCACAGGACCCAGGCAGAGATAGGTGCTGAGGCACCTTTGGCCCCAAGCAAAAGAAAGTGGATCCATCAGGAATGCACCAGCCCAGACCACTGACGTGGGGGTGGGGGGTGAGGCACCACAGGGAGTGTAGGGACTTTTTCTCTTGATCATGGTGTCTTTCCAGATGAAAGCTGTACGGAATATTTAATGACATAGAAACCTTGTTCCTGAATAGTGGCAGCCACAGGCAGAGGCCACTAACAGAAGTTGTATAAGTACACCAGGAAACTTAATGGAAGGTGCCATAGCCACACCATAGCCAGAGGAAAGTCACTTAAAATGGGAAATTGCCTGATCCAAGGCAGCAGGGAGTGACTGCTCCCAGTCTGTCCCACTCCCAGCCTGATCTGTGGTCACAAAAGGTGAGTGAAAGGGCATTGTTTGGACACTGGCTGGACCTTGTATCTGTCATAGTCAACAGAGGAAATTGGGTTCCATCATTCACAACCTGGGGCAGTGGAAACTAGAACTCAGGTGAACCACCTGAGTCCCTTTACTAAAGCACCCCAATCAGCTGGGGAACACTTCTGTACCACATGGGTGTTCACCATGTAGACTCCACAACCAGACAACCTTGGCTTATAGACAGCCACCAGGCACGACACCACCATGGAAAGGATCCCATGGAGGGGAGCAGGTACACAGTGACCCACAGTATCCACAGGGACACTTCAGAGTCTCCATCCTGAACTCCTGCACACAAAAGAAATAACCAAGACACAACATTGCACCCTCCAAGAAGTCAGCTAGACACTCCTAAGCTGACAAACCAGAAGCTGCAGGTGGAAAGTCCATAGCAACTAGGGAAGTGACTCCTGTGTAGCAGCAACTCTGGAGAAATCCACATCCAAAGAATGATGAACATCTTCTAAATATCCAAATCCCAATGAAATCCAATCAAGTCTCAACAAGAATTTCCAACTTGGCATAGTTTATTATAAATAGCTCTAATATCAACTTCGATCACTCTTTAAATAAATTGATAGTTTTTACCTTAATAACCATCATTGTACTTCAACCAATTTGAATGTATTTCTTTCAATGGTTGAAAGCATTAATTGGAATCAATCTTTCTGTTTATGTTTTCTAGTTTATATTTGCTCCTCTTACCCACTAGTTATCCTCTTACACTATCTGCAACTACCTCCAAAATACAACATCCATCTATTTCTCCCTTCTACCTTGGTTTGTATTATTCTTTCTTTATTTATTACTTACCTCTTTCTTTATTTTCTCCCCTCTTTTTTGTCAGATCTTCCTTCTTCCCCTCTTTAGCTGTTATTTAATGTTATAGCAATTTTACTAAATACAATAAATATTTTTTTCAGCCTATTCCAAAACTTTACTACAAGTTTATATCTGAATTTGAGGTACTGTAGAGAAAAATACCAACAAGTTTTTCAGTTCATATAAGGTTGAATATTATGATTCTTAGCTATGAAGTGACTGCAGTAAACAGGGTTCAGTGACATCAAAGTAGTGCTGCTATTATTTAAATCAAATCTGATTTAAACATTAGAAATGCATCAAAATAGATCAACATGGGTCACACACTGAGTTTAAGTGTTAATATCTGCATAATTGCTCAACCCAGGGTTCTTAAGAGAAAGAAGTTTACATAGTAGTTCTTAACTTGCAAAACATGATAACTATCATAATAAATGGGTATACAAACAAACAATATAAAAAGCAAGGTAACAAACCACCTCAAATAGCCCATAATGCTTCAACAACTGACTCTATTGATGGCACAATGTTAGAGAAAGAATTTAGAAAGTTTGTACTTAAAAATGTTCTATGACTAAAAGAAATCATAAGAAGTGAAATTAGAAAGAAAATATAGGAAGTGAAAGATCATTTCAGTAAAGAGATGGAGATTCTGAAAAAAAAAAAATTGGAAATTCTAGAAATGAGAGACTCAATACACCAAATTGTAAATCCAATGGAAAGCCTCACCAATAATTTAGAACACTATGAAGATAGACTTTCAAACCTCAAAACAAATATAATCTTGAAAATAAAGTTGACTATAAAGAAAAAGATGATAAGAGACCATGACCATAATATTCAAGAAATCGGGGCTAACATCAGGAAACCAAATTTAAGAATCATTGAGGTAGATGAAGGCTCTTAAATACAAGCTAAAGGGATACACAATCTTTTTGATGAAATAATATCAGAAAAATTGTCAAACCTTAAGAATGAGATGGAAATTTAAGTACAAGAGACATCTAGAACTCCAGATATACAAAATCACAATAGATCCACTCCAAGACACATTATGATGAAAATGCCTAACGTACAGAATAAGGATATAATTTTAGAAGGTACAAGAGAAAACTGGCTGGCCACATTTTGAAGTAAACCAATATGGATTTCAACTGATTTCTCAACCCAGACCCTAAAAGCCGGGAAGGTTTGGAATACCAAGCTCTGAAGGAAAATAAATGCCAACCAAGAATGTTATAATCAGAAAAATTAAGCTTCAGAATTAAAAATGAAAGAAAAACCTTACATGATAAACAGAAGCTAAAAGAATTTATACCCAGAAAGCCTGCACTACAAAACATACTCAATGAAATAGTTCATGAAGTACAAATAAAAAATAAAAATGAAAACCAAAATAGGGATCCATTATGTTAGAATTGTCAATTAAAGAGAATCAAGTCTGATTTAAACATTAGAAATGCATCAAAATAGCACAAAATAGAGAGCATCTCTCTATAATAACAATGAATGTAGGTGTTCTAAATTCTTGAATCAAAAGACATAAGTTGGCATATTGGGGAAAAAAACAAGACTGTTTTCCATATGATTCATCTCACAGGCAAAGACATTACCAGAATGAAGATGAATGGATGGGTTCTTTTAAGCAAGCAAGAATAGCTATTCGTATATCAGAAAAAGTGGATTTTAAGCCAGAATCAGAAAAGACAAAGTTACTTTGTACTGTTTAAGGGAATCATACAAGTAGATACAATAATTGTGTGCCCCAAGTAATGGTGCACCTACATATATAAAACAAACCATGTCAGGCATCAAATAGACAACAATACAATAATACTGGGTGGCTAACATACCTCTCTTACCATCAGATAGATCATCCAGACACAAACTAAATAAAAATACTTCAGGTCTAAAAAATACTATTAACCAAATGGACCTAACAAAAATCTATGGAATATCTAATCCATCAAACAGTGAATTCATATTCTTCTCAGTAACACGTTGAATGTATTCTATAGGTCACGAAAAGCAAATATTAGGAAATACCAAAATAGTGCAGAACATTTTGCACTCTGTCAGGCATTAATGGCATAAAATTAGAAATCAATGATACGATAAAAAACAGAAACCACTCTTAACACCTGGAGATTAAGTAATACTTTTGAATGATGAACAGATAGCAGAAGAAATCAGGGTGAAAATAAAAAATTTTAGTAAATGAGAATAGTGATACAACATATCAAAATCTCTGGGACAGTATAAAGGCAGTTCTCAAAGTAAATTTTATAGCATTGAGTTCATACATCAAAAGAATAGAAAGATACCAAAAGAAATAATCTAACATTATATCTCAAGGCTCAGGGTGGGGGCAGGCAACACAAAAATCAATAGAGGACAGGAAATAATTAAAACCAGAGTTGAAATCAATGAAATGGGGAATAAAAATAGTAATATATATCAATAGAACAAAGAGTTAATTTTTTGAAAGGATAAATTTTTGATAAATCCTTAGACAAACTAACCAAAAGAAAGAGAGAAAACACTCAAATTAGCAAATCAGGATGAAAAAGAAAATATCTCCAGAGACACTACTAAAATCCAGAGGATCATCAGAAATTGCTTTGAAGATTTATATTTCCACCAGTTAGAAAAATCTTGAAGATACTGACAAATTCCTAGAGACTATGACCTACAAAAAGTGAACAATATATAAAGCACTCAAAAACCTTAAGCCAAAAAATCAAATAACCCAGTCAATAAATGGACCAAGGAAATGAACAGACACTTCTCAGAAGAGGATATATAATCAATCAACAAATATATGAAAATAATGTTCAACATCAATTAGAGAAATGCAAATCAAAACTGCTCTAAGATTTCATCTCACTCCAGTCAGACTGGCAGCTATTAAAAATACAAACAACAATAAGTGTTGGAGAGGATGTGGTAGGACTGCAAATTGGTGGTGGGGAGCATGGGAGGAATGAAGGAACTTTAAATAGATCAAAGGGGAGGGAGGGGATGGGAGGAGCTAAGGGGGTAAGAATTACTGTGGAATGAGTTAGACATCATTACCCTGAGTACATGTATGAAGACACAAATGGTGTGAAAATACTTTGTGTAGAACCAGTGAGGCCCTAAGCAACTTAGTGAGATCCTGTCTCAAAACACAAATAAATAAAAATTGCTGGGGAGGTGGCTTAGTAGTTAAATACTCCTGGGTTTAATCCCTTGTACCAGTGTGTGTGTGTGTGTGTGTGTGTGTGTGTGTGTGTTTAAAATATACAAAAACGCATTAAAAAGATGGTGCACCATGATCAGGTGGGTTTCATTTCCATAGATGCAAGATTGGTTCAACATACAGAAATCAATACATGTAGTTCCCCATATAAATAGAGTTAAGATCAAGAATCACATAATTATCTCAACAGATGCAGAAGAAGCATTTGAGAAAGTACAGCACCAGTTCATGTGGAACAAGACAAGGATGCCCACTCTCACTTCTTCTATTCAACTTCATCCTCAAAACTTGAGCAAGAGAAATCAGACAAGAGAAGGAAGTTAAAAGGATACAAATAGAAAAAGGAGAGCTCAAATTATCTGTTTGCTGATGACATGATCCTATATTTAGAATACCCAAACAACCACACCAGAAGACTTGAAGAGGTGATAAAAAATTTCATAAAGTAGCAGGATACAAGATAAACATGCATAAATTGATTTCTTTCCTATATTCCAATAACAAACCTGCTGAAAATGACATTAGGAAAACTATCCCATTAACAATAACCTCAAGAATTAAAAAAAAAAATACTTGGGAATTAATCTAACAAATGACATCAAGGACCTCTACAATGAAAACTATAGAGCACTGAAGAAAGAAATTGAAGAAGACCTTAGAGGATGGAAAGACCTCTCATGTTCTTGAATAGGAAGAATTAATATTATTGAGATGGCCATATTATGCAAAGCATTATGCAGATTAAATGCAGTCCCCATTAAAATACCAATGACATTCTTCACAGAAATAGACAACTCAGCGTGGAAATTCATTTGGAAAAATAAGAGACCCAGAATACCCAAAGCAATTCTTAGCAAGAAAAGTGAAGTAGAAAGCATCAGATCTCATACAACAGAGATATAGTAACAAAAACAGCATGATACTGGCACCAAAAAAGATATGAAGACCATGGGATAGAATAGAAGACACAGAGAAAAACCCACACAAATATAGTTATCTCATACTAGACAATATGACAAAAACATGTGTTGAAGAAAAGATAACCTCTTCAACAAATGGTGCTGGGAAAACTGGAAATCCATATGTAGTAGAATGAAATTGTAACTCTTTTATCTCATCCTGCACAATATCCAACTCAAGGTAGATCAAAGACCTAGGTATTAGACCATAAATTTGCCACCTGTTAGAAGAAAATGTAGGCCCAACATTTCAACATGTCAGCCCTGAAACCCACTTCCTTAACAAGCCTCCTAAAGTGCAAGAAATAAAATAAAAAATTAATAAGTGGGATGACATCAAATTAAAAACCTTCCACTCTCCAAAGGAAACAATTAATAGTATGTAGAGAAGGACTGCAGAATGGGAGAATCTTTCCCACCTGCTCCTCAGATAGGACATTAATATCCAGAATATACAAAGAACCCAAAAAATTTAACCCCAAAGCCCCCAAATAACCTAATCAATAAATGGGCAATAGAACTAAACAGACACTTCTAGAAAGAAAAAATACAAATGGTCAAGGAATATCTAAGAAACAATATCTCTAGCAATTAAGGAAATGCAAATCAAAACTATACTGAGATTTCATTTCACTCCAGTGAGAATGGCATTTATCAAGAATACAAATGATAATAAATGTCAGTGAGGTTGAGGGGAAAAGGGTACACTCATACAATGTTGGTGGGACTGCAAATTAGTGCCACCACTCTAGAAAGCAGTATGGAGATTCCTCACAAAACTAGAAATGGAACCAGTATATGATCCAACTACTCCGCACCTTGGTTTATATCCCCAAATTTTAAATCAGCATACTACAATGATATGGTCATATCAAAGTTTATAGCAGCTCAATTCACTATAACTAAGCTAGGAACCAACTTAAGTGCCCTTTAACAAATAAATGGATAAAGAAAATGTGTATATACCCAATAGAGTACTACTCAGCCATAAAGAAGAATGAAATTATGGGTAGATGAATGTTATTGGAGAGTATCATGCTAAGTAAAATAAGCAAGTTCCCAAAACTCACAAGTTGAATGTTTTCTCTGATATGTGGAAGTTAATCCCTAGTTAAGAGGGAGGGAGAAAAATGGAAAAAAGAAAAGAAGAGAGAATTTTATCAAAATAGAGGAAAGATCAGTACAGTAGATAAAGTGGATTGAGAGGGAGGTAGAAGGGATGGGAAAAGGGAAGAACAATGGAAGGAATCAGACCAAATTTTAATGCACATGCATGAATATAGCACAGTGAATCCCAACATCAAGTGTATTCTCAAAACATTAACTAAAAGAAAAGTATACACAAATTGCAGAAAGATCGGTAGAATAGAAGAAGGGGAGCAGGGTGAAAGGATCGGGGAGTGCTAGGGACTGGATTAGAGCAAATTATTCTATGCTTTTGTGATTATGTGAAAATGTTTCCTAATCTTATGTATAACTAAAAAAAATCAATAAAAATGAAGAGGTAATTGCAAGAAAATATACAAACCCATTTGTCATCTACCAATCTTGTGATCAAAAAGAAATAATGTTCCTAGTTTACTGTTAGGAGAAATTTAATATTGCAGTGAAGAGCCTCACCTCTACTCAGGCTGAGGAAAATCTTAACTATGAAAGAGTGTTTCTTTTATTCCCAGAATATCATGAAGCAATCTTGATGTTATCTATGATATATTCTATCTTCAGAAGTTATCTAGAATTAGTTATGATTATTATGTTTAAAATGATAGAATCTAGATTTTTACAGCATAAATATTATAAAAATGGAAACAAAAGATATACCCTATTCTCTTTACTTTTTTCTATCAATTATCTTTGTATTTTAGAGATTAATGTCTATTAGCCTACATTTAATTCAATTTTTACAAAACTCCTACACATGTGACTTTAATGGGCCATTTAGTAGATCTTCTTTAATTGGCAAGAGTAAGTTATATTAATCATTCCTTAGTCACACTGGGGATCATCTGGATTAGCCCACACATTCTGCATATTGTAATTGATGATTGTAATCTATTTACTCTATTCACCTGAATACGTTCTGTTAGTGAATGTTTCTGACAGTAAGGACTGATGCTCAGTATGGAACAATATTGAAAATTAACAATATCTTTACTATTATTTGACCATTAATTCAAAATTTTACTGGTATGGATGTTCAGAATATATTTGAGATAAAATACATTTGTCCTGGACTAGAGCTGAATTTCTGTACTCATTACTTATTAATACAAAACATATTAACTTTTTTGATGGAGATAGCAACCAAAACTCCCAAATTCAAAGGTAATCTCCATTCAAGTCTTCAAAATGTTCTAATTATTAATAGTGTACATTTTAAAAATACCTTAATTACTGATTTGTTAAGGAGAATAAGATTATTTCCATGGAGGAAAAGGTAATTCCTGGTAAGAATTATAGGATAATACCTAGAAAAAAAAAAGAAAAAATTCCACCAGAGAAGTACAGATCAATTCATCTTCTGTTATTCAAACATCCATCATAGCCACTGTGTTACCCATTGATGATTTACAATATTGTAGAGAAAATTTTTAAACATACAAACATCTATCTTCTCAAATAGGCTTTGCCATTACTAACTTTCAACTATTTCATTATACACACCAGGGGTTCACAAGAGATGAGTTCCTATTTCTTAATCCAGCTGCCTGAAAGAGCCCACAGGAGAGAAGTCAATTCATAAGTCACAGTGGCACTGGCTTTAGCTGTTGCTCTTAAAATTTAAAGCCATAAGTGATGGCTCTGCAGAGAGCTCAGTAATCCTCCAGGTGACTGTGGATTGGTTGTTAACACTATTAAAAAAGAGGCCAGAGACTCTCCATTATAAGAAACAGAAGGGGATAAAGAAAATTTCACAGCTTAATTTGGAGACTAGCAGTTAGATAACAAAAGCGGAAATTAGAAAAACCATCAGGAAAGCCAGCACAAACGCGCCTTCCCTGCAACATGGCCGTATTTTCCTTCTGTTTCTCTTCAAACTATTTCTGCTTGAAAATAAACAAGTGTAACAATGTCAAATCAGGTGAGAAAAGCCAACATTTTAATCCAATAGCCTTTAGAAAGAAATGAGTCCTGTGACTAAGTTGCTTTTTACTACTGACAGCCGTTTTCTCATTAGAACACAGATCATGTTAATACTTTTTAAATGATTGGATTGAAATATCATCTCTCATGTATACAGTTTCGAACATTAAGAATCATGTAAAGATTTCTTCATTAATTCTATAAAATCTTTTTTCCTGAACTGCTTCTAACCACACTGGCAAATGGTTTCTTTCCACTTCTTTTCAAGCAAATTATTTTGCAAGTAATTTTCCTTTGTCTTGGTCTCATCTATAAATTATCTTCCTTTTACAGTAACATTAATTAAGTTATTAGATTTCTGGGTAATGAGCTAAAGTATCACCTGAAGAAAATCTTATATTAAAAGAAGAGTTATTCACAGCTACTCAGAAAATACTCCTTAACCAATTTATTTTTTCCTCCCTGAGTAGTATTACAAAAACCTTTGTAGGTTCAACATACTCGCATCCTGTTTCATAACCATTGGTACTGAATTGGACAATGGTCTGACTTCTCAAGTGATGTGAGCTAGGACATGTCTTGAACTCACTATTATTCGATGTTCTATATGGTAGGGAGAAAAGTGGGGGAAGGAATGAGAAGAAAAGAATCTACAATAAATTGGTTAGTTTATATTCACTAAATTTTTTAATCCATCCAAAGCACCATGAAATAGTATCCTTCTTCTCCTTCTTCAGATGAGACAACCAAGACCTTCTTGAAATAATGATTTGCTTGAAATCACACCCCTGGTCAGTGAATGGTGGAAGCAGGATTTAAATGAAATTCTCATGACTCTAAAGTGCATTGTTTTCTCTGTCTCTAGTGTATTTGAATGCCCAGCATGGATTCTATCCTTTAGTCCTTGCATCAGATGTAATAATTATATTCTATTTTTTGGATCATATTTGATTATTTCCTGGATCCCTCTTCACTCACAAAACAGGTTCTAAAATGCATAATATGTGAGTGACTACTGTGCTAGCGCCTAGACCACTCTGCAGAAATATTTCATATTCATGCTTTTATTCACGTCTCCAGGACAGGACACTCTGGACAGCCTTACAGGGCATCACCTTATACAATTTCATCTAGGATAAACACATCATGTGGAACATAATTGTGCTGAGGACTCTAATAAAGCCCATTTAATGAATAATAAATACAAGCACTGGAATAAGATACTGACAGGTATTTGATCTTGGAATATGATGGTCTAATAGTATGAGTATATTTTTTTAATGAAGAATATCTGAAAGCCCTTAATAAAGTAATTATGTGAAAAGACATTTCTGAGACATAGTTAACACTGTAACATTATGTGTCAATTTTGTTTAAACATTTTAAAAGATTCTTGCTCTCCAATCACTCCTTGGGAAATATTGGTTTATGTGAACAAAAAGAGAATCTGTAAACTTTTGTGAATCTCTTCCTTTGACACACCATACTGTAGTTCCTGAGTATCACAACCTCTCCCTACTGTATTCCATTTGATTCATCTACTCTTTAGGACTCTGTTATGGTTTTGGTATGAGGTAGCCCCCAAAAGCTCCTGTACGAGTGTTTGGAGGTGAACTATGAGAGCTGTAACCTAATCAGTTCATTTGAGTTTCAGTGGACTGACTGGCAAATGGGGCATGGCTGGAGAGGTTGGGTCACGGAGGGCATGCCCTGAAAGGGTGCATCTCTTCCCCCATGGCCCCTGTCCCCCCTTCCCTTTCTTGATTCCATGAAGGGAGAAGTTTCTCTCCATCACACCCTCCCTCCATGATGTGCCACCTCACCTTGGGCCCAGAGCAATGGAGCTGGCTCTTTATGGACTGGGACCTTTGATAGAGTCAAAACAAACTTTTCCTCCTTCGAGTTGTTCTTGTGTATTTTGGTGACGCTGAAGCTAACACAGTCTCTGTTCTGAAATGTGCTCATCACTTCTTAAAAGAAGAACAGCTGTGGGCCTCAACTAAAATCGTCTCTAATAAACTGCCTTTTGACTAATTGTAGAAGATTTCATCTTATTGGAGTGGCTCCAAATGCTGGCAATGAAACTGCCCCTCTTCACACACATTCTTTTCATTTGTATCTTCCCTCTAATCCCTGCTCTAGTGTTCTGTGGATTGAGCATGAGCCAGGCTTATGTGACTGGTGACAAAATGTTTTTACTTGCTGAGTAAGGATTGATCGTCAGGGACATAGGGTACCCTTGAAACTAAGCCACTGAAGAAGCCGTAAAGCCTTTTCAGAACCATCTATCTTTTCAACAGACTTCTTTGACAATGGATAGAAGCATTTTTCTGTTGGTAGGAATAAAGTTTAACCTAAGAAACCTGCTCAATGTTAGAAACTGTCAGAAGTTAACACAGACTCTTAATCTCTCCTTTTACCAAAATGCTGTGTTCAAAAAATTGTTACACTTTTGGGCATATTGTTGTTTTGGATGTTCTTTTGAAAAGATAAATTTTCTTTGTTTCACAAATTTAAAATGTTGTAGCATTAATTGTATAACTGCTTTAATGTTTAAATTTATGTATTGGAGTGTTTTAGAACTTGGAAGACAATATAAGTTAGAGTCATAGAGCCATTTTTCTCTGTAAGTTTTTAATCATATGTATTTCATTCATAAGGCTCACCTTAAATTATCAATGTCTGAATAAGTTACTAACTTGGAAATGACTATCTTAATAATTTATTAACATTATCATCTAAAGGGAGTCTCATATCAGAAATGAAGAACAAGAATATTTTAATGGACAGCAAAGATTTTCTCCCATTGTATAAGCTATCTTCATATTCTTAATTGTTTACTGTGCAGAACCTTTTTAATATGAGGTCATTCCACTTATTGATTCTTGGTTTTATTTCTTGAGCTTTAAGAGTCTTATTAAGGAAGACAGTACCTGTGCCAATATGTTGACCCTGTTTTCTTCTACCAATTGACATATTTCTGGTCTAATTACTAGGTCTTTGATCCACTTTGAGTTAGTATTTGTGAAGGAAGAGAGAGATCTAATTTCATTCATCTATATGTGGACATCCAGTTTTCCTACTACCATTGGTTAAAAAGCTGTATTTTCTCCAACCTTTGTTAAGGATCAGATGACTGCATCTATGTGGATTTGTCTGTGTCTCCTATCCTCTTCAAATAAGAGAATAATATTCACAATATATAAAGTGGGCAAATGATCTAAATAGGCATTTCTCAAAAGAAGAAATACAAATAGCCAACAAGTACATGAAACAATGTTTATCATCCTTAGTGATTAGGGAAATGCAAATCAAATTATACTGAGATTTCATCTAACTCCAGTTAGAATGTCAGTCATCAAAAATACAAATAATAATAGTTGCTGGTGAGGATGTGTGAAAAAGATGTACTCATACATTGTTGACAGAGCTTCAAATTAGTATGACCACTTTGCAGGGCTGTATGGAGATTCCTCAAAAGATTAGCACTGGAACCACCATATGACCCAGCTATCCCACTCCTTGGTATTATCTGAAAGAACTAAAATCAGAAAATTGTAGTGATACATGCATACCAATGTTTATAGCAGCACAATTCATAATAGAAAAGTTATGGAGCAAGATTGGGTATCCATCGACAAAGAAATAAAGAAAATGTGGTATACATGCACAATGTAGTTTTATTCATTCATACAAAAGAATGAAATTATGTCATTTGTTGGTAAAAGGATGGAATTGAAGAATGTCATGCTAAGTGAAATAAACCAGACTCAGAAAGTTTTCTGCATATGTTTTCTCATATGTAGAAGATAGAGAGAAATAAGGAATTTTGAAAAAAGGATTGTGGTGGCGGGGATCTCATGAAAACAGTAGGGAAAACAGTAGGGTAGAGAAATGGAGGTTTATTTAGCTCACTGCTTTGGAGGCTGGGAAGTCTAAGAGCACAGCACTGGCCTGAGCTCAGCCTCTGGTGATGGCCTCATGCTGTGCCAGAAAATGGTGAAGGGCATTCCGTGGTGAGAAAGAGCACGTGTGCCAGCTCAGGTCCCCCTTCTTTCACAGAGTCACCAATACCATCATGGGGCACCTATCTTCACTTACAACCAGATCTAATCCCAATTACCTACCAAAAGTATATCTCCAAATACCAATAGCAAACCAATTTAGGGGTTACGTTGCCTACACATGAACTTCTGGTGGACACATTTGAATACCAGCAAGGGCATAATCATAAGGAGAGATCTTGACATCCTCATCTCTGTAAATGATTGACAAATGTTTCATTACAGTCTATGGCTGGCTTGTATTTTTTTTTTTTTTTTTTTTTTTTTTTGGCTGATGGTATCATTCCAACTAACATTAAAAATTTTTGATGAAATCCAAAGTGTGTCTGTCAGTTGCTCTGTCTGTCTTTCTCTCTCTTTGCACTAGGGATTAAGCCCAGGGGCAATTAACTACTAAGTCACATCCCCAGTCCTTGTTTATTTTTTTGTCTTTTTTCCTTTGGGTGTCATATCTTTCATATTAGTCAACTTTTCATTGCTAAAATGAAATATATGAGGAAGGTTATTTTTATTAAGAAAATAGGTTTATTTAGTCCACAGTTTTGGAGGTGGAAAGTTCAAACAGCATTATGCAGGCTCTGGTGAGGACCCCCATAGTTTGAATTACATCATGGGAGGAGTGTTTGTACATCTTTGCATCTGTGTGGTCTCTTTCCCTCTCCTTATAAAGTCTCCAAGATTTTTCCAGGGAACTCCACCCTAATGATCTTATCTAATCTAATACTTTCCCAATAAACCCACCCTATTACTACCATTAACATAGACGTTAGGGATTAAATTTCTATATGACTTTGGGAACAACAATATTCAAACTACAGTATTTTTGCTTGATCCAAGGACATGGAGTTTTTTCCTGTTTTCTTTTTTTAATCCAAATTTTATAATTTTTGCTCTTCCATTTAGGTCCCTGCCTCATGTAAATTGCTTTTTGCATATGATACAAAGTAAGATCTAAATTTGTGATTTTCCTTGTGACTAATTAACTCAGAACCATTTGCTGAAAGAACTATCTTCATAGCTTGAAACTTTTATTTCCCCCTATGTCCATTTGTTAAGGACTTAGCTTCCAGGAAGGTGCTATTAGAAAGTGTTGAAACATTTAAGAGGCAGGGTCTAATGAGAGGTCTTTAGGTCATTGGGGGTGTTCTCTTGAAGGGAATTGTGGAACTCTGGCCTCCTTCTGCCTGTTTGCTGCTTCCTGACCATGAGGTGAGAGGGTTTTATCCACCATACGCTCCTGAATGATATGCTGCCTTAATACAGGTCCAAAGCAATGGAGCCAATTGATCATGAGTTAAAATCTTTAAAACTATGAGAAAAAATAAACATTTTATCTTCACAAGGTGATCATCTCATGTATTTGGTTGCAGTAATCAAGAACAGACTAACACACTATCCTTTCTCCTATTGAATTTCCTTAGAAAATTTGTTTAAAATAAAGTGACCAGAAATATAAGAATTTGTTTGAACATTCTTAAATCTGTTTTATTGATCTATATGCTTCCTTTTATGCTGGTACAAACCTGTCTTGATTCTTATGTAGACTTCTTGATTTGGGTGAGATATATATATATATATATATATATATATATATATATGTATATATACATATATATATAAAAAATATATATATATATATAAAACATTATTCATCTTTTAAAAATTATTTTTGTTATTCAGGGTTTACATTACCATATAAAATCCAAATGCCAACTTTAATATTGATAGAGATTCTATTGAATCAATAATTCTATTTAGAGATAATTGACATCTGAAAAATATTGAGTCTTCAAGTAGATTATAATGGGACATCTCTGGGCTGGGTTGTGGCTCAGTGGTAGAGCACTTGCTTCACATGTGTGAGGCATTGGGTTCAATTCTCAGCACCACATATAAATAAATTAATAAAATAGCTGGGCACAGTGGCCTGTAATCCCAGCACTTGGGAGGCTAAAGCAGGAGGATCATGAGTTCAAAGCCAGCCTCAGCAAGGCGAGACACTTAGCAACTCAGTGAGACCCTGTCTCTAATAATACAAAAAAGGGCTGGGGATGTGGCCCAGTGGTCGAGTGCCTTTGAGTTCAATCCCTAGTACCAATAAATAAATAAATTAATTAATTAAGGTCCATAAACAACTAATTTTTTTTTAAATGGGACATCTCTTCATTAATTCAAAACCTCTTTAATTTCAGGATTGTTTTGTAGTTTGCAGTGTGCATATATTATACTTTTTGTAAGTTTATTTCTAAATATTTTTCTGATGCCATCAGAAATTAATCTGTTTTCTTATTTACATAACTGATTCAATCTCTGTGTATGGGATACATTGTTTTTCTCTTTCCTCTCTCAAGATTTTCTCTTTGTCTTTGATTTTTAAGAGTTTGACTATAATATGTCTAAGTTGGCTTCTTTATACAATTATCCACATGAACCTGCAAACCTCAAAAGTTCTATAAATTTTCTTTATTCTTTTTCCTCTGTATTTTTTAGTTGGGTAATTTCTGTTGACCTATCTTCAAATAATTCTTTTCAGCTTCTTGAATCTCCTAGTGAGTTCAATCCTTCCAGTAAAATTTTAATTTTGGTTGTTATGTATTTCCATTCTGGAATTTACAATTGATTCATTTTAAAAAGTTTTTATAATATCTCTTTTTGATACATTATCATCTTACTTTTATTCAACTTTTCAAACACAATTTTCTTTAGGTTTTTGCACACACACAAACACACATACACTAAGCCACTGAAAGACAATATCAGTTGATTTTGTTTTCATTAGAATGTCTCATAATTTTTTATTCCTTGCATATCTTGCAATTATTTTGTTGAAAATTGACTACTTTTAATAATATACTGTAGCAACTCTTGATTTCCTTTTCCTTTTGTATATATGTATGTATGTATATATTTTTGGCTCTTTTTTAAAAGGTAACTTGCCTAGACAACATCCCCTATGGTGTGTCTCTGCATGGGAAATTTTTTTTGATTTTTGTTTTTATTTTTTTACTTTTGGCAGAATGGCAGAATGGCCTCTTGCCCAAGCTGCCAGCTTTATTTTATTATTTTTATCATTTTTTATTTTTATTCTAATTTGTTACACATGCTTAGAGAGTGCAATTCATTTCATATTACATATAAAGAGCATAATTTTTCAAGTCGCTGGTTTTACATAAAGTATTTTCACAACAATTGTGTCTTCATCCATGTACTTAGGGTAATGATGTCTAACTCATTCTACCATTATTCCTATCTTCAGGGCTTGCCCTTGTGTCTGCACAGCTTAATGGTGATCCAAGGACAGGACACCTCAGGTTTAAGGATTTGGCCTTCTGCTGATGAATGTGTATATAATCCGGAGGGTTCATAAACTTTAGACAATTTTTTCTATCTTTGTGTTTGTGCACAGATTATGTTACTCAGAGACGTATGGTAAACCTGGTCCTCCTCTGATCTCCCCTGCTCATACTTACAAGCAACTTTGCAGAAGGCCCAGGATATGTATAGAGCTCATCAAGTCCCTTGGTGGCTGTCTCATTCCCTGAATTCTCCCTGTTAAATATGTGGCCCATGTGCTGAACTTTGTTTTCACCCCAACCAGAACTGTAACCCCAGGCTGGCTGAGCTGCTGCTGGCCATTCCCAGTTGTTAGAGCGTGGAGATTGCTGCTGTAACCAACTGCTGTTGAATATAGTAATTTCTGTGCTCTGCTCCAAATTTGTTGAACTCCCTTTGCCAGTAAATATTCTGGTTTTCTAGCATATTTCTCCCGTGAAAAATCAGCAAATTGGCTAGTTTAGGAAGTACGAGGGAATATGGTTGCAGTCCCAGGCAAGAACATCAGATACTCCCTCTTTTCTTATTCAGTTCTGTAACTTTACATGATTAAGAACTTGTCAATTTGTTGTTTGATTTTGGCTGATTTCCAGAGTGCTGCTATGATTATTTTGAGGGAAACTTTATTGGGAGAATTCGTTTTCTTTTCTTTTATTTATTTTTTTAATTTCTTCATTTCTTGGGATGTGTTATAACTGTATATAATGGTGGAATTTGTTGTTACATATTCATAAATGCATACCGTGTAACAATATAATTTGACCAAGATCACTTTTTCTGCCATACCAGCAGTCTCGCCTCTGTGCCTTTATCATTATTATTATTAGTAGTAGTAGTAGTACTATTAAAGCTTTATAGCTATACATAATAATTGGGGTCATCCTGATAAACTCATGCATGTGTGGCCTCTGTGCTTTAAAGCACTGCTTTATTAAGATTTAATTCACATGTGGTACAATCCATTCATTTAAAGTATTCAACTAAATGATGTTTAGAATATTTAAAGAGTTGTGCAACCATCACCAGTCAATTTTGGAATATTTTTGTCACCTCAAGAAAATCCAATAAACAAAAATTCACACCCCATAGCTACCACCCTACCATCATACCATTACTACTGCCACTGTTCACTAAAAGCCCTAAATAACTATTAATCTGCTTTCTGGCCACAGAGCTTTCTTTATTCTGAATTTTCACATGAACAGACTCATATGGTAATGTGTTATTTTGTGACTGACCCTTCTCTCTTAGCACATTATTTTCAACGTTCATCCATGTTGTGTTATGTCTCAACACATCATTCCTTTTTTATGACCAAGTAATATACCTTTGCATGGATGTGTCATATTTTGTTTATTCATTCATACAGTGAGGAACATTTTAAGTTTTCCACATTTGGGCTGTTATGAATATGTTGTTATGTATATGTGTACAAGTATTTGGGTTTTATTTACTCTACCTTTTGCCTGAACCTGAGGACCTATTGATCTTCTCTCTTCTGTAGCTGTTGGTCTCACTGACTTCCAATAACCTTTCGCCTTTTCAGTTTTAGGGGTGGTAAATGCTCCCTATCTTGACAGTTTCTGTGGCACTTAACCATGCTCTGTTTTCTTTATCCCTGTTCTTAAATATAGAAAATAATATTTACCTTAATCTTTCCTTGAGTTTCACACTTTAGTATACCAACTATTTTCTATGAAGATTCTGGTTGATACAAGCTCTTGTTAGCCTTGACATAAAGGAGAAACCCCATAGCTATTTTTTCTCACATTGAATGGATCTGCAATTAAACACCTTCAAACAGCTCTCCCCAAAATACTCCTCATAAAATTTTTCTCTCCTAAAATAAAAATAACTCTTTTGATCTTTCTTTTCTATCATTGTTGCTCATATATCTGGGAGCCAATTTTATTGAATTATTTTTATTTTTATTTTCATTTATTTCTATGACTTGACTATGGTTGCACTAATGTGTCTTTTTCCAGTTTTATTGAATATGGTTGCTAAAAAGTATTGCATTTTTTAAGGTTGTACGATGTGATGTTTTGATACAGCTATTCATTGTGAAATGATTACCACAATGCACACATATTCACCACCTCTGATAGTTAGCATTATTTTGTGTGTGTGGTGAGAACACTTGTGATTTGTTCTCTTAGCAAATTTCAATATGCAATGTTTATCAATAGCTGTAGTTGCCATGTTGTATATTAGGTCGCCAGTACGTATTTATTTCATAGCTAAAGTTAGCACTCTTGTCCAATAGTTGCCTTTTCCCCACACTCTGAATCCCTGGTAACCACCATTTTACTTTCTGTTACCATGTGCTTGATCTTTTATTTAAAGATCTCATATGTAAATGAGATCATGCAGAATTTGCTTTTTATGTCTTATTTCACTTTCCATAGTGCCCTCAAAGTTCATCCATGTTGCTGCAAATGATGGGTTTTCCTTCTTTTATAAGCCTGAATAATATTTCCTTATGCATATTAGTAACATTGCAATTCACTTTTACTACCCTTTAAATTTTCTTTAGATGTTCTTACTTCTTCGCTCTTTTTTGTCTAATGTGTTCATATCCTGAAAAGCATAACAAAAATCTTCCCTAATGGTATTTTACTAGTGGTGTAAGCAATCTGAATTTTATTTCGGTCCTTTAGTGTCAAGAACATTTTACTGACTCTCAAATGCTTAGTACATGTACCCCTTTATGGGGATGATATACGATTTCTTGTATCCTCATCTGTTTTCATAGGACATTGATTTATTTCCACTGTTTCATTTAGAGAGAACTTTGATTATTTAAATTTATGGAAGTTCTTTCATATTTTCGTATACCAGAACTTAAAGAATTATTCTCATGTTCATTGGCCCTTTCGAGCTTTAAGCGCATGGTCTGAAACAATATTATTATAAATGCTACAAAAGATAAATACTATTGTAAATGATATAAATTATAATATCTATTACAAATTTATCTAATGCAATAGAAACATTTTTATTACTATTTGCTTCAATAGTTATGCATTTAGCCTTATAAAATAAAATCAAGCTACCTTGAGATTTGGCTAAGAAAATTTCATGGAGTTTTTATTTGTTTATTTGTGTAAAATGGAAAATGTTTATTCAGTAAAATGGAAAAAAACTCAAATAAGGGAGGTAGAAACAGTCAGTGTAAACAGCCTGTGAATAAATTAGGCTGTGTAGACACTGGCATAGATGGGGCATTCTATAAAGGCAGGCAGAAGTGAACAAATAAAAGACATTGAGACATTTTGTGAAGATGTGGATAATGCAAGAAATGTAAGTAATTAATGATGAATATGAACATCACTTCTTGCTGAGGTTTGTTGTTACTTCCTTTCAAAAATCAGAATTCCATTGGAGAATCTGTTTGATGCACTGAAGATTCAAACTTCATGGAGAGTGTGATTACCATGATTGGGGGAAGGGATAGAAGCAAGGCATGTAAGTTATGATAATTCCCTCTGGACACGTTGACAACCTTGTGCTGACACACAAAATCCACTGATTCATCCTTTCATTTCCCACTCCCTCACCCCCTGCCGTAATTCCTTTAGGATAAACTCCTAGAAGTTAAATCACTTGGTCAATTGATATACTAGTCATATTTGTGTTACTACAAAATGTCTGAGATGGCTGCTTATGAGGTAAAGTAAGGTTACTGTTGGCTCACAGTTCTGGAGGTTCAAGTTCAAGATCAGGCAGTCCCATTAGTTTGGGCCTTTCATGAGGGCAGTATGTCATGGCAGGGGCATGAATTAGAGTGAGCAGTCACTTTTTGATCCAGGAAGCACAGAGTAAAAAATCACAATCCCCTTTAAGGACACACTCTCAATGACCTAACAACCTCCCACTAGGCCCCACCTCTTAAAGGGCCACATCACTCCCATTACCATCACCCTGAGGACCTGTGGAATTTTAGGGAACACTCATCCAAACCATATGCTTTTTTTTTTTTAAATTCATATTACCAAGTTGTCTTCCAGGAAGAAACTTCACCAGGTTAAACTTCATTGGTGATGTGCTACTTCAATATATTTATCAATAAGGACAATTATCTAGTTTGATATCTATGTTATTTTACATGATAATGGTTTCATTCCTTTAATTAGTATTATAATTAATTTTTAAGTATATTTATCATCCAATTTTAATTCCTCTTTTATGATTAGTCTTTTCATAACAGGCAGGAGTTAATATTTTATTGTACTTTGTATTTTCTTCTGATTTTCACAGTGTCTCTTTCCATATGAAACCTATCACCATTTCTTTTCTGTCATATTTACAGGAAAATACTTTTTCCAATATATTTTTGCACTATAATGTTTCCCAATCAGATTTCTTCCATTGCATTTTGATTTGAAAGGTGTTTCTCAAAGTCTCATTAAAGAGCCAACTAATTTTCCACCTATATTTTTATGTTTCCCTTTATACTATTATTTTTATTATTCAACTGTGTACTATAATTGAATATATAAAAACATCAGACCAACTTAAGAAAATAATTTTATTCTCCAAATATCTGACAAATTTAAAAAATCAAAATTTATTGAGTAAATCATTCTTTCCCCTATGAATTTTTGATGTAATCTCTCCATTTATTTTCCCTGTTACTTATTTTATATCACCTGGTATATATTTTACTGTGTTGTTACTAATATGCCTATTATGTTAATTACCATTGAATACAGTGAATACTTTTTTATTATTAACTATTAACTTTTCTCCAAAACTTTCCTATTTATTGCATCTGGTAAGTTTTAGATTAATTAAAACTAAATTTGAATTAAAAATTCTGAATTTAGGTAAGGGTTTGATAAATAGAGTAAAGAAATATTGAAATCTAATTTTTATTCTTATGTATTCTCTCTCTTTCTTGAATTTCCATCTTCTAAGTTCATACAGGGTTAATCCTAGTGTTTTTTTTTTTTTTTTCTATTGTGAATAGAATTGGATATTATCTTCTCGTTTGGCATTATGGCATGATGACATATAGAAAACATTGTCTTAAATTGTAAAACTCAAAATCTAAAGTAATCACGACTTAATAAGATTATAGCTTCTTCTCTGAGAGTTCTGTTGGTGTGCTAAAGACATACCAATTTTTTAATAATGTAGTGGTTACTAGAAATAACTCTATTATCTTTCCAGTTTTCCATCATGATAGAGCTAGAATGAGGGTTGGAACTGGTGACAAGCATTTGTGACCCAATCTTTGTGTGTTTGTGTCAGGACAAAAGTTATATGCCACAAACTGGCTCTTATATAGTTGTGGTCCTCCATTTTTCAGCCTTATTATTATTTTTTTCCTTTTACCTACTTGTTCTTTCTGTCAAACAAGATATTTGAAGTGTCCTTAATAATCTTCCAAGATTTCCTGCCAGCTTATCTTTGTTCACACAGCTCTCTTGCTCAAAACTCCCCTTTTGTCATTTTGTATCTAAATCCCGGCTATTTTTTATGGATTAACTAAAATTACAGCTTGTCCATGGAATCTTTCCTAATGCTTTTAAATACAAATAACTCTCCTCTCAGTTTTCAAAGCACTCTGAGTTCTTATTGTGCCAATCTGGGTGTTATGGTTGTGGGCAACAGAATTGATTTCTACTTAGGCCAAAAGGAAAAAAATTAAGGCTGCTCACAAATCAAAGGGAAGAAACAGAATCAGACTGTTTGGGAGAGGTAAATGCTAGGAATAAAAGGAGAATTAAATTAGACAAGGGTCTCTCATAGTTACAAAAATCATCTAAAAATGGATTAAAGACAGATGCAAACTTGAAACTTTGAAATTACAGAAGAAATGCTTCACAATATTGGACTGAGCAAAGATTTTTTTTTTTTTACAAGACCTGAAAAGTGTAGGAAATAAGGCAAAACTAAACAAATGGGGTTACATCAAACTATAAAGCTTCTGCATAAAAAGGAAACCATCAAGAGCACAGAAACAACCTACACAATGGGAGAAAATATTTGCAAATTATTCATCTGAAAAGGAGTTAGTGCCCTGAATACACAAGGATCTGCAAAACTTCAGTAAGGAAAAGACAAATAATGCAATTTAAAAGTGGGCAATACAACTTAATAGACATTTCTCAAAAGAAGAATGGCTAACAGGTACATGCAAAAATTCTCAACATTGCAGGGAAATGCAAATAAAAACCCCAGTAAGAATAGCTATTATCAAAAAGGACTAAAAGTATCAAATACTGACCAGGATGTGGAGAAAAGGAAAGCCTTGTGCACTGTTGGCAGTAATGCACATTAGGTCAGGCATTATGGAAAACAGTATGGTTCCTGAAAACATTGACAATAGACCTGCCATATAATCTAGGAATTCTAGGTATGTATCCAAAGAAAATGAAATCCGTGTATTGAAAACACTTCTACAGTCCCACGTTCTTTGCGGCACTATTCATAATAGCCAAGAAATGGAAACAATCTAAGTGTCCATCAACTGATTTGGATAAAGGAGACATGGTACACAGATACAATGGAATGCTATCCAGCCATATAAAGAATGAACACCTGTCATTTGTACCAACATGGATGGAACTGAAAGATCAATATGATAAGTAAAATAAGCACAGAAAGACTAGTACTGTATGATCTCACTCATGTAGAATCTAAAAAAAATTGGTCCAATAGAAATTGAGTATAGAATGATGGCTGCCAGAGGCCTGGGAGAGGTAGAGTTGGAGAAGTTGAAGAAAGGTTGATTGATGGGTACTAACTCATAGATAGGAGTAAGAAGATCTGGTGAGCTATTGTATAGCAGGGTGCCTAAATGACAATAATATGCTCTCCATTTTAAAAATCTAGAAGAAAGGATTTTGAAAGTTTTCAGAATAAAAAGAAATGGCTAATGTTTGAAGAGACAAATATTAACCCAATTTAAATATGCAATGTATACATGAATTGAAACAGTCCCCTGCTAATAGGTACAATTTTCATGTTTTTCTGTATTGGTTAAAAATAAATTTAAAAATAAACTAGAAGAGGGGAACAATAAACGGTAAACTTTTTTAGGATACTCACGGAAAGACTCAAGGTCAATCATTTTCCCTCCTTGTCAGTAAATTAAAAATCTCTAAAAAGTATCTGATTGTCCTTGCTGGGGGTCAAGCACCCACACCCTGGGTAGAAAAAGACAGGATATCCTGAAGGATGGGCCCTCAAGAATGGAGTTCCATCAAAGCAATTGGAAGGAGGTAATTCTCTCATGGAATGCAGGCCATTCCATTAATGAAAGAAGGGCAATGAATGCTAAGAAGTAAAAATAAGATAAGAGAGCCAGTAGATCTTTGGTACTCAATGTCTTTTTGCTTGCATAGATATATTGGTAAGTGATACTTTTTGTGTCTTATTTATCTTAGGATTTTTGTTTGTTTGTTTGATTTTGGTACCAGGGATTGAACTCAGGGGCACTCAACCACTGAGCCACATCCCCAGCCCTTTTTTTCTATTTTATTTAGAGACAGGGTCTCACTGGTTTGCTTAGTGCCTGGCCATTGCTGAGGCTGGTTTTGAACTCACAATCCTCCTGCCTCAGCCTTCAGAGTCACTGGGATTACAGGCGTACATCCCGGTGCCTGGCTATCTTAGGATCTTTACCACACCAAGAACATCAACACACACACACATTTGCTTAATAAATATGGACATATATAAATGTGACATTTTTTAGAAGAAGGGGCAAAACTAAAAGAATACCTTAAACAAATTCTTTGAGCAACATAAATAGTACAAAGTTGAGGGAGTTTCCCATTTGTGTTCCCCCAAATTCAAGTGCTAGAACCAAATCTCCTGTGTGATGATGTTAGGAGGTGGCAACTTTGGAAGGTGATTGGGTCCTGAGGGCTCCTCCTGAATGGGACTGGTTTCCTGATGCTGGAGAGCTGCTCAGCCCCTTCCAACACCTGAAGACACAGTGAGAAGGAGCTACCACTAAGCCAGGAAACAGCCCTCACTAGACAAAAGCTGCTAGTGCCTTGATCTTGGACTTCCAGCCTCCACGACTGTGAGAAACAGTTTCTGTTTTAATGTCACCCAGCTTGTCATATTTTGTTATAGAAGCTCCAACAATTAAGACACAGTTTCGTTTACATTCATTTTATTCAGTTGGTGAGGTATTTTCTTTTCCTCACCTTTATATTTCCATTTATCAATTTCCCAAGAATTTTTCTGTATGCTCACAAAATATTTTCCTTCTTTAGAATTTACCTGAGATTACCAAAAAAAAAAAAAAAAAAAAAAAAAAGAGAGAGAGAGAGAGTTTTTCCCTAATGGACATATCAACATATCACACATATTATCCTCCGTTACCTATTTGTCTTCAATGAATGAGAATAAACTGGGAGACATTACTTTTAAGCGTTTTTAGATTATGTGCTTAATAACTAGTAATATCTATAGACAAAATTTTTGATTAATTTAAAGAATTTTATTCATTCCTTTTTAAAATTTATTTATTTAAATACTTAAAACTTTTGTATGCATCTCTTAATAGAAATTAAGAGTTTGGGAGTTTGAGTGGAAGGGTAAAGTTCCTACTATATTAAGTTTGTGGTCTAGGAGGGAGCTATATGGAAGAGCAAGCCCACAGGTCCATGCTGGGTGGTGACAACTATTTGGGACATGTACAAGGCACTGTGAGAGTAAATGGGCATGTGTCTCAGCTCAATCTGGAGATACAGAGCAAGGAAAGTGGCCTGGAGCAGGAAGTCAACAAAAATCAACCATTGAAGATCACTACCGTTATCCAGGTACAGAAGGGAATTCCAGGAAGAAGGAGTTGGGTCATATACATGGACATCTAAGAGCACATGACATATTTGGGGAATTTCATAAATTTCTGTTTTTATTTTATTTATTTATTTCATTCACTTATATAGAACTCAGTGTGTGCCAGACTCTGTTCCAAGTATTAATGTGTTAATTCATCTAACATCTTTTAACATACTTTTAGAACTGCAGTTGGCCAATTAATAGCCTGAAGGTCAAATCTAACCCACTTCCTGCTTTTGCAAGTATGGTTTTATTGGAAAGACACGCCCGTTTCTTTATGTACTGCCTATAGCTATTTTGATGTTATAATGCAAAGGTGAGAAATAGCAAGAGTGATCATATGGCCCACAAAGTCCATATGACCCTTTACATAAAAGGTTTGCCTAGTGCTACTGTGAACCCCAGCTTAAGTGGGACACATAAAACTAAAATGAAGAAGGGGAGAGCTATACCACTGCAGTGAAGACTGGTTTGTTAGGACATTGCAGTTAAGTGGGTATAACCATACCCAACAACCTACATATTTAGCAGCATTCCATAAAATCTGCTCAGGAGGAACTAGCAACTTTCCCATCAGACTATGGCAATACCTCATGTTCTATCCAGCTCTAAAATATACCTGCATCCGAGGATTCTGTTGACTTTTTGACTGAAGCAAAACACTTTCTGGATTAAAAATTTCACTTTATAATAGGTAAAATGATGCATGGACTGAGAAAAGTGTCATCTTAGCAAAGAGACAAATTTGAGATATGTTGTCAGCATCAATAATATTAAATGTGTCATGCATAGTTCCCATTGCCACTGAATAATCTTTTGACCTTGAGTAAATTATTTAGACTCTTTGAACCCCAGCCTCTTCAACTCACTTCAAAAATAATGTTTTAAGGAATTGATGAGATAACAAGGGATAATAAAACATTCACACAGGGAGAGCTCAATATGTTGTGTTTATTATTGGAGACACCATAAAACTTCAGAGACCTCTCTGCATAGCCCTGTTAAGCTATTTTCTTGCAGCTCCATACTTTTTTCATTAAAGAAAAGTTTATTGTTAAAAGTCAAGAAGCTCACAAAATCCAAAATCTCTGTGGAGTAAACATCTTGAAGATTGAAGACACAATAAAAGTGTGCAAAAAAGTAACCATTAATTGAATTTTTATTTTTCAAAATTTACCTGGACAGAAAGTAGAAATCACTTTTCTGAGAAAAAGGTTTGAATTTCAATCAAGTCTGGAGATATCATCAGAATACAATTCATATGTTGTTTTTGTTTTAAATTTCCCAGATGCAATATAAATGGTGAAAAACGGGAGAGGGTATGACAATCTTGATGAGGAGAGAGACAAGGAACACAATCAAGGTACACTTTCTTCTACTAGGCTTGAGAAAACGTTTTTCTTCACATCGTTATCTGCTTCTTGAGAATCCCAAGAGTTACAGTTTACATAACCCACAGCAAGGGCCCCTGAGGGTTGTGCCATGTGCCATGTCTTTTTAACTGAGACAAATAAACCCCAGGTTGACTACTTCAACCTTACACTGTAGTTCTTTGTTTTTGCTCTGTAAGAGCACCAGATATCTCTTTCTGTGAGTTTCAATGGCGTCATATGCTGGTGATGCTCCAGGGCCTCTTGGCTGAAGTTCCTGCAGGGGTTCCTGGACAACTCCAGGAACAGATGCCGACACCTGCTGCTTATAAATTTGGTGGGCTGCATCATCCCCGAGAAGATATACAGTACAAAGAACGCACTTATAATTATTTGAATTGAGCAAATTTTGAATCCATCTGCAAATGTTCAAATAGGTTTTAAAGATTTAAGCCCTTTCCTATGCCACCCTGCCATACAGTTTTACCAAGACTATGAGTTTGACAGGTAGAACACATGACAAAAATACTGTCATAAATTTTAGTAAAATACCTTTGTCAATGTTGGCTTAAGATTACAATCATTTTTTTTTTTTTCTCTGCTATGGTAAAGAATGCTCTGAACATTTCTGGTTTATGAATTAGGATATCCACCATTATCAGAATACAAAAGGGTAGATTATTATCTTGAAGAATAACACACAATTACTTACAAAGATTCAATCAATAATTACCCTGTGTATAAGGGCAACTTGTAAATAACAAGACCATCAAAGCTTTTCAGCTTCTTTTGGTTTCTATCATAAAACATTTGCCATTGTTCCTGTTTTGCAAATGCATGAAAATTTATAAATAAATATCAATATGTACCCTTTTTTTGGTATCGGGGATTGAATTCAGTGGCACTCAACCACTGAGCCACGTACCTAACCCCCTATTTTGTATTTTATTTGGAGCCAGGGTCTCACTGAGTTGCTTAGCACCTTGCCATTGCTGAGGCTGGCTTTGAGTTTGCAATCTTCCCACCTCAGCCCTCCTAGCTGCTGGGATTACAGGCATGTGCCACCATGCCTGGCGATATGTATACTTTTCTTTATAACAGTTCTTATATTTGAACTATGTTTCTTGAAATCTGAAATGTATGCAGTCATTGAAAGTGATCATTCATACATCTAACCAATAGTTCAAAACCTGTGAAAATTGAATTTTTTTCTTGACTACCCATGACATTTTTTCTCTTGATCTTAATTTTGGATTCCAAAATATTTACTATAATTTAAAAAAGAAATTATTTGAGCATAAAGTGTGGAACTTATTTTCTGTAACTGAACCTTCCTTCTTTTTGAAGCCTCCCCCCCACTTCTCCTTTAATGACAACAATCTTCCCATCATGAAACCCTCTCCTTTTCCTCTGTGTCTAGGTTGAAATCATCTGAAGCCCCCCGGGTGAGAAGAGAGAGACATCAGGCCTTGAATCATTGGTCCCACAGGAATTCTGAGGGGTTCTTTGTCCACTCTGATGTTTGATTTTTCTTTTGGTTTCAGGCTTGAAGGTTGGGGATGTCTGTGGCTTTCTTGCCATATGATATGGCCACAATCCCTGTGAGGTAGCTCTTGTGCTTGGACATATTTAAAGCATCATCCCAGAAATTTTTAGAGAAACAAATTCTGGGACCTCCTCTCACCAAACTCCTGACACAGAAACTGCGAGTGAACAAACTATAAGTTCTCTAAGCCTCCACTCTCAGAGGCTCTGCCCAGGAAGGAGTAGGGAGGCATGACTAGTCTCTCCTTCCTTTAGAGGCTTTCTGTTACTGTAACAAACAGTTGAGAAAATCAACTTAAAAAGAAAACAGGTTTATTTTGGCTCACAGTTTTGGAAGTTCCAGTCCATGATTGATTGCATTAATTTTGTGTCTGTGGGTGAGGCACACATCATGGTGGGGAGTATGTTATGTAGCAAAGCTGATCACCTCCTGGCAGCCAAGAAGGAGATGAAGGGGTAGGGTTACAATTTCCCCTTCAAGGGCATGTCCCCAATTACCTTACTTCCTTGAGGCCTCGCCTCTTAAAGTTTCCACCAACTCCCAAGAGTGTCACAGTCTGGGGACCAAACAGTTAACACTTGATGTCGGGAAGACAATCAAAATGAAAATTAAAGCTCTCTCTCTCTCTCTCTCTCTCTCTCTCTCTCTCTCTCTGTGTGTGTGTGTGTTTTTAAAAGACTTTTTTTTAAGATCAGTTATAGTTTTATGGATAATCTGAGCAGATAGTTTAGAGTACTTCCATCTAACTCATTATTATGTTGGCTTACTGAGGTACATTTGTTAGATTTAATGCCCTGATATTGATTCATTTTTATTAACTAAAGCCCATAGTTCACATTAGGGTTTCCTCTTTATGTTGTACAGTTCTATAGATTTTGGCAAATACATGTCAAGTACACTAACACAATATCATGTAGAATAAAGAATTTAATTGTAAATTAATTGAAATTTAGAGACCACAATGTTTTCCCAGGGAAAATCAACAATGTCTTCAGTTATCATTAAATGCTTTGAAATACAAAGTACAGTCCAAGAAATAAGATTGTTTATGATTTAGAATAGCTTACTCCCCAAAGAGATAATATGAAAATACACTGTATTTAAAAAGTTCAAACTTGCCAATGGGAAGTAAGCTGGAGGGGCGGGGAAGGCAGTTCAGCAGTAGACGCACTTGCCTAGCATGTGCAAAGTCCTGGGTTCAACTCTTAGCACCACCCCCCAAAAAAAATTAGGCTGGAAACAAATAACATTTATTTAATTGATTTCCTTTGACCAAAAGTCAAACAAAATGATAGTCTTAAATTTTTCAGCTTGATTGAAGACTAAGTTGCAGTTTTTAACCCATAAGGACATCAGATCCTTTATAAAGATAAGTATTTTGCTGTTAATTTTAAAACATCATTTACAAGAATTTTTATATTAACTAATGTGGATTTACCATGCTGGTTCAAATTTGTTAATGTACACTAAGTGTTTACTGAAGTGGCTAAAATACCTGTTGTCCTCCACAACATCCAGTCCCATATCCCCCCTTCCAGAAGGACAGGGGGCAGCATCCCCAGTTGCTTATCTTGGTTGGCAAATGACCAATAGGATAGGGTCAAATGGATTCTGATTTTCCTGACTTATTTCAAAATGTTGGAGGGGGGAGAAGAAAAAGGTATCAGGGGGCCCTCTGCTGGTAAACCCACATAAGAAATGAAAATGTTAAGATTTAGGAAGGAAGGATATGATTATTTTATTTATTGCTATTTTCTAAATCAAAATTCCAAATGTTCTCACTCATATCAAGATGATTTTATATCTTGGCATCATTTCATTATATTCACTTTCAATTTTATTTTTTTTTTGGTCTTTGCATAGTTTCTTTTTCATGAAAACAAGTCTGTCTCTCACAGAGTGGCATCATTAGGTGGATGAGGGAGAAGGTTTTTCCAATTTCATCGTAGATCATTTTCTCTGGCTTTGAGGGTTAGAGGGATTGACTTGTTCTCAAAATAGACTTGGGAAACTCAGAGAGTTGAAGAAAATACCCAAGCATTAAGCATTAGATAGGAACATAGCTTGTCTGAGAAATAGCAATACAGACTGAGTTTAACAAATCACTAATGCCTTGGTGTGTATTTTCTCCTTTATTGCAAAATGAGTTAACAAGCCTGGCACATCTGTTAGTTTTTTTTTTTTTTTTTTTTTTTTTTTTTTTTTTTTGGTACCAGGGATTGAACCCAGGGGCACTCGACCACTGGGCCACATCCCCAGCCCATTTTTGTATTTTATTAGAGACAGGGTCTCAGTGAGTTGCTAACTGCCTCGCCATTGCTGAGGCTGGCTTTGAACTCGTGATCCTCCTGCCTCAGCCTCCCAAGTGCTGGGATTACAGGTGTGCGCCACCACGCCCAGCTACATCAGTTAGTTTTAAAATGCTGAAAACCTATCCTTTCTGATTATTTTCAAAGTGAAAATACATATTCAATGAAAAAACTGGGAACTTCTTCTTAAAAGGGCCATTCCTTCTTCGTTCAGCCCAGCTGAGAAAAGCTCTTTGTCCCCTTAGTGAGTCACTAGCAAGGACCCCAGATCAGACTCAGAGAGGATGGGGATAGGGCTGTCTCTTGGTGTGTACCACAACCCTCTACATCCTCTGAGAACCAACGCCACAGTCCTGGGACTGAACTGTAGGTTTATTGCCTGCCCCCATCCCTTCCTTCTCTTTCCCAAACAGAGATTTTTTTTTCATTTGATAGGAAAATTCATCCCCTTTGAATCCATTAAAATAAACAATCTCCATTCAGTAAATGGCGGCACCATCCATTCTGCTGATCTCCCAAATCAAATACCTGGGAACCAACTTGGATTTACTGTTTGTCTCTCTCTGTCTCTTTCTCCACCCCCTCCCCCATACCCATACACACATCTTGGTGCTTCTATGGTCATGATGTGTCTCAGCCTCACCCCCCCATCCCCATCTCTGCCACACCTCTGTGTCTAAGCTGCCATCACCTTTGACAGGAGCTGAAAAAGGGGCCCATAGTTGCGCTCTGCTTTCTCTCTCATCCACTCCTCCCACAGTCCCTCTCCACTGAGCAGCAGCCAGTGTAGTTGCATTCAAAGGTAAATCGAAGTTTATCATTTCCTGCTTAATTTCCTTCAGTCACTTTCATTGCATTTAAAATGAAACCTGGTTCCTTAACTGCCACTGACTGATTTTTCCAGCTTATACTTTACATCACCCCACTGTGTGCACTTCAGCGCAGCCTTTCCCTCGTGCTACTGTCCCTTGGCCTGGCCATTCTTTTCTCTGGAAATGCAGCCCACCCCACTTAACTCTTCATGGCTGTTCCTTGTTCTTGTTCAGGTCTGGCACTTAGATCAGCCCCTGCATGCTCCCCCATCTTCCCCACTTAGCCCTCTAACACATCATCATGTATTTCTTTCCTAGGGCTTATTGCAAGCCAGATTACCTGGTTAATATGTCCACCTGTTTGTTGCTTGTCTCCCCAGTGGAGGGCTCCAAAGTTAATAACCTGTCTATCTGGTTCACTGCCACATTTTAGAGACCTAAAGAGTTGCTGGCACTCAATGGGATTTTTGCTTAATAAAGGAATATAGCTACAGTAGGGCATTGTTTAAGTTATAATTATTGCAATTCTTGGAGGATGACTTGGAAACTAGTCTCTAGAAAAGTCTCATTCATACCTTTGGGTGTTTTCCATGCACATTAGGCAGGTAGTCAGTGCATGTTATCCCTTCCAGGGAGACTTCCCATACTCTCCCCAACATTTCACACAATCTAGCTTGTCTCTTCTGTGTGTTTTCACCACTATTGTGTTTACTTCTTCTTATTAATTTGATTACATAAATTTTTGAAAGTTTTTATTTTATTTATTTATTTGTGTGTGGCACTGAGAATTGAACCCAGTTCCTTACATATGCTAGACAAGCACTCTACCACTGAGCCACAATCCCAGTCCTTATTATATAATATTGCTATTATAACTTATATTTGTGAATTCTTCACTAGACTAAATTTCTTAGTAGTAAAGTTTACTTCTTACTTGTTTTTGAAGTCTTAGGGAAGTGGATGTTCAATATATATGATAGATAAATTGTGCATAAATAAATATAGAAGTGCCCTAAAAAAGTAATCATGTTTTTTAATCAGTGACACTGTGGCAGGACTTATAAATGGAATAACTTTGAATAACTCCAGGACTGCCAAAATCCATACACAAGACTAATGTGTCAAACTATGGCATTGGTAACTGGCAAACAATAATGAACTAGAACTCTCTGCCATCACCATCTTTATCCCTAGAAAAATTTTCCATCTCATTTTGCTGCAGCCTTCTACCCTTTTCTTCACAATACTTCACTGATGTCCTATAATTCTATGCTTATAAACACACACTACTAAGATGCACATAATAGAGATGTCTTTTGAAACTCTCCTAGATTCACTTAAAATGGAAGTCAGTTTTTATCCACTCTTCCTGATTCTGGCACCTCAGCAAACACAGGCACAAAAATGCAGGCACTATTCAGTCCTGTTTTCCTATTTTTTCAACTTGCAGCATAAACACTTAATAAAGTGCTGAGGTATGATTGGCATATGGTTCTCCTGCCTCTTCTCTTGCAGATTTGTGCATATGGAGTCTGTGAACCCTGAGGACTTGGCAGAAAGCAGGGGTTGTGACTGTGTGACTTTGCCTTGTCCCTTCTCTATGCCTCCTTGATCATTTAGATGGAGTAAAGCATGAGTATGCCTTTCCTACTAAGTATCTACCTGGTTGCTGCAAACGCCTGTTAGCTGTGTTTCTGGGAAGAACAATCTGGTCTAACAAAGATAGATCTGTTTCAGAAATAATTTTTCAAAAATATTTGTGACTTAGAGATTACGGTTGCTGAACCAGAGTATACTGATATAGCAATGGTTCTAATGTACTCTATGCTTTTTTTTTTTTTTTTTTTAATCCAAGAGATTAAATTCAGGGGTGCTTTCCCAGCTGAGCTACATCCCCATTGCTTTTTATTTATTTATTTATTTTAAAATATGAGACAGGGTCTAGCTAAGTTGCTTAGAGCCTCACTAAATTGCTAAGGCTGGCCTCAAACTTGTGATCCTTTTGTCTTAGCCTCCCGAGTTTCTGGGATTACAGGCCTGTACCACAGCACCCAGCCATTCTATGTTACTTTTCAAAAAAAATCTCATTATTGTTATTATGAAACAATTTCACAGAAATAGAGAAAGATAAAGTCCAATCTCAAAACAGTATAGTATTAAATTGCCAACCACCTTGCATAAGGGTCCTGGGTTTTTGGTTTTTTTTTTTTTTTTAATTTTTTCTCCCAATTTTAAGAGTTGGTCCTGCTTCTTTTGTTTTGTCGCCTTTGACTCACTAGAGGGAGGTAGAGGAAAAGCTTTCAAAGTGAAGCCAGAAATTCCTCAGAAAATCCAATACCTGGTTAAGTATTCCATACCTTTCCCAAAACAACTTAGGCCCCATAGTCAAATATAGTGGCGAATTAAATTAAGATGCTCCTTTTCTAGGCCTTCATCTTGAAGGTAAGCTAAATTATATATAATTCAGTCAAAGCATCCATTGGCTAGGAGCTGATGACCCACTGAATTGGATGTCTTCTGTTTCTCCACCATAAGACATCTTCATAACTAATTATTTTGTGTATTCTGCTTACCCTTCACCCAATTCACACTGAAAATATCTCATGAAAATTATTTCTTTATTGGTCCACAAATGTTATATTTTTTATAGACTGTAGAATTTAAAAAGTCTTGACTTTGGCTTTCAGCCATGAACCTTATTAGGAATGAAAAGAGACATATAGTTTCTGTACACTTAGCATCTTAGATAATAAGGCAATGAATCCAGTGTATGATTAAATCCTCCCTTTATTCATTTATGGAATTGGGTAACTGAGTATTTAAATTTTGAAAAGCAATATGTTAATTCAACTAGCCCTAAGATCTGGCACTGGGGATGTGAGTTCCCTTCTCCTGTTTGGCCAGGTTATCCATCCCTCCCTGCCTCACCCCTTTCCTGAAGGGGATACACCCAGTCTGAAACCAGAAGAGCAATTCCACCTCTTTCTAAAAAATGAGTAGTACTGACTATACTTATTTTGAATGTAGTGATATAGTTGATTCTAGACAGATTCTCCCCTCCTTGGTATCCACAGAGTGGTGTCTCTCTCTCTTCCTTTCTTCTCTCTCCCCTCTTTCTTCCCCCTTCTCTTCCCCCCTTTCTCTAAGCTTGCCCTCTCCATTAAAAGCATTTTAGTCTTCATTGCACTTGAGTAATTTAGTCATATTTCTTTGATGTCCTCCATCATGAGCAGCTGGAGGGTCATTAGGTTAAGTATGAAGTAAATGTACACTAAATTGATTTTAAAGTTTTCTTCTTTAGTTCTTTCAATTAGGGCTTCTTTTGCCCCATCCCGGGGGGCCTGTGTCCCTGATGCTGATCTAGAGGTACTAAGACACCCACCACTTACTGAGTATTCCTCTCAGAGTAGGATCTCTTACCCTGGAGCTTTCCTAGAATGACCCACCCGTTCTATAGCTCCTTCCTCCAGAACCCGTAAGCAACTTGATCATTAATATATGTTAAGGTGGGGCTGGCTGGCGTTGTGGCTCAGTGGTAGAGTGCTTGCCTAGCGTGCATGAGGCACTGGGTTCAATCCCCGGCACCCCATAAAAATAAGCAAATAAAATAAAGGCATTGTGTCCATCTACAACTAAAACAATATTTTTTTAAAAACATATATGTTAAAGCATAAAAGTGACTCATCATGTTTTAATATATGATTTTAAGGGGTTTTGTATGTTTGTAGGATCTTTCTGGATATTCAAGTATTTTTACCCAGAAGATGAACTCTTTTAAGGCAGTATTTGCAGCAAGGCAAAATCCACTGAGGAAAATTCTCTGCCTTTCGCAGGTGTTCTACTCTGGATCTGCTCTTCTGCATCCAAAATGAGTCTAGGCCCATTATTTCTCCCATTATTGTGTCTCTCTAGGAGATCACAGAAATGAGTTGCTTTTGGTTGAAACGATCTCTTCTTTCTTCTCACACCCCAGCACTGGCAGTCTTGCCCAGTTCTTCTGGAGATTTGGACCAGCGTATTCCATGAAAGAGTACAAAATTGGCCCATAGAGGGCTGGGGTTATGGCTCAGTGGTAGAGCACTTGCCTAGCATGTGTGAGGTACTGGGTTCAATCTTCAGCACCACATAAAAATAAGTAAATAAAAATAAAGGAATCATGTCCATCTACAACTTAAAAAATATATTTAAAACAATTGGCCCATAGAGAGAAAAGTCATCAGAGTCTCTTCTCTGATCTACATGGGAGGGGGCGCAGTGAGGCAAATGTATCTGAAATGGGCTTTCAATATCTGCCGACAGGTATGTTTAAAAGGATAATCTTGAACAAGTGGGCACAATTCCTGCCCTTGCCCTGCAGCTTTAACAGAATGTGAACCGACATGGCAGGAAATAATGGCAGGTCTTCCCCTGGGGTGCCAGTTACCACCCGGAAGCTAAATTGTGAAAAGCAAAGGTCAGTTTCTTTCCCTTTAATTACAGAACAACCAGCATTTCATTTCATTCTGAAATGGAATATGGTTCCTCTTTCATTAAATATGTACGTTCCATAAAATATGGATTAGCCATGGGCCTGGCTGGTGAACAGTGAGTTACAGTCTTTCCAATCTGACCTAAATTATTTGTGTTGGTTTTATGATCTGGAAAGCAAATGTATGCATTCCAAAGATTCCTTCAACGATGTTTTAAATTATTCCATTGTACGAGGTAACAAATCCTTACATTTCAGCCCTAAAAAAGAGCAAGATCATTACATTGCAGAAATGAGTTAGGTACTATTACACAAAGAACCTATAGCCATGTCCACACAATTGCCCTCCACTTATCCCATTACATTTTACGTATTCTGGTTTGAATCTTCTGTTGACTGTAACACTGTGGCTAGCTGAAACGTGGATGGCTTGATATATTTTTGTTGTTATTAAACAAACAAGCCAGGGTTGATTCAAAATGCAAATAAACCCACGGTGGTTTCTGTGCAGAAATGATACATGGAAACTTGAAAATGTATGGCTTTCAAGTAAGGAAAAAAATAGCTTGCAAAGAGAAAATAAATGATAATTCATATAATCATGAAATGTGATTAAAGCTAGCATTGTGAGTTAATTTAAAATACTATTCAATGTAATCAGTATTTTATTTTTATGATCTCAGAGAGGAAAACATTTTCTTTGCTAGAAGGTTTGTGGTTTTATTGGCTATGTCTAGGTTTATAAAAATGTAAAACATATTGAAAAGAGTCCTATTTTCCCCTCCTCTTAATAAATGAAGCTAAAATTTAAAATGCAACAGAAGATTAAACACACTGCCTGCTTCATGGCAAATCAAAAGTTATGTGTTATTTTTGGGTTACTGAATAGTAGGGCATAATTTTCATTGCTTTTATCAAGCTAATGAATTTTTTATTCTTGACTAAAATAGAGTATTTACTTATATGTAGGATGCATATTCTCTACAGATATAGTAAGCTTCTTATTTAACAATATTCTTTATAGTTCCCTTCATGTTTATGTGTAACTAAAATTCATATAAAGCTTTGATTGACAAGACAATTTTAAAATACATTGTCATTTAATCTTTGGGATAACTTCAAAGGAAGGAATCATGACTCTCATTTTACAAGGCAAGGAAGCTATAATTCAGATTAAATTTTCTTCCAAATTCACATGATGGTAGTAAGGGGCAGAGGGGGAAACAAACCACAAATGCAGGTCTCTGTTTTCAGGTCTGCTGTGTATCAGTCCATTGAATGTCATTACCATCTAGAGGCTTCTCCTGTGAGCACAAGTTAAATGCACTCATGCAGGCCTGAAACTCAGTGATTGTACACAAATTTACAGGTAAACCAGACATTCTTAGTTTTCTCTTACCTTTAAAGTGAAATAAAGTTTTCTATCTACTATTGGGGGAAAATAGAAAATTGCTACAACGTCACTATTTTGCAGATTTTACAAGCTGGCTCCTTACTTAGCCTGCACTGGGCTTTCATGAAGACATCATAGCACCTGCTAGTCTTCTTGGGTAGATGGCAAACTCCTAAAAGGCACAGATTTTATTATACTAACCTTTCTCATGCCTACCTCAGTGCTTCATATCTGCAGCCAACATTCAAAATGGTTTGTCAAAGATAATGCATAAAAAGTAAGACAAAGATGAACTTTTCTGGATGCTAAACTATATAAAGCTCCCCTTAAATTTGAATAAGTTGAATAATTTACATCAAATATACAAAAAAAAATTGAAACCAATGAAACTAAATCATGAAAGCTAGATTGCTTTTACTGTGTCTCATATTGAATATAAATTCTCCTGTTGGCAAATTTACAGTTGAAGGAGGTTTCAAAAATCCATTTTGCTTCTGTTTCCTGGGAACATTAGAATTTTGGATGTCTGTACAGTATTTATTCAAGGATTGAAAACCAGTGGTTACTCACCAACACATATGTGGATGAATGGTGTCAGTGCTAACTGTTGTCTTCTCCTCTCATTAATATTTGGGGAACAGTGATGCACAGTGTGCACCCCACCCCACCCCTAAAGGCAGGTTGAAGCAATTTCTAAAGCTGAACTCTGTGGAGGTTGCCTTTGTAAAGGTTTGGTAGGAAATCTCAATTGAAAACATCTATATCTAGGAAAACTGGTGTTGGGTTTGAATTAATACACAACAGTAAATGATTATTTGAATTCTTTTTTTTTTTTTTTTTTTTGGCACCGGGGATTGAACTCAGGGGCACTCAACCACTGGGCCACATCCCCAGCCCTTTTTTGTATTTATATTAGAGACAGAGTCTCACTGTGTTGCTAAGTGCCTCGCCATTGCTGAGGCTGGCTTTGAACTCGTGATCCTCCTGCCTCAGCCTCCCAAGTGCTGGGATTACAGGCGTGCGCCACTGCGCCCGGCTGATTATTTGAATTCTATGTTTCACATTTTTCCAAGTAGCTTTCAATTATTAACCTAAAAAAGGCTTATCTTTTCCAGGATTCTGAAGTGACTGTTCCTTCTTTTTTATTTCCCCCCACATTCTAAATTTCTTTTCCTGCTGAGTCCATAGACCAGTACCCCATTCTAAAAACCTGTTGCCACTTTAAGTAACTAAAGTTGTCTATGGGTTTCTTAGGAGGATTGGTTCTAGGATGACTTGCAGATATCAAAATCCTTGTATGCAAATCCTCGTATAAAATGCTATAGTGGAATTGGGGTTGTGGCTCAGGGGTAAGAGCACTCGCCTAGCACGCGTGAGGCTGGGTTCAATATTCAGCACCACGTAAAAGTGAAGACATTGTGTACAACTAAAGCAAATAAATAAATAAATATTTTTTTAAAATAAAAAAAAAATAAAATGCCATAGTGCTTGCTTAGTATCTATCTATGCATGTCCTCCTGTATGCTTTAAATCATCTATGGATACTTATGATACATGGTACAATGTGTTATGTTATACTGTCTTGTATGGAGAATAATGACAAGAAAATCATCTCTACATGTTCAGTGTGGACATGTTTTTCTTGAATATTTTCAATCCTCAGTTGGTTGAATCTGCTGATGTGGAACTCATAGAGATGGAGAGCCCATTGAACTCAAACAACCACATCTTCTGGAAGCATAATTGGCTTTCCAGGTCTTCAATTCCACTACTTTTCATCAAAAATGAGTTGAGAAGGCTAACTATTGCTGTGGCAGAAAGGGATTTGATAAAGCAGCTAAAGTCTTTTAATGGCCTGATCTAATCAGAAGGTTAGTTTGTTCATTTTATATTTCAGTTCAATTTTAATAATGACGTATTGAATATTCTTATGCAAAGAAAGTGTAAGATTTTATAAGATAATGACAAACATCCACAAATCAGCCACCTAGAGTTTAGTTTATGTTTTTATTTTATCGTAGTTTAGCCACTATTTCTCTAGTAAGAAATAAAATGGTTCGTTGCATCTTAATCCTCACCCTACCCGTTTTCTTATGTTCAGCATCTCTCCTATTCCCTTCCCTGCATCTCTGACAAGGCAAATAGGTCCCTTCTTTCTGACGTCTGGCCTCTTGTCAGCACTATTGTTTCTGTTAGCTCTTCCTATTCTAAGCCAGCGATTGCTTTTCATCCATGTTTGTTTGCTCTTCCTTCTCCACCTGGCTTTTAATTGTTGGGATTCCTACATGTTCTATATTGGTCTTGATATCTTATCGCTTTACATATAAAGCAGCAATATTATTCACCTGAATGAATTTCTTTCTGTCTATATTTCTAAGCCATGAGTCTCTTCTTTAAACTCACTTGTTTTTATTGACATACAACATGGATTCCTGGGTGGGGTGCAACCTCACCCCAATCTGGCTTTTCCGGTCTTTTACACCCCAGTGTACTATGCCTCCAAAGTAGCAACCTCAGTATCTTTCCCAGTTTCATTTTCCTCATCCTTTATCACTTAGCAGAACACTTCCTGTCCACCTCAGAAAGATTACCTGAATTGAACTTCCTAGCCATTATGACCACAATCGCCTTAATGTTCTTCCTTATGATGTAATCTCAGCTTGATCTGCCATCCTACCTTCTAATTGGTTTTCCTCCCTGGATGTTTTGCCTTTTGTATCATTAATTACCTTACATACTTACAGAGTTCTCCTTAAAAAAAAAAAAAAAAAAAAAAAAAAAAAAAAAGGAAAAGTCTGGTTGTACACTGTAAATACCACAAAATTTTAATTGACTTCTGGTCTTACAAGGGAACAGAGGAAATCTACTTCTTTTTGTGCTAAGTGATGACCTTCACATTGTCTTTCTACCTTGTTGCTTCTGCCCCTACTTGTCACATTGCTCTGGCACCTCATCTCTGCCCTCAGAGAGCTTGCTTTTCCCACCATGCACGGAGAGGCTGGCAGATGTTGAGTCAATGTGGCAAAATAGACTCAGGTATACCTGCCTCCCATGTCCGTAATTTATAAAGATAGCAATATGGATAAGTAAAGCAAAATAAAATGCATAGCTGATTGAGCTTAAGTGTAAGAGAGGAAACTCTCCATGTGCCTGAAAGCAAAGACTGGGATGTCCATTAGCCCAAAATGCTATTGTAATTGATTCATGTTTTGAAACAAACTTTTTGCACCTGCTCCACAGAAGAGTTATAGCTGTACTCACTATACTTAAAATGAAATATAACTAAAGCCTCAGCATAAAAGTGCGTTGAGAAGAAGGTTCCTGTACATGAATGGGAAACTAAAACAGAACTGTATTCACCAGGGCAGAGGTGCCACAGGTAGCATGCCATCCCCCTTGGACCTTGGTTGTAGAGTTGCCAGATATAAGAAATCAAATACTCACATTTTGTTCTGCATGACTATGGGAAATAATCTTCAATTTTTCCATGGTGAGGAAATCATGAGCTGAGAAATTAACCTTACAGACTTGACTAGTGAAGCTGGTACAACTCAGAGTGCCCAGTAAGAGGCGTAAATTTCCCCACTTGCTCATCTTCATTACCAGACCCCAGCAAGACTTCAGTAGAAAATGATTCCCATGGAAGAAAAACTCAGAGTCAAAAATTAAAAGCGAAAATGAAACACAGAGGGAATTCACAACCAATGAGCTATAAATTCAGAGCAATCTGAAGACAATTTTAAAGAAACATTCTTAAATTATTCAAAATGCTGGAAGCGGGACTACAAAGCATTAGGAAATAAATGTTACAGATAGATTAGAGAAGGAACCTAAGAGAATACCACTTTGGGTTTGGGTAAGAGAAAAGAAGAATACAAGTGCCAATAACAAGCCCAGAAATAAATAAATATCCTTCCCAGAAAAAAACAAACAACAACAACAACAACAACAAAAATAAACCACCAAGTACTCCTCCAAAACTAAAGCTCATAGTCCAGTTACAGCAGAAAGAGCCTTGCTGTCATCCTCTCTGCTATATCCCTGGAACCTGCCCTACCAGTGCCATAGACTCCAGGTATACTTTCAGTCAGACTGCTTTACCTACCAAAATCTACACAGCAGTGTAAACAAATTCATGTTTTGAGGAACCTGTAGACCAGTGATTCTTCTAGAGAGGACACTGCATTCTAAATACAATAGTATTCTAGAGAGGACGTGGGGCAATGTCCCGGTGATACATTTGATTGTCACAACAGGTAGGGTTACTACAGGCTTTTGGTGGGCAGTGTGGCCATGATGGGATATCCATTAGCCCAAAATGCTATTGTAATTTGATTCATGTTTTGAAACAAAGTTTTTGCACCTGCTCCACATGATGCCCATCACAGCTTCCCCCAACAAAGAATTAGCCAGTCCAAATCTTCAGTTAGTGCCAAGAAGGAAAATCCCACTCTTGACAAAATAAAAGACTTTAAGAACTATCCAACATTAGGTTTTCCATGCCTTGCTCTTGTGACTTTTCTCTGTATGCACAATGTAGTCTCTGTCGTATCCATTTGATAGATTCCACGCACCTGTATGCCCCTCCCTAATGTAGAAGTAGTGGTGTGATTAATAGAGGGAGGAGGTAAAAAAGACGTGATGTTCTGAGACAGATGAAGACATCATTGTGAAAGATTTTGCCCAAATATGATTAAGCCCAAGAGGATAAAAGTAAATACTCTTAGTTTTAGAAGTTTAAATTATATGAAGGGGGTCAAGGGTGTGACTCAGTGGTAGAGCACTTGCCTAGCATGCACAAGGCCCTGGGTTTGATCCCTAAAATACACACAAAAAAATGTAGAGATATCTAAGTATAATGCTGTTCAAAAATTTGCAAGAAAGTGTGGGGAGGAAGTTGTTATAGGTAAGTGAAACCACTATGATGATTAATTTTGTGTCAACTTGAGTGGTTAAGGGATACTAAGATAGTTAAGTGTCATTTCTGGGTTCTATCTGTAAGGGTGTTCATGGAAGAAAATGACATTTTAAACTTATATTTAAAAATTTTTAATGTACATAATTGTACCTATTTATGGGTGTAATGTGTGATGTTTCAATACATGTATACATTGTGTAATGACCAAATCAAGTAGTTAGGATATCCAACACCTCAAACATTTATCATTTCTTTATAGTAAGAACATTAGAAATTATTTCTTCTAGCTATTTTGCAATATATAATACATTATTACTCCACTGTGCAAGAGAACACCAGAATTTATTCCTCCTATTTATAAGTTTGTACAGATTGACTGACCCCTTTCCCTACTCCCCTCTCTCTTATTATTCCCAGTCTTTGGTAAGCTTTGTCCTATTCTCTACTTCTATGAGATCAACGTTTTGCATTTGTATCCGTGGACTGAGTAAGAAAAACTTGTCCTTATTTAGCATGGGTAGGCACCATCCCATTCACTGAGGCTGGACACAACATTTCTCCTGCCCTTGGACATTGTCTGGTTTGGGGACTCTAGGACTTACACCAGCAATCCCTCAATTTCTTGCATCTTTGGCCTCTGACTAAGAATTATCTCATCAGCTTCTCTCGTTCTGAGGCCTTGAGACTCAGACTCAGCTAGGCTACCCACTACTGGTTTCCTACCTTACAGATAGCTGACCTGCCTGCCCTGGAAATTCTCAGCCTCCACAGTCAATTCTAATAAGCTCTCCTTTATGTGTCTATATATCTGTATATCTTGCTGGTTCTCTCTCTGGAAAATCCTGACTAATACAACCACTTGTCTTATTTTATTGCACAGATGATAATAAACAAAATTCAAATTTGATAAAGAAATAGTTAAAAACACATCATGTGTAGTCACAGTGTTATGTGGTGAAAGCATATTTTATCAAAATAACAGGACTGTTTGAATTTCTTAACTGTATGCATATATTATTTCTAAATTTAAAAATTAAAACATTTTTAATACCAAGTGTTAGCAAGAGTGGGATCGTGAATATATATGGAAGCATCTTTCTGGAGGGTATTCTGGTAGTATGTATCAAAAGACTTAAAACATTTTAGATCATTCAGCTTTGAAGTATTTATCCTTAGGAAATAATTAAAGATACAAAACAAGATTTGTATTCAAGAATATTCATTGAAATTACTTTTTACATCTAATAGTTTAGAATTATAATATTTAAAGCACCATAGTGGAGATTAGCCAAATATATTATAAAACATTAGAGGAGTGCAAGGTACCATTAAAATTCACATTATCATATATTCAGAGTCAAATATACAACATAAACATTATATAATTCTGCATTGGAGGAAGACTATTTTAAAAGCCTCCTTCCAATTTCGTTAAATACATATGTATGCCAATGAGGCACGTCTCTATCCCTTTTCCACTCAACTACTTTATTCTAGGAGCAGAATAAACTTAAGTGTCTGGTTCCCTGATATGAATTTTTCTTTAGGAGGAATTAACATGAGGACTATTGTGTTCCTTCTAAAAGCCTTCATGAAATAATGTTAAGTAAAGAAAAATTAAATTATCCAAACATATGTAGACTTCGATTTTAAGTTTGTGGAAAAGTGGCTCAAAAATAAACATAAAAGTAGGCTGTGCAGGAAAGAATATAGATAATCTGGAAAAGAGATATATCACAATATTAATAGGCTATCCTTCTGTGCAGGAGCCCTGTTTGGGGATTGGCTTGAATTGCGGCTGACTATGAGCCGTGGAGATTTGGGCATTGTCGCCTCCCGTAGTCTCACAGGACTTGTTGCGGGATCTCGAGTGACTTGGCCGAAATTGCTGATCGGGTCAGCGCCATTTTTTGGTGTGTGTGGCGTGTGTTAGTCGTTGTTAGAACCAGAGAGAAAAGTTATCAGAATAAAAAGCTGTTTGTCTCCAGTTTGCCTCTGAACTTCTTCCCGCGGCTCCGTTGCTCCAAGCGCTTCAGGCGGCAACACTTTTGAGTGTTGGGTTAGTGGATATTGCTAAATTTCTACTTGATTTGCATTTCAAAACTTCCACAGAAGGAAAAGTAATGTCTTTGTCTAAGCAACTGTTTCTATCTATTTATTTTCCTTCAACAAGAAGCCATTTGCTGACTTTCTGATAAACATACCTTCATTTTCCTGTGGAGAGCTCTCCTGTCCACTGCGCTCAGATAGTGAGGGTTTAGTGAAACACCTTAGCTAAGAATCTAAGGTGGAGGGTGTGGCCCAGCACAATTGAATTTCCCAGGCCACAGGGATGGATCACAGGTGAGACACTTAAGTCAATCACAGCCATACCATTCGATTTCAAACGAGCACAATTTTCTGCCATTGGGCATGAAATTAGGAAGAGGTGAGACCCAGAGCTGTTGTCTCCATTTCAGAATCTGCAACTTTAGGACAAAGAGTGGGATTGTATCTAATGCACCGTCCAGCGGAGAACCCAGCCTTGCCTAGCCCATGCTACTCTGGATTTCACAGTTACCTGGGCCAAAACATTCCCTTTATTTATTAGCTAATTGAGGTATGGTTTTCAGTCTTTCACAAACAAAACAATCTGATAAAATTTTATAATTTTTATAAGTTATGTGATTTTACTTCATTCGTGATTTTGATGATAGTTTGTTGTGGATGTCATGGTCCTTTGGTCATAAATCTCAGAAAAGTACCATAAAGATTTATTGTGGAAAATTACTTATTATATGGGAATTATTTTTCTCTTTCAGTTTGTATTGAAACAAAAAAAATCATTCGTTCTCATTAAGTAACAAACTCACAGTGATTTGTTATATCTCCATAATACCCTCAAAGTACATTTCTAATTTTTTTGTTTTAATTAGTTATACATGACAGTAGAATGCATATATGCACTGTGATATACATAAATGGGATATAATTTCTCATTTTTCAAAGCGTACATGTTGCAGAATCATAATGATCATGTAGTCACATATATACATACAGTAATTATGTCTGTTTCATTCCACTATCTTTCCCATCCCCACTTCTCCTCCTTCCACTCCCTTCACTTCCCTCTACCTAATCTAAGGTAACACTATTCTTCCCTAGGGTTCCCCACCTGATTGTGAATTAGCATTCATATATTAGAGAAAACATTTGGCCTTTGGTTTTGTGGGATTGGCTTATTTCGCTTAGCATGATATTTTCCAACTCCAACCATTTACTGGAAAATGCCATAATTTCACCCTTCTTTAAAGCTGAGTAATATTCCAGTGAGTGTGAGTATACACACACACACACACACACACACACACACACACGCATATATATATAGATCACATTTTCTTTATCCATTCATCTATTGAGGGACACCTAGATTGGTTCCATAGTCTATTGTGAATTGAGCTGCTATAAACATTGATGTGGCTGTGTCACTATAGTATGCTGATTTTAAGTACTTTGGGTATAAACCAAGGAGTGGGATAGCTGGGTCAAGTGGTGGTTCCATTCCCAGTTCCATTCCATACTGCTTTCCATAGTGGTTGTATTGGGAAAACAATGCAACAAAAAAGCAATTTTTCTCTTTCATTTTGTCTAAGTTTTCATTCTTGAAGCAATAGGAGAATGAGAGAATTTTTCAATTAACTCATGATGAAAAATGTTAAAGGAATTTTTGGACAGATATGTGTATTGCTTACCCTTCTGTGACAAAAATGACAAAGTAAACCAGTGAGACCTCTATCACTATGACATCTGAAATTGACTTCCAGTAATTTTCTCCCAGTAATTAATAATGAAGAATTTTTCTACCTTAGCCCACTGTCTGGAACAATTGTTCTTCCCTTTATTCCACACTCACAAGGACAATAGGACCCCTATAATTCAATCAATTCAATCAATGCAAACTGTGTTAAGTATAATCAAAATAGTGTCAATACATGCAGTTGGTACTCATAAATGACCTTTTTTTTTTTTTTTTTACACACCAATTCTGAGGCCATTGTCTGGTGGTAGTAGGTAAGATTAAGTAATGAAAGAAAGAGCAAACCAGTTTAAAATATAGATGCTACTTGGTACTTAGCTATTTTGACCATCCCAGAGGGCAATTTCCTGATATCCATTGGCATGAATTTGCTTTTTACATGTTTAATGAAAAAGAGAGTTTGATTCCCTGGACAGTTTGTCTGCTTGCTTAATATAATAAGGATTTTCCAGTATTTCTTGGTAAAGGTCTTATGACCCATTTTCTACCTTCCTTGTGCACTTTCCTGGGGCAGCTCAGATCTTTCGAAATTAATGAGCATTTCATGCATTGGAGTGGTAAATGAGAGTGCAGAGGGATATAATAAGAGCTAGGCCCACTGAGTTTTTCTTGATTGAGCTGAGCTAGAATCTGAATCCGCTTTCAAAAAGAAGTTAGTCTTTAGAACCTAATGATCTTTCTTTTTATGTCTGAACAATGCAGCTTGAAGGTTGGCTCCCTGGTGTGATATGAAAGTAAGGGCAGGCTTGTAGCTGATTTCTGAAGCGTTTGTCTCTAGCTGGATTGTACCTCATGCCTCATCATTATAGCTGCTGCTGCTTCAACTATGTTTTTCTTTCTCTCCCTCACTTTTTGTTCAATTTTAACTATACTGTATATGATAATGTTAATTAGCAACTGCTCCTCTCAAAACAATCCAGGACATAATACATATGAATAAATAAAAATTAAGCCAAACTGGGCTCCATGCCCAGAAAAATTAGACATAATCACTTCTAAACAACTGAAGAGATTACATGCACACACACACACACACACACACACACTTACATATATAATAAAATACGAAGTATCTCAATATGTCAATATGTAGCATATTGAGTACTTTTTAAAAAATTAGAAATATCATTTGATTCCACGGAGTTTTAGCCTTTATGACAGTGTAGGCCACTGGTTGTATAACAGTACTCAGTGTGAGCTAGGCAGCAACCACTGTGAGTCATGTTGTGATGATAATAACAGTAATGATGATTTTCATATTTAAAATTTTTACATCATTCATCACTTACCAAGTTACCCCTTCATCACCCTTTATTTCTATTGTCCTCATCCTATGTGCTTTAGGCAGACAATTTCAGGTTATAGTGACCTGAAGTGACCCTAAGTCCAATGTTTTGGCTGATGTTAAAAACTTAAAGAATTTTGAAAATATAAAGCTCTTGGAAATGCACATTTTCCTCAGCTGGTGTAAGAGACAAAAGCTTTGAATTTGTCATGAGAATTAGATCATTTGACCATGAATACTAAAATTTTTAAATGCCAAAGAAATGTGATAGAGAATACATGTGTTCCATATTGTTTCTTGACACTGAACACCTTTTACACTTCAAATAGATTTCCAAAAATGCTCATGACTTAGCAGTCAATCACAGTGTTGTTGGAAATTGGTTTGAGGTAGCTTAGGTGTACAAGAAGAATAAGTAGGATTTTCCTTCTTTTGAGTTTAGTTACTCAGGTATGTATAGGAAATGACAGAGTCATTGTCAGGAAGAATTTAAGCTGAAAGTAAAAGGATTGTGAAAAATAACAGAAGCGAACAGGAAACTTTCTTTAATTGAGCAGCAGTGGACTTAGAAATTTAGCTGTATGTCTTGTTTAAATAACAATTAAGAAATATACCTAGGCAAACTTTACTTACCTGTAGAATTTTATTTGAAAATGAAAGGGATAGATAGCATAATAAACATTATTAAAATCTGCCCTATTCTCTACCACTAATGTGAGAGCACAAGGGAATAATTCCGGAATTGGCTGTGTCGGGGCCTGCATTAATGCTTCACTTTCAAATCCATGGCTTCTACCATCATGCACTACTTGGAAATTATAGTCACCATAATTACTGAAAGAACAATCTCAACTCATTTTTGCAATAAATCATAAATATCCATAGTTTTATATTTGTTAAATGTATTATGTATTAGAAAAGCAGTATGGTGCAATTCAGAAATAATCATTGAAAGCAACTAACCTTAATCAATAAAATATACAATTTTAATTTAATGCGTACAGTTGTCCCTTGGCATCCCTATGCAACTTGTTTCAGGATCCCCTTGAGAACCCAAATCCGGGGGTTGCTTAAGGCCCTTACGTAAAATGACATAGTATTTCCATAAAACCTGCGCATGGCATCCCTGATACTTCAGATTGCCTCTAGATTAGCTATACCACTTAACACAATGTAAGTGTTATATATATAAATTGTCATTCATACCATATTGTTCAGAAAATAATGACAAGAAAATCATCTATACTCATTAAGCAGAGATTCAATTTTCCTTTTCCATATATGTTTGATGCTCTGTTGGTTGAATTCACAAGTGCAGGACCCATGGATACAAAGAGCCAATTGTAGTATGTTTCAGGCACTAGCCACAGAATGGAAGATACAATTACAACAAGACCCCTCACCACTATCTTCCAGTTTTTCATGGTTCATCAGGGAGGACATGCATTGGACACATAATTGCAAATGTGATGAGTCTTAACAAAGTAGAAGGTGAGTGTGACAGAGCATACAGCAAGAGGGGAAAACTCACTCCAAGGATTCAAGGAAGACATTATTGTGGAAATACATTCAAATGGAGATTCATGAGATGAGTAGATATTACCAAATCAAAGACAGAGAGCATTCCAGGTCAAGAGCATAACACATGAAAGGCCACTGGGAATGAGAGACCTATTTGATGCTTAGAGAACATCCTACAGCATAGAGGATTCATGGAAATGCTGATCAAAATGAGGCTGGAGAGGTTGAATATGGATTTAGAACTTCATCAAATTTATAGGAAACCAGTGAAGGGTTTTAAGCAAGATTAGATGTGTGCATGATTAACATTTAAAACAAATCTAGTTTTGGTCCTAAGTCTTCAACAAGTGAGCTCTGGATACTTTGCTGTGTCCTTCTATACACTGAAGTTTGACCTCCTCCCTGCAGAACTTTCCTACATGAAGTCAAGTATGATTAAGTCAGAAATGGAGGAGTGAAATTGCCAAGGGGACAGGAAGAGCATGGATGTCCCATGAGGACTACCACCCACTAGCTAGCCTGTTTGTGTGTGGAGGGGTGTGTTTTATATGATGGTAGTGAAGATTGCGCATCATGCTGAAGCATAATAAAGTGGAAGTGTCTGTTTTCTTCCATCAACCTGGCACAGGTGCCATTATAATTGCTGAGAATATCTGCATTTTGGCTTTCAATGATGCATTTAGAAATATTCATCTCATTCACTGACTTAGACAAACAATTTACTTTTGCAAATGTGGGCCAATGTCATGGTGACTCCTAAGCTACCATTAATTTAGAATGCATTACTCCAACTTTTAGAACCTTCCTCCCCCATAAGGAAAACAAATAGAATTTTGGCTAGCTAAACAAAACACAAAACATGTTAGAAGTTAAAAGCATGCTTTTTCAATATTAGAGAGATGTCATCCATAAAAAACGAGGTGGTTTATATTTTATTTGCTTTGTGGTATGTGTAGCTAAATGCTTGACATTTATAAGCCCTTAGGACTGCTTAGGACTTTTGTTATTATTCTTGTTTTTGTTGTTGTTATTTTTAAAGCCCACTTAAATATAATCAAGCATCAAGAGTAAAAGAAATGCCATACTGAGCCAGGCACGGTGCCACAGGCTTGTAATCCCAGGGTTTTGGGAGGCTGAGGCAGGAAGATTACGAGTTCAAAGCCAGCCTCAGCATAAGCAAGGTGCTAAGCAACTCAGTGAGACCGTGTCTCTAAATAAAATACAAAATAGGGCTGGAAATGTGGCTCAGTGGTCAAGTGCCACTGAGTTCAATCCCTGGTACCAAAAAAAAAAAAAAAAAAAAAGAAAGAAAAGAAATGCCATGTTGCATATGAATGGATTGAGAATATTGATATTGACTTCCCAATATTTTTTGAAGAAAGTACTCATTGGCTTCTACTTTGAAGGAGCCCTAATTAGGAAGGGCTGTTGTAGCTAGCTGGAAGCCATGGGTTCCACCTGATATGTATGTGACGCACCTGTAGGCACCCGCAAACCTGAAGGTATATAACCGGGTGAAAGCGGTCCGAGTTAGGAGAACGGAGAATTCAGTCAGCCGGGCAGTCACTCGGTCGGTCAGAAGAATCAGAGCGGCCAGAACGTAGGCAGAGCGGTTACAGAAGAGAAACCAGATAGAAGAAGTAATGACTGGTCAGAGTTAGGCCGAGGCTCCGAGGAAGACAGAAGACAGAAGAAGGAAGAAAGAAGAGAGAAGAAAGAAGCTCTAATCTTTCTCTAAGCTAAGCTCTAATCTTTCTCTAAGCTAAGCTCTATCTTTCTTTAATCTACTCTAAGCTAAGACTCTAAGCTAAGAAGACAAGAAGAAAAGCTTGCTTTAATCTTTCTCTCTAAAAATCTTTCTTTCCCTCTCTAAGCTCTAAGAAAGTAGAAGTAAAAGTAGTAAAAGCTTAACTCTGCCTCCGAGAGTTTTTATCCGGGTTACGGTACCAGGCAGCTACACTACTTAACCTATATTTTCTAGGTCCAGAGTAGCTCATGAAATGGTACAGCAGCCCACCTCAAGTTGTGCAGACTTCTGTTCACCTGGGAAGTGCTATGATCCTGAGGGCTTGGAAGGTGTTATTCAGGCTTAATTCCAAATTTAAACGAAGTTCAAGAAAACATATATAAGCATGAGTAGCAACTATTTTTCTTTACAACTTCCAAAAACTAATGGTGATGATATTGAACTTTTAGTCTTTTGAAAACCATCTTGTAGAAGAAAATGCAATATGAAAATGTAATTAAGGGCTTGCTTTTAAAAATCATCTATCCCCTCTATATTAAACAGCACTTGTCCTATGTTATTTTCATAAAATGTATCTTATGATTACTTTGGTGAGGCTCCTGCTCTAAATCCTAATTGCATAAATTTGTTAATAGAAGCAGCATAGAATCACAGACTGTATCATATAAAGTTATATTTTGTTTAGTCTATAATGTATGTATATTAGTATACATTATGTTCATAGTATGCATGTACTGTCCACAATCCATATTAGGATCTATAATTGGAATTTATCATACTTTCTTCAAATGAAAATCAGATCTATTGAACTGAGGATAGAGATGGGGGGTGGGGGGGTGGTAGCAGGGGATTATGTAGTGTTCAGAGTTGTGAATGAGTAACTCCTGCTGATTGAAAACTCCTAGCCAAGATGATGACTGGGGTTCTAGTGAGAAGGAAGGATTTTGGAGTTAGAAGCTAAGAGTGGTCCTAAAGATAGATCTCCAGGGAAAAATAGAAACTAGTACCCATGAAGATAATACAATTCACATAACAATCCAATGGCTTCTTTAGAAGCTGGACCACACAAGCCATGGAGTGTGGGATGTCAGGATATCAGAGAGGAATGGAGTGTGAGAGGCAGAGTTTGGCTCTTCTTGGAGTTGAACTAGAACTCTCTGCAGGCAGTGTAGGGGCAATTCTGCATCCTCATCCCCATGTGCAGAAGGAGCCTGGCTTGGCCAGACTCCTGACACAGATAACTATAGAATAAACTAGACACCTGTGGTCAGTAGGGGTGCTGATAGCTTTGTGGAGTGGGTTGTGTGGATATTCAGAAGCATCCAATAATCTGTGCTTCTTGGTATATCCAGATATTGTGCATCCTTTCTAAATTTCTAAGAACCCCTCACTTCTCTCTTCTGGCATTGTTAACATCAACAGAAAATTAAACAATAATAATAAGAATATTAAAACAGAAAGACTCCATAGCCATTTGCAAGTAACCATGCAGAAGCTGTTTGTTAGAAAAGCAGGACTGTAACAATGATCTCAGGGTTGAGCTTCCCTGTACCCACAGGGATCTCTCTTTTGTATTTTCTGTAAGAAAACATCATAAAAGACACAGGGCTGCTGGTTTTTGGCTGTTTCTTAGAAGCTAAAATCAGAAGAAGTATCTCAATTTCCTGGGACCCTGGAATGGGAAGGTTACCACACAGCTTCTGAGTAAGTAGGTATCTGCATAACTCAGAGTGCCTTGTCATATAAAGTAGAAAAACGAAACAGAACAGTGATTGGATTTGGGATATTCCCTGTGACACAAAGCCTAAGGATTCCCAAAGATATTTTGGTAAGATATTCACTAGCAAAAGGGAGTGAACAGCATAGCCAAGGAAGAAATAGCAAAGGATTATTTAAGACAGAAAAAAAAAAAAAAAAAAAAAAAGTACAACATTCTCACTTGGAGCAGGTACAAAAATCATGTTCTACTTTATGTACTTAAAGAGGAATAAAAACCTTTTGGTAAAGTATTAATTAAGGGAAATTTGCTATTATTCAGCCCTTTAATTTACTTATATGTAGCACTAGTAGTAGGTTTGCCAGCTGACAAATACCTATTTCCATAACGTAAAAGCTAATAAAATGTGAACATAAACTATGGGACCATTTGAACATTTGTAGACATCTCAGTAATTTATGATGTAGGTATAAAATTGACTTCATGTCATTACAAATCAAGGTACAGCTTGGAGAAAAAAAATAAAATACCAGATATGAAAGAGATTTGATCTCATCTTAAATAACATAGGTCTTTATTCCAGATAACCTCCTATGAATATTCATTACTGAGAAAGAATCCTCCTTCCAGATCATTGTTTCAAAGTACTAAACCAAGACTTTTATTGAATAACATATGGTAAAGTGAGTATAATGTTTCCATTTTTTTAGAATCTTGAGTTCTAAAAAATGAATCAAAAAATTGAGAAAACAGGAAAGAGTGATATTATTCCACTGTGAGTTTATGTGCATAATATACTTTATATTATGAGTGATATTTCAAAAAAGAAATATTGAAAGCCAAATAGGCCCTTAAGTTGGCAATTTCCATTCCTGATGTTATGTAGAGCTATTAACCTTGCCAAGGGATCCAGATTTCATTCTATTCAAATGCAACTTAGAGTTTGTAGATGTTTACTAGGGTTTGAAAACTCTGCACCGACTACATTTATTTATTTACAGAAGAAATGCACAAGGACTGTTGTGGACTACTAGATCATAAAATCAGAAACTGATTTGAAGTAACCAGAGTAATATCTTTTCCAATGGCAAAATCAAAATCAGGACAAGCAGACAAAGTTATTTAAATCTTTAAAAGAAGACATGAGTAAAACAAAAGAAAAAAAATCTCTTTTTTTGTCCTGGAATATTTGTGACAAAACAAGTTCAAAATTACAGATAGAACAATTACTGTTTTGTCTTACTATTTCATTTCAAGAATAACTTTTAAATACTGAATTTTCTTGTTGTCATTTTTCAATTTTAAATGATTTTCATTAAATTTATTTATGCTAATAATCTTTCTTTTAATGTTTTCTATCAGCAAATGTCTACAACAGATATTGTTTTACATGTTCTTGAAATGTATAATTTTGTCAAAATAATTGTTCATTATGTTAATAATGAACTCTCTATTTTCTCTTTTTAATAGAAACCTTAGAACTTTTAGGTTCAGAAAAAATATTCACTTTTATTAATGTCACCAGTTATTATTTTAAAGGATGTAAATGATGCTATGAAAGGTACAGCATAACATTATTGTGGGACTTCTTAAACATTACATAGATATCTGGTGTCTCATTCCCAAATCCTAAAGATAAATGTCCCCAAATGTATTTATAATATACATATGTCACATCAATTTAGAAAACATTAGGTGAAAGGACTTTTTAAACTCAGTCTTACAAGAAGGAGGATTTATTCTAAGATTCAGATGGGAAAATATAAATTTAAATTACAATAATTTATAATTTCTTGAATTCAGCAATTGAGCATTTAGTATCCATACTCACCAGGTAGCCACACACTTGAACACTCAGTTTATTTATTTTTTCTTTCAAAAATACTATCTGTTCTGTCACTTGTGATGCAGGACTCAAGAAAACATCTCTGTCCTGAAGAAGAAGACTGACAATATAAGAAAAGCAAATAAGTAGGGGACATAATTCCCACCCTATTTTGGCAAATGCAATGAAGAACAGTTAAGTTTTTTCCATTTGTCCTCTGCCCACAGTTGAGGTGCATAGATGATGTCAGGGCAGGTCTGAGAAGGTACTAACATATGTTGAAACCCCTTAAAGGTCCAAAATCACATTCCTCAAACCACATACACACCCATCTAGTTCTCAGGGTGTGGGAACTGGAATTTGTCTCTGAGGCAAACCAGTTCTCTTGTGTTCTGAGTTTGAGCTGTTAAATTCTTTCAAAGTATCTTTCCTTTTTTTTTTTTTTTTGGTTCCATCTCCCATTCGTTTTTTTTTTTTTTTTTTTTTTTGCCTTCTTTTTCTCCTGAGACATTCCTTTTTCTTCACAATTTAAATACAGATCTGAGCACCCTAGTTTTAAAATTCAGATTATGAAATGCTCCAAAGTCTGAAAATATTTGAGTGTTCACATGGCATCACAAGTAGAGAATTCCTCACTTGCCTTCAGGTGATAGGTTCCAAGCAAAACACACAGGCACTAAAAATATTTTATAAAGTTATCTTCAGGCTATGTGCTCTAGGTGTATACAAAATATCAATTAATTTTGTATTCAGACTTCGGTCCCACTTCCACAGTATCTCATTATGTAGTTGCAAATATTTTAACATTTAGAAAAGAATCCCAAATATTAAATTCTTTGGATTCTATGTATTTCAGATAAGCAAGACTTACCTCGTAGCTGGATTCATTTGCTAGTTTCAGTGATGCTGTCCCTGTTGTGTGCCTCACTTTATCCAGCATGTGGGAATTCACCAAATTCCAGGCAGCCTCATTCTCATTTAGGTGAAAAGTTAATATATTATGTACTTGTATTTTTTTCTTATTTTGCATCCAAATTTAGATAGTCCATCAAGTGGGAAATAAATGCTAAGTAATTCTGGGAATTTTAGAAGTTACTGTTCTGTCACTTTTGCTTACTTCTTGTTAAATTTTGGTACTATAAACACACAATTATTCATTGCTTATGATGCCTTTGATACATCTAGTCACAGGCTGTTAATTCAAAGATTTACTAAAGCCTCTCATTGCAATGAAGTTTCTAGGTTATATGGGACAGTCATTAACCCAAACTTAATTTAAGCTTTTATTATGGCGAGATTGCAATAAATCACCGAGTCAATCTTAAAGCAGGAGACAGAACCATTTTTATTCAGCAGCAGGTGGTCTGGATTCACCAGTTGGTGGGCCAAGGGGCAGGCTGCAAGTCTACACCCTTTCAAAACCATATTAATCATAAGTGGCTGTTGCTATGATTCAAATCCATAAACAAGCATCATGAGATCTAAAATCATAAGCAGAAGGGGAAGTAGGCTATAACGACCCTAGATGAGTACAAGTTAAAGAATGGTTGTTAATGTTTAGACAATCATTCTTTGACAGAGTACATTGTCCAAGAAAAATGGGCACCAAAAAGAGAACAATTTTACATTGTATAAGAATTGCCATTTTATGTTGCCAAACACTAAGCTAAGCAACTGTTGATGGATGCAGAGACGGGGTGTTCCCATGGGAGAAGCATTTCTTACATGGCATGGAGTCTCAGGGGAAAATGGAGTCTGTTTGGTCATTGCCCATATAGCCTGGGCCATAACACTTTGATGGCAAGTTCTCCAGAGTACAAATCTGCAAAATATGGCAAAATGTTTCTCTGGTTTTTGAATGGAGGCCCCATTTCAAAGTGATAATCCTGTTGCCTCAGCAAAAGATGATTTTTTTTTAATCCCCTTGAGACTATGTTGGGCTTATGACTTGCTTTGATCAAAGGAATGTAAAAGAAGTGATGTCCTAAAATGTTGAGGCCTTGAAGCTTCCATTTTTCCCCTCTTGGAACCAACCTCTATGAGATAAATCCTAACCTGCTGGAGAGACCATGGGAAAGGGCTCCGAGGCAGTTCCACACAGCTGGTTCTTACATGAGGGAGTAAGGTTGTCTGCTTCAAGCTGGCCCCCAGTAGAACTGCCTTCAAGTGCATGAGAAAGACCGGCCAACTCCAGTTTAGTGAACCCCAAATTGCCAACCCAAGGGTTGGGAGGAAATAAATGATTGTTGTTTTAAACATTTAATTTTGGGGTATTTGATTCACAGCAAGAGAGTGATATATAAAATTTGGGGCTTAAAAGCAGGATGCTGCTGTATTAAATATTGAAAACATGTGATATTTGTTTTGGGAGACTAGAGAAGCAGTGAAGAAATTCATAAACAAAAAAAGAATTGTTAACCAAAAAATTATAAACCAAAAAGGCAAACTTATTAGTGGAAACTAAGAAATAAAGAAAGAAAGAAATTGTTATTGAAGGCTATAAACAGGCAGTCCGTGTTATTTAGTTGTGGAATAATTGTACTCTGAGATAAGTTGGATGATCATAAAGGTCCCTAATGAAATGTGTGGATCTGGTTAAAGTGATCTCTAGGCAGAATGTTGAGAAGTTTCTTCTAGTCTATATGATACATTCCTGCCCTAGAAGACAGACTAAAGAAGGAGATTTTCAGCTTGGAATAAGAATTTAGATAAAATATCATATATTTAAGGCCTAATAAATGGGGGAAAATAAGGTGTTTTCATACTCAGTTTCTCTAGTCTGAAAATGAAGCCCATTTTAAGAAATAGCCTTTACATAAGGATCAAGTCAAGGCTGTGGCTCTAAGACCCTTTGGTAAATGTAGCTGTCAAACTTTAGGATCCATCAACATTATCTAAAGGGCTTATTAAAACACAGAGTCAGGGCTGGGGCTGTGGCTCAGTGGTAGAGCGTTTGCCTAGCACGTGCGTGGCCCGGGTTCGATCCTCAGCACCATGTAAAAAAATAAAGGCATTGTGTACAACTAAAACAAATAAATATTAAAAAAAATATCCAGAGTCTCACTGGGCGCATGCCTGTTATCTCAGTGGCTTGGGGAAGTTGAAATGGGAGGATGGCGAGTTCAAAGCCAGCCTCAGCAAAAGCGAGGCTAAGCAAATCTCTAAATAAAATCAAGACTCTAAATAAAATAAAATAGGGTTGGGGATGTAGCTCAGTGACTGAGTGCCCCTGAGTTCAATGCCTGTTACACACCCACCCCCCTCCCCCGCCCAAAAAAAAAAAAAAAAAAAAAAAAAAACACCATAGGCTCTCTTCCTTTTCTTTGGAGATTCTGAGATTCTGATCTTTGTAGTGTTAGAGTGGGTCTCACAAATTTCATTTCTAAAATGTTCTCAGTTTCTGCTGCTTTTTGGAGATCACAATTTGCCAAACATTGACTTTTACTGATTATAGTATGTGACAATTTGTTTGGCTAAATTAGATAAAATAGCTTCTAAGAATTTTAAAGTTGTTGCCCCACAATGCCTTACATGCCCCAAATTGACAAAGGTTAGTTTTGGATAAACTGGGGCTTTGGGGACAAGTCAACTCCAGTGAGGTTCAAAAGAAACTTAAAAAAATATATATTAAGAGAGATGTATTGTTGAGAGCTGGATCTAAAAGTGACAGAGATGCTGAAGAATGAAAAGATGTCTCTGGGCAGCCAAATTTTTGTGAGCAAGAAGCTAACTGAGAAAGGTTCACAGCTGCAAACATTGAAAATAGATAGAGATGTATGTACTTCTAAGTGGAAAAGTTTTCTCTTTTTTCTTAAAAGTATAGTCAAATATAAATTTCAACATTAAGTAACTTAATGGTATACATGATACCATTCACAATAAACTATTTTTCTCCAAGGCATGGGCAGTTTATTTTTTTTTAGAAATCATATTGAATTTTAAAAAATTTACTCTATTTTCCAGATAAAATTACACAAAACTATGTGAGCTTAGATGTGAATAACTGTAACATAGCATAGAATTAGAGGAACTTAGGGCTATATTTTACTATCTACTGCAATCTGCCATTAGTCCTAAATTATTCATGTTACTTCTGTCTGAAAAATGTTCCTTTCATTTCAGAGAGCCCAAAGTCCTATTTCAATTATATCACTTGTCTTGAATAGAGGATCTCACATCCTACAATCATATGAAGCTCAGACAGACTTCCAGGGATCATTTCTTTGAAGGCAGGAAATGTCCTTTTTGAATATCTGAAGGTCTCCTCAAGAGAGGTTCCCTACCTTGGTCTCCCATGTTCTTACCTCCAGCCCTTGTGTTCTTGACTTCAGGTTCTGAGAGTCACTGAAATCTTCATTAGGGCTTGGGAATGTAGCTCAGTGATATGGTGCTTGTCTAGGATACACACACACACACACACACACACACACATATATGTTACGTTGCAGTTCTTTACATCATCATAGCAAGATGAGGTTGTGATCATTCCCTTTTATGTAGTTACTATTCTTACCTCCCAGAGGCCAAGTCTCTCCACACACTTTGGTCTCAGCTGACTTTGTGAATTGTTGGACCTGTAGAATGCAGCATAGGGATATTGTAGGACTTCCAGCGTGAGATCTCCATAAGTCATGCCCTCCTCATTTGCCCTCTTGTAATTTAGATGCAGTGAAAGAAAGTCTGACTAGCCATGGGGGAAGACACAGGCAACTTTTGAAAGGCTGGAAAAAAGATGACTCATGTTGTACAGTTGTCAAACAAATGTTCATCTATTGTGATTGGATAATAGGAATTGTATTTTGGAATTATTTGGTAAATAGCTATAGGTACACTAAGATATGCCAAATGTATGTGTGTTATTAATAAAAGATATAGAAATTCTAAAGTCACATAGTTTTCTGTAATTTTATCTGAAAAATAGAGTAAATCTTTAAAATTCAATATTTTTTCTAAAATAAAATAAACTGCCCATACCTAGGAGAAAAATAGTTTATTGCGAATGGCATCATGCTTACCATTATGTTACATAACATTAATGTTTATATTTGACTATGCTTTTAAGAAAAAAGAGAGAACTTTTCCATTTTTAATTCACACTTCACTTTTTATTCAGCTAATTTTTACTGAGAACCTATTATATATTTGATATAGTCTGGATCTAGAATGTTTCCCCAAGGCCCATATGTTAAAAAAGCTTATTTCCCAGCTTGGTGCTATTGGGAAGCTTGGTGCTTTGAGCCTTTAAAAGGTAGGACCTAGCCGGGCGTGGTGGCGCACGCCTGTAATCCCAGCACTTTGGGAGGCTGAGGCAGGAGGATCGCGAGTTCGAAGCCAGCCTCAGCAATGGCGAGGCACTTAGCAACTCAGTGAGACCCTGTCTCTAATAAAAATACAAAAAAGGGCTGGGGATGTGACCCACTGGTAGAGTGCCCCTGAGTTTACCCCCCAGTACCAAAAAAAAAAAAAAAAAAAAAAAAAAAAAAAAAGGTAGGACCTACAGGAAAGGCTTCAGGTCATGAGGTCAAGCTCTAAAAGGGGTGTTTTGGAACCTTTTCTCTTCCTCTCTCTCTGTGCTTCCTGGTCATGGATTGAGCAACTTTGCTCTGACATGCTCTCCCCCAACCATGTTCTGCCTGACCCACAGGCCCATAAGGAATGGGGCCAATTGATCATGGATTTAGACCTCAAAACTATGAGCCAAAATAACATATTTCTTCTTGTAAGTTTATTTTCCAGGTATTTGTCATAGTAAAGGAAAGATGACTAACATAGCACAAAGGTCTTATACTAGGTATTATGAATGTGGTAATAAACAACAAGAAGAACAACAAAAATCAACACCTATCTTGAAGGAGTTTAGATTTAATGGTGAAAAATTATGATGAGAAACACAGGAAATAAAATATAAAGGATGTTGAAATGTGCCAGTGCTGATGAAAAACTAAAAAGAGAAAGAGGACAGAAGTGTTTAGGAAACAGAGTTAAACCTTGAGCTAGGCTTCACTTTCAGGATGGTTGGGAGGACACCAAGGGAAAGGACATGCCAAGGCCTTGAATGTAAATGCACGTGGAGGTCTGTAGCAATGACAGAGCAGGGGTTTAGGGCAGATTGAGCAAGGATGGTGCAGTGGTTGAAGTCAGAGAGATGACGAAAGTGCAGTGGACTTCAAGGTCATGATCAGGATTTGGGGGCTTGCTCTAAATATAGTTAGGAAGCCATTAGAAAGATCTGAAAAGCCATTAGAGAAATCTGAAAAAAAAATATATATCAGATCATTTACCACACACACACACACACACACACACACACACACACACATATGTATATATTTGTTTTTTGCTTGATCACTCTACTTACTGCACAAAGAAGACACTGAAAGGTCAGAAGGAATTACTGGTGAAAGGTGGTTGAGGTTGGTATAATGGTGATAGAGAAGGACATGGTACCAAAAGGCCAGGTTTTGGATAATATAGAAAGTCTGAGCCTGTAGGGTTTGCTAGCTAACCCAATGCAGAGTGCGAATGAATGAGAAGGGTCAAGAATGATTTCAAGTGTAGGAAAGTTATGTCCAATTAATTCTACTGTCTTTCCCAGTCCCCTCCCCACCCTTCCCTTCATTTCCCTTTGTCTAATCCAATGGATCTCCATTATTCCTCTCCCCAAGCTCCCTTGTTTTGGGTTAGCATCCACAAATCAGAGAGAACATTCAGCTGTTGGTTTTTTTGGGTTGGCTTATTTCACTTGGCACGATAGTCTCCAGTTCCATTCATTTACTGGCAAATGCCATTATTTCATTCTTCTTTATGGCTGAGAAATATTACATTGCATATATACATACCTACTTTTCTTTATCCATTCATCCATTGAAGGACACCTAGGTTGTTTCTATAGCTTGGCTATTGTGAGTTGAACTGCTATAAACATTGATGTGGCTGCGTCACTGTAGTATGCTGTTTTTAGGTCCTTTGGTAGAAACCCAGGAATGGAATAACTGGGTCAAATGGTGGCTCCATTCCAAGTTTTCTAAGGAATCTCCATACTTCTTTCCATAGTGGTTGTACCAATTTGTAGTCCCACCAACAATATACGAGAGTACCTTTCTCCCCAAGTCCTTGCCATCATTGATTGTTACTTGTATTCCTTATAATAGCCATTCTGATTGGAGTGAGATGGAATCTCGGTGTAGTTTTAAATATAACTTTCCTAGCCTTGTATTTGAATACATGACCAGGGTAACTCCCCATCATATACAACCACAAGTATGGGAAGTTATATTCCATGTGTGTCTGATATGTCAAAATACATGCTACTGGCATGTATAATTAAAAAGAAGAAATAATTTTTTTAAAAGGAAAAAAATGATTCCAAGCCAGGTGCATGAAATATGCCTGATAATCCCAGTGGTTTGGGAGGTTGAGGCAGGGGGATCACAAGTCCAAAGTCAGACTCAGCAATTTAGCAAGCCCTGAGTAACTTAGTGAGACTTTGTTTCAAAGTAAAAAAAAGCAAAAACAAACAAACAAACAAACAAAAAAAAACAAGTCTGCAATGTGGTTTTGTGGTTAAGAGACCCTGAGTTTAATCTGGTTCAATCTCTGGTACAAAAGAGGGGAGGGGGAGAAATGATTCCAAAGTTTTTTTACCTGTTCAAATGAAAGCCTGTGATTATCACTAAGTCCTATTGCAAAGAATGAAGGTGTGGGTGGAAATCTTGGGAGCTCAGGTAAAGTTCAATGTGCCTAACAGATACCAAGTACATGTGTCAAGTAAACATTAATATGCTTCTAGAGCTTCTGGGAGAAGTCTGAGCAGGTAATAAATATTTGAGAGTCATGGACTGTATTAGTTTGACATAACAAAGTACCCGAACTGAGTGACTTAAACTAGCAGAAACCTATTTCCTCACAATTCTGAAGACTTGGAGATCAGGGTGTCAACAGGGTTGGTTTCTTCTCTCCTTTGCTTGTAGATGGCCACCTTCTCTTTCTTTGCATCTTTGTGTAACCTTTCCTTTGTGCCTTCTGTACCCTCATGATCTCATTTTTAACTTAATTACCCCCTAAAAGAGCATGTCTTCAAGTATGCTCACGTTCTAAGGTATTGGAAGTTAGGAATTCAACACGTGAATTTAGGAGGGAATAGAATTCACATCAACATATGGGACACTTAGCACATGAGCCTGAGTGAGACCACCTGGAGTGGACTTCAGTGGAAATGATTGAGTCTTTTTAAAAAATTTTAGTCGTTGTTTACTTTATTAAAAATTATTATAGGATTATTGAATGAACAGGAAATAAGAAATATGTTTTCATCTTTCTGGGTGTCCCCTTACTAGATTTCTGCAGCTTAGCTCAACTCAGGCCACCCAATAAACAAGGCCTAGATGCCTGGTCATTAACTGGCTGTCTTTTTATGGATTCAAACATGATTATGAAGCAGACTCCAGTTTCTCTCTCTTTTTATTTTTTTTTCTGTTTACCATTTTTACTATAAACAACGGTTAGTAGAGTATTTGTGAAATATATTCAACATTGACAGAAAAGCATTATTGGTAAAGGGAAATGTTAGTTTCAGTATTAAACAAATCATGAATATTACAGATTATAGAGCGGTGGGGGAGCTACGGCTGGTCTTTACATACAGAGAGAAAAGACCATTGAGTCCTCCAAATTGAAGTCCTGCAATTCTCAGAGGTTGGAGGGATTAGGAGGAAGCAGCAAAGGGGATTGAAAAAGAGAGGTTATAGATACAGGAACTAACTCAGGAGGGATGAGGTCTCCTGCAGGGCAAGTGGACACAGGCTTCAGAGGGCAGCAGGTGCACCTGTGTCTATTGCTGCCAGGAGGCAAGTAAGCTACACTAAATACTCACTAAAAATAACAAAGACACCGATAACAAATAACAATGACAAGACAACAATGAAAGCAGCTTGAATTGAGCACTCACTATATGCAAGGAGCTGGGCTCCCTCATTTTTCGCTCAGTCTCTGTGAGATCAGTAGTATCAATCATCTGCATTTTGCAGATAATGTAGCTGCAGCTCAAAGAGGTTAAATAGCTCACCTAGTCAGGAAAAGCTACCTAATTTGTACAGCTCAGTGCAAAATGGTTTTAAAATTATTACAAATCCCAATATGGTGATAGTGGAAACCTAGACCAAGTATGAGACTATTTTAGAGTGGCCCTTGGGCACAGGTTACTAAGCTGGCTCAGCCCATGGTCTTGTCAATCAGGTTAGAGTCAAGGCTGTCTGTGCTCTAATCATTGTTTGTTCAAATGATCTCTGACTGAAATGTGAAGTGCTTCCCACTTCGCCAATGTTTCACCTAACACAAGCTCAAAAGCTATCTCCGGGGACTCTATCCTCCAAAGACAGCCCTCTTCTGGTTGAACCCAAACATGATTTAGGTCATCTGTGAGAGGGAGTGTAGGAAGCTGGGAAGACTGCCCAGTGGGAGCTCTTCTTTTTAAAATGAATTAAGAAGTCTGTAACTTCCAGATGCGACCATGAAATCCATGCTGCTATGCATAGAACAGGAATGTGAGAAATCTCAGATTGTATCCAAATTTGATATTTATTTGAGTTGACACTGCCTGCCACAGGTGCTAATTCTGAACCCTTCTAAGTGTTTATTGCTTTGTGCCTTTTAAAGCCTCAAATAGACTTTACACCTGTGAAAGCATTTGTTGATTGACATAGAACTCTGTATTAAGAAAAGTGGAATTAAACACTACTGTTTCATACCTGCATTTATTCAGCCATTTTTTTCTTTCTTTCATTATATTTTTCTTTTTTCTTTTTCCGGGGGTCAGTCTTCATGCAAAGCACCACTGTGCCACTGTTACAGCGTTTTTAAATTAGTTTCACCACAGTCATCAGCTTTGTGATTATCTCTGCTTCTTGAACACCTGGTCTGACTTTGGAAATTATTTGCCATCTGGTCAAATACTGAGTAATTATAACAACTTAATGGTGGGATAAAATACTGTTTGTTAAAAGACTTGATAGTCTTTTGAAAGAGTTAGGTAGCATTAAATTAAGCTCTGCCATTAACTGAACAAATGTGTTCCCTTTATAGATTTTCAACATGTTACTTTTGAGGACATCCTGGGGGATTTCTTTGTGTTAGTCTCTCTAGGAAGTTTGTTGGTAAGAGGTGTGAGGATCACTTCTTGAGTCCTCATCTCATATATATTCAATAATTTCCATTGTATATTATAACAAGAAGAATCATATGGCTTGTGTGCAGCAAGCATAACTTAAGATGGCACAAAATCAGCCATTTGTTATTAGGATTATCCACTGGCCCACAAATGTTCTCTTCTTTCAGGATGAAACCTTCAAGAAGGCATTTTGCAGTGAATTTATAAATTTTTGAAATGCAAATTCACATATGCATTTTGCTTGCTGTGGAAAGCAAGAAGGTGCATTGGGAAAAAGGATACATTTTAATGCCAGTGTGGATTTTGATATTGGGGGGTGTTTGTGGCTGATTCCAGAGAAGCAGCAGCCTAATGCCTTGCTTCAGAGTTTGTCTCTTGGAGCCACATTTCTGGGCCTGGGCCTGGATCTGCCATTCACTAGCCCTGTGTTCTTAGCCAGGATAGTATTTTTTTAAAAAGAGATTATGGTTAAACATGGTAGTTGAGTTCATCCTGACAAACTCATACATGCATGAAAATTGATTGCTATTCGCATGCGTTTTCTCATCTGTAAAACAGATGATAATAGTAACTGCCTGGTGGGGTTTTGATAAAGAATAGAATTTACAGATAGAAATTTAAAAAGTGCTCAGAACAGGGCTGGGATTGTGGCTCAGCAGTAGAGCGCTCGCCTAGCGCATGGGTGACCCGGGTTCGATCCTCACCACATACAAATAAAATGCATTGAATAAAACACATTGTGTACAACTAAAGCAAATAAATAAAAATATTTTCAAAAAAAGTGCTCAGAACAGTGCCTGGCATATGAGAAGTACCATGTAACTGTTATTAAATAGGTATTATTATGGAAAACAATACATACATGAAACATGAAAACAGCCATTCTTATTAAGAACTGGGTGAGACTACGTAAAATTTGGATGGATAAAAGTGCTCTAGAACAAAAGAGCAGACATGCATTCCGTATGTTCCGAAGCCCTCCAGCCTTCTGATACCAGCTTGTCTTTCAATATTCATATGAATTCCACAGCACTTTTATCCCATGTGTAACATCTGGAGATTTGTGGCAGGTTAAGTTATGCTGAATTATTGCTTGCTATTTCCTGCCTCAGAAACCTCAATATGTTCTTATTATACCTTCTGTGTTTTACTGTCCTGTTTCTTTCTGAATTTACTCATTTGGCAAATATATTGAGCATGAGTCTAGGGGCCCTTGATACAGAGGTGAACATGTACATAAAGAGAGGCATGACAGGCCATGACAAGTGGTATCCATGGCATCTGACAGGGTGTCGGGCAGAGTGGTGTGAGGCAGGCTTTTGAGATTGAATGGTGCAGAGAGGCTGTTACAGATGGTGCTGGTTATTCTGAGGGCTTTGTGTGAGACTGGACATCCACCCTCTTCTTCACTCTCCCACGGCTCCTCTGCCACAAGGCTATTGTGGTAGAGGACTCTTTCCAAAAGTTTGGAAAATGCAAAATGGAGTCTGGCATGATTCACAGAGAGAACTTACCATGGGAAGCTGGCACTATTGTTTCAGAAAGTTCTTTTTTTAAAAAAAAAAATTATTTATTTATTATTCTAAGTTGTTAGAAATGGCAGCAGAATGCATTACATTTCATATTATATTTATAGAGCACACTTTTACATATCTCTGGTTGTATACAAAGTATATTCACAGCATTCATGGCTTCATAGATGCACCTAGGGTAATAATATCCAACTCATTCTACCATCCTTTTTTTTTTTTTCCCTCTTCTTCTTCTTCTTTACCCCTTCTCACCCAGCATTTTTCCCTGCTCTCTTTTGTCTTCTGGCCCTGATTTCCTGCATGCAACTGGATTCACCTCCTCCCTTATCCTAGCTCTCCATATGCAAAGCTCTTTTGCTCACTCCAGTCCACTCTCAGGAGTAGGTTCGGGCACTTATTTGAATGTCTAACACATATAAATCCTCTGCCATATAAAATCCTCTTAGCCATGTGAAAACTAACAACTTTTGAAATTGCAACATTTTTAAATTTTTAAATATATTCTGGACCTAACACTTCTAATTTGCTCAAATAAGCAGAATAGAAGAGTATCTCCCTGTTATCTAGGACAAATAGGGGGAAGTGCTCCTTCTTCTTCTCTTCTCCTTCTCCTTCTCCTTCTCTTCTTTCTTTTGGATTTATATCTAAAGCCAGATATACAAAGGCTATTGTATGTTTTTTACCTGTAATAAAAGTAAACAAATGTTTGATTGAAATCATTTTAAATAAAAATATAAAATTGTTTATTTCTATAGTTTTACAATTGTTTAAAATCATATTTTACCTGTAATAAAATTAAACAAATTATTTTTTTAAACTTATCCAAATAAAACCTTGAAAAGGTTAGACTCCTCTGTGGAAAGTACTTTTCTTCTTGAAATAAGCAGCAAACATCTTTACAGAAAAGGAACTGCAGTGGAAGTAAGCCAGGGTAGGGATGCTGGGCTTCTATTTGTAGTCCAGAAGACCAACAAATCAGTGACTGTCTAAGAGTTACTGGTGGCTTTGAAGATTTTTCTTTCCTTTTTGGTGTCAAACTATAATACAAAGCTGCATGAGAAGGCAGTAGGTTGCAAGGCAGGACATGCACCTGATATCATGCCCCAACTGTCCTGCTTTGCATTCCAATTTGCCTGAGAAGCTGAAGACTCTGTTTTCATGGCCCAGGTGAGCTGCACACAGCATGCTCTTCTGCCAGGGACCAGGTGCAGCTTCATTGCAGAGTCCTATTAACAGGGACCAGCTCTGCTCCCAATTTGCTAATCATAGAGCCCTTGAGGCTGGCCTCCTACCTGCAGCTCTGTCAGCTGGACTAACATCATCAGACAGGAGTTCCGCAGGACAATAACCTCTTTGTTAGGGGCTTTGCATGCAAGGACCACTTCGAACCCACAGAAATCTCTCCCTGAACTTAGGGCTCCCTGTTTTCTCCAGAGAACCAGAAAACCAGCCCTCCTGGTTCTCCACATTTCCCTGTCAAGTACTGACATTTCACATTGGAGTCGAGTTGCCAGGAACTCTTGTGAAAACATAATTATTTATATATTACTGGGAAACGAAAGGTCTATTATTTCAGGAAGCCACAAACCTGAAAAATGTATTTTAAGTGAGGTGTACTGACAAGCCATGTCTTTGTATAGATCTTTCTGCAAGGGGCATGGGCCCTCAGAATGAATGGCACCCATTCCAGAGCTGATGGAATCTCTATGAAGTACACCAAGGAGGATACTTAGCCGTCTGTATCTGGAAAATGATACAATTTACTTAACATTAAGAGGGGAAATTCTCATAATGACTCACATAGCCAATGTATGACCCACTTTCTTTACAAGGACCCCTCCAAATACTACACCAGAAACTACACATCAGAATTTCAATCAGTTCAATGTTTTGAGTAAAATGAATGACATACTGTAATGGCACTGACTAAAATAAGCGACCTACAATCAACAATAGAGAAAGTCAGCTTTCACCAGTCAACACACAGTGATATGTGAATACCATGTTTGACATTAGCCAAGGCTGGGTCGACGATACAGAGAGCAGGGAGTCTTAATGGGGTGTGACTACTTTAAACAGTGCCAAGGGGCACATGAGCCACAGTTCAGTTGCGAGGCACATCAACCATGCAACCGAAACCTGGTCCAAGTGTTTAAAGTCTGTGCAGATTTTCTGCTGAGAGGCAGCGTGCATGAATGGATCCGATTCCATTTTATCACCAAGTTGCTGTGTAATGGAATCCTCTGAGTTATCTTAAACACTTGGAAGCTGTTAATACAGCGAACAGAGTACTCGACTGTCAGATTTCTGTATTTAAGGAAAACTCATGCTGTATTTACTGAATTTCTACATCAGAAAGTGCTTTCCAGTGTGAGCTTTACTATATCATAGAAAGAGCATTTCTTTTTTTTTTTTTATATCCTTCCATTTTGATAAGCCAAATTCAGGATTGGTGTGAGGCTGACAGGCCAGAGATGAATTGCTAATGAAGAGGAAGGAAGCAGTTACTAAAGCTCTATTGTTAGAAGAGACATCAGGACTCTATAATAAAAACAGACTCAAAAGGATGGTTAAAATATATTATTTGACAGGTATGGCTGCTAAGAAGTTTCCTCTGTGGCTACGAACAACTTCTTTATGGTATGTAAACACATTAGGGTTTTCTTCAGAGTTCCAGGGTACCATATTTTATATTCAGTCTTTTTATCAAATGTCATAGGAGTGGAGTCACTTGACAGATTTCAGAATAGTCACTATCAAACTTTTATGTTCCATCACTTCCCAAAGCAAACCAAAAATGAAAGCTTCCCCTATTAAGAGGCACTAAACATTGGCCATTTAAATGACCATCTGACCAACCTCAGGCCACAGAGGGATATGGGGGCATCTGGCTCCTGGCAGGACAGCGTCTATGGCTTTGGGTTTCACAGTCTGTCAGCGCAGCTGGTGTAAACGCCCCGAATTTACAGTTCTCAGTGACAATTGTACTGTTTCCTTGACAAATACAGCTCACAGGGAATATGAAATTATCAGACAAAGGCTATATAAGTCCCACTTTTGGAAAACTTTCCATGCAGAATTATCATGGCTCAGAATGATGTTTTTAATCAAAATGATATCATCCTAGGTACTGTGCTTGGTCCTTAGAAAATAGCACTAGACCAGATAGATGTGGCTCAGTCATTGTTTTTCATGGATCCTTCTATATAAGGAATAATTACAGGGAATTAAGCTTGAATCCCCACCTTTAAAGTATGTGTACCAACAGTCAGGTTGTACTGATATTAGCTGTTAAAAATATTAGTAGATAGATTCCGTTTTTGCATACACTTTCCATTTTTTTCTAGAATAGATTCTTCCCCATCACAGAGAATTAGTAAAACAAAACAAAATAAATATACAGGTAGTTTGTAGGTAATAATGGCAGCATAGATGTCTTGATATTCGTTGAGAGAATAGACATAGTGGTTAAGGTTGTGTGTTCCTGGAGCAGAGCCACAGGGTTTAAGTCCTGCTTCTGGTCTTTACAAGATCTGCAATTGGTAATTTTCTTAATCTCTCTGTGCTTTTGTTTCCTAATTTGGAAAATAAGGATAATAGTAGTATTTCTCTCCTATGGTGGCTTATGATCTTTGCATGAAGTAAGAGATATAAGAACAGTGTCTGGAACATAGTAACTACTCAATAAATGTTGGCCTTTATTACTTCCCTGTATTTTATCTGTTTTATTATGACACCAAGTGGGAAAGTAATTGTGCTGGTGAAAGTGTGCTGCCACCTTGAGATATAGGCCACTCATAATTAGCTCTTGGATGTGTTGTACCAATGTTTGGAGGCCCCACTCAGCACAGATCACAGATGGGCTACACTTGACTTATATATTGCAGTGCTGTGAAATTGGGCAGGAAGAATATTTGCTGGTGATAATGATGGCAATTAAAATTACAGGTTATGTGCTAACTAGTTTCAGTGCTGTTAGAGCTGCCCAGATAGGAAAAGAAAAATTTAAAAAGACAACAAAAAGATTCATACTTTGTTTGAAGGATATAGGAAAGAAATACAAAAGAAAATTTAGTGTAGGTCTTGGAAGTGACAGTTTACAATTTCCAAGATTTGTACTGTCTCCTCCCCTCTCACCTCTAACATCACCTTCTTTGCTAATCGTTTATGATGGCTATTCATGATAATAAAAAGACAGTAAGAGCTAGAAAATATAGGAATTATGAGCCCAAACCCTTGTCTGAAAAATCTAAGTTCAAGTCATAAACTCACTACTTACGGTGTTTTAACTTGGGGCAAATTAAACAGGCTCTTATTAGCTTAAAGTCTGACTTTGGTGAGGAATTTGACTGGTCTTTGTCCCTCTCTTCCTGGGAAGTAGCCTCTAAATCCTTGGAATATCACAAGTGAAGGAAGTGTCTTCGTTATTCTTTGGAGCCCTCAGACTTTACACTAAGGAGATGCAGAGATGATTCAGGAAAAGGACTGGCCCTGTTATAAAGTCCAACTGTGTGATAAGAGGGTAGGTGTTTTGGACCCAATGATATTGAAGCTAGAACCTGACAGGCAGTCAGTATAGATAGGTAGATCGAGTCAGGTCAGATCAAGAAAGCCAATTTTGAGTGAGTTCTGGTAAGATGGAGACTCTTCCCTGAGGGATTGGAATTTTAATTCCTTCAGAGCCCTTCCTCCACCCTTATCAAGAACCTGCCCCTGCCTCAACTTGTTGTCAAGATAACCTGTCCCAGGAACTGCCCCTCCCTACAGGGAGCTATAAAGTTGTTAATTAACATGTCCTGGGCTGCACCATCCTGCTCTCTTCCCCCTTCAGCCCATCTGCTTCTCACCTTTTGGCCATCCCACCCAACGTTTCTGGGCCTGGTCATTAGGCAGGAAGGACAGAGATAAGGGGAAGAGAGCAGGAGAACAAGGAAGCCTGGGACATATAAAAAAGCCAGGCCTGCCTTGTTTCTTGGGATACCAGGATACCAGTAGTGGCCCCCTTCTCCCTCCCGGGAGAAGTCTATGTTACCCCTTTTCAATAAACCCTGCTTTATATGCTTGCCTCGGCGTGCTTCTCTAATGTTCAAAACTTCAACATTTGGGGGGAGCAGAACTCGTCACCAGCAACTGGTGGTATCAATGTTATCCCATCCTTAAGGAAGAGGAAGCTGGAGACTGGATTCATTTATGTGGCCAATGGTTCCAAACATGCCAGTGGGCTGAGGCCCCAATAAAATCCTTGGACACAGAAGCTTGGATGAGCTTCCCTGGTGAATATGCACAACAGTGTGCCTAGTTGCACGGCAGAGGACTGCTGGAGAGTCATCCTGAACGCTCAGAGAAGGACACTGCAAACTTCCCAGTTGGGACCCTCCTGGATCTCTCACCTATGCACCCCCTCTTTTTGGACTGTCCTGATTTGTGTCCTTTTCTCAATATTAAAACTGTGGCCAAGCATGTCACTTTCCATATGCCATTCTAGTGAACTATTCCATGTGTGCGGGTTCCATGAGTCATTCTTGTGAACTATTGAACAAGAGAGTCAATGGGAAGCTCACATTCGTATCCAGTTTGTCGAAAGTGAGCATAGGCCTGCAAACCCCCAGGGTTGTGGCTGGTGTCTGAAGTGGGACTGATCTTGTGGGAGATTGTGAACTTAATCTGTGAAATTTGGCCTAACTCTGGGTAATGTCAGAAGTTACTTCAGCTAATTATTTCTTCACTCTAGAACTAAGTAAACATTTTAAATAATGTGGAAAGTCTGAGAATCCAGTGCAGTGACTCTCAAAGTGTGATTGCTGGAGAAGTTACATCCAGAACTGGTTGGAAATGCAGTCTTTGAGCCATCCATACCTCTGTGTCTGATTCTCTGGGGTGGGACTGGAACTCTCTGCTTTCACAAGGCTTCCATGTGGTCTCAATGCACTCAAGTTTGAGAACAGCTACTTCAGCTGTCAGACAGAATTTAGAGACAGCCTGAGTTTGAATTACCATTCCACCTCTTATTGTCTCTGTAACCTTAGGTAAGTTGCTTAACCCCTCTGGGACTTGCTCTATGATCTATAAAGATGGAGATCATCACAGACTACCCCCTGCTGGGGTTGGTATGAAGAATAAATGACTTAAGACATATACAACCTTTAGAGTAGAATCTGGAAAATGGACAGCTTCCCCAGTGTTTGCTGACATGATGTAAAAAGCAAGAATATTGTCACTTATCCTGCAGTGCATATTAAATGAGATTAAGTGTGTGAGATAGACAGTCCTGAATTATGATGATTTGACTTACAAGTTTTGGACTTTATGATGATGCAAAGCAATGTGCATTAAGTAGAAACTGCACTTCAAATTTTAAATTTGCATCTTTTCCCAGGCTAGTGATACAGGAAGCTCTCAAGATTCTGGGCAGCAACAGGTCACAGCTCCCAGTCAGCCACATGATCATGAGGAATAACAACAGGGATTCTACAGAGTGCTGTGTTGCTAAGTTGTGGTGTTGAGTGGGTTAGGTGTGGTCGATACATTTTCCACTTACAATATTTTCACTTTGTGATGAGTTTATTGGGAGGTAACCCCACTAGAAGCCAAGGAGGATCTATACTTCCTGGTAGTTACAACATGCTCAATCACTGATCACTATCATCAGTATCTAACTTCCACTTACTTTAGGTATATAGCAAATAGTACAATCGCTTTCCTGAAAAGCAAGTGGAGATTATTTATAATCAAACTGGCAGGAATTTCCCAAAGAACAAACTGTCCCATCCTCCCTCTTTGCCAAGCCAAGGAGGTCTCTATTATGTATTACCGAGTAATTAAATTAAACTTGAGTATTTTTATTAGAGATGCTATCCTGGGTACTGACTTCAAACTAAAATTGAGAAGACATCTGCAGTTTATTTCTTATCAAAATTAAACTGACTAATTAAGGTAAAGAAATCCAAGTGTTACTTCTTTAATCACCACTCACAATACTTTCATGACATTTCATGATACTTTTAAGTCAAGGAGAACGCTGGTTAATTTACTGATTTTTTCAATGAAAAAAATTGTTTTATTTTTTGCATGAACAAATGCAATGATTCTCAAAGACTATCTCACAGAACCATCAAAATCCTATGGGGGTACTTTTGGCTAAAAGCCTTACAAAACAAAAGGTATTCTCAATTTTCCACAAGGAAGACTTCAAGGCACACATATAGAAGTTAAGGGATAATGGGATATTTGAAAACAAAACAAAATGAAAAGCTAAAAATCTGAATGGTGTTTAATGACTAAAATGGATAACATTGAATAAGACAGAAATTCAAAAGGAAGTCATGACCTTGCATAAGAACAAAGATGAAGTGCAAGGCAAACACGGCAGCCAACCCATGGATCTCTGGAGTGGCTGTCAAAAACTTGGCACAGGCTATCTCCTGTTACCAGTGTGTACAGCCAAAGGAGTTTCTGCCTTTGACTGAGGTATGTTGAGTCCATCTGTCCTTCCTTGGCCCAAACCTCTATAATTCTCTGATTGTATCTGGGCAGAGCAGAACTCACCAGGGCCCTGGTCACCACTCATCTTTTCAAAATCTGTTCTGAAGGCAAGCACATACCAGAGCCCTGCCTGCTTTTTTTTTTTTTTTTTTTTTTTTTTCCTCCTCAGTTGTGCAAAGGAATTTCCTCATTTCTCCAGGTCTCTTAAATGTCAGGCATGTCAGTACAATCCAGAGACAATAGTTGCTCTTCCTTATAGACAAAGACAATCTGTTGCTATTCTCATAGATCCAATAATGAGCCTTTCTTTCCCTCTTGGACAGGTGCAGTGAACAAAATATACTTAGAGGCATACACAAAATGGGGAGACTTGTCTGTGTGCTCAAGAGAATTAGTTCTAAGCAATCCATAGTTAATAATAGGGAAAACAGATGACTTGATCCATAGATGGTTCACAAAGCTGTTAAGAGTTCTGCTAGCACAAAGTCTTTTCATTAGCCCTGTTGGGACTTGCCAGAGCTTATCTAATTCCCTTCCTTATCATTCCTCCTGGGAAGCCAGGGTGAAGGGGGTGCCAGTGAGCTATAAAATGGGACTATACAAAAAGGAAACTATCAGAACAATGCACAAGATGGGTGACTGGTATTGAAGGAATGGGTATTATTTCTGGAAAGTATTGCTATTAGAGAACACCGAGTAAAGACAAGACAGTAGAGGTCAAGTGTGTGTGTGTGTGTGTGTGTGTGTGTGTGTGTATGCCATGCACATGCTGTGTTGCTTGGGATCAGGAAGGGGCCAGCAGGGGATGAAAGAACAGCAAGACTACTGTATACAGCAAGTTGGCCCATTATGTAATCGAAGCATTCTGCTACCTAAACACCTAGAAATGTCATATACAATGTACTTTGCCAACAAATATACTTTTAAATGCAGAGGTGAGTTTCTAAGATAGTAAGGGGAATACCCAAGGGACAAAAAGCAAGGAGAAAATTTCAAATAACAGAGGTCAGCACAGCTTCCTTGGGAAATTTGCCAAGCTCCATAACCAAGAAGCATATACTCACTGATTATGAAAAGGGAAATCATGGGCTTAGCCCAGTATAGACTGCAACTGAGAACCTGTGTTGCTCTCGGACTTTGATAGGGCTAACCCCTGAGGGAAGCCTTAAGTAAAAAGAAGCTGCTCATTGACAGAGGGAGAAACTGCAGACACTTATCAATCATTGTTTGTGAAAAAAAAACATATCCATAACTTCGCTGACAATTTGGATTCACAAGTCTTCCATAAAGAAAAGTTTAGTGTACAAACATATACTGCTTTATGATCCTAAACATCCCAAATGAAAAAGGCTAAAAATACCACCAAGGTGCTTACAAAAGCAAATACACAGTTTATTTGGAGTTACACCTGCCTAACATATACAAACTTACTGAAAATATATTCACAATCCAAATTATAAAACATGTAAAGACAAAAAAATTACAATGATGAATAAACTTAAACTATAATAGGAGGTCATATCCCAAGGGATTCAGTTAATATAATCAATGGAGATAAATTATCAAATGTTTAAGAATAACAAAATAACACCATGGAAATGAACCAGATACTGTCAGTCAAGGTTAGATATAATTGAGAAGAAACTGTTGAGAGGAAGCAAGTTGGTATTTGGGAATCCTTCATGACTTAGTATTAGTGTGCGTCTTGGACTATGTTATTTAATTTATTTCTGTATAAAGTGACTGATTTGAATATCTAATCTTTAAAAGAAAGGTATTCTGTCTCAAGGCAGATATTACCAGATCTCTTTCTTATTAGGTTGACAGTCCAATGATGTTGCTGCACTTGCTACTCAACTATTCCATGGAGAGAATTGACAAAGAAGGCAGCTGTGACGGCTGGTGGTAGCTGGGATCCGGTGGTGAATGGAGACAACTGCCTGAATTCACCCTTTTGATCAGGCCCAGCTTGCAGACCAGTGGGCCACTGGGAATACTATTCAGAATCATAACAACCAACCACCCAAATCAGCAAAACTCAGACTTGTTATTTCACTGCCTTTTCTAACACACTTTCCACTTTCAGAATGTGGATTGCATTTGTACAGATTAGAGTACCTTGTTAACCATATGGTTAAAAAATTAGCAAAATTATGGGTTTGGACCCTGTTTACTATACAGCATCATTTTAGTGCAGATACAGGGTAGGGTAGGTTATAGTGGGAGGCAGAGCTCAAGTACAAACAAGACTGCTGAAGACATTTATTGCTGTATATGCCTTACCTGTGTCTGCAGGTGCTTACCTCCAGGTATTTACCTAGAGGAAGTTATTGGAAAATCAAAGCAAATCCAAGCAATTTTCAAATGGGTAGAAATTAACCTGTGGCAACCCCATAGACATATACTTATTTCTGGACTTTTTACTGCAGCAATTATTCTGGGAAAAAAAAAAAAAAAAAAAAAAAAACAAGAAAAATCACGTCTTTTCCCCATCTGTCTGTAATTAAAGCATTTAGTAATGTGCATGGGGACCAGCTACTATTAGCAGATTTGAAAAAGAGGGCTGTTAAATCACTTCTCAGGAAGTTCATGTTAGATGACAGGGTACCTTTTTCTTGCTTGAGAAAATGACACTTCTGAGAAATGTGTAAAGACATGAATTGTCACAGGGAGTTACTTTCCTAGTAATTGCTGTCTTTGTAAGAGGTCAGTCTGAATGACTTTTAATAGACTCAGTCATGATGGGAAAAGATGAGGCCGAAAAGATTCAAACTGAGTCAACGCAGGATTTTATGAAGGATATTTGTTGTGAGGTTTTCAACAGTGAATTGCTGGTTTGGATGAGCTAAACTCAAAATCAAAGTGTATGAAGAGGGGTTGGGGTTGTGGTTCATTGGTAGAGTGCTTGCCTAGCACATGTGAGGCACTGGGTTAGATCCTCAGCACCACATAAAAAAAACAAAAAAAAAAAAAAAAAACAAAGTTATAAAAAAATATGTTTATTTTAAAAAGTCTATTAAAAAATGACATTGAGCTGGGCATGGTGGCGCGCACATCTGTAATCCCAGTGGCTTGGGAGACTGAGGCAGGAGGATCATGAGTTCAAAGCCAGCCTCAGCAACTGCAAGGCGTTAAGCAAATCAGTGAAACCCTGTCTTAAAGAAAATACAAAATAGGGCTGGGGATGTGGCTCAGTGGTTGAGTGCCCCTGAGTTCAATCCCCAGTATCAAAAAAAAAAAAAAAAAAAAAAAAAGAGGACATCTAAGAAATGGTGGCAAAAGAATTTCCTTGTTCCTCATTTGTAGAGATATCCCTGGAAGCTGTTGGGGGTGGAGGAGGATGTTACTTTTTTAAAGATGTTGCATGACTCTTTTTCAAAATCTCTGCTACATCTGTTCTACAACGTTTTTTCTTTAAATTTTATGTAGGCTTTAGTCTGCCTTGCAATTACTCAGACAAGATACTAAGTTTCAACAAAAAATTCTTGCACTAGTATGCATACTTGTACTCCCTATGAATTGTTTAAAATGGTTTGTATTGTTTAATATTTATTGAGCATCAAATACTTTGATAACTCAGAGGAAAATATCCATTCTGTAAATCTAGAAGAGAAAAATTCTACTCTTGGCTCTAGCAGGGAGTTGAAGTGAGGGGTGAATATTGGTATATCAGCTGATGACCAATCTGAACTTGATAAATATAGATACCTCGGCGGTATGTATCACAAAACTACTATATTTTCCTTAATTTTCCCTCCCTGGGATTTTAAGATAGTGCATTAGGGGAAGACTGCATTTCCAGTTACTTGATGGCTGGAGATTCAAGCAGTGGGAATACTGCCTCTCAGAGAGGTGGGTGAAAGAGAGAATTCATTGAAATTCAGTATCAAAGAGTCTCTTAGAGACTCAGAAATTCAGCTGCATTGAACAAAAGACAAAGAAGAGTACATTGGAGCCAAGCCAGTAGCAGCAGCAGTAGCAGCTCTGGTTCACCACAGAGGGAAGCAATATAACACAGAGAGAGAAAAACACAATGGAAAATGTGGCACAGATAAACCTGTAGAACAGAAAGGCAGCCTGAACATAGTTGAAGCATAGGCTGCCCAGCAAGCTCGAAGAGTGTTTCTCAACTGGCAAACAGAGAGCTGAGGCAGGGAGCCATCTTGAGGAGATCATGCCGCAGCTTGCTGATGTGGGAATTTGGGAGATCAGGACAAATCTTGCCATACTGTCCAGCAAGTGCCTACCACATGGCCCAGCACATACCTAGCAGAATACGATTGAAACAGGCAGAGGGATTCAAGTCAGGGATAGAGATGAGTGCAACTTGCTTTCCCTTTGAGTCTGGAAGCTCAGTGATCAACTGAAAAGAGGACTGGGACACTGAGTAGGTGGGCTTGAATACATTTTGGACTAAGCCTGGGAAGGCCATATTCATGGGCAGCAGAGTGTGTGTAAGGTTGGCTCTCCTGCCTTCTTGGGAGGCTCCTGAGATCCAGACCCCAGCAGAGATCAGCAGCTGCCTGATCCTAGGGGTCTGATCTCTCCAAAGCAGTGACCACCCAACAAAGTCCTTGAGGCCTGATTAGAGCTTAGCTTCAGCTGCCAGAATTCCCCAATTAGGGCTCTGCAGCAGCCCCATCCTGGGAGTACATCCACCTGAACTACGCAGAAAAAATTCCAATTGACAATATTTCTCATTCCTCCTGCTGTATATGGGCAAGAAGGAAAGCTGAAAGCTATTTCTACCAGCTTCAGTTTTAGGCCATTCAATCTGGAAGTTCAGTGAGCAACACAAAAAGAGGAGGGGTTTGACAACCCCCAACCCTTGCTCCCTCTAGCCCTAGAATAGAAAGAAGGACAGTCAGCACAAGCGGCGACCATCCATTCTCATCGACAACTCACAATTCTTTCACTTTTCATTAAGAGTCTCCCCCCCCCAATTTGGTGTTCTTACTATACTGATTGGTTCATAGATGTGAGTATGTGTGTATATTCCTATACACACATATAAATATTTTCTACTTTTTTCTCATTTTTAGCATTTTTTTAAATGATTGTTAGTTTTCTTTGTCTTATCTTTTGAGGTTTAGTGTTTTTGTTTCTATTGTTTCTCTTTCTCTCCTTTCTTCTTCCTCTAATACTCAAAACATTTATTCTCTGGTACTCACCACACCCTCCCCCCCTTTATTTACTTTCTTTTATTTATTTTCTCCTCTTTTAAAGCCATCACTTTCTGTATCTCCCCTGCATTCTCTCTGTTCACATTTCAAACATTCAAAACTTCCTTTTACCTTCTCATCACATTTTCTTTTCTCTAAATGAACTGTAATTTTAACATCTTTTAGAACTAGTTGGCTTATATAATCCCTGCCCTCAACATTCATGTCGTTGAAGTTACTAGCACTGTGGATGACATAATTGACACCCGCTGTTTACTTTAATCATGGATCTAGTGCATTGCTATTTATTAATTTCTTTTTGGCAATTGCTGACCCCACCATTTCTGTTTTTGTGGTAATTAGCATTGTAGATGTCACATTAAGCACTGGGTATTTATTTAAATGCTGTATATTGTTTGTTTCTGTTGTTGTTGTTGTTTGTTTTTTCCTTTTCTGTGAGGTGCTTGGAGTCTACTGGGACACTGCAAGTTCACAGGGTAGAGACTTTGCAGCTAAGCTGAACTCAGCCGAGAGAGCACACTTTGCTTCATGCACAAACTATGTTCAAACTTCAATAATGCTTTTATACAAATATAGAAGGGACAAATCCCAAACTTATTACCAAGCCCCAAGTAGGACTGGCAAGGGGTGGGAAGACCTTTCAAACAGATGCAAAAAACTCCAATACAGAGGAAAAAAAAAAAAAAGGCATGGTAACAAGGCACCTCTTAAAGTTCATAATTCACCAGCAACTAAATTTAAAGTATTGAAGTGAATTAAATACCAGGTAAAGATTTCAAAAGAACTAGTAAATTCCAAGAGAACACAGAAAAGCCACTGAGCAAATTAAGGAAACCAACACAGAATATAAATGAGCAATGAAATAAGAAGATAAAGATACTGATAAAGAACCAAACAGAAATCTTGGAAATGAAGGATGAAATGAATCAAATTGAATGCTCAGCTAAAAATCTCTCTTGATACAGTAGCCCATAATGAAGATAAAATCTCAGAGCTGGAAGTCAAAGTGGCCATCCTTGAACATTCAGAAAGTATTAAAGAAAAGAAAATAAGTAACTATTACCAGAATATACAAGAACTCTGGGACAATAAGAGAACAAATTTTAAAATCATTAGAATTGAGAGGGTTTTGAGACACAAGCAAATGGTGTGGATAATGTCTTCAGAAATAACAACATTTTCCAAATCTTGAGAATGAGATGGGCATCCAGATACAGGAAGTGTCCCGAACCTCAAATAGGCAATATAAAAAAGAAACTTTTCATGATGCATTATAATTAAAAGGGCTAAAATGCAGAACAAGACAGAATTTTTAAAGCCTCAAGAGCAAAATGTAAGATCACATTGAGAGGCAAGACAATCAGAATTACTTCTAATTTCATAGCACAAACCATAAGATCCAAGAGGGTTTGGAATCATGTGTTACAGGTCCTGAAAGAAAATAACTGTCAAACAAGATTGCTATATTAAGCAAAGCTGTCCTTGAGAATTAAAGGAGTAATGAAAAAAAAAAAAAAAAAGGAAAAATAACTCATTTAATAAATACGCAAATGCACTAAACAGATACTTCTCAAAAGAAGAAATACAAATCACCAACAAATATATAAAATATGTTCCACATCTTCAGCAATTTGGGAAATGAAAATCAAAAGGGCACTGAAATTTCTTCTCACTCCATTTAGAATGGCAGCCATCAAGAATACAGACAATAATAAATGCTAGAGAGGATGCGGAGCGGGGGAGAATTTTACACTGTACCTGAAATTGTAAATTAGTATGAACATTATGGAAATCAGTATGGAAGTTCCTCAAAATATTAAGTCATATGGACCCCATATGACCCAGCTGTACCACTCCTTGGTATTTATCCAAAAGAATTAAAGTCATCATATTATATATTTATAGCAGCACAATTCATGATAGTCAAACTATGAAACCAGCCTAGTGTCCATCAATGGATGAATGGATAAAGAAAATATGTTATGTACAAAATGGGGTTCTATTCATTCATAAAAAGAAGAATGAAATTATGTATTTTCAAGGAAATGAATGGAACTTGAGAACATAATTTCCAGCAAAGTAAACCAATCTCAGAAAATCAAGGGTAATATGTTTTCTCTCATATATCAAAGCTAGAGAGGAAAAAATGGAACAGAAAAAGGTGGGGGCAGGGGAGATCTCAGGAAAATCAAAGGGAAATTAATATAGTATAGGAAAGTGACCTGTGGTAGGAAGAAGGGGAATGAAAAGGGAAAAACTGGGGAATGATATTGGCCAAATTATATTATTATTCACGTGCATGTACAAATAACACTGAAATCCACCATTATTTATAATTATAAGGTGCCAATTTAAACATGGAAAAATATTCGTTCCAGATTATCCAGCTTTATGTTTAAAATGTTCCTTGTTAACACAATGATTTATGGGTCAATGGTAATAAATAACCCTCTTTAGCCCGTGTCTCCTCCTGGCCCTGCAGAACAAGGTACTGGAAAGAAACTTCCCAGTTGAAGTTCTGGTAATTCATTCTCTACCAACTAGCTTAGGAAAAGTTATTTAAGTCCTCTAAACCCCATTGTAATTATCAATTAAAACTAAGACACGATGGCAACCCTCTGACACAACTCCCTCACAGGTGAAGAGATCCCCCTGTGATAGGCAAATGACATGGTTCCTAAATACCTCCCTTGGGACCTACAGTGTTCCAGACAAGCTGTCATGATGACATCCATTCTTTCCTTCTCCTGAGGGAGATGCTGAAGAGGACAAGCCACTGTGATGGAAAAGGGGATTGGGGCTCTGCCCAGACCTCTGTTAGGCCAGCAGAGAGCATGTGGTCCAGTCTGCCTTCCTGAGAGTGCCACACAGATGGCCTGACAGCACCCACCTTCCATGGTAACCCTCATGTCCTCATCTTTAAAATTAGGATAATGTGATATCCACCGCCAGTTTGCCTGGCCTGCAGGGCCCAGAGTAGCAGCTCCTTGCTGCTGAACACAGGGCCCATCCTGAGGATAAGCCCCCTCCACTCTTCCACTTTGCCATTCTGCAAAGGGCCAAAGGTGCAGCCTTGACTCCACTAACAGGATTGCTGACTGGACATGATCAGGGTCAATTGGCTTAATCTGGAAGGGAAATAAGAAGGGCTTCCAAGGGTCCATTTGGATTGAGACTTATTCCTGGTTTCAACGTTTTTGTTTCTTTGTTTGTTTTGTTGTTTCACGGGGGGGGGGGGGCTGTTTGTTAGTTTTTGTGGTTTTTTTTGTTGTTTTGTTTTGATTGACAGTGTGTTTGTTTGCTTCTGCTCCTCTTTGCTTTCTTTCTTTTCTTGCTTCTCACTTTAGTATTTTTTCTCCTTCCTTCATCTTCCCTATTTACACCCTGCCATTGCATAATCAACAAAGGTAAAAACAAGTTATACGCAAAAATTGGGTTTTTTTTGAATGAGTACAATTGAAATATATAGCAAAGTGGTGTTATATATAGTGTATTCTCTATTTTCTAGACTCACTCTCGCTCACACTAATTTCTACTCCTTGGTCACTTTTTTTTCTTTTTCTTCTTTTTTTCTTTTTTTCTTTTTCTTCTTTTCCATATTTCTTTATTTCTTCTCTCAACCACTGCATAAATTAGGTTTATATATAAATTGGTCTTTCCACCTAATCATTCACTCTTTCCTCTCTCATCTGCTGATACTAAACCACTTCCATAGAACTCTCTTTTCATACTTTCTAAGAAAGAACAAGTCAATACACTCACTTCCCTCTTACTAAACATATCACCTCTGTGTCCATTACTTGAATCTATAAAACCACATTAGAAGTGTACAGACTAAATTGGAAATAATATCTGGGTTAACTAAATCTGTACATTGTGATCAAACTGGGATTCTCTGAATAGAAAGTGTCTGATTTTAAAGTGTAAAGGAAATATAAGGGGATCTGATAGCATTGTACTACAGGAGCAATGTAAGGTTCTAAGGTAAAATCAAAATAGTCAAGGTCCCACAGTGCAGTAAGAATAGATGCACAAGCAAGATGAAGAAAGAAGGAGGAAAGTGACACAAACAAATCAATATACCTCCTCAGTAGATTCCATGGCATGCACAGTTGGTGAAATGCCAGAGATGGAATTTAGAAATTACATTTGCCAAATGCTTGAAGAACTTAAGAATAAACTAAAAAATGAGATGAGGGAGCAAGTACAGATGGCGAAAGATCATTTTGACAAAGAACTCCATAAACAAATACAGGAAGTAAAAGATTACTTCAATAGGGAGATAGAGGCTCTAAAGAGAAACCAAACACAAATTCTGGAAATGAAAGAAGCAATAAACCAAAATAAAAGCTCAATCAAAAGTATCACCAACAGAGTAGATCACTTGGAAGAAAGAACCTCAGACAATGAAGACAAAATATATACCCTAGAGAAAAATATAGATTACACAGCAAAAATGGTAAGAAACCAAGAACAGAACATTCAAGAATTATGGGACAACATAAAAAGACCAAACATAAGAGTGATTGGGGTAGAGGAGGGGGCAGAGTTTCAAGCCAAAGGAATGAGTAATTTATTTAATGAAATAATTACAGAAAATTTTCCAAACTTGAGGAATGAATGGGAAAACCAAGTTCAAGAGGCTTACCGAACACCAAACATACAAAATCACAACAGAGCCACACCAAGACACATTATAATGAAAATGCCTAATATACTGAGCAAGGAGAGAATATTAAAAGCCACAAGAGAAAGGAAGCAGATTACATATAGGGGGAAACCAATCAGACTATGTTCAGACTTTTCTACCCAGACCGTAAAAGCAAGAAGATCCTGGAATAGCATATTTCAAATTCTGAAAGAAAAGGGATGTCAACCAAGAATCTTATATCCAGCAAAATTGAGCTTTAGATTCGAAGATGAAATAAAAACCTTCCACAACATGCAAAAGTTAAAAGATTTCGTATCTCGAAAGCCAGCACTTCTGAACATACTGGGCAACATTTTTCATCAAGAAGAAGAGAAAAATAACAACGAAAATCAACAAACGGAGATATTAAACTAAGGGAAATACCAACCAGAAGAGAAACCAAATCAAGCTAAAGATCATAATACAAATAAAATTGGATGGGAATAAAAAATCACATCTCAATAATAACCCTGAATGTTAACGGCCTAAACTCGCCATTCAAAAGACACAGATTATCCGAATGGATTAAAAGAAATGACCCAACAATTTGCTGTCTCCAAGAAACACACCTCATAGAAAAAGACATCAATAGACTGAAGGTGAAAGGCTAGGAAAAGTCTTATCACTCACATGGCCTGTGGAAGCAAGCAGTAGTTTCCATTCTCATTTCAAATAAGGTAGACTTTAAGCCAAAGCTAATCAAAAGGGACAAAGATGCATATTTCTTACTACTTAAGGGAACCATTCATCAACAGGATATAACAATCATAAATCTATATACCCCAAATAATGGAGCACCTACATTCATCAAACAAACTCTTCTCAAGTTCAAGAGTAAAATTGACCACAACACAGTTATTCTAGGAGATTTCAACACACCTCTCTCACCAATAGATAGATCATCCAAACAAAAGCTAAACAAAGAAACCTTAGGCCTCCTTAAAACAATTAATAACTTAGACCTAATGGACATATATAGAATATTTCATCCCGCCGTAAAAGAATACACTTTTTTTCTCAGAAGCACATGGCTCCTTCTCCAAAATAGACCATATATTATGTCACAAGGCAACTCTCAGCAAATATAAAAAAATAGAGATACTACCCTGCATGCTATTGGACCATAAAGGGATGAAATTGGAAATCAACGACAAAAGAAGGAATAAGAAAAACTACTCCATCAACTGGAAGCTAAACAACATGCTACTGAATGAACAAGGGGTTGAAGAAGACATCAAAGAGGAGATCAAAAAATTCCTAGAGGTAAATGAGAACAAAGATACATTGTATAGAAATTCTGGAACACTATGAAGGCAGTAGTAAGAGGAAAATTCATTGCACTGAGTTCATTCCTTAAAAGGAAAAAAAAAAAAAAACAACAACAACAAATAAATGACTTAACATCACACCTCAAAGCACTAGAAAAAGAAGAACAGATCAACACCAAGAGCAGCAGAAGACAGGAAATAATTAAAATCAGAGCAGAAATTAATGAAATTGAGACTAAGGAAACAATTCAAAGAATTGACAAAACTAAAAGTTGGTTCTTTGAAAAAATAAACAAAATTGACAGACCCTTAGAGATGCTAATGAAAAGAAGAAGAGAAAAAACTCAAATTACTAACATTCGTGATGAAAAAGGGAATATCACAACAAACACCTCAGATATACAGAATGTAATTAGAAATTATTTTGAAAACTTGTACTCTAATAAAATAGAAAATACTGAATGCATTGACAGATTTCTAGAGTCATATGATTTGCCTAAACTGGATCTGGAGGCTATACACAATTTAAACAGATCGATTACAAGCGAAGAAATAGAAGATGTCATCAAAAAGCTACCAACAAGGAAAAGTCCAGGACTTGATGGGTTTACAGTCGAGATCTATAAGACTTTCAAAGAAGAATTAATACCAATCCTCTTCAAACTATTTCAAGAAATAGAAAAAGAGGGAGCTCTTCCAGACTCTTTCTATGAGGCCAATATTACATTAATTCCAAAGCCAGGCAAAGACGCATCCACAAAAGAAAACTTCAGGCCAATATCTTTAATGAACATAGATGCAAAAATCCTCAACAAAATTCAGGCAAATCGGACACAAAAACATATCAAAAAGATAGTGCACCACGATCAAGTGGGTTTTATTCCAGGGATGCAAGGCTGTTTCAATATTAGGAAATCAATAAACATAATACATCACATCAATAGACTTAAAGATAAAAATCATATGATTATCTCAATAGATGCAGAAAAAGCATTTGACAAAATTCAGCACCGCTTTATGTTCAAAACACTAGAAAAACTAGGAATATCAGGAACATATCTCAACATTATAAAAGCCATTTATGCAAGGCCCAGAGCTAACATTATCTTAAATGGAGAAAAATTGAAAGCATTTCCTCTAAAAACTGGAACAAGACAGGGATGCCCCCTTTCACCACTGCTATTTAACATAGTACTGGAAACTCTGGCCAGAGCAATTAGACAGACGAAATAAATTAAAGGGATCCAGATAGGAAAAGAAGAGCTCAAATTAGCACTATTTGCTGATGACATCATAATATACCTAGAAGACCCAAAAAACTCTACCAGAAAACTTTTACAACTAGTAAATGAATTCGGCAAAGTTGCAGGATACAAAATCAATACCCATAAGTCAAATGCATTTTTGTACATCAGTGACAGAGCCTCTGAAAGGGAAATGATGAAAACTACCCCATTTACAATAGCATCAAAAAAATTAAAATACCTAGAAATCAGCTTAATGAAAGAGGTGAAAGACCTCTATAAGTAAAATTATAGAACACTAAAGAAAGAAATCATAGAAGAACTCAGAAGATGGAAAGACCTACCTTGCTCTTGGATAGGTTGAGTCAATATTGTCAAAATGTCCATACTACCAAAGGCATTATACAGATTTAATGCAATTCCAATCAAAATTCCAATGTCATTTTTCAAAGAAATAAAAAAGCAGTCATGAAATTCATCTGGAAAAATAAGAGACCAAGAATAGCCAAAGGAATCCTGAGCAAGAAAAGTGAAGCAGGGGGCATCACTATACCGGACTTTAAATTATACTATAGAGCAATAGTAACAAAAACAGCATGGTATTGGCACCAAAACAGACGGGTGGACCAATGGTACACACAATTGAGGACACAGAGACTAATACATGTAATTTCAGCTATCTTATATTAGACAAAGTGCCAAAAATGTACAGTGGAGAAAGGATAGCCTCTTCAACAAATGGTGCTGGGAAAACTGGAAATCTATATGCAGCAAAATGAAATTAAACTTGTATCTCTCACCATGCACAAAACTCAATTCAAAGTGGATCAAGGATCTAGGAATTAGATCAGAGACAATACGCCTAATAGAAAAAAGTAAGCTCCAATTTCCAACATGTCGGATTAGGCCCCAAGCTCCTTAATAAGAATCCTGTAGTGCAAGAACTATTACCAAGAATTAATGAATGGGATAGATTTAAGCTAAAAAGCTTCTTCTCAGCAAAAGAAACAATCAGTGAGGTGAATAGAGAGCCAACTAATTGGGAACAAATATTTAATACACGCACATCAGATAGAGCACTAATTTCTAGGATATATAAAGAACTCAAAAAACTTGACACCAAAAAAAGCAAATAACCCAATCAATAAATGGGCAAAGAAACTGAAAAGACACTTCTCAGAAGATATACAATCAATCAACAAATACATGAAAAAATGCTCAACCTCTCTGGCAATTAGAGAAATGCAAATAAAAACTACTCTAAGATTTTTTTTCACTCCAGTCAGAATGGCAGCTATCAAGAACACAAACAACAATAAATGTTGGAGAGGATGTGGGGAAAAAGGCGCACACTCATACATTGCTGGTGGGACTGCAAAATGGTGCAACCACTATGGAAAGCAGTATGGAGATTTCTTGGGAAAATGGGAATGGAACCACCCTATGACCCAGCCATCCCACTCCTGGGTCTGTTCCCAAAAGACTTAAAAACAGCATATTACAGTGACACAGCCACTTCAATGTTTATAGCAGCACAATTCACAATAGCTAGGTTGTGGAACCAACCTAGATGTCCCTCAGTAGATGAGTGGATAAAGAAAATGTGGTATATATACAAAATGGAATTTTACTCAGCAAAAGAGAGAATAAAATAATGGCATTTGCAGGTAAATGGATGAAGTTGGAGAATATAATGCTAAGTGAAATTAGTCAATCTCAAAAATCCAAATACCAAATATTTTCTCTGATATAAGGATGTTAGTTCACAGTGTGATTGGATGGGGGTACACAGGATTAGAGGAACACTAGAATGGTCAAAGGAAAGGGAGGGCAAGGGAGGGAGCAAGGGGAGGGGGAAGGGAAAAAAAATGGTGGTTGAATGAGATGGATATCACTATCCTAAATGCATGATTAACGATCTGAATGGTACTTATATACTTTGTATACAAGCAGTTGTATGTAAAAAGATGCTATACTTGTGCATTATGAATAAGTAAATAAATAATTAAAAAAATTAGGATAATGCTATTTTATTCTGCTACTTTATTTTTATTTCTTTTATTGTATGTTTTCATAAAGTTTAAATGAGATAAGAACTGTGAAATATCACTCACATAAAAGTATTTTTAATTTTGAGTTTTTAAGTGGAAAATAACATAAATTATAATTTCTTCAACAAAGCCCTGTGGTTGCTTTAGGTCATTACCATAAAATATTATTTCTTAGAGCCCCCCCTTAACTATGTTTCTACGAAAACCATAGAGATGTGCTAAATTTTCTGGACATAGGAGGAACCCTCTCATGAACCATGGATTACTTGACGCCAGATTGCTTTACTCCAGGAGAGGCCCCTTCATGCTGTCCCTTATCCCATGCTTGCTGCCTGGTCTAATCCCTACATAAAGAAGACCTGGGCCCATCTCAGAGACCACTTAGAGAACAAAAGAGACTTGGGTTCCTCTCAGAGACCCATTTGAAGGTTAAATACAAAGAATGACAATTGCCTTTAGCCCAACAAGTTATCTCTAGAGATTCAAAGAAAGTCATTTCCTATGCAAGGTATAGACATAAACTCTTCTCTCAGACAAGAATAAAGCCAAGGAAGGCTTCCATCTGTGACTCTTGCAGTTTTGCTCTCACTCATGGGCCAAGCTATACAGAAGTTAATTTACAACTGGCCACGGTGGTGCACACCTTTCATCCCAGCAACTAGGGAGGCTGAGGCAGGAGGATTGCAAGTTCAAAGCCAGCCTCAGCAAAAGCGAGGTGCTAAGCAACTCAGTGAGACCACTGTCTCTAAACAAAATACAAAATAGGGCTGGGGATGTGGTTCAGTGGTTGAATGTCCCTGAGTTCAATCCCTAGGACCAAAAAAAACAAACAAACAAAAATCAAAACAAAATAAAACAAACAAACAAAAAACCCCAAACAAACACAAAAAGAAGTTAACTTATAAAGACTGTGGCCTAGTGTGGAGCTTGAGCTCACAGACTCTCTTCTCCTGCACCTCCATGATAGGAATGTTAGCTCTGTTGTTATTGTTTCCATGCTTCCTGAAGCCATTCACTTTTTCCATTCTATTTCTTCTTGTTTCCAGATTGGGTGAATCCTATTGATTTGTCTGTAAATTGCTGACTTGGTCCTCACTCATATCCACTGTCCTAGTGAGCCCAGACAAGGAGCTTTTATTTTTATCTTTATTATTTTCAAACTATATTTTTCAGTTCTAAAATTCACATTTGATTTATTTTATTATTGTGGTAAAAACATATAACATGAAATTTGCCATTTACAATGCTCTGTTTCCTCTAGGCATAAAGCTTGTTTATAATTTGAGATATCTTGTTTTTTTTTTTTTTCCCCTAAGCAGTTTATTTTTATTTTTAATTGCTATAAAAATAACATAAAATTTATTATCTGAAACATTTCTAATTATTCAGCTCAGTAGTTTTAAGTGAATTCCATATTGTTGTGCAACCAACTTCCAGAACTTTTTCATCTTGCAAAATTAAAACTCTATCCACAAACAATTCTCCAGTTCATCCTTCCCTTAACTTCTGCAACCACCATCCTACTTTTTGTTTCTATGAATCTCATTCTAGAGACCTCAATTTATACAGTATTTATGTTTTTGTAACTGGTTTATATCACTTCCTGTAATGATGTCAATAATTTCTCATGTTGTAGTATTTGTCAGAATTTTACCCTAACTTTTTCATCTTGTGTGAACAGTATTTATGTTTTTGTAACTGGTTTATATCTCACTTCCTGTAATGATGTCAATAATTTCTCATGTTGTAGTATTTGTCAGAATTTTACCCTATTCCATTGAAGTATATTCTGTGCCTAATACCACACTTTGTTTAGCCATTTTTCCTTTTATGGATACTTGGGTGCTTCCACTTATATCACATTAGTATGCAAATGTCTCTTCTAGAACCTATTTTAAATTATTTTGGATATGTACAAAGAAATGGAATTGGTGGATTATACGGTAATTTTACATTTAATTTTTGGGGGGATCTCCATGTTGTCTTTCCATAATGGATACACCATTTTATGTTCCCACCAATAGTGCATGAGTGTTCTTATTTTTCCATATTTGAGCAAACATTTGATATTTTCTATTTTGCTACTATGGCTTTTTTTTAGTAGCCAACCTATAGAATGGGAGGTTGTGTCTCACTTTGATTTTCTGTATTTCATTAATAATAACTGGTATGGGACATCTTTTCATATGCTTTGTATATCCTCTTTGGAGAAATGTCTATTCAAACCTGTTGCCTGCCTTTTAATCAGGTTATTTGGAATTTATTTATTTATTTTTTAAGTTGTGGAGTAGTTAATCTATTCTGGATATTAACCTCTTGTCAAATGCATGATCTGCAAATATTTTCTCTCATTGCATAGGTTGTATCATGATTATTATTATTATTTTGCAGCACTAAAGACTGAATTTCTATGTAGTATAATTTGCCTATTTTTATTTTTTATTTCATGTCCTTTTGGTGTCCCACCCAAGAAATCATTGCTGAATTCAATGTCATGAAACTTTTAGTCTCTGTTTTCTTCTGGGAGTTACAGTTTTATATCTTAACATTTGCTATAGTTCTTTGATACATTTTAATTTGTGTACATGGTATAAGAGTTCAACTTTATTCTCCTGGATGTGGATGTACAGTTTTTATGTACCATTTGTTGAAGATACAGGGTTTTGTTTTTTTGTTTTGTTTTGTTTGTTTGTTTTGTTTTCCTGTTGAATGGTCTTTGCATCCTTGTCAAAAATCTTTGACCCTAAAATGTGAGTTTTTATTTCTGGACCCTCTATTCTATTCCATTTACATATATCCTGTTTTTATGTCAGTATCACATAATTGACTACCAAAATAACAACAGATTCTATAATATGTTTTGAAATCAGAAAGAATATAACCTCTAATTTTATTTTGTTTTTGTTTTCAGGATTGTTTTTACTACTTAATGCCCTTTGACAGTCCATATGGATTTTAGGACAGATTTTTCTTTCTGTAAAAATGCTCTTGAGGTTTTGATAGAGATTACATTAAGTTTATAGATTGCTGTAGACAGTATTGATATCTTCATAATATTAAAAATTTTCTAATTTATAAACATAATATATCTTTCCATTTTTTTGTCATCTTTAAGTTCTTCCAAGGACATTTTATTGTTTCCTGTGTATAAGTTTTTCACTTTCTTGGTTAAATTTATTCCTATTTCATTCTTTTGGACATTTTTCTGAGTGAATTTTTTTTATATTCTGTGATTATTTATTGTTAGTTACATAGGCAACACAATTATTTTTTGTATGTTGACATTCTATCCTACAACTCTGTTGAATTTGTTTATTTGTTCTATCATGGGAGTGTGTGTGTGCATGTGTGTGTAGCTATGTGTGGGGTTATTATGGTTTCCCATATATAAGATGATGTTATCTATGAATAGAGATAATTTTACTTTCTTTTCAATTTGGATGGCTTTTATTTATTTTTCTTCTCTAGTTTCTCTGAGTCAGATTTCCAGAACTATGTTCAGACGTACAAAAGCTTATTTTGTTCCTGAATTTAAGGGTTGTTTTTGGCATTCACCATTTAGTATGATGTTAGCTGTGGGTTTTCCACATTTTTATTATATTTATTTTTTCTATTCCAACTTTGTTGAGTGTTTTTATTTTGTAAGTTTTTTTTTTTCTTTTCTTTTTTTGGTTGGGGGTACTGGGGATTGAACTCAGGGGCACTCAACCACTAAGCCACATCCCAACCCTATTTTGTATTTTCTTTAGAGACAGGGTCTTGCTGAGTTGCTTAGTGCCTTGCTTTTGCTGAGGCTGGCTTTGAACTCAGGATCCTCCTGTTTCAGCCTGATGAGCTGTTGGGATTATAGGTGTACACCACAGCACCTGACCTTGAAAGAGTTTTGAACTGTGTTTAATGATTTTTCTATCATTATCTTTGAAATGATCATGTGTTTTTTCCCCTTTAATTCTATTACTGTGGTGTATTATGTTGATTGATTTTCACCTGTTAAAATATCCTTGGATTCTAGGATCCCACTTGTTCATAGTGGAGTTTTTTAAATATATTATTTGAATTCTATTTGTAAGTATTTTATTGAGGATATTTGCTTCAACATTCATCAGAGATATTGGTCTCTAATTTTCTTGTAGTGTCTCATTGATGCCAGCTTCATAAAATGAGTTTGGATATGTTCTCAGATCTTCACTTCTATGGAAGAGTATGAGGAGGACTGTTATTAATTCTTCAAGTACCTGATAGAAATCACAGTGAAGTTCTCTAGTCCTGAAATTTTTCTCTGTTAGGAGGTTTTGATTAGTGATTCAATCTGATTATTTATAGATCTCTGATATCATGTTTCATCACAATTGGTAGGTTGTGTTTCAAGTCATTTATCCATTTCATAGAAGTTCTCAAATTTGTTATCAAACAGTAGCTCACAATATTACTTATAATTGTCTCTATTTCTGTAAACTCCATTTTATTTATTTATTTATTTATCTATCTATCTATTTATTTATTTATTTTAGTTAGGTGCTGTAACCTGGAGTCTGGCACATGGTAGACAAGTGCTCTACCACTGAGCTATGTCCCCAGTCCTATGTCTTTTTTATTTTTTTGGTCCCGGGGATTGAACTCAGGGGTACTCCACCACTGGGCCACATCCCCAGCCCTTTTTTGTATTTTATTAGAGACAGGACCTCACCGAGTTGCTAAGTGCCTCGCCATTGCTGAGGCTGGCTTTGAACTCGCGATCCTCCTGCTTCAGCCTTCCAAGTGCTGGGATTACAGGCGTGTGGCACCGTGCCGGCTCCTGTGTCTTTTTAATGTAAGTGTTTACATTTATAGATTGCCCTTTGAGCACTGTTTTTACTGTATCCTATAAGTTTTGGTACATTGTCTTTTCATTTCTACTAATCTCAAATTACTTTATCATTTCCCCTGTGATTTCTTGTGATCAACATTTTGTCGTTTAATATGTGAATTTCCCTAAGGAATTTTTCATGGTTTTAATCTTTTTTTTTTCTTGGTACCAGGGATTGAACCCAGTGGTGCTTAACCACTGAGCCACATCCCCAGCCCTTTTTAATATTTTATTTAGAAACAGGGTCTCACTCAGATGCTAAGTGCCTCCCTAATCTGCTGAGGCTGGCTTTGAATTCAAGATCCTCCTGCCTCAGCCTCCTGAGTTGCTGGAAATATAGGTGTGCACTACCACACCCAGCTGGCAAAGCTATAATTCTTAATTAAGCCTGTTTATTATGGCAGCTTTAAAATCATGGGAGGCATCAAATTAAAAAGCTTCTTACAGTAAAGGATCAACAGTAAAGGAAACAACAGAGTAAAGAAAGAGCTTACAGAATGGGAGAAAATCTTTGCCAGTTGCTCTTCTGACAAAGGATTAATATTCAGAATACACAAAGAATTCAAAAAACTTAACATCAAAAAAACAAAACAAAACAAAACAAAAAACCCTCAATCCGTAAATGGGCAAAGGAATTGAGCAGATACTCTCAAAAAAAGCAGAAATGGCCAATAATTATTCAAAACATGTTGAACTTCTTTAGCCACCAGGAAAATGAAAATCAAAACTACATGGAGATTCTCTCTCACCTCAGTCAAATGGCTATCATTAAACATATAAAAACAAAACAAAACAAAAAAAAATCAAATGACAATGAATAATGGCAACGATACAGACGGAAAAGGAATCCTTATACATGGTTGGTGGAATGTTAATTACTAAAGACACTATGGAAATCAATATGGAGGTTCCTCAAAAAAAAAAAAAAAAAAAAAAAAAAAAAGAAAGGTAAACTATGTATGATCTAGATAAACCACAACTTTTTATGTAACCTAAGGAATCAAAGTCAGTATACTATAGAGACACCTGCATGCCCATGTTTGTTATGGCACAATTCACAATAGCCAAGTTATGGAATCAGCCTAGGTGCCAGTCAATGGATTCATGCATAAAGAAAATGGGGAGATACTTCACCTTTTGATTATAGCTCTGAGGCTTATTTTTAAAAGGGACATGTTTTTCTTTTCCTCTTCTTCCTCTCCCCCTCCCTAACCTGGGGGGAAAAAAACGAGATTATCTTGAGTTATCAGTGCTCCACAGGAAGGAGATGTCTGCCAGGGATCTAGGAAGTAAATTTCTCCCAAATTAACAAGTGAATTCTAACCCACCATCAGGGTTAAAGTTCACCCTGTTTACTGGGAAAGGAGCCAATAGCATTAAAGGTCACTTGGGCACCAGCCACCCCCCCCCCCAAAATCCCTACTTAAGTCCCTGCCTGCCTGGAGCTCGAATACAACATCTGGTCCCTGCGGAGAAGAAGCAGCCGACACAGCAGCTCGTCTCTGTGGAGAGGAAGCAGCCGCTGTAGTAGCTCCAGACTCACCATCTCCAGCTTGACAATGCTGCCCCAGCCGACAGCTCCAGAGACCATGGCCTGCATGACTAGGCACCGACCCTCTGTCCAGAGCTTGCACACTTCCCTCTCCCTGACTCCTCTCTCCCCATACTTCTTCTGCCTCAGACCAGCCGTAGAGGCTGGTGAATAAATCTCTTGGCTGCATGGTTGTCTCTGGTGTGATTTTTGCACTTCAATCAGTTTGGAGCTGGGGGTATAGCTCAGTTAGTAGAGTGCTTACTTTGTATGTGCAAGGCCCTGGGTTCAATCCCCAGCACCACACATACAAAAAAAGCCCTCAGCATTGCTTCAGGGATGAGAAGTCTGTTAGATGAATTCCTGCCAACAGGCCCCCCCCCCCCCCACCCCACGTGCCTTATGTTATCCAGCTAGCCTGAGCTTTCACTTTCCGGAAGTGTCCATTTCCCGTGAGAATCCACATTTGGCAGGCTCTGAGTCCCTGCCCTTTCTGATCCTGGAAATACTCACCTCTCGCAGGAATTCACCCTGGGGTGGGCTCGCCTTTTCTGAGCCAATCCCAAGCCTACATGTCCTGCTTCCTTCTCTGTAACTGGAGTAGCTACTTAAACCCCCGCCAGGCTGGAACTCACTCCTTTTTTCCCCTTTGCCTTCTTCCTCTTGCCAGCTTCCCCTTCCCTTTTTTCTTCCCTTCTTCCCTTTCTCTCCCTTCCCTTTCCCTTCCCACTTCCCTTTCTCCCCTTCTCCCCTTTCCTCTTCCCCCTCTTCTTCCCTCCTCCCCTTCCCCTTCTTCTCCCCACTGGTTTCCCTTCTCTCCTTCTCCTTCCCCTCGCTCCCTTTCCCTCCATGCACCCCTTGGGTCCCAACCGGCTGTTAGGGGCTGGAGCTGGTTAAATAAACCCCTTTTCTACACAGCAGTTTCTGGCATGGGTTTTTTGCCCTTCAAAGTCCCCTGTGTTTCTCCTTTGCTAGCAAATGGCCTCATTATTAAATTGGCATTGAGGACAAGAACCAAGCTTTGGGCTACATTTTGATGGTTCTTTGTGTATTCTTAGATATTGGATATTGCATAGTGAGAGTCCAGACCCTATTTAATTTTATTTAGAAGACACTCTCCCTCTTGACATGTAGGGTGAGGGTCAGGCATCAGTACGTTCAGCTGTGTGCTGTGCACTGCCATCACCGCCCAGCATCAGTGGAGAACTTACTCCCACTGCCTTGTGGCAGATGGGTGGGAATGAAGTCCAGTTCCCTGCTTAGAACTGGTAAAAGCAGGAAACCAACCAGCACCACCTTTTTTGCTCCAAAAGGAGTTATTGCAACAGCTCCCCTTTGGGTCCTGTTGTCAGCCCAAAGGGGGATGCTAGCTAGCATTTCTCACACTGCTTTGTTGTTGAAAGGTTGGGGCAGAAGCTCTGCTCCCACTGGGCTTAGCGGACAGAGGATAGGGAGTGAAGATTATTGGCGATTGGCCTCATTCAGTCTCCTTGCTGCTGGGCAGTGCTGGGGCTCAGCTCACCACTGCACATTGCTGACAGGATCCTGTCTGGGCAGTCCAGTGCCCTGCCTGTTTTTGTAAACCAGGGTGCAGAGATCAGCTCCCTGCTCAGCCCCATCAACACCACAGGGTAGTGGAATCCAACATCCTGTTTTGAAACGCAGAGTGTGGAGAATCACCTTCCAGTTCAGTCCTGCTCACTGTAGGGGAGGGGAGGGTTGTCCTGAGGGGTTTTGGCTGCAGTAAGGCAGAAATTGCCAAAAAGATTTCCTGCTGTTTGGATACCTTTCCCCAGTCCTTTGAATGGGGGAGGGGGCTGGAAGGTTTTTCTTGGAGCCTTTTTTTTTTTCTGTGCCTATTGGCACTTTCAGTTGTGGGTTCTGAAGAGCCCTGTCCTGGGTATGTGGAAGTGGAAGGGAAACCCAGGGCACTCACCTGTTTCCCCTCAAGTCTTGAGTGCCCTTGGCTTTCCACTGTTGTACCCAATTTGCAGGAAAAAGTCTCACAAGCCACTTGCGTAATAGCCAATGAAGCCTTTATTCCAGCTGGGGCCACCAACTATGTCCAGCACAAAGCAGGGTGGTAGAAAAATGGCACCTGCTCATAGCAAGGGCAGAGTTTATAAAGCACAGGGTTAATCTGCCCTCAGGCCTCAGGTGGAGGCGGTTTAAGGGGTGGAGACAGTTTAAGTCCAGTTTAAGTCGCCTTTGCTTATTACACCATCTGTCAGAGTCTTCCTTTGTTTGTTATATTGAAACCACAGTTACAGGTGACAAGTTCTGCTCCCCAAAATGTTGAAGTTTGAACATTAGAGAAGCATGCTGAGACAAGCATATAAAGCAGGGTTTATTGAAAAGGGGTAACACAGACTTCTCCTGGGAGGGAGAAGGGGGCCATTGCTGGTATCCCAAGAAGCGAGGCAGGTCTGCCTTTTTTATATGTCCCAGGCTCTCTTTATTCTCCTGCTCTCTTCCCCTGATCTCTCTCCTTCCTGCATAGGTGACCAGGTCTGGTGGGCTAGCCAAAAGGTAAGAAGCAGATGGGCTGAAGGGGAAAGGGCAGGATGGTGCAGCCCAGGACACATTAATTAACAACTTTATAGCTCCCTGTAGGGAGGAGCAATTCCTAGGACAGGTTACCTTGGCAACAGGTTGGGGCAGGGGCAGGTTCTTGATAAGGGTGGAGGAAAGGCTCTGAAGGAATTAACATTTCAATCCCTCAGGGGACAGTGTCCCCATAGTCTCTAACTTCCCAGGACTCACTCAAAATTGGCTTTCTTGATCCAACCTGACTCAATTTACTTATCTATACTGACTGCCTGTCAGATTCTGCTTTAATATTATATTTAGTTTTTAAAGGGATGATCTGAGAGAAAACACAATAGTGCATCTTGGTTGAATTTGAAGATACAGTTTGTTAACAGAAGAAATAGTTGGGCTGAGCAGCACATGCTTATAACCAGCTACATGAGAGGTTAAGATAGGAGAATCCAGAGTTCAAAGGCAGCTTGGGCAACAAAATAAGACCCAAGACCTCCCAAACCCCCAACAATTTTATCAGTGTCCCCGAAATTAGAACAGAATTCTGTTCTTAAAACTACCCATAAATGATTTTAATATATCAAAGTACCACACACTTTAGAAGCACTAGCATATTGAAAAAAAAGTTTAGGTTCATAAAAACTGTTAGTAAATTAATTTCACTTGTTCTCATGTCCAAGGTACCCCATGGAAACAAACCCTACTGCCATTTGTTCATGGAGGAGGGCAAGGCTAACGCAAGTTTGCATTAACTAGTTTTTTATTGTCCATGGAAATATATGAAGCCAACTTTTAATTGAAAGGCTTACCAATTACAGACCTATATCAGCTACTGTGTCCCCTCTGAGTACCACCTTCAATGTGGCTGCTCCTCACTCCCCTTTTCACTCCAGTCCTAGTTTTTTTTTTTTTTTTTTCTAACCCACAAACCTCTATTTTAATGTCTCCCTTGCTCCTTCCTTTTCCTCTCCTACTATCTACATGCTGAAGTTCTGGTGGTTCATTCCTTATTTCTTTTTCATTTTTGAACTTTGTTAGAACTTCCTATTCCTAGGTTCAAAAGTCCTCCATGTATGCTGGCCATTCCCCAATGTATGTCTTCCTCTCAGACCTCTGCTCTGAGACCCATGTGTGATAGAAAACCCTTTCCTTAAGGTAACTGCTTGTATTGTAGGCCTCATTTAGGCTCCTCAATTAGATAAGTTCATGACTTATCTCCACAATCCTACCTGGTTCCCAGTTGTCCCACTGATGGTAAAACACAGGATCATCTTCCAAGTTTCTCAAATCCCAACTCTAGTTACCCTCCCTTTCTCTTATTCCCAAGTTCTATTACATACACAAATTCTACTAATTCTCCCTTTAAAATATTTCTTAATTCTAACAATTTTCTGTGACTTCACTAGCACTCTAATCTAATCCCTCATCAACATTTACCAAACATGATTCCATCCTACAGGTTTTCTTACCTCCATTCCATGCCCAGCTCCTAATGCATTCTTTGCAAGGCAGCTGGAGATGATTGCCTTTAAAACATAAGCATAAAGAAGTAGTTTTCACCCTTACTTTTATCAAGGAACTTGTATGAGGCTCATGTCCATAGAAGACCCAATATATAGAGGTTGTGTCTCAGTTCATGTTATACTCATACCATTGATATTGCCTTTCCAGTTATCTTTTTTATTAATACAAATAAGACCTTATTTGCATGACTTTTGGGGAAAATATTTTTCTTTTTAAACTTGATTATGAATCTTGGAATGTTGAAGTACCTTATAATTTCTTGAAAATTAATAGTGACTCTGTATTGTGCAGAATCTAGTATGTTAGTGTTTGAATAGAATTTACATATCACAAGGTAGATATTCAAATTACATGTGACAGGTATTCCTCAATTCCTCATTGTATACCATATGTAACGGTGCATATTAAGTGTTTTTTCACTACAAGTCAGCAAAAGAAGTTGGTGAATAAAATAAATGGGAAAAGACTCCTCTGCATTTACCAAAGGCATGAATGCATCATGAAAAATCTGGAATATAATGATGCTCAAAAGTGTTCTTCCCAATTTTTCCATAAATGTTTATGATTTGGTACCTGTCTCTTCAGATCTTTAACTTCCAGACTTTCGTCTATAGTTCCCCTAGATATGCTTCCAGGTACTGATTATGGGATACTCAGAGAAAAATGAATTCTAGTAAGTGATGTAGGGCTCTGCTTATGCATTGTACACACAACTCAATAATGAGGAAATTAGTTTCTTCAAAGGTGAGACACTTTCCTACAGTCAGCAATGGTGTTATCTCTAATAAAGGACTTATATTTTAACTTGAAAACTGATTTCCTGAGCCTGTGGTGAGAAATTTAAGATGTTATAAAAAACTACTCAAAGTCCATCTTCTACCAGCTCATCTTCTAATGGAGGATCCCTAAGATAATAAAGGCCATACTGCAACACAGAAGCATTAATTAATGGTGACCCCATGTTATTTTGTACCAATGGCAGAGCAAAGGGAGTTGACTAGTCAGGATAACCTGGAAAGAGAGGGCAAAGTCTAAAATTTCCTAATAGAGAATATACAATCAAACTTCCAAAAGCCTAAGTAATAGATGTCATTGTGCTTCCTGTCCAAACTCCACTGCTGTCAGCACTTTGTATTCCAAATTCCACCCACTTGGTGCTTGTGACCTTTGCTGTCTGCTTGTGAGCATTCCTTGGTTTCAACTTTCATAAAGGGATAATGAGCAGAAAAATGTACAAGTTGATAAATTGTGGTCTTTTGGGGTTTGCAAGTTATGTAACTATTTAATCTGATACTTTACATCATTTTGATAAGTAATTAACATATTTACTTAGTTGTCCTATTGTAGGGGGTGTGTTATATAAGTTCTTCCAACTGAAATCTTTTTGTACTATCCTTAGGCCTCGGGGGTGATTATAGTCAGCTCTACAACATAAAGTGTTTATGAATTAGATGAAAAAGATATTCCAAAATAAGGGCCTTTGAGACTTTTCTGTACTTTATGTTTCTTCAAAATATTGATTTAAGTAGGAACAGGTCAAATTTAGGCAAAAATAGCATTTAACTATTATAATATAGGAAGACTTGAAGATGCTTTCTCTTGAATTTATTATCTTTTTAAGAATAATACTTATAGCTAAAATTGTCCATGTTGACTTAAAGTCAGCAAATATCCTACCCCAAATTATACAAACCCTGCATAATTTTTACAAAATTAAGATAAATGGCATCTAAAGGGGAATCATTTTGAAATTCTTTGTTATCTATTATACAATATGTTCTCTTGTTAATCTATCATTGCAGCAGCTGTGAAGGGTTGTGTAACAGAGACACAGAATACAGAGGAGGGATCACAGAGGACTCAGGCTGGGTAACAATACAATGATAGAGATGCGGAAATTGACAACTGTTGGGTCTTGGTTTCAAAAAGAATCCTTTCCACGGAGTTCACACTAATTCTCTGCTAGCTCTGAAGTAACCACCTTGTATGCTGCCACTGAAATACTATTGACTTCCTTTTGCAGACTGTGATTTTGAGGCATGAAAACAGATCTGGTTGTTATCTTTGCTTGGAGAGATCAGGAATTTGAACTCCCGTCTGCCTGACTTGAGAACCCAGGCTCTTCATCCACACTCTTCCATCTTCATCTCCCTCCTCATACTGGTTCACTTCCATCTTACCTCTTTCACTAACTCTGAAGCATTTTATAGTCCCTCACAGCAATCCTCCAATGAAAAAAGAAAGTTTTAAATTCCTTGCTTGGAAATCTGGTCTTGAAACCTCCTAAATTTGTGTGAATCCTGATGCTCAGAATCATTTTGCTGATGCTCGGATGGCTGAAAGCTTGTGGGGAAAACCAAGTCATTGCTCACATTGGAACAATTATAAATTAATGGTCTCTATGAATCCAACTGGACCTAAGCACTGCCTAGCAATGCTACCATTTCCCTTTTTTCCATAAAATGCTATAATCTCATCTAAAATGTCTTTAATTTCCCTATTTCTTGTTGGATGAGATGTTTGCTTCACAGAGAAAATGGAAACACTCAATGGAAACTCAACAACAAATCCACAAACCATGACTGCCCTCTTCGTTCTTTCTCGCCCTACATGAGTTTGTTATCAGGGTGTGCCCAACTCTACCTACCTACCTTGTGATATGAGTTGAGTGCCTTACCATCTTCTGAAACTATTTTTAAAGAGGAGAGCAATCAATTTCATAAAGATTTGGTAGGAATACACTATATCATTTTCTGGAACAAGGGCATTGTGGAGAGTAATGATAAGTCTTTGATTAGTGTTTTAATTTCCTCTATTGTTTAGTGTTTTAATTTCCTCTGTTGTTATTGGTCTGCTTTGGTTTCCCAACATTTACAACTTTTCAATTTAATTTAATATTCAAATACAATGGTACTAAGTTGAACATGTACTTTTCTTATTATTTCTTAATATGCTGTTAGATAGAGAAAGCCTCTATTGTAGTTGCCCCATTTTCTGATTTTTTTCTTTATATATAAATTCTATATATTTTTAACTTTCCTGATCACAGTTACCAAAACATTTCTGTTTTTTAGTCATTTTATGATCTTGAACAACTGACAAAAAAATTCTATGTGCCTTGATATCCTCATTTAAAAAATAGGTACATGATGTCTTCAGTGGTAGACCATTTTCCTTGCATGTATAAGGATCTTATTCTATCCCACGTACTACAAAAAAAAAAAATATATATATATACATATATACACACACATATGCATACATGTACATATGTGTATTAATATCTACTTTATAGATATTTTGTAGGGCCATTAAAAGATGAATATATGATGCTCAGAAGAGTGCTGAGAAATAGTAAGCCCATGTAAATGTCAACAATTATTATTGTTTTTAAAGAATCATATTTTTCTTTGATTAATTATTTCTATGTTTTTTAAAAGCAACTTACATGTCTTCTCTTTTAAAATTATTCTTTTTCTATGTGTTTTTCAGTATTTTTCTTCTCCCTCAAATTTTAAATATAAACTTTTGTTAAATTAGTATTCCACATTACCTATTTCCTAATAATCCATGTAGGACTTTTATTCTTTTTTTTGAAGCACCACTTTGCCATATAGTTTGAATATAGTTTGAATGTCCCTAAGGTTCATGTGTTGAACTTTTAATCCCCATTGTGAGGTATTAAGTATGTGAAAATATTTTTACTATAGTTTTGGGGGAAGGGTAGCTTTGGGGATGCGATTAGGATTAGACAAAGCCATCAAGATGGTGCCCCCATGACTGAGTCCTAGTGGCCCTATAAAAAAAGGGAGAGCTGGGCGAGGTGGTGCACACCTGTAATCCCAGTGGCTTGGAAGGCTGAAGCAGGAGGATCATGAGTTCAAAGCCAGCCTCAGCAACTCAGCAAGGCCCCAAGCAACTCAAGGAGCCCCTATCTCTGAATAAAGGGCTGGGAATGTGGCTCAGTGGTTAAGCACCTCTGGGTTCAATCCCTGGTATAGAAAGAAAGAAAAGAAAGAAAGAAAGAAAGAAAGAAAGAAAGAAAGAGGGAGAGGGAGGGAGGGGAGGGAGGGAGGAAGGAAGAAAGGAAGAAAGAAAGGAAGAAAGAAAGAAAGAGGAGAGAGCCAGAAGATATATCCATGTATATTCTCCCTGTCTTTTGCCATGTGATGCCTTGTGCATCCTTGGGACTCTGCCAGCAAGAAGCCATCACCAGATGCTTCCCATCGACTTTGGACTAGAACCACAAGCCAAAATAGACCTTTTTTTTTATTAAGTTTGCTTCCTTCAGGTATTTTATTATAGTAACATAAAACTGACTAATACATTACCTAAAGTTTACAGTATCTATATTGTTTCTTCTTTATTTCCCTTTATGCTTTCTCCTCTTATTTCACAGGCCAATTAAAGAGAAAGACTGGTTGATTTCATCTCCTTCAGATTTCCTGCATCTTCCCCTCTACTTCCTCCCTATAGCTGTTAATTTCCTTCCTGCCAGCACTACCTGTTTCTCTGGACTAGCTCATTGATTTCTAAAAGCCCACCCAGGCTCCATTCTCCAGCTTCATCCTCTTCATCTCATTATTTTTGCAGCTGTCATGGTGACTTTTACAAAAAAGGTAAAAGGCATCATGGCTTCCAGTCAGCCACAGGAAAGTGCTCGAGAGTTATAAACAAAGCTTTTCATTATCTAGGCCCTTGTTACTTGTACAACTTTATTACTATTATTATTTTTTTGTTACTTTCCTCTATAAATTCACCATGTTCTGATTAGGTCAAATTATTATTATTTTTTTTTCCTGGAGAATAAGTTATATTTTAAGTCTTAGGTCTGAGGTTGTCCTTTTAGTTAAGACATTTTTGAAACACTAACTACTTCTCTTTATTTAGAGTTATGTGTCTATTTTTGTTCATGTGGGCTACTATGAGATAATATCATTGACTGGGTGGCTTCTAAATAATAGAAATTCATTTCTCACAGTTCTGGAGGTGGAAAGCCCCAAATCAAGGCAATAGCAGATTCAGTCAGTGTCTGGCGAGGGCCCACTCCCTCCTTCACAGATGGTACCTTTTAACTTCACCCTATGGTGGGGAGAGATGAGGCATCTGTCTGGCTCCACTTTTATAAAGGCACTAATCTCATTCATGAGGCTGCCCTTATGACTTAAACTGCTCCCCAAAGCCCAAATTCCTGATATCATCACCTTAGAGGTGAGGATTTCAGCACATGAATTTGAGGGTGGGGCACACACTTCAGACCATTGCAGTGCCCCTGCATACCCTCTTGTTCATTAATTTGAACACTTCTTATACTAATATACAATTTATTTTTCATATGTTTTAATCCTGCATAAGTTTCTAAGCTCCTTTTGAGTGGTAACTGGGTCTGATTATTTATTTTAATAACTTCAGCACCAAGGATAATATCCAAGTACATAGTAGATACTCAACAGATATTAAAAAATTATTAAGTAATGAACAGGGCCAGGGATATAGTTCAGTTGGTAGAGTGCTTGCTGTGGGTTCATTCCCAGTACCACCACCACACAAAAAAAAATTATCAAGTAATGAACAAATGAAAGTGCTGCAGGTGTTTTTTTTTTTTTTTTCCTATAAAATTTTGCATTATTAGCTTGATCCTTTGGTGAATTAGAGTGACTCTATGATTACATAGTCAAGTCCTCATTCATAGATAGAATTTATTAAATTGTGCCTTAGAATAGGTTGTCATATTATTGAGTAAGGCTCATGGGTGTTTTATAAAGATGAGGCTATTTGACCCAATCCATTTAACCAAAAAAAGTAACTGTAATCTTACATCTTTTCTGATGTCAGTATTCTTAATAATATTTTCCTCATTACCTTCAATAGTAATAAGAAAGTCTACTAACTCTGGGTGTGGGAGCAGGTGACAGGGTTGATCATCTTCTTGCTGCCTCAGAGTCACCAGGAGTCAGCATTTGAAGAACTCATTTGAACGTCACTACCTACACATGTAGCTCCTTATTCTCATGGTGTCCACCTACCATGAACTCAAGGAGGTGAGGTGTTTCATGCCCGCTTCCTCCCTGCTTCCATTTTCTTCTTTTGAATAGCTTTACATTTAAGAAAACACCTAAGACCCACATCTATTGAAACCAAGTCATAATCATATCTACTTTGGAAATAATCATCACTATGCTTTTTCTTCCTGTGGTATGTTGTTCATGCATTTCTGTACTGCATGTTATTGGTCTCAGGAGGATCCAAGAAAAAAAGCCTCTGGTCGTATTTTTTAAATGTCAGTTGCATTTTTTCAGGACATACTTTCTCATTCTTCTCTACCCCAATCACATTATTTTAGCCTTTCCAAGAGAAGCAGGCCAGTTATAAGAGGGCAAATTTCCCTAAGTAGAATTGTTAAATGATTTTAAAGACTCCATAAGAAATACTCTGTGCAGTTAAAAGACTTAAAAGCGTCAGGGGAAATAATATAGTAATATAACTATTTTGTTCAGTGCCTGGTACACAGTAGGTATTCAATATTATTTTAGAATCATTTGAATGGATTGAAGCTACAATCACTTAATCTTGCTCAAAATGTAGCTACTTGTTCTATGCAGGAATAAATGTGTCTTTATAAATAGAAAGAAGAAAATTCATAATGGAAAATAGCCCTGTTTCTCCTTGCCCTGACTCCTCAAGGACCTCTGTCCTCACAGGTGTAATTTTTCCTGGTCAGAGGGCTGAGATAGGTTCACAGATCTGCTATCAGACTTGTGGTTGGAAGGTCTTCCTCTAGGCTATGTCAGAATTAACATATCTTCAGAGGAATTTTACAACAAAAACAAAAAGCTAGTTTTCTGCTATCAGTTTTAAAGTTTTAATGGGTTCACAAATTTATAGTTTTGCAATTTTGTGATCAAAGTGCTTCATTATGAAATGGGATATATAATATCATTTGTTTGATCAGAATATTTTATGCCAGGTGCTGTGAGGATTTTAAAATTATTTTTCATTCAACATGCCCCTTCTGAATGCTCCTCTGTCTTCAAACCCTTGGAAATCCTTAGGAGAAGGGATTTATACCCTTTGGAGTCCATGAGGGAAGAGCTCAAAGAGACCCTTTTTTAGTCAGAAATTATTGTGAATGCTCATTCTTCACCTTAAAGTTTTAGTTGAGTAATATTCCATTGTGTATATATACTGTTCATCTATAGAAGGGCATCTAAGTTGGTTCCACAGTTTGGCAATTGTGAATTGTGCTGCTATAAACATTGATGTGTCTATGTCACCGTAGTATGCTGTTTTTAAGTCTTTTGGGTATAGGGCAAGGAGTGGGATAGCTGGGTCAAATGGTATATACACACAATGGAATACTACTCATCATTAAAAAAGAATAAAATTATGGCATTTGCAGGTAAATGTATGGAGTTGGAGAATATCATGCTGAGTGAAGTAAGCCAATACCCCAAAACCAAACACTGAATGTTTTCTCTGATAAGTGGATGCTGACCCATAATGGAGGGGGCGTGGGACTTGTGGAAAAACTTTGGACTGGGCAAAGGGGAGGGAGGGGGAGAGAAGGGGGAATGGGGGTAGGAAAGATGTCGGAATGAGACCAACATCATTATCCTAGGTACATGTTTAATTGCACGAATGGTGTGGCAACCAGAGAAGTGGAAAATTGTGCTCCATTTGTGTACAACGAATCGAAGAGCATTTTTGCTGTCATGTATAACTGATCAGAACAAAGAAAACATTAAAAATAAAAAATTAAGTTGGATATGAAAATCTTTTTCATAGCACACCTTGTGTTTGTTTTAAAAGTAATATTTCAAACTAATTTCCATTAATAAAATTTGGATATGAAAATAAGTCTTTTCCCTGTGGTTTCATCTTCCACATATACTTGAGGAGTACAGAAAGCATGCACATCCAGTAATCAGCAGAAAGCAGTGTGAAGAGCAGATGTATGGAACAATGTAAGCTACCTGGTACCGTAACCCGGGAGGAAAAACTCTTGGAGGCAGAGTTAAGCTTTTACTACTTTTACTTCTACTTTCTTAGAGAGAGCTTAGAGAGGGAAAGAAAGATTTTTAGAGAGAAAGATTAAAGCGAGTAGAGCTTCTTTCTTCTCTCTTCTTTCTTCCTTCTTCTGTCTTCTGTCTTCCTCAGGAGTCTCCGCCTAACTCTGACCAGTCATTCTTCTATCTGGTTTCTCTTCTGTCTTCTATCTGGTTTCTCTTCTGTAACTGCTCTGCCTACGTTCTGGCCGCTCTGATTCTTCTGACCGACCGAGTGACTGCCCGGCTGACTGAATTCTCCTGTTCTCCTAACTCGGACCGCTTTCACCCCGGTTATATACCTTCAGGTTTGCGGGTGCCTACAGGTGCGTCATACATCAGGTGGAACTTATGGCTTCCAGCTAGCTGCAACAGCCCTTCCTAATTAGGGCTCCTTCAGAACAATGTGTTTTTCAAGGTACATTTAACATTTGCCTTTCTAAAGCAAAGTACAAATGCCAAGGATATGCCTTGCAACAGCACTAGTCTTCATGTCTACAGAGTTTACCTCCTGTGCTGCTCAATGTGTGCAGTCCTGGCCAGGGCTCTGAGGAAGAGCCCCTGCTCTGGGAGTGTGCCCAAGCTGCTATCCTGCTGTCTATTCCTCTCTCCTGCAGCACCCTTGCCTGGCCAGACTGTTGGAGAAACACCTCTTACTCATTCTGGCTGGAGAGGAGAGCTCACTGAATCTGGAATCTCTACTCACTCGGACGTTGTTCTGTTACCATCTGACAGTAAAGCCCTGGGTCAATCACTTGTTTCTTTGGATTCCTTTTTTCTTTTTTGTAAAGTTAGAGGATGGGTTCAGATTAATATCTAAGATCCCTTCCATATCTATTTTTGTACAAATACCTCTCTCTGCCTAATGACACTTTAGAGTAACAGACTTCTACAAATGAAGGTGAACAGTCCAAGCTCTGAGGTATGTTGAGTAAACTGGGCCTATTAAGTAGAAAGACAGAAAACTGAATGAGTGTACATTTAATAGGTTTTAAAACTAACTGGATACAAGCAAGATAAATGTGAGAAAGAATTGCCTTTCTAAAACAAAATACAAATGCCAAGGATATGCCTTGCAACAGCACCACTTCCATTTTATGTCTTCCTTGGCAGACACTATAATTTCAGATTGCCAACTTGGAAGGTATCCAGGGCAAATTTCAAGAAATAAGAAATTCACCTGATCAGTGAACAAGAATATTTTTCTAGGGACTATGGATAAATACTAGTTGAATTATTTGGCAGAAGCTGCCAATGCAGGTGGTTAAAATGTGCATGTCTCTAATGAGACAAGAGGGAGAGAGACAAGGAGGAAGTGAACCAAGTTTTAGAAACCAGTATTTATATTGTCTTTCTGGTGGGTTTGTGTTATTGAGCTAAATAGAATGATTTGATCTCAAATTACATCAAAATCCTGAAAAGAAACACACACACACACACACACACACACACACACACACACACGTGCTTGCGTGCCATATATATATATATATATATATATATATATATATATATATATATGTAGTGGGGATTGAACTCAGGGGCACTCAACCACTGAGCCACATCCCCAGCCCTACTTTGTATTTTATTTAGAGACAGGGTCTCACTGAGTTGCTTAGTTCCTCACCCTTGCTGAGGTTGGCTTTGAACTTGTGATTCTCCTGTCTCAGCCTCCCAAGCCGCTGGGATTACAGGTGTGCACCTCAGCACCTGGCTTAAGAACTTCTGTTTTTTTTTTTTTTTTTTTAAATGGGAGAAATGATGTAAAAACTAACATAGTACTTCTTAATTTGCCACAGAATTTATGACTAGAAACAAAAGGTACTAAATATTTTTCCTGTTTAGTGGTCATCATATCTCCCTTTGTGGGGGGGGGTCTTCAGAAGGATGTAAAGAAAAGACGTTATCTTCTCCTGGTCTCATTTCTTCTGCCATGTCTCCCTGCTCCTTCTTTTGCAGGAGCCCTGTTTGGGGATTGGCTTGAATTGCAATTGACTATGAGCCGTGGAGATTTGGCCTTTGTCGCCACCCGTAGTCTCACGGGATTGTTGCGGGATCTCGAGTGACTTGGCCGAAATTGCTGATCAGGTCAGCGCCATTTTTAGTGGAGTGTTTGTCGTGATTTAGTTGTTGTTAGAACCAGAGAGAAAAGTTATCAGAATAAAAAAGCTGTTTGTCTCCAGTTTGCTTCTAAAGTTCTTCCCGCGGCTCCGGTGCTCCAAGCGCTTCAGGCGGCAACAGGTGGCGGCCCGTCCGGGGAACTTCGGAGCGGACAGGTAAGAACTGAAAGGTCTCTAAAGATGGGTTCGAATATAACTGAATCCCAAGTGATAGAGGCTATGCAAAGACTCCTTGATATACCTGACTCTGTTCTCAGTGAGGAGTATATAGACAAAAGTGAAAGTGATCAAAAAAGTGTAGATTCCACTGGGCCAACTGAGACCAGTAAAGAGAGTATTAGAAGAGACCCAAAAATGACAAAAATCCAAGCTATTAAAGCTATTCGGGAGTTATTGGCGAAAGCTGAAGGATACTTGCTCTCACTGGAAACTGGGCCTCAGGATATTGCTGTCAGTGAAATTAGCAGTGGTGAGGAATCTAGTAAAAGTGATCCTGAGAAAATGAGGAAAAAGAAATTTAAAAAGACCGATAAAAAGGTCCGTCAGGCAGAGGAGTCACTTGTGTCCTCTACTCCCCCATGGGTGGAATCCATTACAGAAAATATGAAGGGTATTACTAGGCATTTGCATACCCTAGAAACAGAAATAAAAAGTCTTTCTGATCGCTTATGCGCTCTCGAGGACAACTCACAGATACATTGGGAACCGCCAGCATTTGAAAAGAAAAATGGACAGAGTGTCCATCAGTCAGTAGATTTCAAAACAAAAAAATCTCAAAGAGGCAGTAATGACTTATGGGCCCCAAGCTCCTTTCACGTTGAGTATGCTGGAGTCCCTTAACACCTTTAGCTTAACCCCCTCAGACTGGAAAAGTCTATGTAAAGCAACATTAAGCGGGGGGCAATTCTTGGTTTGGCGATCGCAATTCCAAGAACTTTGTATAGAAACGGCTAAAAGAAACGCGGCTGCAGGGTTTGAAAACTATAATATAGACACGCTCACAGGAGAAGGGCAATTCGCAGACTTACAGGCTCAAACAGATTATGACCCAGATATATATGCTCAGATAAATGCAGCTGCTTTAGAGGCATGGAAAACTGTACAAGGACCTGGGGATCTACAAGGTAGCTTGTCAAAAGTGATTCAAGGACCTAATGAGCCGTATGCCGACTTTGCTGATCGACTTTTGAGAATTGCAGGTAGTGTGTTTGCAGATGTTGACCAAGCTATGCCATTAGTTGTTCAATTAGCTTATGAAAATGCAAATAAATGGTGCCAAGCAGCCATCAGGCCATGGAGAACTAAAAAGGATCTTTCCGTATATATACAACTATGTAAAGATATAAATGACGCCTTTGTCACAGGAAGTGTGATTGCAGCCTCAATGAGAGGTGCTTCCTCTCGAAACTTCACAAAGGCTAAACGTAGATATTATAATCAATCAGGATATTCCAGGCAAAATTATCATAATCAGTCAGGCAATTCTAGGCAAAACCCCAAAAGAGAAATAAGACCAAGCTCATATCGTGCCCCAGGCCGCTGCCCCAGGTGTAAAAAGGGAAATCATTGGGCCAATAAATGCCATTCAAAATTTGACATCCATGGAAATCCTTTGTTCAGGAATTCAAAAAACGGGGCACGGGCCCAGTACCCCGGGGCCCACAAATGTACGGGGCATTGCAGAAGGAGTATCCTCAAGCATCCACTCAGATGCTTCCCCGACACAATCCCTACTACCCATCCACTCCCTCGCCAGAGGAACAAGAGGAAATGCAGGATTAGACCTCTGTTCCACCGCCCGAATAGTGTTAACACCTGAAATGGGGGTTCAACTGATTCCCACAGGAGTCAGGGGACCTCTTCCCTCAGGGACTGTAGGACTTATTATCGGGCATAGTCCTAAAAGCTTATTAGGTTTGCAAGTGACCCCAGGTGTAATAAACTCAGACTACAAAGGGGAAATAAAAATAATGCTTAGCTCACCCCAAAGTATAACTTCTGTTAATCAAGGAGATAGAATTGCTCAGTTGCTTCTCCTTCCCAATTTACATAATTCATTTAAAATGGGTATGCCTCAAGAAGGGAACAATAGAGGATTTTGTTCCAGTGACTCAAGTCCCATGGCTTGCTGGGTTCGAGACTGTTCAAGGAGGCCTATGTGTAAAATAAAAATCCAAGGAATAGAAATGGAGGGATTAATAGATACTGGAGCTGACTCTTCCATTATTAATTTACGCCAATGGCCCAAGCACTGGCCTCTGCAAAAAGCTTCAACCAGTTTAAGAGGCTTGGGATATAATAACCTCCCAGATAAAAGTGCAGTAATTTTAAAATGGGAGGATGATGAAGGCCATAAAGGAACATTTCAGCCTTATGTTTTACCTAATCTACCGGTTACTTTATGGGGAAGAGATATTTTGCAACAAATGGGAGTACACCTTGCAACCAAGCCTGCAGATGTTAAATGTGAAAACCTACAGGGTAATCTTAACCATAAAAGAACTCATTATCAAAAAGTACAGAGTAATCTTAACCCTAAAAGTAATCATTGTCATAAAGGAAAAAGATATTTTTTTTCGGGGCCACTGAGAAAATAATTTTGAAAATACCATGGCTTTCTGATAAGCCAGTGTGGGTCCCTCAGTGGCCCCTATCTAAAGAGAAATTACAAGCGGCCCACCAATTAGTTCAGGAACAATTAGAAGCAGGTCATATAGAACCTTCCACCTCTCCCTGGAATTCCCCCATATTTGTGATCAAGAAAAAGTCAGGAAAATGGCGATTGTTACATGATCTTAGACAAATCAATAAAACCATGCAAGTTATGGGGCCTACTCAACCTGGACTTCCTAGTCCCATAGCTATTCCAAAAAATTTCCATCTTATTACTCTTGATATAAAGGATTGCTTCTTTTCTATTCCCCTACATCCTCTGGATGCCCCCAGGTTTGCTTTTTCCGTTCCTTCTATGAACAATAATGGCCCTGATCAGAGATATCAATGGAAGGTTTTACCACAGGGAATGGCTAATAGCCCCACCATATGCCAAATATATGTGGACAAGGCTATCCAACCCATTAAAAATAAATATCCAAACCTCATGTGTCTACATTACATGGATGATATTTTATTGGCCCACCCTAATCAAAAAATCTTATTTAATATATTCAGTGATGTGGTAGAAAATTTAAAAAAATATGGATTATATATAGCAGAAGAAAAAGTTCAAACCAGATCTCCCATATTATATTTAGGATTTAAAATCATGGATACTTTTGTTAGACCCCAAAAAATTTTAATAAATAAAGAACATTTGACCACCCTCAATGATTTCCAAAAACTACTGGGAGACATTAATTGGCTTCGCCCTACACTAAATCTCACTACTGGCCAACTAAAACCTTTATTTGACATCTTTCGTGGAGATCCTGATCCATCTTCACCACGAACATTGACTCCTGATGCTAGGAAAGCTTTAAAGTTAGTAGAAAAAGCCATCGAAGGAGCTCATTGTGATAGATTTGATTTAACTCAACCACTGATGTTGATTATTATTTCTTCACAATATACACCCACAGGAGTATTTTGGCAACAAGGGCCTTTATTATGGATACATTTGCCCGTCTCTCCTAAAAGTATAATTGAATCTTATACCTCCATGGTGGCTAAACTTATTCTTCAAGGACTTAAGACTTCTACTAAAATATTTGGCATTCACCCTGCTACTATTATTACTCCCTATTCATCATCACAGATTGAATACTTATGCTTCAATGATAATGATTGGGCTATAGCTAAATGCTCTACTTCTGCAAATTTTGATAATCATCTTCCTAAGTCCCCTATATTATCTTTTTGTATTAATCATCCTATTATATTTCCACAGGTAATAAAACATCAACCTATTCCTAAGGCATTTAATGTATTTACAGATGGGTCCTCAAATGGTACTGCTACAGTAGTCACTAAAAAAGAAAATATGACTTACATAACTGCACACAAATCAGCTCAACTAGTGGAACTGGAAGCTGTGGTAAGAGCTCTGGAAAATTTTAGGGACCAGCCCGTAAACATTTTTTCAGATAGCCACTATATTGTACAAGCCGTCCCAAAATTACAGTTAGCAGGACCAATAGCACCTCATACTCCAGCCTTTAAATTGTTTTATCAAATACAAAAACTTTTGTGGGCAAGAAAAGAACCTCTATTCGTAGGCCATATTAGAGCACATACTAATTTGCCTGGTCCCCTCCATGAAGGTAATCAAAAGGCTGATGAACTTACAAAAACAGTATTTATACTTTCAGCGCTACAACAAGCTACTTTATTTCATTCCCAGTTTCATGTCAACAGCACCACCTTGCAACGTAGGTTTAAAATCACAAAGGAGCAAGCCAGAACAATTGTAAAAGATTGTAAATCTTGTATGACACATTTGCCCAATCCTCATTTCGGAGTTAACCCTAGAGGATTAATGCCCAATCATTTGTGGCAGATGGATGTTACTCATGAGCCAAGTTTTGGAAAATTGCGATTTATTCATGTGACCATAGATACATGCTCAGGCATGATTTTTGCTTCCTTACATTCTGGAGAAAAAGTTAAAGATGTTACATCTCATTGTTTGCAAGCTTTTGCTGCATTGGGCATCCCCAAAATGCTTAAAACAGATAATGGCCCCGCATATACGTCCTCATCTTTCAAACAGTTTTGCGCAAAATTCAATATATCCCATAAAACAGGCATCCCATACAATCCTCAGGGTCAGGGCATTATTGAAAGAGCAAACCGAACACTGAAAATTATGTTATTAAAACAAAAAGAAGGAAATTGGAAAAGTCCTAAGGACAGATTGGCAGTTGCCCTGTTTACCTTAAATTTTTTAACTTTAGACTCTAATGGTTATTCTGCTGGAGACAGACATTGGAATCCACACCAACAACATAAACCTTTGGTTTACTGGAAGGATGTTCTTTCAGGTACATGGAAGGGTCCAGATCCAGTATTAATTTGGGGAAGAGGATCTGTTTGTGTTTTTCCAAAAGACGAATCCTCTCCAATATGGATACCATCTAGATTAATAAAACAGGTACCACATCAAAATGATCAAGATGAAGTTATTGAAGAATCAAGATTAATAAAAAAGGTACAAAATCAAGAGGACCAAGATGAAGGTATAGAATGATTCCCTCAAAAGAGTCCTTCAAAATATTTCACAACTTAAGTGTCATTCCTCCCGGCCGGGACGAGGAGATCTCTCTTTAGTGTGCACACAATTGTATTTTTTTTTCTTTTCTTTTTATACATGTCTTTATGTCTGTACATTTGTCTATATTTCATGTTAATGTGACGTCACAAATATATGTTTGTATGTTTGTTCGTCTGTCCAGTGTGACGTCACAAAGAACAAAGCACTTATGAAAAAGAAAATATATATATATATATATATGGATCCAAATAACTTTAATTCATTTTAGGTTAAGAGTATTCAATTTAGGTAAATAATTTTATAAATGAAGGTACTTTCTATTTTGATTTATAGGTGTCCCTGGGACTTCTCTTTAGCAAACAATATGACTAGTGCTATATAACCTGATATTTTGGTGTTTTGACTTAAGATTGTTTATTTGTTATTAACTTCATTTGTTTAATAGCTCATTAATTTCAATTATCTCAACAGGTAAAAAATTGCTCTGTATACAGAGACTCAAGGGTTCCAGCTAACAAATTATTTCTCTAAAGTGCCTTTACCTTTTCTTTAATCTATCTTTAATGCAGTAATTACCCTCAGTCTTTCTTTGTTTTGTTCTAAATATGATATTTTTTCCAACTTATGTTTGTAGAAGCTCTACCAGCGATGTGTGTGAACAAAAATTAACTTTAATTTTCTAATCTAATTATTCTATTTTGTAGTTTGACAACTCGCCTCTTGACTCAGTGCTGCAATAGCACTGCCTTTCCTTTAATAATTGATGCTTGAGTTTCTAGGTAGCGGGCCCTGAAGATTTGCCGGTGGCATTGTCTAAACATAAAAAAGACGTCTGCTGCTACAGCTGCAGGGATCGCGGCCGCCGCAAGCATCCCTGCTGCTCAAACATCAAACAACCTCACCAACAGTGTGGTCTCTGCTCTACATGCATGGGGCCTCCTACATCAACATGTTACAACAAATGGACATTTTGATCTTTCATTGTTTGGGACTTTACGGGACAATGCCTTGCGGGTATTTGTCTAGAGAATTCAGTGTGTTACTTGATGGAACTTAGGGCAGCTGATTTGTTTAAACAATTTGATATGCTATGCAATTTGGCTCATCACCAAAAGGCTTGTCGCCTTAAAGCCGCAACATCTCCTCACAATTGGACGGCTGTTAGTCATCATATATAGTCGATCCTAAAGGGCTCCATTGGATGGCTGGTTAGCCAATGACGGGTAAGATCCCCAGAGGGGGACAACCTAAGACAGGCACAGTCGCACGGGACAGTCTCATGTGGCCGACATATCAACCTAAGACAGGAGTCAAGGGCACAGCCTTGATTATCCGATGACGGGTAAGAATGTTGGTTGCACATAGACGTCCTAGAGCATTACCTCTTTTAAAACAAAAGGGGGAAATGCAGGAGCCCTGTTTGGGGATTGGCTTGAATTGCAGTTGACTATGAGCCATGGAGATTTGGCCTTTGTCGCCACCCGTAGTCTCACGGGATTGTTGCGGGATCTCGAGTGACTTGGCCGAAATTGCTGATCGGGTCAGCGCCATTTTTAGTAGAGTGTTTGGCGTGAGTTAGTTGTTGTTAGAACCAGAGAGAAAAGTTATCAGAATAAAAAGCTGTTTGTCTCCAGTTTGCTTCTGAAGTTCTTCCCGCGGCTCCAGTGCTCCAAGCGCTTCAGGCGGCAACATTCTTTCTTCTTCCTGTTTAGTGGTCATCATATCTCCCTTTGTGGGGGGGTCTTCAGAAGGATGTAAAGAAAAGACATTATCTTCTCCTGGTCTCATTTCTTCTGCCATGTCTCCCTGCTCCTTCTTTCTTCTCCTTTAAACCATTGCAAACCCTATCTGTCCTTCAGTTTGCCATCCCATTCATTTCCTTGAACCCACTGATCTTGGTCCTCTATAGCGGCCGTTGCAGTTGCTCCTTCTGCTATAATTCCAGCCCACCCTTCCCTCGCTGCTCCTGTTGTCCTGAGGACTTTTGTCATCTGTCAAATCTGGGCTCAAAAGTCTTCCTCAGAGAGGTGGTCCTAAGCCACCATGTAAATGTGGCCCCATCACTCTCTCACACTTCCCAATTTTATTTCATTGATTGCACTGATCACTGTCTGGAATTACCTTACTTATTTATTTTGTTTTTTCCCTTCATGAAAAGAGAAATTTCCAATGTTGTTGCTTCTATGTGGATCAGTGACTTAACTCCAAGTTCTGGACTGACCATTCTGATTGGCTGTCTAGTCATCCTCCCATCTGAAATCCTTGGGTCATCTTCTACCAGGAGATTCTAAGCCTGATATTCAAAATGCACCATGGTCTGGCCATGACTAGTATTATTCTTGCCTTCAGAGCATTCCCACCATTATAGCCCCTACTATAGCCCAGCTGGGTACCTTCCACTAAAGCAAGAAATTTCACAGTCTCTGTCTCTTGGATCTTGTTACTAACACAGCATTTTCCTGAGCAAATCCTGTTTTTGTTTTTGAACACTGCTCACCTGCCTCCTCTAAGAAATTTCCTAGACCCTTTTCCTCTCCACTTTCCCCAAACTCCTAGTCTATTTTTCTTTTCTTTTCTATTATTATTATTATTATTTGCATGGCCCTGTTAACAGAATCTTTGTGCTTCAGTTTTAGGATTCTCTTACTGACTGGCAACCTCCTGCATGTTTTAGCCCTGATTCTTCATTCATTTCATAACATTTTCCTGTATTTACTGTTAAAATGGTTTTAGATCTACATAAATTAAAAATGATACTTTTATTTCTAAAAAAATTAAAAAACAGAAAAATAAAGAGAAAAAGGAAGAAAAAAGGAAAGAAAGGAAGAAAGAAAGAGAAATTTTACACAAAAAAATTGAGGAAAAAATACAAGGGTAATCATGACAATATCTAAATATTTTAAGTGTTTACTATGCAGCAAAAGCTATTGTAAGTGTTTCACATTTATTATTTTAATTCTTACACTCTTAAAAGGTAGATAACATATAACTACTTGGTTTATAAGGAAATAAATGTTTTGAGTAGTTGTTTCTTTTTCCTCCTGAAGGTCACAGAGCAAGAAAGTAGAAAATGGGGACTTGTTTGGCTCTAACTTTGATGGTTTTTACCATTATCATTCTATGTTTAGCATATTTTAAAGAATAAATTATTTTAAGTACCTCTTTACTATTACTAATACATTAATTCCTCATGTAATTCAATTTGTGGATTTTTCTGTGAATAAGACACTGTGCTCAGGGATAGGGAATCAAGAGGTACTGAAAGTATCTACTCTCTTCCAGAAATATAGGGGAAAACAGAACAGTAAACCAACTCCTGGTAGAGTGTTTGGGGGATGCCGAGGAGACATTCCAGATCCAGTAATGTATATGGAAGTCACAACTCAGCCTACAGTGTCTAGAAATGCCTTGTAAGCAAGATACCACTTGACCTGAACCTCTCTAAAAAGAATAAAAGAGAATAGTGATAGAGATGAATAGAGAGATGATAAGGAACAAAGAGAGTTCTGCATGTTTTAGCCCTGATTCTTCATTCACTTCAAAACATTTTCCTGTATTTACTGTTAAAATGGTTTTAGAGCTACATAAATTAAAATATGATACTTTTATTTCTAAAATAAATTTAAAAAACTAAAAATAGAAAAATAAAGAGAAAAAGGAAGAATAGAAAGGAAAGAAAGGAAGAAAGAAAGAGAAATTTCACACAAAAAATTGAGGAAAAAAATACAAGGGTAATCATGACAATCCCTAAATATTTTAAGCGTTTACTATGCAGAAAAAGCTATTCTCTTGCTTTAGTGGAAAGTACCCAGCTGGGCTAAAGTAAGGGCTATAATGGTGGGAACGCTCTGAAGGCAAGAGTGATACCAGACCATGGTGTTTTGAATATAAGGCTTAGAATCTCCTGGTAGAAGATGACTCAAGGATTTCAGATGGGAGGATGACTGCAGAATGACATACATGTGCCTCTGTATATTGGGAGATGCTGTATAAATCAACATTGGAGAGGTAAAAGGGAGGCCAGATCATGCAGTGCCTGGTGGAATAACCACAGGAATAAGGATGGAGGGGTGGATGCATGGAGTGATGGATGAAGAGATGGCCAAGCAGTTGCTCCTTCTGCTGTAATTCCAGCTGAATGAATCAATAGAGGGGTGAATGGATGGATGAATAAAAAGATGACCGAATGAGTATGTAAATAGGTATGGTGGTATTTAGATGAATGAATACATGAATGAATATGTTAATTACATTAGTTCATTGTTAGTATGTTTGAGGGAGTGGACAAGCTTGGACTGCATATAAATATATCAGAATTGTACCACAGCTCTAACACTAAGTCTACAATTTTGGTCAAATCATTTAACCTCTCTAATGATCTGATTCTTTAATGTTCAAATGGAAAATGACCATCTGTTTAACTGTTGGTTGTGAAAATTAAGAGGTAAACTATATATAAAACTAGTTCAAAAAGTGAAATGCTTCCTCAAAATAAAGAATGATGATGATGAGGAGGAGGAAGCAGCATCATATAGCTAATCTTTTTTTAAATTAATTTTTCATTTAATTAGTTATACGTAAGATTAGAATGCATTTATGCACTGTGATGTACATAGATGGGATATAATTTCTCATTTTTCAAAGTGTACAGGTTGCAGAATCATATTGGTCATGTAGTGACATATAATAATAATGTCTGTTTCATTCCACTATCTTTCTCATCCCCACATCTCCTCCCTCCCCTCCCTTCACTTCCCTCTACCCAATATAAGGCTTTTTTCCCTAGTGCCCCCACTGCCCTCCCTCCTGCCTTATTGTGAATTAGCATCCACATATTCAAGAAAATATTCTGCCTATGGTTTTGTGGAATTGGCTTATTTCACTTAGCATGATATTGTCCAACTCCAACCATTTACTGGAAAATGCCATAATTTCACCTTTTTTTTTCTTTTTCTTTTTTTATTTATAATAGTAGTATGTATTATAATTCATAATGCACATATATAGCATCTTTTTACATACAACTGTTTGTATACAAAGTATATAAGTACCATTTTGAGTAATATTCCATTGAGTATATATACCACATTTTCTTTATTTATTCATCTATTGAGGGACACCTAGGTTGGTTCCATAGTCTAGCTATTGTGAATTTAGCTGCTATAAACATTGATGTGGCTGTGTTACTATAGTATGCTGATTTTAAGTACTTTGGGTATAAACCAAGGAGTGGGATAGCTGGGTCAAATGGTGGTTCCATTCCAGTTTTCTGAGGAATCTCCATACTGCTTTCCATTGTGGTTGCATCAATTTGTAGTGCCACCAGAAATGTATGAGTGTACCTTTTTCCCCCACATCCTCGCCAATATTTAGTGTTGCCTGTATTCTTGATGATTGCCATTCTGACAGGAGTGAGATGAAATCTTAGAGTAGTTTTAATTTGCATTTCTCTAATTGCTAGAGATGTTGAACACATTTTCATATGTAGCAAAATGAAATTAAACCTTTATCTCTTACCCTGCACAAAAATCAACTCAAAGTGGATCAAAGACTTAGGCACTAGAACAGAGATCCTGCACCTAAGAGAAGAAAAAATAGGCCCAAATCTGCACCATGTCGGCCTAGGATCTGAATTCCTTAATAAGACTCCTAAAGCACAAGAAGTAAAATCAAGAATCAATAAATGGGATGGATTCAAATTAAAACGCTCCTTTTCAGCGAAGGAAACAATTCATAATGTAAGGAGAGAGCCTACAGATTGGGAGAAAATCTTTACCACATGCACCTCTGATAAAGCATTAATCCCATTAATCTCTAGAATATATAAAGAACTCAAAAAACTTAACACCAAAAATACAAATAACCCAATCAATAAATCTTTTTTTTAATATCTTTATTTTATTTATTCATTTTTATGTTGTGCTGAGGATTGAACCCAGTGCCTTACACATACAAGGCAAGCTCTCTACCACTGAACAACAGCCCCAGCCCCAATACAGCTAATCTTAATTGCAAATTCCATATCTGTTTTCTAGTTGCATTCTTTTGACAGTGTCTGGACTCAGTAGTCCTGAAACCAAGGCACTGGAAATGATCAAGTTAGTGACACTTCCATCAGGAATTTGAGCATGTTAGTTATTCCCCTAGTTCCCAGAGGAGATTTGAGGACAGGCTTGAGTATGCCTAGACCCCAATTTGAGATTGTCAGGATGATCCATAAACTGGATATTGACAACCTACACCCAACTGTCTGTTGAATAGGATTGCAGACCTGCCTGTATGCTTGTGTTGATTTTTGTTTGGACAACAGTCCTCTTCTTGCCAAGCTGTTTGAATTGATCCTTCCATCTCTCACATCTCCAGCCCAGGTCTCCTGGGGAAGAACTGGCACTGAGCTCCTGCCTACCAGTTTACTTTACCAAGGGTCTCTCTAGCTCTCTGAGTTTGATTTCAGATGGTCCCTGACTTACAATGTTTCTTTATGTGATTTTTCAAATTTACTATGGTGCAAAAGCATATGCATTCAGTAAAAGCAGTACTTCAAATTATTAATTTGGACTTTTTCCTAGGTGAGCACTATGCAGTATGATCCTTTCTCATGATGCTTGGCAGCAGCAGTGAGCTGGTCAGCCCAGAGATCATGAGGGGACATAACCAAAGCTCTACAGTGTGCTTTTTTGCTAAGTCACAACAATCAGTAGGTTAGGTGGATTCAATGCATTTTATACTCATGATATTAAATATTATAATTATCATTGGATCATCACCACATCATCAGTCAAGGAGCATCTGAACTTGGTGTTCAACACATGCCTCCTTTATTAATAGTGAGACCACCTGCTCAGAAATCCTGGCCACTTCTGAGTCCTTGACTCAGGTTTCATCAGGGCAATTTATTCTGCCTCCTTAGGCACTGGATGTCAAGGTGACCTCTAAACTTGTAATGAAGGAGGACACCTTATAACTCAGTTCCATTCTTTTCTCTAAGAGACTTGGGTTTCTTTAAACACTATCCTATTATAAGTGGCCTTAGAACAAAGTCATGTCTGAGAAGCTAATAAAATTCCACCCCTAGTCCATGTGAGGTTGGGAGAAGGAGAGAATCACCCCCTTCTTAGCAGCATGGAAAAGTCTTTCTGCTTTTCACCAAAAAGCATGACAGAATTGTAAAACTTCACAGTGATTAATTAGCCATTGTTTTATCCACAACTCTTAAACCAGTGGAGCCCATATAGTGCCCTGGCTGCTGCTCAGTGAAATATAGCTCCTGACATTTATTACAAGCATTAACAGTAATTTACCCTTCATTAATCAGAGCAGTCAGTTACAGTACTTTTCAATCATGCATACTACTTACTTTGCTAGTTGGCTGGAATATTTTATTCATCCATTAGTCTCATAGGTTCTGCAAACAGCTTGTAAATTTAGACAAGGCCCCACATCCTGAACAGTGTAGCACCCTTTTTTTATGGCTAATTTATGACCCATGTTTATATTTGTGCCAAGACTCGGGCTTTCCCACTGATCAACGTTTGAAATATGTGGCTATAAACTCTACTTTTGTATTAGTCCATCAGATGAAAGGAGCATATCATCTTTTTCCTAGTGCTGCCTTTGGTGGAGTCCTTATTCATAGCTAGCTGTTGGTGATCATGTCAAAAAGCAGCAGCAGCAGCACTAAACCCCTGGAATCATTCATTGAATTTAATATCCTACAAAGAGAAGTTTTCTTTGTTTGGTTTACTCTTTAATTAAATTTCTTTTTATAAAGTAAGAGGGGAATTAGTGAAGAAGTTGAAAATATCTTTAATTCTAGCATCATTTATGCATGAAAATTAATCTTCTTCACAAATTCATGCTGTCATGCATATATTCTTAGGGGTTTATCTCACTTAAAACACAAACAGCCAGGGCTGAGGTTATGGCTCAGTAGTAGAGTGCCTGCCTAGCACATGTGAGACACTGGTTTTGATTCTCAGCATCATAAATTAATAAATAAATAAAGCTATTGTGTCCGTCTACAACTACAAAAATTTTTTTTTATAAAAAGCAACAAACAGAATTTAAAAATCCATATAGATGGTAGTAGATATAAAATTATTACAAAGACAGTAATCTTATAGATGAAAGTAAGATACAGTAAGATATTGGTTCTGGAATTTTTGCCCAATAGGTTCAAATTTATTGTCACCATCTTATATTCTTTTTTTTTTTTTTTGTAGTGCTGGGGGATGAACCAAGGGCCTTGCACATTCTTGGCAAGTGCTTTACATTGAGCTACATCTCCAGCCCCTACCATCTTATATTCTGATAAATACAGAATTGTTCATTTCATATACTTGAAAATTTTTATCCTATAATATTTAAATTTCCCTGGGTTCCTACCAAGTACTTTAATTTAATGATATCCAATTCTATTTTGGTACAATCTCATGTGGGGAAGCCAAAATGCAGACCAAAATTATTTAGTTCAGTTCTATTGCTCTTCCGACTGACTCATTTGGATTCCCAATCTTTCTACACTGAACATGGCCCAGTACTGACAAAGAAGAATCAGGAAAGACCCAATTTGTTAGCAATGTGATATAACACTATGTTTATTTTCAATCTCATTATGCAGCAGTTTTAGTAAAATGGCACCAAGAATCGGCAGACTATGACTATTTTTGCTAAATAAGTAATGTGAAGCATCCTGGAGGTTAGCGGCATATAGTGTATCTGTAATATATATGTTTTCCTCTAGGAGTTTTTAACTTTTTGGGGGGCAGGAGAGGTGGGGACAGTACTGAGGATTGAACTCAGGGGCACTCAACCACTGAGCCACACCCCCAGCTCTATTTTGTATTTTATTTAGAGACAGGGTCTCACTGAGTTGCTTAGCACCTCACTTTTGCTGAGGCTGGCTTTGAACTTGTAATTCTCCTGTCTCAGCCTCAGGAACCACAGGGATTATAGGTGTGCGCCACCTTGCCCTGATCCCTCTGGGAGTTTTAAATTTCACATTAGCAGGTGTTTGCCAACATACTTTGTCTTCTCTTTTTCTTCTTCCTGCCTTTCCTCCGACTTCCTTTCTTTTTCTTTTTAACTTTTTTAATTATTATTTTTAAAAATACTTTCTTCCATCACAAGGAAAATAATTGCTTCATAGAACTCACTTTAGGAAATGCCAAGTCAATTAAAGGGTTAAGAAAAATGTTTCTGCCGGGCGCGGTGGCGCACGCCTGTAATCCCAGCACTTTGGGAGGCTGAGGCAGGAGGATCGCGAGTTCAAAGCCAGCCTCAGAAATGGCGAGGCACTTAGCAACTCAGTGAGACCCTGTCTCTAATAAAATACAAAAAAGGGCTGGGGATGTGGCCCAGTGGTCAAGGGCCCCTGAGTTCAATCCCCAGTACCAAAAAAAAAAAAAAAAAAAAAAAAAGAAAAATGTTTCTAGGGCTGGGGATATAGCTCAGTTAATACAGCACTTGCCTCAAATGCACAAAGCCCTAGGTTCAATCCCCAGCACCAAAAAAAAAAAAAAAAAAAAAAAAAAAAAAAAAAAAAAAAAAAAAAAAATTTCTGTGGGAAAATTTGACAATCAAATTTTCTGTTCTCCCAGCAACCAACTGGGAAAAGTTGGATTATCCACTACAGGACAAACCACATTTTCTGTATAATACTGACCCTTGGCTGGTAAATTGCCCTTTAACAATGACCAATCATAGCTTGGCTTCCCAGTTCATGCTGACTCTTACAGCTGTGCAGGTCTTTGGTGGGGATTATGAAATTTGTGCCTATGAGGTTGTTGAAAAAGTTATTGGCTCCTGTGAAACATGACCCTTCTATGCTAAGGAAATTCTCTCACTTGGTCCATAAAAGTTTTTGTTCCTTATATGTGAGCCATCCCCCAGAGTCCAGAGAAAACCAATCCCAGATAGCTAAGCATGCTGTTACAAGGATGGACCCACTAAAGAGGGTGCCTCAAAGAAGAGATTCTCACAGATAAGCAGGGATTCCTGGCCTGTGTCCCTTAGAGGAGAGATATATCAAAAGTGACAAATAATAATATCAGGAGCACCAAGGGTTAAACTGCAAAGGTCCCTATTAGGTACTACACTTTTTGGTCTAAGGACCTGAAAGTCTAACCAATGTAAAGCTTAGTTTCTCTACTCATATAACGGAGGAGTTGTTTAAAGTAAATATTTTCCAAGTCTCTTTGATTCCAAAGTTTTCCAAATATTTTCCAAGTCTCTTTGATTCCAATGTTTCTTTGCAATATTTTCGCACTCTTTTAATAGTGCATCTTTCTGCTTGCTTTTTATTATAAAAATGGTTGTTCATATGTCCTGGTTATATCATTTAGCCTCAAGTGACTTTCTTTACCATGATTCACTTTACAATCCTTTTGGCTATATCCTGCATTCATATAAGTGGCCTTTAATGAATGGATTCATTTCATGATACTATAATATAAGCTAAGTCAGTTTTTTTTGAAATATCTTATTATTTTATGAGCCAATTCAACAGGTGTAGCATGAAAAATGAGGATTTACTTAGAATTTATTGAAAAGATGTCACTTGAGATCCTTTATCATAAGCTAGAATATAGAATTTTTTCTTTTCTTTTTTTTTTTCAGTCATAAGAAATTTTAATGAAATAGAATTTGCTTTTACAAGTACAGCATTAACAGATAACTTTAGTTGCCTAAAGTATTTCATTGAGAAGACCAGAGTATAGACAGGATTGGTTCTTTTCCTTCCTAGTCTCTTAAAATGTCTGAAGACTGAAACCTGTGGATAATGGTGGGGGTGTAGAAGTCAAGCTGCTATGTAAAACCATCTTTTGGGAGAAAAACAAAGAAAGTCTAAGTAGAGAAATCATGTAAAGATTCAAAAAGCACTGGTAGAAGAAACAAAAAAAAATCCTTCTTTAATTGTTTATTCATAGGCTAAATACATTTCTGGCAGTAATACTTGAGAATAAAGTCTATATTAATCTTCTTTATGTCATCAAATTTTACTCAAATTACATAGCCACCTCCAAGTCTGATACAACTGAGTTTTAAATCCACTTAAGTTACAATTTTCACTGAGTAGATGTAGAATTTTTTCTTAATGAATTGAGATGGTGTAATGAACAAGCTATGAGATTCTCTGGGGCTGTAGTAGGAGTAGCAGGAATTCCAAGGTAAGACCTTGAGTTACTACTGTCTTATCTCTCTTAAAAATGCAATCTTAAATCACATCCAATTTTGCTTTTTGACAAAGTAGAGATGTAATTTCAAATGGGTTTAAGACAAGAAGCTGATCGCGGGTATTTAGAGAAGGCTTGGAGACATGATGTGAATTTTATTAGTTCCCCTAAAGAAGACAAAGAATGTAAGAAGACACAAAAGATTTCACAAAATGACATTCTGGGTTCAACAAGATTGTTTTCATATCCCTAAGTACCTTACACATTTTGGACACTTTTATTTAAAAAAGATTTGAGCATGTAAATGTAGAACACTACTGAAAAAAATAGTCTGTAATGAGCCTCCATATAACCTTCTGTTTTATTTTGAAGCATTTTATTGATATTTAATAATCATGTTGCTCCAAAATGATATTTACTAACATTCTCATAAGTGTTGGGAGTACTCGTGAATAATCCTCCAATAGCTAGAGTCTGATTTTGGATTCCTTAGATTTTGGACCAGTTTATGATATAAACTGGTATATATAAGTTTGCATACCGAAATTTCACAAAAGATCCCTGGACATTAAGCTTATGTATGTTGTTTTTAAGTGTTTCATTGTTTTAACACTCCTCATCTTTAGTCTGTGTTTTCTAACCATCCGTTTCTTTCCTCATGCTTTTGGAAGCCATTCTGACCTCATGGTGCTCTGGAATTCTGTGGCTGTGTTCTGATCCTTACCCAGTCTTGCCCCATCAGTGTTCTTTTGAAGTCAAAGACAGCATAAATCATGGCTTCTCTCTGAGATATTTTCCCTTTCCTCGCTTTAGCCCTGAATAAAAGGCTTTATCACATTTTAAGGATTCATGAACTAATATATCAATCAATAGTCAAGTATTTATTAACTTTTATTATGAGTGCAGTACCTTGCTAGAATTTTACAAGTATATAATAATATTTCATCTTCCCCATTCTGTTCATTTTTATATCTCTGGGTACTATTTGTTATTTTTTAATGATATTATAAGTGCCTACAATTTCATAAGTTATATACTAAAATACAGTAGTATAGGTAGACTTTACTCTCAACTATAAGCTTTATAGCTCTGTAAATCTAAGTTTCTCTTTTTCTCTGTTGTAGTCACTGCTATGCACACATTCTCCTTTTTCTTTTGTCTTCTGGCCACATGCAAGCTATAATAGTCTCTTCTTTCCATCTGTAGGTGAACTTTGGTCTTTAGCTATTGATCTTCTTCTACCTTATACATCTAAAATATTTCTTCTTGACAATGTTGTTGTCTTAGAATTTGATTCCATATCCAAACATACTCTTCTAATTTTCCCTGTAATTCTACTGTTATGGAAGGGAATTGGAGTGAAATTGGAAGGATTAAACAAGGAATAAAATGTGTGTGTGTGTGTGTGTGTGTGTGTGTGTGTGTGTAAGTGACATGGGAAGTTAAGTGAGAGCAAGAGCTGATTTGGTCACTATTCGGAGTTCCTAGAGGTGAGATGTGGATATTTGCACTTTAATGGATAGTTTTGCATTTATTCATTACTTATGTCAACAATTACATATTGAGAACATAATATACGCTACTATCTATTCCGTGGTATGAGCATAGAAATCATATCACTGCCTAGTAATAGTGCCTAACTTCACCACCAAGCTACATCTTCAGCCTTTTTATTTTGTATTTTGAGATAAGTTGCTGAGGCTGGCCTTGAACTTGTGATCTTCATGCTGGGTGTTATGGTTTGGATGTGAGGTACCAGGGCAAAGCTCACCTGTGAGACAATGTGAGCAGGTTCAGAGGGGAAATGATTGGGTTGGGAAAGCATTAATTCAATCAGTGAATTAATCCCCTTATGGGATTAACTGAGTGGTAATGGAGGCAGGTGAGGTGTGGCTGGAGGGGATGGGCATTGGAGGCATGGCTTTGGGTTATATATTTGTATTTGACCAGTTAAGATCTCTCTCTCTCTCTCTCTCTGCTTCTTGATCATCCCTCTGATACCACCGTTTATCAGTGACTAGTTCTGTTTTCTAGATGTGAAGATTAACACTGGAGAAGCTCTGAGACAAGCATAGAAAGCAAGTTTTATTTAACAAATGGTAACACAGACTTCTCCCAGGAAGGAGAGGTGAACTATAGCTGGTGTCCTGGTATCCCCAAGAAGTGAGAACATCCTGCCCCTTTTGCCTTTTATATATTTTACATCTTCTTTGTTCCCCTGCCCTTTTCCCCTCTCTTATCTCTCCACTTCCTGCTTAGGTGACTAGGCCCAAAAGATGCCTGTGGGATGGCCAAAAGGTGAGAAGCTGATGGGCAGGGGGAAAGGTCAAATGGAGTGGTCCCAGCAGGTAGCAGCCCGGAGGCATTAATTAACAACTTTTACAACTCCCTGCAGGGTACAACAATTCCTGGTACAGGTTACCTTAGCAATAGGTTGGAGCAGGAGCAGTTTATCTTGGAAAGGGTGGAGGAAGGGTTCTGGAGGCGGCCTTCAACTTCCCAGACCCAAACCAGCCTCCATCTTTGTGATCTGACCTGATGACCTATCTGCACTGACTGCCTGTTTTTAATTATTGCTTCACCTCCCCCACATCTTGAGCCTCGAGGAATGGAGCCTGCAGTCTAGGGATTGAGACCTCTGAAACCATGAGTCCTCAAATAAACTTTTCCTCCTTTACAATTGTCTTTCAGTCACAGCAGTGAAAAAGCTGACTAAAACACAGAGCCTCTGGGTTTCTTGGACTGCAGTTGTGAACCACCACAACCAACCAATTTTAAGTGAAAATTTCAGGGGCACTAATTGTACTCACAATGTTGCACATTCATCACCTCCACTCACTCCCAAAAGATTTTCCTCATCCCAATCAGAAACTCTGTATACATGAAGCAATGATTTCTATTTTTTTCACTAATAATCTAATCATTACTACACATTTTTTTTTCTAATTTTATTAGTTCCTTGCCTGTATTTTTCATTAGCTCTTTGAGTAGACTTAGTGAATCTGCTGTCTGACTTCATCAGGAATGCTTTCAGTTAATTTTTTGGAAAATTCAGAGGAAAAATATATTGTATTCCTTTGCAAAGTTCATATTTTTCTGTTTCTTTTTATACCTTGTGATACAATTTTGAAGATTGGGCTTTAGAATGTTGTAATGTGCAATGACTCTGAAGCTAGAATCTGACAGGCAGTTGATATAGGTAGGTAAATGGAGTCAGGTCGGACCAAGAAAGCCAATTTAGAGTGAGTCTGGGGAAGTTAGAGACTACTGGGATACTGTCCCCTGAGGGATTGAAATGTTAATTCCTTCAGAGCCCTTCCTCCACCCTTATCAAGAACCTGCCCATGCCCCAACCTGTTCCAAGGTAACCTGTCCTAGGATTGCCCCTCCCTACAGGGAGCTATAAAGTTGTTAATTACTGTGTCCTGGGTTGCTCCATCCAGCCCTTCCCCCTTCAGCCCATCTGCTTCTCACCTTTTGGCCACCCCACCCAGCATTCCATCATTCCTGGGCTTCAGATCTGTAGGAAGGAGAGAGATAAGGGGAAGAGGGCAGGGGATCAAAAGAAGCCTAGGACATATAAAAAGGCAGATCTGTCTTGCTTTTTAGGATACCAGGATACCAGCAATGGCCCCCTTCTCCCTCCCGGGAGAAGTCTCTGTTACCCTGTCGCCGCCTGAAGCGATTGCCGCTTGGAGCAACGAAGCCGCGGGAAGAAGTTCAGAGGCAAACTGGAAACCAACAGGCTTTTTATTCTGATAACTTCTCTCTCCGGCTCTAACAACGACTCTAACACGCACCACCAAAAAAACCCACAAAACAAAATGGCGCCGACCCGATCCGATGTCGGCTCAAATCTCGCGAGATCCTGGGCCAAGTCCCGCAAGATCCTGGGCCAAGTCCCGTGAGACCATGGAAGGGCAATGTCCGAATATCTCTATGGCCTGCAGCCAACCGCAATCTCAGCCATCTCCCCAATCAGGGCTCCTGCATTACCCCTTTAAATAAACCCTGCTTTATATGCTTGCCTCAGCTTCTCTAATGTTCAAACTTCAACATTTGGGGGAGCAGAACTCATCACGAGCAACCAGTCGTATCAACTCTGTAAATCATATTGTCTCCCATCCTTTGGTTTTACTGTTTTTTTCTCCTTCAGGTTGTTGATAATATAATATAATATAATATAATATAATATAATATAATAGTTCTTATGCTTAGTGATTTTTTCCAAGCCACTCTTATAGACTGTGTTCTTTATCATTTGAGATAAATGAAACCTCTGTTACTTAGCTTGTGTTTGCCTGGTTTTGACAAAGACTTCCTTGAACACCAGAAGCTAAAATGAAAGGGGGATGGGGAGGACACACAGCAAACACACACACACACACACACACACACACACACACACACAAGGAGGGGGGACAAAAACTTTGTCAGTCTCTGCAGGTGGTCCCGGTGCAAGGGAACTCTTTCAACACTTAACAGTCTTGCACTGAGCCTAGAGATCAGCCTGATCTGAAAGTTTAGTATCTTCTCAGGCCTTATCTGAGAATGTGCACAGCTTTGTAAATTTCTTCCTATAATCTACTTTTAAATGTCTAAATTTCCCAAAGAAAGTCTGCCCTCTGAACTTTATGGTCTTAAGAGGTCTGTAGTATGTCTTGACCACAATCTTTTGCTCCAGGTATACATGGATTGTTTGCTTTATAGTGTTTTTGAGCAATGCCTATAGCTTTTCAGGCCCAGATGAATTCCAAATTTGGTGACACAGAGATTTTCGTCACCTCGAAGTGATACTGCCAGTTATCAGTGATGAGTTCTGCTTCCTCAAATGATGAAGTTTGAACATTAGAGAAGTGGGCTGAGGCAAGCATAGAAAGCAAGTTTTAGTTGAAAAATAGTAACACAGACTTCTCCCAGCAAGAAGGGGGTCCTCCCTGGTGTCCTGGTATCCCAAGAAGTGAGAGCCTTCTGCCCCTTTTATACCTTTTAGACTTTTTGTTGTTCTCCAGCCCTTCTCTCTCTCCTTCCTGCATATGTGACTAGGCCCAGGAGATGTCAGTGGGATGGCCAAAAGGTGAGAAGCAGGTGGGCTGGAAGGGCCAAGGTGGAGTGCTGGGGTGGGAAGGGAGTGACAGCCCAGGGGGTATTAATTTGCAGTTCCCTGTCTGTTCATGGGGTGCTTCATTAACAACCTTCTCAGCAGGGCAGTATGGGCTGGTAATCTTGTTAATCGAAGATCTCTGGAGGCATTAATATTCCAGTCTCCCAGAGGTGGCCTCCAACTTCCAGGATCCAAACCGGCCTCCATTTTTGGCCTCCATTTTCTCCAGTTGACCCAATTACCTATCTACACTGATTTCCTGTCTTTAATTCTTGCTTCAGAGGTAGGCTTCTTGCAGATGAGAACCAGCATACCAACTGCTAAGGTCAGTTTTCTTCCCTCCAGGACCAAGGACCACAGCCTCCCACTGGGAACTTGGGATTCTGTGTTCTTGAATTCTGCCAAGTCTAGGAAGTGAGTGGCATAAGACAAATACATTGACCATACAGCTTTCCTATAATCTCTTTTTCTTGACTCAGCATTCCCTCAATTGCTCCAAACCCTTTACTGCTTTTGAGAGTCCCTTCAAAGTCGATACTTTTTTCTTCTTGATTTTCTGTGGGAGGACGGAAGCTTGGAGCTGCCTGCCTGCCAATATGCTGGTGCCACTACACACACACACACACACACACACACACACACACACACACACCTGAATCGCAGACCGCTTTCCATATTTAAGGAAGCCATTCATGTTTGAGAAAGCCATTAAATTTTGCTATAGAAAGAAGATTTATTAAAAGTGTATTTTATGATTATAAAAAAAACTTCAGAGGAAGTTTTATATGTGAGGAGACATCAAATAAATCAAAATAAACTGCAATGAAATGAAATCCAAGAGTGGGGGAGAGAGTGTGGTGAGCAGCTCTGCTTTCCCTGAGGGGCAAGACTAAAGAAGCTGCAGAAGAAATTGAGATAACTCCTGGACCTGTAGTGCTTCAGAAAAGGATGCACAAAACAGAGTGACAAAAGCAAGCCGGCCCTGCATTGCACATTGTCAGAGTCCTGACCTCAGCATATGCGTCACCTCCCAGTGGGGTGCTGTCAGGTGCTGGTGGTACAGAGCTGATCCTGCAAACTCTTGAGTTGTATCAGAGTATTTTGAAAGATAATACGTCAGAACTTCTCAATCCTGAAGTTTCATTTGCATGACATATTTTCAAATACTGGAACAGACACTACACCTTTAAAATTATAATCTGTTAGTTCAAAAGTTATGGAGGGTCCCAGGTGAAAGCAGAAATTTTGTGCTTTAATCAAAGAAAAGATTTCTCATTCGCATGGGAATCCCAGGCTTTAGATCAACAGGTAGGTCTCTCTACATGCATATTCATAGATCTGGGCTCTCTTCTGTGTCCTCCTGTGGATACTCCACTGTGGATAATACTGCCCAGGAGAACATTCTGCAGTGGTAGAAATAGCCTCTAACCATGCTGTCCAATATGACAGCCACTCACCATATGTGGCACCATAGTGCTTCAAAAATGGCAATATGACTGTGGAGCCACATTTTTGCTTTCATTTGAATTTAGATGGACACATGTGGCCAGCAAGTACCATTTGAGATAGCTTGGACCCAAGACCATGTAATCACCCTCACGGTCAAGGCCAGATTGCTATGTCCATCCAGGTTCTTGTTAGTCAAAGAGGCAGCAAATGCTACTTTTGCTCATGTTCTACTGGCTATGCTTGGCTCACCTAATTATAAAAGGGGCTGGAAAGCATATTCCTGGTGTTGAGAAATAATTCCACCAGAATTACTATGAAAAGAGAGCAGAATTGGGTTTGGTATACAACTCTTAATTTCTCATTGTTGTTGATTATAGTTTCGGAAGGATGGACAACTTTGTACTTCTGTTTCTCTGTTAACCACTAATATACATAGAGAAAATAAATCATGGATTTTACAGGTGCTATATTACACAAAAATGTCCTTTACTTATTTGACCTCTCTACATATTTTTACTTGTTCTCCAATTTACAAAGTAGAGAATATTTACTATAACTACACATCGGGAAGGAAAAACCTCAGAATCTATTAGTTCTGAGAATATCTACATAAAGAAGATAGGTTTTTTTGCTCTAAGGGGATACAGGGTCATAAACAGGGGCTTGACATTATCTGATAATCATACCATGGAAATTATGTTGGTATATTTAAGGACTGGGAGTGGATAGGGTTGGGAAGTGGATAGGTTGGGAAGAAGACTTTTTTTTTTTCTTTCTTTTTTTCCTGAGTTGCTTGACTTTATAAAGCAATTGATACTTGAGTGGGATACAGATTGATGAGAAGTTTGGTTAGGCAGAGAATTGGGAAAGACCCTTGAATTCCGATAGCTCTCAGCAGAGATGTTTAAAATTTTCTGTTGATAATTAGAGAAGGGATTGCAAAATCCCATATATAACAAGCTGTTTAACAACTTGACTGCTGAAACACGTGTGATCCTTCATCAGACTCCCAGGGGGAAGGGAAAAAAACCCTGTAACACTAGCAAAGCTCTATTTTGGCACTTCTGAATATTCTTTCAGCAGTTTCTAAACATGCCTTCCTCAGCTCAGATGCTGAAAGTGTGTCACCTCTTAGCAGAATGAGTTCCCTACTAGTATAAGCTGAAAGCACCCCATTTGCCCCGGTGGACTGGCAGCAATGCACAACAAATAGAACAGAATTCTGGAATCAAAAAGAATGACATTTAAGACTCTGCTTAAGATTCATGAATTTGTATCCATAAGCCAAATAACTCAATGAAGGTGGATGATGGTTTCTAGAAAAACGGTTGGATTAATAGGTTAAAGTGTACCACAGGTCCAATTCAGCAAAATTAACTGAGACTGATTTTCTTCAAAACTAAAACTTTTCCCCATTTCATCTTCCATCTCTAACTAATAAAGCAAAATCCAAGCATGGGAATTATTGAACTTTATACTCTTAAAATCCCTCTTTGTGGCAAAGGAAAAATTAGACCTTCTAGCTTTTGTTATGTTGGTACTTTTGTTTGTCATCTTTTAAGTTGACATTATCCAAACCTGAAAATATAAAAGGCCTTTAAGCATCATTTTAAAAATTTACACACATATATCAACAACATATGTATGTAATGCATGTTCTACATATAGTATGTGATCAATTTTTATTGACTTATTTATTGTTTTCATCAGGGATTGAACCCAAGGGTGCTTAATTACTGAGCCACATCCCCAGCCCTTTTCTAAAATTTTATTATTTTGAGACAAGTTCTTGCTAAGTTGATGAAGGCCTTGCTCAATTGCTGAGATTGGCTTTGAACTTGTGACCTCCTGCCTCAGCCTGCAGAGCAGCTGGGATTATGGGCACGTGCCACCATACCTGACTAATATACATTTATAATTTTTGATAAGACATGCCTTTATGTCAGCCTTTGGCTATAAATTATATGTTTATTTCTCCTAAAGTGTCATTTAAAGTTGAAATTATTATTTGGCTTTATAATTGAGAGCACCTGAATATTACCTTACATTCCATCAAGGTTAATCACTCTGAGAGTGTTAATAATTTCTTTTCCAACAGACTCGTGAGTAGCTTGGATGTTGATGTTCTTTCATTTTTGTCCCCCTGAAGATCATTGACTCAGAAATCAGACACCTGTGTTTGTTGCTAGTTCCAGGACATTGAACAATTCCCTTAGATATTTTGTGTATCTATTTTCTATGAAATGAAGATGACTATTGTAGGTTTTTCATGGGTTTAATGCAATTAGTGAATACATAATATTTAATAGAGTCTCTGGCACCTAAAAAGCACATGATGAAACTTAGCTGTTGTTTCATTACTATTAACTTAGGTTTCTGATTTCTTTTCAACATAATCTAGAGATCTGGGCTATTCAGTAAGGGTAGAATATCACAGTTCATTATACCTACTATAGTACTCTCTGTTTTCAATGACTCAAGCACATCCATAAAAGCTCACTTATAAGCTTATGAATAAGTTTCATTAAAGAGGTGTAATGGTTAATTTTGCATAAGTACAATATGCTGACTGTGTCACTGAAGTTCCCCTGGTTAATTTTGTGTTAACTGTGGCAGACCATAGTGCCTGCTTGTTTTGTTATACACCAGTCTGGACAGTCAGCAAAGAATTTTGTTGGATGTGGTTATGTTGAATTCAGTAGATTTGGGTTAAACAGATTGCCCTCTATGGTGTGGGTGGATCACATTCATTCACTTGAAGACCTTAAGGGCAAAGATTGGAATCTCCCAAAGAATTAGTTCTAGTTCTAGACTCAAACCCTGCCCGAGAGTCCTTTACTGTGGATTTCAGACCCCATGCTGCAATACCAACTCCTGGCTAAATTTTCAACTTGGTTCTACAGATTTCAGACCTCTCAGGCCCCTAAATCACGTGAGGCTGTTTCTTAAAATAGATAGATACATAAACACATAGATACATAGATAGAAAGACAGATGATAGATACTTCGTGGGTTTTTATTTGCTGGAAAACCCCAGCTAATACAGATTTGGACACTGAGAGTTATTCTAGAGAAACAGTATCATAACAATAAATTCTTTGGATTGTTTCATTGTGTTCTGGAATTGATTTCATAATGTGACTAGATTTAAAACTCTAATGACTATTTTACAGGGAAAAAAAAGTATTGATATTCCATGATTTGGTAATAGCTACTCAAACTATCATTATTGGATAATCCTATTCAAAAATAAGAGGCAGGGTTTTTGGTGACAATGTGTTTGGTAGCCTAGAACATTTTTGTTAAAATAATAAGCATATTGATATTAGCTAGTCATTCCTAACGTCTTTGAAAAAGTTGGAAAAAATGGATGTAAAGTTTGGAATACAATTTCCAGATCAAGAGCTGAATATATAACTTATACATTTCTATGTTTGCTCTGAAATAATATTTTTATTTCCTGTAGCAGCAGAGCTGAGAGTACTGAAAATGAAATCCAGGATTTCATCTTGCAAGTGGTTGACATATAGCATTAATTGAATTCCCAATTTTGTAGTGTTTGCTATAAAATGAAGCATTGACTGGGGAAGGATGAGATCCTGAAATTAGAAATGGGGATATGTTTTACTCAGATTTACATCACTATGACCAATATACCCAGTGAGAGCAACTCAGGGAAAGAAGAATCTGTTTGGGTTAATGGTTTTAGAAGTTTGGTTCATGGTCAACTAACTCCATTGCTCTGGGTTTAAAATGAGGTAGAACATCATGGTAGAAGGGCATGGCCGAGGAAAGCATTTCAAGAATCACACAGAGCTTGAGCACAAGTATCCAGGAATAACCTAATCCCCAAGGGCATGCCTTCAATGACCTACTTCCTCCAGCCATGCCCTACCTACCGATAGTTACCCCCCCACTAATCTATTCAAATTATTAATTCATTAAATGGGTTAATCTACTGATTAGGTTACAGCTCTCATAATCTAATAATTTCCCTTCTTAGCTTTACTGCATTTTTTCACACATGAGCTTTGGGAGACACCTTATATCCAAACCAAGTTATTGAGTCCACAAAATATGTTGAGTGGTTTTTTGTTTTTTTCTTCTTCTTTCTAGTAGCAGTAGCTCTTGTGCCCCTGTCTAGGGCGTTTAACCTACTTTACCTGAGGAAACTATAGTGGCATCACTGAGGTAGCTTCCCTTCAAGGCACTGTTGATTCTCCTCAGAAACCATTTAGCCCCACCCCTTTTTGCTTCTAGACCTACAATTAGACTCACATCCCTGTAGGATCCTAAAATTAAGGTACAAAGTGCTACACCCCAGAAGAACTATGTTATTTTTCCAACTTGTACAGACATACATTCAGGGAATATTATAAAAATGGATAAAAGGGCATGGAATAATAGTTCAAGGAAGTAAAATTGAACCAGGCCAAATTTACTGATAGGGGCACACTAAGTAGAGATTCTAGATTTAATGTCAAGGGGTTAGAAAGGGCTCTAGAAGTTTGTTGTTGGTTTTGTTGAAACATGGACCAAAAGGAGGCCCACACGAAGTGAATTTGAAATGCCAGACTTGCCTTAGTAAACTACAGAGGGAGGTATGCAAAGCCTTGGGAAGTGTGCAGTGTTAGAGTTACTGTGTAACCCTGCTCACCCCAGTCTGGGACAGTTCATAGGGCACACCTCTACCAGGGCTATGAGAAATGCAGAGCATTGGCAAAGAGCTCCACAATTATTCTTCTCTGACTCCTTTGGGTCTACTTTTCTGTAGAACCCTTAATAATATAAACTACCACTTTTAGTTCTAATGACAATGAACTCAGAAGCAAAGTTCTGAAGACAAAGATATAAAGGTGTAGGTTTGGGCAGCCATTGTAACAAGTGGCAAAGTACTTGTCTAGTATGAGAGAGACTCTAGATTCAACACCTAGCCCTACAACAAACAAACAAAACATCGAAAAGAAAGATGTGGGATTATGTTCCAGATTTGCCACTAACTCTTTGACCCTCTAACATTCCTCCTCAATTAGGCACTGTGTTCTCATCTGCATATTGAGGATGAAAATACCTGACTGCCATTACCATATGGGTCAAATGAAAGGACATGCTAAACAACCCAAGAAATGCTCTTAAATGCATGAAATGAAGTTCAAAAAAAAAAAAAAAAAAAAAAACTCCTTCCCCTTACTCGAATATTTGTATCTATTCTCATTTTTTATTTGTTCTTTTTAGATATACATGACAGCAGAGTGTATTTTGACATATCATACATACATGGATATAACTTTCTATTCTCATGGTTGTACATGGTATGGAGTTTCACTGGTTGTGTATTCATATATGCACACAGGAAAGTGATGTCCAATTCATTCTACTGTCTTCCCTACTGCCATCCCCTCTCCCTTCCCTTCACTCCCCTTTAACTAATCCAATGAACTTCTGTTCTTCCCCTACCCACCCTCCTTTGTTGTGAGTGAGCATCCATGTATCAGAGAAACGTTTGGCTTTTGGTTTTGGGGACTGGCTTATTTCACTTAGCATGATAGTCTCCAGTTCCATCCATTTTCCAGCAAATACCGTTATTTGATTTTTTTCATAGCTGAATAATATTCTAGTGTGTGTGTATATATATGTGTGTATATATATATATAAAATATGTATATTATATATATACATGTATAATATACATATATATATAACATTTTCTTTACCCATTCATCTGTTGAAGGGCACCTAAGTTGGTTCCATAGCTTAGCTCTTGTGAATTGAGCTGCTTCAAACAGTGTAGTGTGCTGATTTTAAGTCTTTTGAGTATAAACTGAGGAGTGGGATAGCTGGGTCAAATGATGGTTCCATTCCAAGTTTTCTAAGGAATTTCCATACTACTTTCCAGAGTAGTTGCACCAATTTGCAGTCCCACTGCAATGTATGAGTGAACATTTTCCCCATATCCTCACCAACATTTATTTTTACTTTTATTCTTGGTAATCACCATTCTGACTGGAGTGAGATGAAATTTCAGTGTGATTTTAATTTGCGTTTCTCTAACTGCTAGAGATGTTGAACATTTTTCATATATTTTTGACCATTCATATTTCTTCTTCTGTGAAGTGCCTGTTCAATTCCTTTGCCCATTTTTTGATTGGGTTATTTGTTTTTTGGTGTTAAGTTTTTAAAGTTCTGTACATATCCTAAAGAATAATGTTCTATCTGAGGTATAGGTGGTAAAGATTTTCTCCCATTCTGTAGGCTCTTTCTTCATGTTCTTGATTGTTTCCCTTGCTGTGAAGAAACTTTTTAGTTTGATACCATCCCATTTATTGATTCTTGATTTTACTTCTTGCATTTTATGAGTTTTACTGAGGTAGTCAGTTCCTCAGCTGACGCAATGGAGAGTTGGGCCTACTTTTTCTTATAGTAGGTGCAGGGTCTCTGGTCTATTTTCTTTTCATGCTGTTCATTTTGGATGATTCCAATTGTGCGTTGAGACTTCACATGGTCTCGTAATTCAATAATTATATGTTGGAAGATTGTTTAAATAAAAAGTCATGGCCTTTGTCAGCACTAACAGAAGAAATATAAAACCACACTAAAATGAAAAAAAACCATGAAAATAATTTTAATGTGGTTTATTTAGCCCATATATCCAAAATATTTTTTCCAAAGGTAATAATATTTAAAAAGTACTTATAAGATGCTTTATATCTTTGTTTTTCTTTTACAGTGTCTTTAGAACCCAATTTATACTTTTGTTTATGGCCAGTCTCAATTTGTACTAACCACATATCAAATGCTTGAGTCCCATGTGGCTAAAGACTGCTGTATTGGTTGGTGTAGGTGTAGGCTATTCCAAGATGCAAACTCCACCGTGCCTTATTTTGCCCACCTCCTGTTGTTCAGGTAGAATAAGGCATAAGTGCTTTCCAAAATCCCATGTAAAATTACTAATTTGTTTTTGTCCTACCAGGAGGAGCAAAAAGTGGACTAGGGGAAATCATATTCAAATATTACTGCTGCTTTTTATTATTTCTGAGATGGAAGTGAAAAGAGATACACATTTTTTTCTCTTTCTTTATTCCCCTAAATTATATATTGAACTTATCAATCCTCTATATCACTCTGCCTAAATAATTGTGTCACTCCTTTTTAAAAATGCTGCAATTACTATGAAATAGTCAATTAAACTGTAATTTGATTTTAGATTTAACATGCAGCCTAGAGTATAATTCTTGTGTAATGGCCCCCTTTTCTGGTCATATGCTTTCATTTACAAAGAACAGCTATGCAATATCTGTGCCATCACACATAAGTGACTATAATCACTGTTGATGGGGGTGCTGAAGTTCATCAAATGGAAAAGTAATTTTTTTGCCTGTCCCATTTTAGCACTGAGCTGATTCTGAAAGTGAAGTAATTGTAGGACAATTCAGAGACCATCAATTATAAGAACTTTTCCCTAGATCTTGATAACTGATCTAGGTAGATGAGTGTCCTCTCTCTGTTAGTGAGCTTTCTTAAAGAGGCCAAATTCATATTCAAAGGAAATCTAAGTACAGCATTCCTTTAGTCTTATTTACATAGGTGATTTGGGAATAAGGTGACCCAAGCAGTAAAAATAGTGCTAAGACTTAGGAAAGAAACCATCTTCTAATTCACTGCTCAGTCTGACAAATGATTTAGTAAATGTTTGCTATGTGTGAGGCAGCATCCTATGAAGGGAAAGTAGAAGTTAAGAGAACTACGACATAATGTCATCATTCATGAAACTTGAAATTGCATAAGGGAGAAAATTAGTTGACACAAGTGACTACAGTGTCAATCAATATAAGACATCTCTCAATAAGAACTAGGTAATTCAGAGGAAGGATAAATCATTACTTGCTGATGTCATCAAAGGAGGCTTCAAGGAGGAGGCACCAGGTGTACGGGTTATTTAAATGGGAAAAAAATGGAAAGTGAAGATTTCACTTTGATTTGACCTCAAAGTTTTCCTGGAAAGAGTATGTTTGTAAACGAATGAAAAGATGGGGTGGATGATCGAATGCCAGGCTAGGAGGCTTGAGCCTCACTCTGCAGACCAAGGGAAACTTGGGCTCAAAGTGGGTAGGTTGCTTCAGAAGGTTAGGTTTTTGCCACAGTCATAAGAGTGATTTGGGGAATTTTTATCCAGCAGTGGAATTCATAATGAAGAGGACTATTGGCAACAAGATTAGTAAGAGTTTACTATAGTGAACTGAGAATAAAGACTTAGGGACTTGAACTTGGTAGCAGAAGAAAGAAAGCGTGTTAGAAGGGCTGTGAAGGAGGAAGGGGTGTTTGTAGATGAGCACTGAGGACAGGGCAACAAAGGTGACTGAGGCTTCAGGACACTTGTAGAAACAGTCTTCACACCATGCAACTTCAGTGAAATCAGTCATGTACAGAGTCTCCAGCTTTCAGTGATTCAGTTTACAATTTTTTAAATGTAAAATGCTGTGGTTTTGATCAGTGTCCCCCGTAGGCCCATATATTCGAGGGTTGGTCCCAAGCACTCCGACACCTTTTTTTTTTTGGTCTCTTTCATTCCTGGCCATGAAGTGAACAGGCTTCTTCTGCTACTGTTCATGATGCCCTGCCTTGCCACAGACTCAAAAGCAATGGAGTCAATCATGGACTGAAACCTCCAACATGACAGGTGGAAGTAAAACTTTCCTCTGTTTCAGTTCAGTACCTCAGATGTTTTGTTGTAGGAACAGAAAGCTGACTAACACAGAAAGTGATACTCATTCAATAGAAAATACACTTCGAATTTTGAATTTGGATGTTTTCCTGGGCTGATGATATGCAGCGTAATGACCTGTGACCACAAGGGGATGCCACTGATACTCCACAGTGTGCTGTGTTGCTAAGCAGTGGTGTTTGGTAGATTATATGTGTTAAATATATTTTCAACTATGATATTTTCACAGAGTGCATCTGGACATATCCCCATAGTAAGTCAAGAAAAATCTGGACAGTTATCCTTCAGTATCCATGTTGGAGTGACTTCAGGATTGTGCCCCTTAGAATCCAAAATCCATGGATGCTCAAATCTCTTCTACAGAAAGTAGTGTTTGTGAAGAACCTATCCACCTTCTCCTATATGCTTTCAATCATCTCTAGTTTACATATAGTAACTAACACAATGTAAATTACATGTAAATAATTGTTCACTCTGTTGTTTAGTAAATAGTAACAGGAAAAATGTCTATACCTGTTCAAGACAACTGAAATTTTTAAAAAATGTTTTTGATCCATGATTGACAGAATCTATGGATGCAGAACATGTGTCCTCAGTGGGCTGTCTGTAGATTGAACTTGGTTTGTTCAAAGCTATCCCTACGGAAGGATGGTTGGAAGGGATGGTTGTCTAACATCTATAGGCATTCGCATTCTCATCCTTGGAAACAGTAACTGTTTCCTTATGTGGCCAGGAATAAAAGGATTTATAGATGTGATTAAGTTAAAAATACTGAGATAAGGAGATTTTCCAGGATGATCAGAGTAGACCTTGTGCATCTTTGTAAGAGAGAAGTAGAGAAACATAACACATGTAGAAGAGAAAAAGGTGGTGAGGCTCCCTCAGCAGACAGAAAGGGAAAGATTTAAGGATCCTGCCCTGAGGGCTCTCATGATGGAGGAAAAGACCAGGAGTCCAAAATATAGGTGGCCATCAGACTACTGGACACTGAAAAGAGCAAGCAATGCTGCTCTTCGTGCTGGGAACACAAGCAAGGGATTCTGCGCTAGTGTCTTCAGAGGGAGTTTTGGCCCAGGGAAAAGAGGATGTCTGGTTTCCAGAACTTTAAGAAAATCTGATGTGATGTGTGTGTGTGTGTGTGTGTGTGTGTGTGTGTGAGTGCGCATGTACATGCATGTGCTTTAAGCCAACAAGGTGTTGGTAATTTGCTACAGAAGTTCCAGAAAATGAAGAGAAGAAGAACCTGTCACCCCCATCCTGGAATATTGAACATGTGGGAGCACAGCGGTGAAGACTGGAGAAATCAGGGGATAAATGGAATTGTAGAAGGTGTGGGAATAAGATAAGGGGAATCCCAAGAGAACAAGAGAAGAGCTTTAAGAATTGCCCACCGTACAGGTCATTAGGAGGAAAACGACAGCCCAGCAAAGGAGACAAAAATGAGCTGATAGCTGGGCGCGGTGGCGCACGCCTGTAATCCCAGCACTTTGGGAGGCTGAGGCAGGAGGATTGCGAGTTCAAAGCCAGCCTCAGCAATGGCGAGGCACTTAGCAACTCAGTGAGACCCTGTCTCTAAATAAAATACAAAAAAGGGCTGGGGATGTGGCCCAGTGGGCAAGTGCCCCTGAGTCCAATCCCTGGTACCAAAAAAAAAAAAAAAAAAAAAAAAAAAAAGAGTTGATAGAGTCCTAAGAATAAGACCAACCTGGGCAAGATTTCCTTACAGGATAAAAGCACCACTGTTTAAAAATAAGACAAAAGATATCAGAGGTGGAGAATGGGGCAGGGTACATTCCTAGAAAAAGTTATTGCAATGCCCATCTGCTATGGTTTGAATATGTCCCCCAAATTTTACGTTTTGGGACATTAATCCCTACAGTCATATGTTAATGGCATTTGGAGGTGAGGCTTTTATGAAGTGGGTGAGATGATGTTATGAGGTTGTGCTCTTACGATGGCATTAATAGGTTTTAAGGAAGGGAACAGAGTTTGCATACCTGCTCTGTTTCTGTAAAGTCCTCCGACATGTTATGATGCTGCAATGAGACCCTGAGCAGATGCCCAGCAGATGCTGGCCCCATGCTCTTCAACTTCTATAACCATGATCTAAGTACACTTCAGTTCTTTGTCAAAAACCAAGCCTGTGGTTTCAATTAAAACAAAAGCTATCATCTGAATAGCTAAGGCTAATGAAAGCATCTCTATTGTTGGAAAATAAGAAGCAATACACAATATCTCACTCCTGCCCAGGACATTTTAGTTATAGCCTCAGGGGCTAGAATGCACTTTGTTCTCTTTAGATGGCAATATTTCGATCCAAACACCTATAAAAGAAGAATTTGAGCTCACTTTCAGGGTCTCTTAAAAGTAGAATTGGGTCAGTGAACCAGATTCAGTATGGGAAATATTTTTCCTCATTTCTTTCCTGGATGTTCTAAGTTATATATTTTTAACCCTCTCTATTTTTAGAACATGTAATAGTCACCTTTACCTCTAGCTGGAGGTGATTCTAAAACATCACTTATATGTCTTTCACTTTAAACTAGGAATTTGGTTTTTCCCCATATAAATACTATGTTTTCATAAAATATAACTTCAAATGTACCTGGGTCAGCACCCCCAAATCTCAGAACACATATAATGAGATGAAAGAGTATTGTCGTTAGTCCAAACCTGAGTTTCTGTGTGCCGTGAGTTCCAAGCTTAAGTCTGTCCTGATTCTTTATGAAATTCCATGCCATCTGAGCTCTAATCTTCTAGTTCCCACCAAACCCTAAAGGACAAAGTAGTTGATTTAGGGTCATATGTAATATGTAGAGTTAAAAAAGACAGAATCTTATCAAAGCAAACTTAGCAAATAGTTGGGCACACACAAGAGCTCTGGTTTCAGTTGTCATATCGATCATCAGGGGACTGTAGATTGCAGGAGACAAAGAGCAAGATGTGGTGACTCTCAGACACGTTGTTTACAGTCTAGGTTGTACATGAACTGACTTCTGGACTTTCCTTCAAAGGAATTCCTACAGCACTTGGCTTCAAGTTCAAGCTGACATCTGGCTCAGACCCAAGAAGAGGAACAAAGGGAAAGAATAAGGAACTCTACTTGACAAAATGTTGTAGTCAGCTTTTGCATCACTGTGACCAATGGGCCTGATAAGAACAATCAGAGGAGAAAATGTTTATTTTGGATCCCAATTTCAGAGGTTAAGTTCACAGTCCGCCACCTCCATAGCTCTGGGCTAAGATGAGGCAGAACATTATGGCAGAAGAGTGTGGTGGAACTTCGCAGCTCAGAACATGGTAACTAGGACATGGAGCTCTGCTCACCAGAGACAAAACATAAGCCCCAGAGACATGTCCCCAGTAACCGACTTCTTCCAGTTACACCCCATCTGCCTACCACACAGTTAATCCATATCAATGGATTAATCCACTGACTATGTTACACCTCACACAATCTAACCATCTCACTTCTGTTAATTCTTGCATTGTCTCACCCACGAGCCACCTAATGTCTATGCTATCACAGGGAACAAGATTGGTCATTGAAAAGTGACCAGGATTTTTGGTTAAGTGTTCATGTTCACATAAGAGAGCAATGTCTATGTTGGTTGTTCTGTTCCTCCTTCCATCCATTCTTTCCTCTGCTCTCCCTGCTTTGTGGCCTGGGAAGCTGAGGCCTGCCCACTAAATCACTCTGAATCTCTTGTCCATTGGCCACTGGGAAGCATGGAACACAAAAAGGAGGGCAGTAGAAGAGGTGGGGCCTCCTTTACCCACTGCTCTCTGGAATGATTCAGTGTCTCTGCCAGTAGCGAGGTCCTTCCCTGATGGCATTTCCTCCTGAAAAGTTCTTACTCTGAGGTTCAGCTCCACTGGGCTCCAGTGACATCCCCCTGTGACTGCAGCTGTAGGGGTGGTAATTGTTGAAGTCTGGGGACCCCACATTCCTGGCATCTTCCTTGTGCTGCCTACACCCACATAACTGGTGCTTTCACTAGTTCCCTTCATGTCAACCACCTAGGACAAATTCTACATCTTGTTGGGCACTACTAGTAAGCTAATGATTAGGGCCATGTTCACAGTATCCAGCCTCAATCTGCCCATCAAAGGGAACTCAGGCAGTGCTACCCTGTGTTCCTTCTCCCCCACCTCCTAAATGGAATATATTCTTTAATGTTTCAGAAAAGCTACTCTGAGCTCTGGAGTGAAGGAAAAGAAAGACAGGGAATAAGTATAAAAGAGAGAGAAGAAAAGAGCTGACTTGGAGTTCAATTTGCTTTAGCAAAATACTTCTGGGCACAGTATCAGGTCGTGGTAGGAGTGGGTGGCGGGAAAAAAAAAGGAAAACTTGAACGCTTGTCATGGACTTTGAAACTAGATCTCTCTCATGGATTTTAAGAAAAACCACACACATCTCCACTTATTCTGGTTGTTGATCTGTTTCTTTTTTGATCCATGATTAAACTATATGGGTTATGGATGGATAAGAGTTTCATTTTTGGAAAATGACATTTTTCTTCAACAGAAGCAAAACCTATTCTGAGTGAAATTAGACTTCTCAAAGCTTTCCCCTCATCAGCTCTCTAACCCACAGTCTCCAAAGAAGAGATTTTCCAACAAGAGGAATATGGTGGTGCAGCAAATCTGTGGTTTCCCAGCATAGTTCATGGGCTTTAAATGCCAGGCTTGCAGCACCTATTTAGCAGAGATGCCTTGACATTTAGCTGACAAAATCTGAAGAAATTCACATCATTAGTCATCTCTTCAAGCATCACCGTGGGTTTAATTTCAGGCTCATCCATCACTCAATGCTTTCTTCATTTCTGGATTTTTGACGTCCATCTGAGAGGATCTTATTCATGTACTCCCCTAGGCAGTTATTTTCTAAGCCTTCACCATTATGGTTTCATTCTTTTAAGACTCTGGATGGCATCCTGTAATTACCAACATCTGATGACTAAGTACTTTTTGTTATTCCTTAATACCTTTTTGGCCTTTTTTATTAGTATGTGTTTCTCTTATGGGCATTTGGTTTATTTTATACACACAAGTTTGGAGCTGAAAATTGCACTAAAGTTTCTCCACTCATCCTCCCATCTACCCCTTTAATTTGCATCAGAAAAATTGAGTGCAAGACTAGTTCAATGATTTTCCCAACATAAGGTAGCTAATTACTGTAAAAGCCTCAGCTAAAACCGAGTCTTTCTATGTCTGAGGTCATGATAAAAGATGCTTATTTAATAAAGAATATTTAAAAATTGTTTTTTTCTTTTGGAGTTTGATTTATTATTCCTTCAACAGTAGAAACAAGAAGACAAAAATCTCCATATTAAACCTCTAGGAGTTTGCTTTGTATTCAGAGCATAGACTTTGATCTTTTCATTTCCTATGAGCTGTGTTTAGAGGAAAAAGTAAACAGGTTGCCACTTTTGTCTTACTTCTCTCAAATAGAAGTCAGAGATCAAGTAAGTGATGTATCTGGGAACCAGAAGAGACAGGATATCTTAAATGTGTACTGAGGATTCTAGTAAACAAGTCAATCTGTAGAAGTTTATTGTGTTGCTATGAGAAGGATACCCAGTGCAATCAGTGGTACAGGCAACAGCAGGAACTCCAAGGGACCAAACCCTGATGTTAATCCCACACCTCTTTTTTGCCTTCTGTTCAATGCTTTAAACTGTCCATCTGCAAGTCTGCCTTTAAGTAATACTTAAAAAGTCACTTCCATTAACCTCTCTGCTTCTACCCTCCATCTTTGCAACCCTTCATTTTGCCCTGGAAAGTTTATGGATGAACTATGTTATTGAGTTCCATAGCTTTCAGTTTCTAATTGGTTCAACCAATAGGAAGTAAGCAGGAGACCATGAGAAAGAAAAAGAGTGAGACTAGAATGTGTATTTGTCTAGGACCATCTCTGCAGAGTTGCCTTGGGCTCATGAGTTCTTTGATGAAGGTCATCACTTACCTCAAGATGACACTCTTCACAAAATCTCTCTATCTGCTTTCTACAGACTACTTCCTGCTCAGCCCTCTGAGACTAGGAATATTTCCACAAATATTAGCGTCAAGCCCCTGCACTGTCACTTGAAACATACCTATATCATGCCCACATTATTGCAAATATGTCTTCCCCAAATTATCCTAGTTACTGTATCCTACTAGTGTAAGCTGCCTGTCATGGCCAGCCACGGCGCCGCCACGGGAGGAAAATTCTCGGAGGCAGAGTTAAGCTTTTGCTACTTTTACTTCTACTTTCTTAGAGCTTAGAGAGAGGGAAAGAAAGATTTTTAAAGAGAAAGATTAAAGCGAGCTTTTCTTCTTGTCTTCTTAGCTTAGAGTTAGAGTTAGAAAGATAGAGAAATAGAAAGATAGAGCTTAGCTTAGAGAAAGATTAGAGCTTCTTTCTTCTCTCTTCTTTCTTCCTTCTTCTTTCTTCTGTCTTCTGTCTTCCTCAGGAGTCTCGGCCTAACTCTGACCAGTCATTACTTCTTCTATCTGGTTTCTCTTCTGTAACCGCTCTGCCTACGTTCTGGCCGCTCTGATTCTTCTGACCGACCGAGTGACTGCCCGGCTGACTGAATTCTCCGTTCTCCTAACTCGGACCGCTTTCACCCGGTTATATACCTTCAGGTTTGCGGGTGCCTACAGGTGCGTCACATACATATCAGGTGGAACCCATGGCTTCCAGCTAGCTACAACAGCCCTTCCTAATTAGGGCTCCTTCATATTCCTTCCCTTTAGTTTAAAAAGGTGCTTTAATTCTATTTTCTCTATTTTCTCTATTTTATTTTATTTTCCCTACCTAGCTTTTCACCTTTTATTTTTGAAAGGGTGGATATTTGAGCCCTTTTTGAGGAGGTGCTGTGGCTTTTAAGGAAGCCTACTGCTGAGGAGCAGCTAACGCACTTAGTTAAGCACAATTGCATAAGCGGCTTTGACTTTTTTTTTTTCCTCTTCTTTATTTTTCTTTATGGCTTTCTTGCCAAAGCTCAATGGCTTTTTTTCTGCATGGTTTTTACCATGCTATTTAATTCTCTATTTTCTTTTAAGCTCATGGCTTTTTTCTTTATACTAAAGCTCAAGGCTTTTTCTCTATATTTTTTATGGCTTTTGGCCGGCTACTCTGCTTCGGCTTTTGGCCGGCTCGCTTCGGCTTTTCGCTGGCTACTCTGCTTCGGCTTTTCGCTGTCTACTCTGCTTCAGCTTTTGGCCAGCTACTCTGCTTCGGCTTAATTCTTAACTGGCTTCAACTGAGTCAGAGGCTCTGCTCTCTTGTTTCTACTCTTTTTGCTGGTCTCAACTGAGTCTGAGGCTATGCTTTTTCATTGCTCTTATTTCTTAGCTTTTCTTCTCTGCCTGCCGAGCCCCGGACGGACCACCATTTGTAAATTCTCGGAGGCAGAGTATAGCTTTTGCTACTTTTACTTCTACTTTCTTAGAGCTTAGAGAGAGGGAAAGAAAGATTTTTAAAGAGAAAGATTAAAGCGAGCTTTTCTTCTTGTCTTCTTAGCTTAGAGTTAGAGTTAGAAAGATAGAGAAATAGAAAGATAGAGCTTAGCTTAGAGAAAGATTAGAGCTTCTTTCTTCTCTCTTCTTTCTTCCTTCTTCTTTCTTCTGTCTTCTGTCTTCCTCAGGAGTCTCGGCCTAACTCTGACCAGTCATTACTTCTTCTATCTGGTTTCTCTTCTGTAACCGCTCTGCCTACGTTCTGGCCGCTCTGATTCTTCTGACCGACCGAGTGACTGCCCGGCTGACTGAATTCTCCGTTCTCCTAACTCGGACCGCTTTCACCCGGTTATATACCTTCAGGTTTGCGGGTGCCTACAGGTGCGTCACATACATATCAGGTGGAACCCATGGCTTCCAGCTAGCTACAACAGCCCTTCCTAATTAGGGCTCCTTCATACTAGGGCCCCGCCTAACACACCTGTCTCAAATTATTGCAGCTCCTAGACAGAAAGTCATTATTTCCCTTACTTTGTAGCTTTGATGAATCCTCAGGAAGTTTAGAGAAAATATTTGTACTACATGGCTTTAGATGGGGGTCTGTGCTGTTTATCTATCTATCTATCTATTTATTTTTTGTTCCAAAGCTCTCCTGGGATAGAAATGACTCCAGAGATGATCACAGAAGGGACCACCATACACCACTATTCCCCTATACAGTTGAGGGCAAGAGAGTAGTGGTCCACCTTTAGAAAGTAGTCTACCTTGGACTAAAAATGAGAAGAGATAGAAAAGCAAAAATTAAGAATGTTTCTATTTTATTTTGTTTTAAGTCTTGAGTTGTTTCAAAAGTTTCAAGGTCCGCCTTTAGAAATCACTCCATTTTTAAGTCAGTAGGACGATCTGGTTGACAAACATGGAGTGACATTTTGAGTAATGAGAAACCTGTAAGAGCTGACTGATGCATCTCTCCTGACAATGTGCTTAGGGAGCTCTGAGAACTCTGCTAGATCCTTTTATTTTGGCTATTTGCTTGAAAGTGATGGGGCTGGATGGTGATGAGATTTAGCCCTGGGTTCCTTAAAATGAACTAAAATAAATAATGGCCAACTATGTTGACTGGTGAGCTTTTATTTCAATCGAATGCCACAGAACCATAACTATTGCCACTGAACTTCAAGATAGACTTAATAACTCCATGTTGAGGAGCCTATCAAATTTAGAGATGTCAGCTACTGAAAGAATCCTGAAAAAATCAATATGGCATGTTGGCTAAGTTTCCTGATTATTTGCCTTAACAGAAATGATAACAGATTACCTTAACAGAGCATGTAGTACAACTTACATTATGCTTTTTGATTCAAGAATTAATTTTAGCTTCATATATTTTTATTATTCAGAGAATTTATGGAAAAAATTTCATGATGAATCATTATGGGAAAGACTATATAACTACTTTCAAATATTCTAATACATTAAATATGAAATAAGACATTATTTGTGAATAGACACTGTGATTTTGAATGGATTAGATGTCAGATACATCTTCCATAATAACATGAGATATTAATCAGTGTGAAATTCCATACGATTTAATTTGATTTTCTGAAGACATAGACCAAGAGTTTTTCTACATCAAATTTCCCAGAGTGTGATTCGCAGAGGCCATCAAGCCCATATACCAGCATTTCATGTTGCTCCCCTTGACTTCCAAGAAAGTTTTTTTGTTTTCATTAAACACACTCCCCCAAAACTATTCTTTGCATAGAGTGATAGAATTAACGTGATGGGCTTATTCAAATAAGTGAGATCCTAAAGACATGTGATTAATAAGGATCATTACATCAAGATTACAGATGCATTTGTGAAAATGTTCAGTTCCCTGCAACAAAAAGGAACCATTTTGCTGTGTGTGTGTGGGGGGGGGTGGGGTGGGGGAGCGTTGGGGGCATAAAAGTTCACATTGTGGTGATGCATTAGAGTGAGGATTTGGGAGACTTTCCCAGCTGGCTAAGGGCAGAGAGGCAGCTCCAGCACGGGACCCCAGCAGAAAGAGCCCGGGCCTGCAACCTCCCCAGAGCCCGGGCCTGCAACCTCCCCAGGTAGGCCCCTGCCAGCAGACTTTCCCGGCTGGCTAAGGGCAGAGAGGCGGCTCCAGTGCCAGCGCAGGACCCCAGCAGAAAGAGCCTGGGCCTGCAAGCTTCCCAGGTTCTAGGTAACTGCCTAGATGTGATCCGGGACAACTGGCTTAAATTGGAAGGGGGAAAAAAAAAGAAGGACTTCACATGGTGCTGTTTGACTGAGATCTGTTCCTGAGATTTGTCTCTGGGTTTGACTTTGGTTTTTTACCTTTATCTCTATCTTTTTTTGTTTGTTTTGGTTTGTTTTGTTTTCCTGTTGTTGTTTGTGTGTTTGTTGGTTTGTTTGCTTTTAGTCCTCTTTTCTTTCTTTCTTTTCTTCCTTCTCACTCATATCTCCTTTCTTCTTCCCTCATCTTTCCTATTTACACCCTACCATTGCATTCTCAACAGAGGCGAAAACAAGTTATCTGCAGAAACTGGGATTTCTAGAAGTGGGGCAACTAAATTATGCAACAAAGTGGAGTTATATACAATTTATTCTCTTTTTTTTTTCTTCCTCACTTTCTCTTTCCTCTCTTTTACACTAATCCCTACTTCTTTGTCATCTCTCTCTTTTTTTTCCTTTCTTCTTCTTCCTTTCCATCTTTCTGTTTTTCTTCTCTCAGTGGTTGCATAAGTTTGGCATATAAATGAATCAGTCTTTCCACTAAATCATTCACTCTCTTCCCTCTATTGTCTGCTGATATTAAATCTCTTCCATAGAATTCTCTTTTCACACTTCCTAAGAAAAATCAACCCAATATCCCCACTGCCTTCTTCCTAAACTTATCACCTCTGTGTCCAACACTTGAAACTATAAAACCCATCACAAACATACACAGTAAATTGGAGACAGTATCTGAGATAACGAAATCTATACATTGTGATCAAACTGTGATTATCTGAACAGAAAGCAACTGGTCTTAAAGTGTAAAGTATTTATAAGGGGATCTGATAGCATTGTACTAAAGGAGCATCATAAGGATTTAAGGTAAAAACGAAATAGTCGAGGTTTCACGGTGCTAGAAGAAAAATCACACAAGCAATATGAGGAAACATGGGAAGAAAATGACTCAAACAAATCAACATATCTCCTCAGAAGATTCCATGGTGAGCACAGTTGGTCAAATGTCAGAGACGGAATTCAGAAATTACATATTCCAAATGTGTATGGAACTTAAGAACAAACTCAAAAATGAAATAAGGGAGAAAATACAGGTGGTAAAAGATCATTTTGACAAAGAACTCCAAAAACAAATACAGGAAGCAAAAGATTACTTCCATAGGGAGATAGAGGTTCTAAAGAGAAACCAAACAGAAATTCTGTAAATGAAAGAAGCAATAAACCAAACTAAATGTTCAATTGAAAGCATCACCAACAGATTAGACCACTTGTATGAAAGGACCTTAGATAATGAAGACAAAATATATATCCTAGAGAAAAATGTAGATTACACAGCAAAATTATAAGAAATCAAGAACAGAACATTCAAGAAATTTTGGACAACATAAAAAGACCAAATTTAAGAGTGACTGGGGTGGAGGAAGGTGCAAAGTTCCAAGCTGAAATATGAGTAATGTATTCAATGAAATAATAGCAGAAAATTTTCCAAACATGAGGAATGAATGGGAAAACCAAGTGCAAGAGGCTTACCGAAACACCAAACATACAAAATCACAACAGATCCACACCAAGGCACATTATAATGAAAATGCCTAATATACTGAGCAAGGAGAGAATATTAAAAGTCACAAGAGAAAGGAAGCAGATTACATATAGGGGGAAACCAATCAGAATATGTTCAGATTTTTTAATACAGACTTTAAAACTTAGAAGATCCTGGAACAGCATATTTTAAGCTCTGAAAGAAAAGGGATGTCAACCAAGAATCTTATACCCAGCAAAACTGAGCTTTAGATTTGAAGATGAAATAAAAACCTTCCACGACAAACAAAAGTTAAAATATTTCACAACTTGAAAGCCAGCACTTCTGAACATCCTGGGCAAAATATTCCATGAAGAAGAAAAGAAAAATAACAATGAAAATCAACAAAGGAAGATATTAAACTAAAGGAAATTCCAACCAGAGGAGAAAACAAATCGAGTTAAATACCGTAAATAAATAAAAATGGATGGGAATAAGAATCACATCTCAGTAATAACCCTGAATGTTAATGGCCTAAACTCACCATTCAAAAGATACAGATTGCCGGACTGGATTAAAAAAAAAAACAACCCAACAATTTGCTGTCTCCAAGAAACCCACCTCATACAAAAAGACATCAATAGATTGAAGGTGAAAGGATGGGAAAAGTCTTATCACTCACATGGGCTGCAGAAGCAAGCAGGAGTTTCCATTCTCATATCAAATAAGGTAGACTTCAAGCCAAAGGTAATCAAAAGGGACAAAAATGGATATTTCTTACTACTTAAGGGAACCATTAATCAACAAGATATAACAATTATAAATCTATATGCCTCAAGTAATGGGGCACCTACATTCATCAAACAAACTCTTCTCAAGGTCAAGAGTAAAATAGACCACAACACAATTATTCTAGGGGATTTCAACACACCTCTCTCACCAAGGGATAGATCATCCAAACAAAAGCTAAATAAAGAAGTGTAGGACTCATTAAACAATTAATAACTTAGACCCAATGGACATATACAGAATATTTCATCCCTCAGTGAGTGAATACACTTTCTTCTCAACAGCACATGCCTCCTTCTCCAAAATAGACCATATATTATGCCACAAGGCAAATCTCAGCAAATATAAAAAACTAGAGATACTACCCTGCATTCTATCAGACCATAATGGGATAAATTGGAAATCAATGACAAAACAAGAAACAGACAAACAAACAAACAAAAAAAAAACTATTCTAACAACTGGTAGCTAAACAACATGCTACTGAATGAACAAGGGGTTTGAAGAAGACATCAAAGAGGAGATTAAAAAATTCCTAGAGGTAAATGAAAATGCAGATACGTAATATAGAAATCTCTGGGACACTATGAAGGCAGTAGTAAGAGGAAAATTCATTGCACTGAGTTCATTTCTTAAAATAAAAAAAAAAAAAAACCAACAAATAAATGACTTAACATGACACCTCAAAGCACTAGAAAAAGAGGAACGAATCAACACTAAGAGTAGTAGAAGACAGGAAATAATTAAAATCAGAGCTGAAATTAATGAATTGAGACTAAAGAAACAATTCAAAGAATCGACAAAACTAAAAGTTGGTTCTTTGAAACAATAAATAAAATTGACAGACCCTTAGCGATGCTAATAAAAAGAAGAAGAGAAAAATCTCAAATTAATAACATCTGTGATGAAAAAGGAAATATCACAACAAACACCTCAGATATACAGAAGATAATTAGAAGTTACTTTGAAAACTTGTACTTTAATAAAATAGAAAATAATGAATGCATCGACAGATTTCTAGAGTTGTACGAATTGCCCAAACTAGAACAGGAGGCTATACACAATTTAAACAGATCAATTTCAATCGAGGAAATAAAAGAGGCCATCAAAAAGTTACAATCAAGAAAAAGTCCAGGTCCTGATGGGTTTACAGCCGAGTTCTACAAGACCTTCAAAGAAGAACTAATACCAATGCTCTTCAAATTATTTCAAGAAATAGAAAAAGAGGGAGCTCTTCCAGACTCTTTCTATGAGGCCAATATTACATTAATTCCAAATCCAGGCAAAGACACAGCCAAAAAAGAAAACTTCAGGCCAATATCTTTAATGGACATAGATGCAAAAATCCTCAACAAAATTCTGGCAAATCAAATACAAAACATACCAAAAAAATAGTGCACCACGATCAAGTGGGGTTTATCCCAGGGATGCAAGGTTGGTACAACATTCAGAAATCAATAAACATAATACATCACATCAATAGACTTAAAGATAAGAACCATATGATCATCTTAATAGACACAGAAAAAGCATTTGACAAAATACAACACCCCTTTATGTTCAAAACACTAGAAAAACTAGGAATAAGAGGAACATATCTCAACATCATAAAAGCTATTTATGCAAAGCCCCAAGCTAACATTATCTTAAATGGAGAAAAATTGAAAGCATTCCCTCTAAAAAACTGGAACAAGACAGGGTTGCCCCCTTTCACCACTGCTATTTAACATAGTACTTGAAACTCTGGCCAGAGCAATTAGACAGACGAAAGAAATTAAAGGGATCCAGATAGGAAAAGAGAGCTCAAATTAGCACTATTTGCTGATGATGTGATAATATACCTAGAAGACCCAAAAAACTCTACCAGAAAACTTTTACAACTAGTAAATGAATTCGGCAAAGTAGCAGGATACAAAATCAATACCCATAAGTCAAAGGCATTTTTGTACATCAGTGACAAATCCTCTGAAAGGGAAATGATGAAAACTACCCCATTTACAATAGCATAAAAAAATAAAATGTCTGGGAATCAACTTAAGAGGTGAAGGACCTCTATAACGAAAAGTATAGAACACTAAAAAAAGAAATTATAGAAGACCTCAGAAGATGGAAAGACCTACCTTGTTCTTGGATAGGTAGAACTAATATTGTCAAAATGTCCATACTACCAAAAGCATTATACAGATTTAATGCAATTCCAATCAAAATCCCAATGACATTTCTCAAAGAAATAGAAAAAGCAGTCATGAAATTCATCTGGAAAAATAAGAGACCCAGAATAGCCAAAGCAATCCTTAGCAAGAAAAGTGAAGCAGGTGGCATCACCATACCAGACTTTAAATTATACTATAGAGCAATAGTAACAAAAACAGCATGGTGTTGGCACCATAACAGACTGGTGGACCAATGGTACAGAATTGAGGACACAGAGACTAATACATATAATTTCAGCTATCTTATATTAGACAAAGGTGCCAAAAATGTACAGTGGAGAAAGGATAGCCTCTTCAACAAATGGGGCTGGGAAAACTGGAAATCCATATGCAACAAAATGAAAATAAACCTTTATCTCTCACCATGCGCAAAATTCAATTAGAAGTGGATCAAGGACCTAGGAGTTAGACCAGAAGAAAAAGTAAGCTCTAATTTCCAACATGTCGGATTAGGCCCCAAGTTCTTTAATAAGATTCCTGTAGTGCAAGAATTAATACCAAGAATCAATGAATTTATAGATTTAAACTAAAAAGCTTCTTCTCAGCAAAAGAAACAATTAGTGAGTTGAATAGAGAGCCAACTATTTGGGAAAAATATTTAATACATGCACATCAGATAGAGCACTAATTTCTAGAATATATAAAGAACTCAAAAAAACTTGACTCCAAAAAACCAATAACCCAATCAATAAATGGGCTAAGGAATTGAAAAGACACTTCTCAGAAGAAGATACACAATTAATTAACAAATACATGAAAAAATGCTCAACATCGCTGGCAATTAGAGAAATGCAAATCAAAACAACTCTAAGATTTTATTTCACTCCAGTCAGAATGGCAGCTATTAAGAATAAAAACAACAATAAATGTTGGAGAGGATGTGGGGAAAAAGGCACACTCATACATTGCTGGTAGGACTGCAAAATGGTGCAACCTCTATGGAAAGGAGTATGGAGATTTCTTGGAAAACTGGGAATGGAACCACCCTAGGACCCAGCCATCCCACTCCTGGGTCTATTCCCAAAGGACTTAAAAACAGCATATTACAGTGACATAGCCATTTCAATGTTTATAGCAGCACAATTCACAATAGCTAGATTGTGGAACCAACCTAGATGTCCCTCAGTAGATGAATGGATAAAGAAAATGTGGTACATATACACAATGGAATTTTACTCAGCAATAATACAAAATAAAATAATGGCATTCACAGGTAAATGGATGAAGTTGGAGAATATAATGCTAAGTGAAGTTAGTCAATCTAAAATATCCAAATACTGAATGTTTTCTCTTATATAAGAAGGCTGACTCACAGTGGTGTCGGGTTGGGTACATAGCAGGATTAGAGGAATGCTAGAAAGGTCAAAGGGGAGGGAGGGTAAGTGAGGGATCAAGGGGGGATGGGAGGGGAAAAAAGAAAAGGTGGTTGAATAAGATGGATGTCTTATCCTAAAAGCATGATTGAAGTTTGAATGGTACAAATATACATTGTATACAAACAGTATTTTGTAAAAAGATATTCTATATGTTTATTATGAATTATAATGCATACTACTATTATAAATACAACAACTTTGAATAAAAAAAAAAAAGAATGAGTATTTGGAGCCAAGCATACCTGTGGCTAGAAGATCCTTTTTCATATACCAACATTGAACTCAGTGGCACTCAACCACTGAGCCACATCCCCAACTCTACTTTGTATTTTATTTAGAGACAGGGTCTCACAGAGTTGCTTAGTGCCTTTCCTGGCTCTTAACACATTTCTAAGTACAAAATACCTCATTTGCTAACTATGGGCAGATCTGTACAGCAGAACTAGAACTTACTGACTTCATATAACTGAAACTTTATATCCATTAAATATTTCTGCATATCTCCCTTCCCTCACCCTCTGGTACTCACCATTCTGTTTTCTACTTCTATACCTTTGACTGTTGGAGATGCCTCTTCTATGATGAATCATGCAGCATTATTCCATCTGTGAGTGCCTTATTTCACTTAGCATGATGTTCTGAATGTTCATCCCTGTTGCACACATGGCAGCCTTTCCTTCCTTGTAAAGACTGAGTGATAGTCATTGTATGTGTGTACCATAGTTTCATTGTGCAGTGATCTGCCCTTAGGTTGATTATCTCCTTGACAATCATGAAGTGTGAACAACAAAGAAGTGCAGATATTGCTTTAATATGTAGACTTCATTTCCTTTGGATATATACCCAGTAGTTGGAGTGCAGGATCAGATAGTCATTTAATTTTAATTTTTTTTTTGAGAAATTTCCATATTGTTTTCCATAATGACTGTACTGTTACATTACCAGAAGCAGTCTATGAATTCCCTTTTCTCCATGTTTTCTCTAATACTTTTTATATTTTCATTTTTTGTGACAATCATTGTAACAGATATGAGGTATTATCTCATTGTGTGGTTTTAATTTGCATTTTTTTCTAATGATTAGTAATATTGAGCCTTTTTTTCATACACCTGTCAGCCTTTTGAATCTTTTACTTTAGATAAATGTCTATTCAATGAGATCTTTATTTTTACCAGAGGTATATCTGTGTTCTCTTTTTATAAAGTTATTTATTTGTTCTAATCAGTTATACATGACAGCAAAATGCTCATCCATTCATTGTACACAAAAGGAGCACAATTTTTGGCTTCTCTGGTTGTTTCCAAAGTAGGGTCACACCAGTCATGCAATCATACATGTATCTAAGGTAATAATGTCTGTCTCATTCCACCATCTTTCCTACCCCTATGCACCCTTTCCCCCTCCCCTTTGCCCCATCCAAATTTCCTCCACTTATCCCATGCCCAATTATGGATTAGCAGCCACTTATCAGAGCAAACATTTGGCCTTTGGGTTTTGGGGATTGGCTTACCGTGCTTAGCATGATATTTTCTAACTCCATCCATTGATTGGCAAATGCCATAATTTTATTCTCTTTTATTGGTGAGCAATATTCCTTTGTGTCTATATAACAGTTTCTTTATCCATTCATCTATTGAAGGGCATCTAGGGTATCCACAGTTTGGCTATTGTGAATTGTGCTGCTATGAACACTGATGTGGTTGCATCACTGTAGTATGCTGTTTTTAAGTTCTTTGTGTATAGACCAAGGAGTGGAATAGCTGGGTCAAATGGTGGTTCCATTCCAAGTTTTCTAAGGAATCTCCATACTGCTTTCCAAATTGGCTCCACCAATTTGCAGTTCCACCAGCAATATATGAGTGTGCCTTTTCCCCACATCCTCACCAACACTTACTGTTGTTTGTATTCTTAATAACTGCCATTCTGACTGGCATGGGATGAAATCTTAGATAGTTTTGATTTGCATTTCTCTAATTACTAGAGAAGTTGAACTTTTAAAATATATTTGTTGACTGATGGCATATCTTCTCCTGAGAAGTGTCTGTTCAGCTCCTTAGCCCATTTATTGATTGGGTTGTTTTTTGTTTTTGTTTTTGTTTTTTGATGTAAGTTTTTTGAGTTTTTTATGTATCCTGGAGATTAGTGTTTTATCTGATGTGCATGTGGCAAACATTTGCTCCCAAAATGTAGGCTCTCTCTTCACCTCATTGATTGTTTCTTTTGCTGAGAAGAAGCCTTTTAGTTTGAATCCATTCTATTTATTGATTTTTTTGTTTTATTTCTTGCGCTGTATTAGGCACCTTAAGGGATTTGGGGCCGAATCCAACATGATGAAGTTTGGGGCCTATTTTTAATTCTATTAAGCATAGGGTCTCTGGTTTAATTCGTAGGCCTTTGATTCACTCTGAGTTGAGTTTTGTGCATGGTGAGTGATAGGGGTTCAGTTTTATTTTGCTGTATATGGCTTTCCAGTTTTCCTAGCACCTTTTGTTGAAGAGCCTATCTTTTCTCCAGTGTATGTTTTTGGCACCTTTGTCAAGTATGAGATAATTGTATTAATGTGGGTTTGTCTCTGTGTCTTCTAATCTGTTTTCTTTTTGCAAAATCAATATTTCTGAGCAGCAGGAGAATGGAAGAACATACCAACCATATTAGGTAGAAATGATACATTTCTGAGGGAAATTGAAGCTAAAATTATATATTTTTATATAGGATACTGTAAATGACAGTTTGTCTTCAACAACACTGTCCTTTTACCTCTCCTCTCTGTTACCTTCCCAGTAGCAATGTTTCAAGCATATAAAATCAATCTGTAATAGCAATTTAGTTACAACATGTTCAGAATTGTATTATTTACACCATTACAAAATGAGAGGCCTGTAAATGCATGTCTTTACGAAAATAAGTTTCATGTCATACATAGCCAGGATTTAGATGGTTTTGGAACCTAAACCAAATCAACTCAACCTCATGGTCTCTACCCTGGTAAAATTGCAAACATTTGCCAAAAGTTTTTATACATTCCTAGTAGAAACCATGTGCTTCTGATCACCTATAGCTGTACATTTTGCTTCCTCTGAACTGGTTCACTTTCTGGATTGTATGTGATTGTGTGAAGTGCTGCTTCTTCACTTCATTTGAAAACCATTCCCTACATTTCTAAGTGAAACAAGTATTCATGATGAATATGTGAGCAGCAACTGAGGAAGATTTAAGAAAAGTGAGATGATTCTATTTCAGATATACAAGCAAACAGCTTTAAATTAATAATTGGACAAAATTTCTTTTAAACTGCTTTGTCTTAGCCCTGTGGATTTTTCACTCTTTTCTTTAGAAGCTTCACAATTCTTAGCCTCACATCACATTACCAGACTTTTTATCTTCATTTTCTTTATTTTTTGTATGCATTCTCTTTTATTCATGTAGAAAATGGTTGTTGATCACAACACAAATGTTTTCTCCCTAATGAACTTACACCCCCATGAGTATTTGTATGCGAGTTTGAGCAGGGGAAAAGTGCAAGGCAGAAAAGACAGCAGGAACGGGTAGATGGGAGTGCTAAAACGGGGGAGAAAACTATTCTTTTTAATTTTTTTTTTTTAGTTGTTAATGGATCTTTATTTTATTTATTTATATGCGGTGCTAAGAATCGAACCCAGTGCCTCACACATGCTAGTTAAGCGCTCTACCACTAAGCCAAAACCCCAGCCCTGGAGAAAACTATTTTTTAAGGAGATGAATAGAAGACTTGTTGGGAAGAAAACATGTAAACCAAGGATAAAAGATAATGAAGTGAAACATGCTGATAATTGTGAGAAAAGGTTTTAAATTAGAGAGAACAGCAAGTACAGAAGCTCAAAGATAGTTGTGTTTGTTATGTTCTTAGAATGGCAAGGAACCCAGTGTGATCCAGAAGGTATGAGGAAGATTGTATCAAAGACAAGGTTAGAAAAGTATGAGTTGCATTATGAAGAGCCTTGTGGACCATCATAAAATCTCTGGCTGTTTCTCTGAGTGAAATGGGAAGCTGTCTCAGCAGTTTGAAGAGAGAAGTGGAAAAATCTAACTTTGATTTTTTAAATGATCATTCAATGATATTCAATAAATATATACATATATATTCCTTTCAATGAAAATGTATAGCATTTCATTTTAATTGAAATTCACAGATTGTTTTGACCTTACTTTCGTAAAAGAAAGAGAAATTGATGGGTAATTGAAAGAAATACTAACCTTTAGGCAATACTTCTCTTTCAACAAAGATATTCATTCCTGATTTCTAAAGTTTAGTGAAAAGAGATCATCAAACCATAATTCAGGTTTGTTCAATACCCTCAATAAGACTTAAGCTCTATCTTGTTCATGTTTTTATCTATTGCTTAGGACAGCATTTCTCAAACAGTTTGGTCCCTGGACACTTTTATGCTCTTAAAATTTTTGGAGAACCAGAAAAAAACTCTTGCTTATACCACTTACATCTGTCTATATTTACCATATCAGAAACTAAGACATAATTGTTTAAAATATTTATAAATCCATATGGAATAAAAATAATAAACCCCATAATATATTAGCATAAATTTTTTTCTTAAAATACTTTGTCAACACACACACACACACACACACACACACACACACACACAGCAAAGAATGCATTATTTTACATTTTCCAAATCTGCTTCTTCTTGCTGTCTTTTTTGTTTTGTTTTGTTTTGGTCCCAGGGATTGAACTCAGGACAACTGAGCCACATCCCCAGCCCTATTTTGTATTTATTTAGAGACAGGGTCTCACTGAGTTGCCAAGTACCTTGCTTTTGTTGAGGCTAGCTTTGAACTTGTGATCCTCCTGCCTCAGCCTTCTGAGCCGCTGGGATTACAGGAGTGTGCCCCTGTGCCTGGCCCTTCTTGCTGTCTTAACAGAATAGAGTGGGATTCTTACATCTCTTTTTTCAATCAGTCTGTTGTGATATATTGTTCTGATTGAAGTACATGTAGAAAATCCAGCCTTGCTCTTATATGTAGTTGGAAAGAGAGTGAATTTTTAAAATTTATTTTTTATTGGTACATTATAATCAGACATGATAGTGGGATTCATATGCCATATTCATACATGTTCATCAGAATTTTAATAGCCTTTTTAGATACTAAGGAATATTCTTCTTTGATACTAAACCAAAACTTGGCAAGGAATAGTTTAACAGTGGTACAGTGGAATTTGGACTCAAAGAATTTCTCCTCCACCTTTACAATAAAACTACCAGTCTATTTTACACTCTGAGTGGATTTTTTTTTCATGTTCCATTTTGTATTATGGAGCAGTGTTTATTTGGAAAATATTATTCACTGTGTTACATAGCATCTTCCCAATAGTGACAGATTTCATTACACAACATCACCAAATCACACTCGTTAATATCACCACTGACCTCAACAACAAAGTCTTTTAATACTGGGACGCTGTCAAGTTCAGAATGACAAGTACAAATTTTCCTAAATTTGAATTTCCACATAAAAACTTGCCTTGTAAACTTTGTTTACTTGTAAGAAAATGTTGGCCAAATACTCAAGGTTGAAAACACATAGCTTCTGTGTCAATAAATTTCATGTAAAACCAATACTATTTGAAAGAAACACAGGTCAGCTCAGAATACAAACAATCACATGTATTGTTTTTTCTCAAGATACCTTCATGCTTTGGCGCCAGCCAGTTCTTCAAAGAGAATAACAACAAGACTCTACTCATAGGTTGCAATTTAACAAAATAATGTTTACTGCTATGATTAAGATATGAATGAAGCTGGGCTTTTTAATGTGTAAATATATACATATACGTGTGTGTGTGTGTGTGTGTGTGTGTGTGTGTGTGCGTGCGCGTGTGTCTGTGTATGTGTGTTTCCTGCTAGTGTGTGGAAAGAAGCTCAATAATTAGCAGTGGTTTTCTGTATCTGTCTTGGTTGGGCTGTGTGCCAGGAGTTAATTAGTTTCTTTACAATCAATTCAAATGTCAACTCAGCAAAAGAGGCAAATAATATCTTAGTACTATTATGAAAAAGGTTTAGGATTTAAGAATACACATAAATGGACTTGCATCCTGCAGGAAATCTATGGGATACCCTTTGAGAGCCATTATTCTTGTCTCCAAAATAATATTCTCTCTCTCTTTTTTTTTCCCCTCGGAATGTTTTAGGCAGGTATCCAATGGTTATTATGCAGACAAACTTTTACTATATTCATTGTTTCCCTCCTCCTGGATTTTTATTTTCTGTATCTTTTCAACCTTATAGTCACCTCTTTATTGACTGATTTTGCATTAATCTACACAAAAAATATTTCATTGTTCTTAACATTCAATCACTTGAACAGGATATTTGAGTGATTGGAAAATGTTCTGTTATTACACATTTACTCTTTTTGTTTGTTTCACATGCTATCTTTTCTTCAGATAACTCCCCATGTTCAGGCTGGGTCATCTTTTCTGTTCAGTCCTATTATTCTCATCTCTGTGTGTATTAATAGCTGTCTTTTCCCCAGTGCACCTACCATGACTAGCTCAAGCCTCTCGTCTGCATCAGAAATCCAGTTTGCAGCCATGGCTATTCTGTTTCTTGTGATTTCTAATTTCTTATTGGTTTTGTATTTATGCCACTCACATCCTCAGTTTGAATTCTGAGGTCTCAAATCTTCCTTATTGTGTGAATACATGTTCTATCATTTTTGTCTTTGAGATTACATTTCATTGAATTATATTCTAATTTACTCTTTTCTCTGATAAATTTCTGGTGGTAAATTTTGTGTTCTTTGATTATATTTATTCTTACAGACTACTTGCTTTGTCCTTTGTGCTTTAAGTTCTGTCAACCCCACCTTTCTTCTTTCTCCTTTCTTCCTTCCTTTCTTTTTTCCTTCCTTCCTTCCTTCCACCTAAACTGGAATTCTTTTGAGTACTTACTATTTTTTCATCTTTAGTTCATATTTGATGTATTTTCAAATATAATATCTACTCTCATACATACAAGTGTTGATAACTTATCCTTGCAGCCTATCTAGGGCATATTTGTCTTTTACCCACAGTATAATTTGAATATTGCATACTTGGGCTCTATTTGCTTCTTGTAGCCCAACAAGGCAGGACCAATGAGAGCTCAACAGGGCTGCAAGCCCTTCACTGTGGTCCTAGGCCATTCTCCTGGTGAGGTTGGCTTATTTTTCTCTGACAGTTAATTCCTCCAGTTACAGGTGATTCTCTTCTAATGATTCAATGGTTTTAGCCTTCAGTAACTCTTGAATTCAGTATAAAACCCTGAAAATAGCTAACCTAATATTCCAATAAGCATTCGTTGTAACACCAATGAGATTAGAGTCACCTCTATTTTCAAGGGTCTTCATTTAGTATTTACCAGGATTTATCTGAAATGAGAAATGTTTGTGCAACTTCTCAGAATCTTGTCATATTAACTTATTTCCTTATTCAATTTGTAGGAGAAAGTGAAGGAGGGTAGTGGGGAAATTCCTAGGCTGTCCAGAGGCATGCCAAAATCTGTTTTATCTGTTTAATTCTCCTCCGGTTTTAATTTTCATATGTGATAAAGTCATATCTAACTTCTTGTTACTGCGTTTTTGTTATTACTGTTTCTGATGATACTTTTAATATTTTGATTTTTTCCTCTTATTATTGTTAATCTCATTAGATATTAAAAAGAGATAATTTGGCAGTTCAGGTCTACTCCATTATTTTATTTGCTGTTAGCCTTTATTTATTTGCCACCTTTGACTTAAAATTCTATTAGATGTGACAGGTTTCAGGATGGTTTACTTGAGAAGACGTTCAGGAATTTTTAGTTTTTTAAGTTCGTTTTAGTTCAGTTTCAATTTGTTATCCTCTATGTTTCAACTGATGTGTTTCAAAATCTAATGTAATTGTACTTGTTTGGCAAATACCCTGTCAATCTCTGTACTACTTTGTTTGTTGGATGGTTCAACTGAGATAATTGCCTAGAGCTATGATCAAGAGTGCTATGAACTAGCTTTTCCTACTGAGGCTCTGGGATTCCCCTTAAGCTTTTAAAAATTCAAGTCTTCTCTGTGAAGGATCCATGTACAAAATAGATTCCATGAAGAACCATGATGGTCTGATAATCCTGAAAACTGCAGTGTACATAAGATGTCTGATAGGGTCTTAGCCGGAGTAGATCCAGTTTTTGTGAGGACTGAAGTTTTACAAAGTTTGTGGCACATGCCTATGAAAAAGAATAACATATCATAAATTTTAAGCAAGTGTAGCGCCTTGAAAGTACCACTTGCAACTAAGCAGATCCAAAACTTAAACTTTATTGACTTTGTAAATCTTCCTCATGGAAAAGTTTTCTGACTAAACTCAGCCCCAAGTTTGTCTCCAGGGCTGACTCGCCTGAGGAACTGGTAGTGTTTAAGCAGACATGGACAGAGGCTGCCAGTGTGGGCTCCGAGTTTGAGTTTACCTGGACATCCTCATTCACATTCTGATGTACTGTGCCCAATAAGTGCAGCTTTCCAATCGCTCTGCTTTGTCTGTATGACTTGGCTTCTTACTGATTTGCTGATTAGTCTCTTATTTACTCCTCGGTTTGAGCTCTGCATTGACTCAACGCACTTTGCCAGTATCTAGACATTGTATTTGGTTTTTGCTTCTCTAATTTTTCGTCTTATTTCATATAAGAAGCTCTGTTCTGGACCATGATACTGAAATTGAAGATGCCACTTTCCAGAAATTCTCTTGATAATTTCCTTCTCTAACTTGCCAGATCTTAAAGCTTAAATGCCAGCTTAGATTAAGAGTCTTGGGTTAGCCAGACTGTTAGATTTCGGGCAGGGAGGCCACACTTCCCAGGTAGCCTAACCAGGCCACACCCCCCTGGATACCTGAAGACTAGCCACACCCCCTGATCCTGGGAATACTCACCTGAAGGAGCCCTAATTAGGAAGGGCTGTTGTAGCTAGCTGGAAGCCATAAGTTCCACCTGATATGTATGTGACGCACCTGTAGGCACCCGCAAACCTGAAGGTATATAACCGGGTGAAAGCGGTCCGAGTTAGGAGAACGGAGAATTCAGTCAGCCGGGCAGTCACTCGGTCGGTCAGAAGAATCAGAGCGGCCAGAACGTAGGCAGAGCGGTTACAGAAGAGAAACCAGATAGAAGAAGTAATGACTGGCCAGAGTTAGGCCAAGGCTCCAGAGGACTGGTCAGAGTAAGGCCGAGGCTCCCGAGGAAGACAGAAGACAGAAGACAGAAGAAGGAAGAAAGAAGAGAGAAGAAAGAAGCTCTAGTCTTTCTCTAAGCTAAGCTCTATTTTTCTTTAAGCTACTCTACTCTAAGCTAAGAAGAAACTCTAAGCTAAGCTCTATCTTTCTAACTAAGACTCTAAGCTCTATTCTATCTTTCTTTCTAAGACAAGACTCTAAGTAAAAGTAGTAAAAGCTTAACTCTGCCTCCGAGAATTTTCCTCCCGTGGCGGCGCCGTGGCTGGCCGTGACAGGCAGCTTACACTCACCTCTCCCAGGAATTTGCCCCAGGGCGGGGCTTTCCCTTTCTGAGCCAATCCAGACCTTACAAGTCTCGCTCCCGCCCCTCTGTACTTAAGCCCTGGCCAGACCAGAACGAGCCCCTTTTCCCTTCTCTCCCGCCTTGTTCTCCCTTTCCCTGGTCCCTTCCCTGCCCTTTCACCCTTTCCTTACTCCGCTTCCCTTCCATGTGGCCCCTAATAAACCTCCCCTTTTCTACAAGGCGTTCCCAGCATGGCTTTTTCCAATACAGACAAGTTGGCACACATCGTAATCCCAGTGACTCAGGAGGCCGAGGCAAAAGGATCACAAGTTTGAGACCAGCCTCAGCAACTTAGCAAGGCCCTGAGCAACTTAGTGAGACCCTATCTCAGGATTTCAAAATAAACAAATAAATAGGCTGGGGATGTATCTCAGTGGTAAAGCCTCTCTGGGTTCAATACCCAGTACTAAAACAAACAAACAAACAAACAAAGAGTCTAGGTTTATTTACTTTCTTTGCATGGTGGGGTGAGAGTTTTGGGGTTGAAGTCAAGCCCTACTATTCAAATCATACTCTGGATTAGTTAATTCATTCTTTTTGTTGTTGTTGTTGTTGTTGTTTATGTTGTCAATGAACCTTAACTTTACTTATGTATATGTGGTGCTGAGAATTGAACCCAGTGCTTCGCACATGCTGGGCAAGTGCTCTACCACTGAGCTACAACCCCAGCCCCTAATTCATTCTTTTACCATAGTTCATTTTTTTTCCCCAATAAGATTGGGCTTGCCTAGAAGTAAATCCCATAGATTAATGACAAGAAGATCCATCTGTACACCATAGGCATAAATTAATGTTAATATAAATGGTACAATATTTTAACACATCTTATCCTGGGACTTCTGAATATGATAACAGCTCTTGGATTTTCCTACCAGGTATTATCAAGGACACCTAATGCCAGAAGAAAAGCTGTGACTGTTTTTGAATCTTATTATAATGAATTTGAGATTGACATACTTTTGTCAAGTTATTCTTCTTCCTATATTATCTGAGAAGCAGAGAATTATATGATTCGCCACAATACAGCAGGGTTGGAATTGCATGACGCTAAACATCATGTGCAACTTTACTGGGTCACAAGATGCCCAAATATTTAGTGGAACACTATTGTATTTCTATAGGGTGTTTTTGAATGAGATTAACATTTAAGTTGGCAGAATGAATAAAACAAATTGTTTTCATAATGTGGATTGGCTTTGTCAAAGTAATTTAAGGCCTGAACATAACAGAAGACTGACTTCCCTCAAATAAGAGAGAATCTTCCTGTTTGATAGCCTTCAAATTGGTATATTGGCTCTGCATGACAGCTTGTGATTTATAGACTAACTATGATAACTCAGCTGAGCTGTAAAGATTTTAGACTTCACAACCTCCTTCACAATTATATGAACTAATTCTTTACAATTTCTCTCTCTCTCTCTCTCTCTCTCTCTCTCTCTGTATAGATGTAGGTAAATATAGAGATATAGCTCTGTTCTATTGTTTCTGTTACTCTGAAGAATCCTAAATAATACAAACAATAAAATCCCCCTGTACATACAGAGAAAGTGCCCATTTCCAAGTTTTCAAAATAAAACAAAAACAAATTTAGAAAACCCTATTTGTCTATTAGGGGATGTATTTAATCTGAATCCACTTCTTTCATTTCTGTGAAGTGCAATGATGCAAGAGCCAAGCTTTACATTAGGAATGATGACTCCAAGGACAGAGAGAACCATGTCAAGCTTCTCCAATGGTCAAGTTTTTCAACTCCATTGTACGTGAGGCATTAGAGAATAAACTGATAACACGTCCCTTTCATTTTTAGGAATAATGTGTCCTCTAGGCATACCATGATCAGCCACTTAAGAAGTCCAGAGATTCCAGTGCAAAGGGATTACACGAGTGGGGTGTGGGAACCCCTTTCCTTAGGAGCTCTTTAACTAGATAAATGAATTTGGCTTCTCAAATATTCAGGGAGCTTTTGGCCATGCACTGAATAAGTACCTCATGGATCTTTGTCCTCCCTTTTCTAAATTAAAATATATGCATCAAGATTCAATTTGAATAATGCCTAGCAATAATGTGCTGTGTGCCAGCTCTGTTTTATACTTTCTTCAAGAACACTGGCAAAAATACAAATCAGTAATGAGAAAGTATAAAAACAAAAGTAACTCATCTAGAACTAACAGAGTAAATCACTTAAGGGAACATTAAGTCCTAATTGTAGAAATAACACACATTAATTACCCCTCTGCTGCCACCAGGGCATGGACTTGCTGATGGGCATCCCATGGCCTAGCACAAGAAAGAGAAAACACAGACACAGCCCAAACACTGAGTTTCCAACATGAAATTGTGCATTCAGAAGCCTAGGTGGGCACACACTTGTGTCATTTTAATGTTTTCAGTGGGGATAAGTTATGTAGAAAAGCTTTCTTCTGATATCTGCTCAAAGGCCTTAGATGAGGGTAAGGTTTTACTTTGAATTGTTCAGTTTTATGTTTATCCTCAAGATGGGAAACAAGAAGTTGAAAGTAATTAAAACTATTCAATTTGCTTTTGGGTGGAATTGGACAGATATGGTCACTCATTCTCACCATTGAAGAAAACATACATGTCTTTTAAAATAAATTTTATTGTATATATTTGAGATTTACAACATGCTGTTATGGGGCACATAGAGATAGTAAAAAATGGTTACTATCATGAAGCAGAATATTATCCATCATGTTACATAATCACTTTTTGGTGAAAAGAGCAACTAAAATCTATTTATTTAACAAAATTCCTAATATAATAGAAATTTATTACTCATGTTCTTCATTAAATCTCTAGAGTTGTTCATACTACATATCTGCCACTTTACATCCTTTGTTCTACCTCTGCCCATTTCTTCTTCCCCAACCCCATTCATGGAAACCACTGTTTCATTCTTTGTGTATATTTGAGCTTTCCCTCTCCTTTACTCTCTTCCTCTTTTTAAAAAATCACATGTAAGTGAAATAAGACAATATTTCTTATTCTTTGTCTGGCTTATTTCACTTAGAATAATGTCCTCCAGATCCATTTATGTGCAAATGATGAAATATCTTCCTTTTCATTATCTTTTGTCTTTTTGGTAATGTCCATCAGTATAGGCATGAAGTGATTTCTCATATAATTTTAATTTTAATTTCCATGATGATTAGGGATGTTGAGTACTTTTTCATGTATTTGCCATTTTAATGTTTTTTTGAAATCATCTTTGTCATTGAATACAGTGGAGAAATGTCTGTTAAGGTTTGTTGCCCATTTTATAATCAAGTTGTTTTTCTGCTATTGAGTTATGAAGTTTTAAAAATACTTTTGATACTAAACTAATCAACTTTAATAACAATAATCTATGAGCAATGCGTCTTTCTTAGCTTCCTGGCACTGTAGCAAATCCCTGAACTCAACTCACAAAGATAAAATATTAATTCCGTCTCATAGTCCACCAGTCCAGTGGTCCTGAAGTCCATGACTGGTTGGCCTCATTGCTTTTAGGCCTGTGGCACAGTGGCCCATCAAGGCAGGTGTGTGTGGTAGAGCAAAACCACTTACCTCAAGGCCTGGAAGTGAAAGAGAGCAAGGACGGAGGGGGCTTCCACCATGCCTCTTGAGGGTATACCCCCAAAGGTGTAAAGACCTGCCACCAGGCCCCACTTGTTAAAATTCTACCTCCCACTGCTAGCACCACTTTAGGGATCAGGCCTTTAACACATGGAGTTTGGGGAACATTTAAAATTCAAACTATAGTAGTTCAATATCTCATGTGTCTTAGCCTGGTTTCCTGAAAAAAATCAGAGCCTGGCCTGAAGGCTTCCATGCCAGTGGTCAATTTGCAAATTGGTCCCAAAGCAAAGGAATGGAGACTGGGATAAAAGCAATAGGGTAAGAAGGAAAACCAATCTAACAGCACATATTGGAATCAATCACTGCTGTCAATCAGCAACTGAGATTTGTTTCCTCTGGGGTCTTTCTGGAAAAGGAAGCATCTCTAATTTTCCAACCACAGGTAGAAAAACCTGTATATAGCTTCCACCTTCCTTTGTTGAACAGTGAACCCATGAATTGTTAATGCCTGCTTCTATGTTTAGTTTTTATCAGGATGTCTGAGTGAGCTGTACATTCAGATAAGTCCCTGAGCAGAAGGTGAAAGGGACATAGCACCTTAAAGGGGAGGCACTGTCCACTCTCACCTGTGAATCTCAGGGGCGGAGCAGTGACTGGGGTACTGTCTGATGGGGCATGAGTAATATCTGAGATGCATATGGTGAGAGTTGCTGCTTATTACACTGCTTTTTAAAGAAGTGCCTTAGTAGTAGATCAGAGGGAAGTATGCTTCCATCCTATCCATCACAGATTGGCTCAGGTATCAAATCTACCACTCTGTTTTCCTTTTAGAAAGTCAGTATCCTCATGTCTGTAGGTTAGAGGCCTCACTCTGCCCCTGAATGTTCTGATATTCTTTCAGCAATGAATATGTTGGGGTCTCAGGTTTCTTTGGTGAGCCGTGTAGTATCACAGTGGTACCTGTTTTCTTGCTTCTGTGCACACAAAGAAAAGTCAAAAACATAACTGAGCTGGATATTGAACCAGAGGCAATATTTCTCTGGCTGGCTCCCTTGGCTGGTAGAGACAGCCAAGTACTACAGCCCTCTGCCCACTCACTGACAGAAGGTAAGACAGTTGATATCTCCTGATGTCAAAGGTGCAATAGACTGCATTTGTACACACATGTATGTGGGTGTGTGAGCACATGCACACTTGCCTGGTCCTTCTATCCTATACCACAACTCTTTGGACTCTGAATAAGGATTTTTTGTGGCATGTGGAGACACTGAGGGATAAATTTGTACTGATCTCAGAGATGCCCAAATTAATGTCAAAGAAGAATCTGAAAGTCTTCCTAGGAATTTAGAGGATGAATAAAAGGAAGATGCTACATTTCCTCTCTTCTCCTTTGAAAGAGAGGAGAAAACTATTTTGCTCTTCTAATCACCTACATTATAGTCTGATTAAAGGATAAGCTGTTACAAAATTTGCATTATCTCTCCCAAAATTATTTGTACTTATGTTTGTCATTGTAAGATAAAGGGCTTTATTCCTTGTAATAATGAACCGAATAAAGGAATTGGTTTGAACCCCTGAATTCTACTGTATAGTTAGGAACTAATTTTGATATGTAGGTCATGGCCCTGTATAAGGTAACTGGTAAAATGCTATCTATCTTACCCCAGGGCATTTTTAAAAAATCACTTGTGAATCTAATATCCTGTAGTCATTCAACTTGAAGATGATTACATATTAATTTGGGGAAAGTTCAACATAGGTTAAAATAATTAATATTATATTCATTAATTCTGTTTTCTTGCACACTGAACAAGTTTCTACTTCTAAAAATCAACTAGGTGATGTGTGGTGTAGGTTTGCAGCTTTAGAGTCAGCAGGACTGTTTTCATTCAGTATCTGCTATATTCTAGGTAGGAGAGTTCCAAGTTCTGTTAGTGTCAGTGTTCTTACCTGGAAGATAGGGACTCTCATGTCTGATAGGCAAGGTTTGTATAAGGATTTCTGAGCATATACATAGAGATTCCAATATAGTATATCTCAGTAGAAGAAAATGAGGGTTGGTGATGTGTTAGCTCCTGTGGCCCCATGAAGGAAAGGGAGTTTGGGCTGTGTAGGGAACTTGATTTCCCAATCAAGCCTGACACCTGAGTCTTTCCCCCATGTTTTTTTGTGTGGCCCCATCCATCCCTGGGAAATTTTCTTAAGTACAAATTCCCAGAAACAAGGAGATAAATGAAAAGTGAAATGTGGACCATTCAGTGTATTAAAGCATCTGTCAGTGTGATCAGTTCTAAATTGAAAAGTAAGGTTAATTAAAAAGAAGAGAAAACTCTTTTGTGTGTGTGCATGTGTGTGTGTGTGTGTGTGTGTGTGTCTGCCATAATGACATTCAGGATTTCAAGGGTGACCAAAAGAAGAAGCTGTACTGAAAGGGTCATAATTAAATAATGTGGTAAAATTAGCACAGGATTTTTATTCTTCATCCATGATCATCATTACTTATTTATTTATTGGTTGATTGCCTTTCAAAACAATAGAGGCTATAGAATTGAGCACAGAACCAAGTTATACCCAGAGTGCCCCCAATTAACCAAATCTAGGCACATTTCAGTTGGCATGGTCCAGCTGCAGTGTCAGAAATTGAACATTAGAAGCTAGGACGAATCTCCTTCAAACTTGTTTCCTGTCACAGAAATTAGAGATGTGGCTGGTTGACAGTTCCCTGGACTCCAAGGCCTGTCTTGCTGGTGTTGAAGGTCATGCAGGAGGCTGCAATGTGAATTTGCAGAGGAAATGTGAAAACTGGACCTTAAAGTTTGGAGGCAACAGCTTAGAAGAACTCACCTGATAAAAACTACACGTTTAGTGATTGTCACAAAGGTTACAATTGATTGGGCAGCACATTCTTTAATTATTAAATGTTTAAACATGCTGAAAAAAAAAAAGACTCAGTTATCAACCACTCAGATTAAAGATATGTTAACATTTTGCCATATTTTGTTGAGTTTTTCTTGAAATATAATTTAAAATTTCTAGCTTGTGTTTCCATTTTCCTTCCTTCTCCCCCCCCCCCACTTTTTCTACTCTGAATGCTATTTAGAAATGGGTTAAATGCAATTATTATGCATTGTGTGACTTTTAGGTATATACATATGCATTCATTATATACCATGTAGTATCTTCTTGCATGCAAATTCATTTACATAAAAATGCTCCTATATGACCACAGGGAGACATATAAAGGATGCTTATTGCAGCTATACTTATAATGGCTAAAAATTAAAGAATTTGCTCACCAATAAAGATTAGTTAAACTGGTTTATTCATATCATGAAATATTTTATAGCAGTTTAAATTGGTGAATATAGTTCATTTGTCATAGCTATGTGTACTAATATAAATGTATTTCAAAAAAATATAATTTTGAGTTAAAAATTGCATTTGAATTTTTAAATAAATTTCCCCACCCTAGGGTCAGAGTGTATGAGATAGATGTTCAGCACACAGGGCACTGAGATGATACTTGTGGTTGATATTCTTGTGGTTAGATGCAAGAGAATTGTTGTAGGAGAATCATATTTAGAAACAAAGATCTGGTTTTCAGGTGTATTTGTTGCTTTTGGAGAATCTTTTCTTCTAGGAATTCTCACAGGAAAGAGCTAGGATACTGATATAGATTTTCTAGCACTCACATGTCACTCACACTTCTCTATTCCTGCTTTGATATTCTGCATGTGTACTAAATCCATAAGTTCATCCTGGAGCTTCTGATTATAATCTAACACCATAGGTTCATTATAACTGCCCCATTTTAGTATTTGTAACTTCTTTCTTCAACAATGACAGACCTTGCTCTCACCCACAATATATTTATCTATTTGTTCAATGCTAGTCTACATGGAAGTAGTTTCATAATTGCTAACCCATGTCCTTTTGAGAATTAAGATTATTGACTACAATACAATTATTATGTGCAGTTCATTTAGTTATAAATACACAATTAAAATACCATTTTCAAGAGTGATCCAAGATGGCAGAATAGGGGAGGTCTTGTCCTGGTTGCTCCATGGCATGAAACAAACAAAGTAGAACAGGAACTTCTCCGCAAGGTGAGTGAATTAAAAATAAATAAATAAATAAAGATGGAGGGGTTTGTGTGCTTTACTGGAACCTAAAATTGGACATTCAGAGCAGACCAGAGATACAGGAGGTTAGATATGATAAAATAAGGAAAAATCCCTAGTGTCACAGCCGCTGCTACAGCCAGGCCAGAAGCTCTAGCCAGAGACATCCCTCTGTGAACAGGGTAGAGAGATAAGGGAATTAAAGGAACCCACATTTTTGGGAGGGCTGAGGTGTGTCTGGACACAAAGCATTTAGAGACCAAAGACATTGCCCAACAAACCTGAAGGACATGCTGCGTGATATACGTGTGTGGGGAAAGAAGCCGCCATCTCTCCACGCGGCATGCAGTTGCAGTGCAGGAGGTGGTGGGGGTACTGTTGCAAAGTTATAAGGGGTTGAGGCCTTTAACCCTTCATAACCCGGGGTAAGCTTCCTTTGTCTAGCAAAGTAAGCCAGAAGGGTCCACCTCAATGAAGAGACTAGATTGGGAAAGCGAAGGCCGCTGATATTCCCTCCCCTGCCTTCAGAAAGCCCAGGAACATACCAGGGAGCCTGGTCACTGGTCAGTGCTGAAGCTCGTTTATTGAAAAGGTGGACAATGCTTTATAATGGGCCATAACCAATCAGTGACCAGCAGGGCGGTTCTGGTTCTCACCATACGTCACAGCCACGCCCCCTGCTTAGCTTAGGTCCGTAACAGGGCGTGGTTACGTGGCAAGCAGCCAGAAAAGCCAGAGTTTTTCCATCCCCTGGGCAGACAGTGTTAAGGCCTGACAAGGTACTCCAACAGAGGAAGCCGATTCCTGGCAAACCCAAGTTTGGCCCAAAATATAGGACAAATAAACACATGCTGCCTGACACAGAGTGTACTTAAGTGACCAATGATGATTCTATCCTAAGATTTGGAGCCATAAAGTTTAAAAAAAAAAAGTTCATTTCTGTTTTACTAAGGTATTTATTTGGCCTGACCAAACTCGGGGGAAAATCTTTGGAATTCCTGCCTGTGCTTTGAACTCACACAGGCCTGGCTCTCCTTGACCAGATAACAACCCTCCCTAAAAACCTAATGGTGCCTCATAAACTTTGATGTGAGGTCTGACTTTACTCCCTACCTTGGAATGCAATGCCATGTAGATCATTAATTTGCCATTTGCCCTTGTATTGTGTACGTCTGAACCCTGTTAGCTGTAAGTTCCCAAGATTTTTTTTTTTTGTAACTCTTTGAGCTATAAAAACCTTGTCTTGCGGGAGAGCTGTGCTAATCCTGAGCCCAGTGTTTGGGAGGGGCAGCTGCTGGCCAGCACAATATAAGCTTGCTTTAATTTGATTTAAAATTGGAGTTGGTGGTCTTTTCTTTGTGTCTTGGATCAACAACCAGGAGAAAATCAAACATGGAGAGAGATTTATACAGGGGACAACTGGTGGAGGAAACCACCTGGCCAGGAACTTGGAAGGGTCAGGGAGGGAGAAATTGTTCGGAGACTGAACCCAAGACCAGGAAGTGTGGGGTCTGCAGGTGACATAGGGGACTAAGAATTGGTCCCCCACCACATGAGTGGAACCCAGGGGAGATCCCTAGGGCAAAGTCTTCCAGTGTGGACCAGCAAGTACTGGTGCTGGATGTGTGCTGATTTAAAATCTCCAGACCGATTAGCATTCAGCAAAGAGCCTGGAGCCCACCTAAGCCTCAACCCTGCCTCCAGGAACTCTGCCTATGGGATTGCCTCTCTCACTCCAGCAATCCAGAGAGTGGAGAATCACACTCCAGAAGATCCCACTGAAAACTGCTGAGAAGAGAAGCTGAAATATTTTGAACTCCAATGGAAAGAATTCTATAACTTTTCATCAAGGTATTTTTTCTTTTCTTTTTAAGTTCTTTTTCACGGTTCATTGTGACCTTAATGGTACATTGACATTTATACAGTCTCCTATTTTTTTCTTCTAGCATTTTGAAGCCAGTTATTTACATGAAATAGTTTTTTTGTGAAGTAGGATGTTTGATTAGTATATTTTAGTTTTGTTTTTATTCTTTTATTTTTAATTTTTTAAATTGCTTTATATTTTCTCCTACCTGTTTCCCTTGATTCTCTCTTTTCTTCTGCTAACAGCCAATCTATTTGTTGTTTTCTCTTTTGCTTTTCCTTTAATCTTTGACTTCTGTCTTCTCTCCTCCTCCCTCATGATCATCACATCCTAATCACTTCTGTTCTTGCCCTGTCCACCATTTGAAAATTTAAACCCTTTTGCAAACTTGCTGTTTTTATTATAATCAATAACTGATTTCTGTTTGTTGTGATAATTAACATTGTAGATGTCATAGTAGGAACTATTTGGCTTAATGCTGTAAATTGTTTGCATTGGTTGTTGTTATTATTTGTCTCCCCCTAAACAGAGAGGTACTGGAAACCTTTAGGGACACTGTAAGTCTACAGGGAAGAAAATCTTCTGCCTCAAATGCATACTGTTAGATGGGTAGAAACACAACAACATGAAAAAGCAAGGGAACAAAACACCCCAAGCAAACCAAGATACTCCAATAACAAAGTCCATCCACACCACTATGGAAAGAAATGTCAGAGGAGGAGTTTAAAATGTACATAGTTAAACTTATCTGTGAAGTAAAGGATGATGTAAGAGAGCAAATACAGGTAGCAAAAGATCACTTTAATAAAGAGATGGAGATTCTGAAGAAAAAAAAAAGCTAAATGGAAATCCTTGGAATGAAGGAAACAATAAAACAAATTAAAAATTCCACAGAAACTATCACCAACAGACTAGACTACTTGGAAGACAGAACCTCAGGCAATGAAGACAAGATGTAGAATCTTGACAATAGAGAGGACCACCGAGAGAAGATATTAAGAAACCATGAACAGAACTAAAATACCATTTCCCAGTCTTTATTCTGCATGCATGCTCATTGTTATTTATTTATTTATTATGTTGTGCAATTCCAACAAATCCACATTAACTTAGACCAGTTCCTTTCTTCTCTGTCTCCTTCACAGTGATTATGAAATCATGTAATATATTTGTAAAACAGCAGATTTCATTTGTTACAACTCATTTTCCATTTGGGTTCTATCCACATCCTGGTTCATTTAAATTTATTATTTTGGGAACTCATGAAACATTATTATGGTCCTAAAGTTAGACCTATAAAAAAAAGATGCATGGGAAGATGTGACACTAGCTCCTCATTCCCACTACCCCATTCTCTTTTCCTCTTGTTTCTGCTTTATTTCACCCACTCTTTGCAGGTAACAAATCTTCTTAGTTTGTGATATATCCTTCCTATAACATTTTTGTACAAAATGAAAACACACCACACAAACACGTGCATGCATATGTGTGTGTGTGTGTGTGTGTGTGTGTGTGTGTGTGTATAATCTTCCTGCTTACATGAAAGGTAGAACAATACATATACTCTAGAATTTTTAAAAAATATTTATTTGTTTGCTTTAGTTGTACACGATGCGTTTATTTGTATGTGGTGCTGAGGATCCAACCCCGGCCGCGCACATGCTAGGCGAGTGCTCTACCGCTGAGCCACAACCCCAGCCCCCATTCTGGAGTTTTTATTCAACAATATCTCTTTGATGCAATTGCACAGTAATCCACTTGTGGATATACCCTAATTTATGTAACTATTCTTCAATGTATGGACATTTAGTCTGTTTCAGATATTTTGTAAACAAAAACAACTATAATGAATAACTTCATGCATGTATACCTTCATATTGCTAAAGGTACAGTTTCCATGGGGATTCCTTAGCAGCCATTGCTGTGGTCAAAATGTAAGTACATTTATAGTTTTGCTGGGAATTGCCAAATACCTTTCCATAGATATTGTACTTGTTGTGTATTAACACAGCAATGTATGGATGTAAATAATTCTTTACATTCACACTTTTTCATTTTTCCCAATCATTATATGAGGGTATCATGATTTTTCAATTTGCATTCTTTTATTGTGAGTAACTATGAATATTTTCCAAATGCTAAGCACACTTCTATCTCTAGCTCTGTGTGTATGTGTGTTTGTGTGTGTGCATTTTCTATTCACGTTTGTTTCCACTTTTTTATCAGGATTTTGATAATTTGCACTTCAATTCCACCCAACCCCACTTTTAAGCAAACAAGATAATGGGAATATGATTTATTCTTCATTTGACAAAGTTCTTATGTAGGACTTGCTTCCTATTCTCAGCACTGGGCTAGTGTGATAATAGAAAGGAAGATATATTTCCTTGTAAAGTTTTGATATAGTGAAACAAATAGATTATTGAGCACTTTAGTTTTAATTAAAACTTTGAGAAAATTATATTGATATACAGATGTAGGAAATTGATCATGGATCCCTTTCTTGAAGTTCTCCCAAATTGTAGCATCCTTCTCAACTATAGTAAAATATCACAACAAAAATACTGACATCAGTATCAAGACGGAGAGCATTTGCATAACCCTAGGACCCCTCACGCTGCCCCTTTATTTTCATTGCCACTTTCCTCCTGTCCTCACATCTTCCTTAATCCCTAGCAGCCACTGTTCTGTCCTCCATTCGTATCATTTTGCCATTTCTAGAATGTTATATGAGTGGAATCATATAGTCTGCAACTGTTTGGTTTTGGCTTTTCATTCAGAATAATTCCCTGGAGACTAATTCAGGTTCTTGCATGAATCAATAGTTCATTACTTTTTATTGCTTAGTAGTATTTGTTTCTATCATCTTTCTTTCTTTCCCTTTTTTTTTTTTTTTTTTTTTTGAGTAGTAATTTTTTTTTTTCCTGGTATATCTAACCATTCCCCCATGGAAGGGCATCAGAATTGTTCCCAGTGTTTAGCTAATGACAAATAAAGTTGCTATGGACATTCATATACAGATTTTTATAAACTTAAGTCTTCAATTCTCCTGGATAAATGCCCAGAATAAATGCAATTGCTGGGTTATATGGCTTCTACCTATTTAGGTTTCTCTTCCTTCCTTCCTTCCTTCCTTCCTTCCTTCCTTCCTTCCTTCCTTCCTTCCTTCCTTTCTTCCTTCCTTTCTTTCTTTCTATTTTTTAATTTTGTACTGGGGATTGAATCCAGGGGCACTACTGAACCACATTCCCAGCTCTGCCCTTTTTTTTTAATATTTTATTTAGGGACAGGTTCTTGCTAAGTTCCTGAGGCTGGCTTTGAACTTGCTATCCTCCTGCTTTAGCCTCCTGAGCCCCTGGGATTACTGGTGTGGGCCACTGTGCTCGGTCTACTTAGTTTTTGAAGAAGTTGCCAAGTTCCTTTCCACAGTGTATCTACCATTTTATATTCCCATGAGCAATGCATGTGCAGTATGGTTTCTCCACATAAGCATTTGGTACCCTGTTTTTGTTTTTGTTTGGTGTTAGCCATTCTGATTCACGTGTAGTGACCATCTTCTTGCCTGTACCCAGCAGTTGATAATATTAGCCCTCTAATGTGTTCAGTTGTCATGTATGTGTCCTTTTCATCGAAATTTCTCTTCATATCTTCTGTCTGTGCCCTAAGTGAATTATTTGTTTCTGTTCCCCCCCCACTGTTATATTTTAAGAGTTCATTACATATTACAGTTTCTTGGTGGGTATGTGGCTTACAAATATTTTCTCCTACTTCTGAAGCTAATCTTTTCATTCTCTTCATAACATCTTTCTTTTTAAAATATTTTTAGTTGTTCTTATTACTTACACATAATAATAGAATGTATTTTGACATATTGTACATATATGGACCATAACTTCTCATTCTTCTGGTTACATATGATGTAGAAATATATTGGTTGTGTATTCACATATGAACATAGGATAGTAATGTTCAATTTATTCTACTATCTTTCCTATTTGTATTTCCCATCTCTTCCCTTCATTACACTTTGTTTAATCCAAAGTACTTCTATTCTTCCCTACCCACACTCCTTATTGTGAGTTAGCATCCATATATTAGAGAAAACATTCAGTCTTTAATTTTTTGGGGATTGTCTTATTTCATTTAGCACGATAGTCTCTGACTCCATTCATTTACCAGCTAATGTCATAATTTCATTCTTCCTTATGGATGAGTAACATTCCATTCTGTATGTATACCACCAGTTTCTTTATCCATTTATTTGTTGAAGGGTACCTAGGTTGGTCCCATAGTTTAGCTATTGTGAATTGAGCTGCTATAAACATGGATGTGGCTGTGTCACTATAATATGCTGATTTTAAGTTCTTTGGCTTTAAACCGAGGAGTGAGATAACTGGGTCAAATGGTGGTTCCATTCCCAGTTTTCTGAGGAATCTCTATACTGCTTTTCAGAGTAGTTGTACCAATCTGCAGTCCCACCAGCAATGTATGAGTGCACATTCCCCATATTCTCTCCAACATTTATTGTTGCTTGTATTCTTGTTGCTTGTATTGTTGCCATTCTGACTGGAGTGAGATAAAATCTCAGTGTAGTTTTAATTTTCTTCATAATATCTTTCACAGAACACACTCAATTTTAACTTAATTTTGATGAAGTACATTTCTTCTAATTTTCTTTAGGTAGTGTTTTTAATGACAAGTCTAAAAATTTTTTGCCTTTCCCTAGCATGTGAAGATTTCTTCTATGCTTTCCTTTAAAACATTTGTAGTTTTCTGCTTTGCATTTAAGTCCATGATCTGCGTATCCATTTGATGTTGATTTTGGATGAATTTTAAAGTCTTAGGTTGAGGCTCTTTTGGTCATTTTCAGATTATTTTTGTCTATGGATGTCCAGTTGCTTCTGTGCTATTTGTTGAACTGTTGTATGGTCTATTGCTCCACTGAGTTGCTTTTGCACCTTTAAAAAAAAGCTTTGGGGCATATTTCTATTGGTCTATTTCCGGGTAATCTGTGCTGTTCTGTTGATCTATATGTCTCTACTTCTGACAATTCCATGGAATCATACTGAATACTGTAGCTCTCAAATAAGTCTCAAAACCAAGCAGATTTAATCTTCTGCTTTCTTCTTCTTTTTTGAGACAGTTAGCTGTTTTAGTTTTTTTTTTTTCCTTACTAGTGCACAATTATTGTGTTTAAAAAAAATGTGTGTGTCCTCTTAAAATATCTTGTATAATGCTAACTTGATGAACTCATCGGTTTTGAGTGTTAGAAATTCTTTGGGATTTTCCATGTTGACAGTCACGCCATCATCATTACATTAGTTTTATTTCTTTATCCTTTGTGATCTAGATCTATGTACATTTTATTTTCTCTCTTGCCTTACTACACTGGCTAGGATTTCCAGCACAAAACTAAGTCAGAGAGCTTTTCAATTTCCTAAAAGAGACTATGTAGATTTCATGTTATTTCCTTGTGAACATGGAAGGCTTCTCCAGAGAAACCATCTGAGCCTGGAGCTGTGCTTTTAGTAGGGAGCAATTACAAGTTCAATGCGCTTAATAATTCTAGGTCTATTCAAGTTATCTATCTATTCCATGTTAGGTGAATTAGGCTTTCTATTTTCCTGGTTTAAAGTCCTTGCTCTAGAAACCTCCCACTCCAGAGGCAGTGAAGCCTGACTAAAAGCATAGCCTCTGAAGGGGAGGCAGCAGCAGCACAGACCCATTTAGGAAGAGAAAATAAAGTAGAAGAGGGAACCAGAAAAAAAAAAAAAATGATGGAAAAACTATCCCTGATAAACATTGCTCATCTTTCCCAGGTCACAAGCAGTTTCTTCTGGTAAGCCGTCCTCTAACATCCTAACTTCATCTGAACTCTGCAAATTGCCTAAGTTCTAGTTCTGGCTCTGATACTTGTAAGCTGTATGACTTTGGATAATTATTCAGCCCCTGTGTGCCTCAGTTCCCTCTCAGTAAAAATGGCAATAGTAATTAGTGTTGTTTCAGGAATCCAATGAGTTAATAACTACAGAATTCTAAAAATAATACTTCATGGATGTCATGTTTATTCAGCACTCTTTCTTGAGAGAACTTTCTTTTACCTATTGAATTGCTTTGACAAATTTTTTTTAGAAGAACGTATGACATATAAGTGAGTCTATTTCTAGACTCCTTGTTTCTACCAATCCTTTTGCACGTACTTTTGCAAACAGCACACTATTTTAATTACTTTGGCTTTCGAGTCAGTCTTGAAATCAGGGAGCACAAGTCCTCTAATTTTGTTTATCATCTTCATGATTGCCTTGCTATCTTATGTCATTTGCATATAATTTTGCAACTAGCTTGCCAATTTCTATTTTTGAAAAAAATCTGATGTAATTTTGATTGGGGATGCATTGAATCTATAGGTCAATTTGGAAGATGCTATGGTTTACATCTGAAATATTCCTAGTGGCCCAGGTGTTAGAACCTTGGTTGGTCCTTAGCTTCATGCTATTGGGAAGTGGTTGAACTTTGCAAAAGTCACCTCAAGGTAGGTTTTTGGTAATTGGAGGGAGACTGTGCTCTTAAAGGAGACTGGAATTTTGTCCTCTTCCTCTTTTTTGTTTCCCAGCTATGAAGGAGCAACTTTGCTCTATCACACACTCTCCATTATGATGTGCTACCTCACCAAGGGCCCCCAAACCACAGGCTTACCAGTCATTACCTAAAACCTTCCAAACTATGAGCTGAAATAAACCTTTCATCTTTATAAGTCTATTTATTTCAGTTGGTAACCTAACTCAGAAAAAATTGACATTTTAATAATATTGAGGTTTTCAATGCACAGACATGGTCGATGGACATACTTATTTGAGTTTTCAAAAATGTCTTTCAGCAACATTCCCTAGAGGTCTTATACATCTTTTCTTAAACATATTCCTAGGTGTTCCTTTTTTTAAAAATCATTAAAATTATTACTTTAAAACCTCATTTTCTAATTATTTATTGCTAGTGGAAATACAATTAATATTTTTCTTGTTGAACATTTAGCCTACAACTTTACTAAATTACTGTATTAGTTGCAGTGTTTGTATATCTCTAACCCTAACTTTAACCCTCCAGATTTCCTATATGCATAATCATTTGACTTGCAACTAACACTTTACTTTTTATTTTCCAAATTTTGTATGTACTTACTTTCCTACTTCTCTCCCTCTTTTTAAAAAATATTTATTTATTTGTTTTTTTAGTTGTACACAATGCCTTTGTTTTTATGTGGTGCTGAGGATTGAACCCAGGCTGCATACATGCTAGGCGAGTGAGCGCTGTACCGCTGAGCCACAACCCCAGCCCCTCTCTCCCTCTTTTTTCTTTCTTTCCTGTCTCACTCATTCTCCCTCCCTTTCCCCCTCCTTTCCTCCATCATCTCCCACCCCCACCCTTCACTCTTGATTGTGCTGACTAGGACCTGTGATGCATTCTGAATCAAATGGGGAGAATAGACATTCTTTCTCTCTCCGCACCCATAAAGGAAGGTTCAACATTTAATTTTTAAGAATAATGTTAACTGCAAATTTTCATAGATATGCTTAACCTTCTGTATGTTTTGAAAGTTTGTAGTTTTAAACTTGCTTTTTTTCTGCACATTTTATTTGGAGTTCAATCCTGATGATAGATATATATCATTACTTTTTCACTGATGCGTGACATTTACTCTGAAACACAATCAAACTTGTTTATGCATCTACTTCTTCATATTTAGGAATTTTTTTATTCTTTAAAAATGTATGTAGTACTTCTTTTATAACTCCTTTGTATCCTCTGCAACTCTGAAGGTATTTTTGGTATATCCTCAGAGTTGGAATAGCTAAGTCAAAGATGTATCCACTGTTGACATTAATGTTTTTAGACAAAATACCTCCACAAAATTTGAGGACCTAACACAGTAATTCTGTGTTCGTGGTGAGTTCCTATTCTACACAATTCAATGAATACTTGTCATTATCAAATGTATGATAATATTTTTGCCCATCCAGTGTGATTGAAATTGTATCTCCTTAGATTTTAATTTCACTTCTCTGATTACCTACAAAATCAAGAGTTTTAAAAATTTAAATTGATCTTTCCATTTATTTCTTCTGTTAATTTTGCTTACTATTCAATGGGATTATTTATGTTACTCCTATTGTTTTGTAGATTTTTAAAATGCCTTGCCAAATATATGTTTCATGATATTACATTCAATATATTGTTTTTCAGTCTTTTCTGTTTCTCTCTCATACACACACACATGCCCCCACATACCTTATGCTGAATTTGATAAACAGAAGATATTTTTGTGTGATCAGATTTATTAATAGAATTCCTTTCTTTATGATATCCTATCTTATAACATTTTTTCCTGAGATTACAACATCACGATCCTTTATTTTATTTTTAAAATTTTCAGGTTAACTCTTCACACAAAATTACTTTTAGTTTATTTCATAAATGAAGGATACAATTCCTCACTTGGCCATATGAATGAACAAATGTCCCAGCACCTTTTACTGAATTGTCTCTCTTCTCTCCAGGATAACATGCTCCTGACAAGTACTGTAAAAGTCAGGTACATTTCTGGCCTTTTTGTTTTTCTCCCACATCCTCCCCATCTGTTTCTGTGGCCATACCAATGCTTTATGGTAAGACTTCCTATCTGTGGGGCAGTTCCCTGACCATATTGTTCTTCTTCAAAATCTTCTTAGCTGATTCTTCCACATGCATCTAGAATCAATATGTGAGGTTTCAGTAAATTAAAAAAAAAATTGCTCTTGGAATTTTTATTAGCATTGTTTTTTAAATTTCTTTTTAATGGGCTATAGTAATTATACATACATATGAGATAGGGTTTAATAATTTAAGACTGTGACTCCCTGGCTTACAAACTGTTTTGTTTGTATTTTGTTTTAAGTAAAGCCTTTTTTTTTTTTTTCTCTTAAAAAATAATTCAAGACAGATAGGGAATGTGCAATTATCAAACTAGGGTGGTTAACATTTCATATTATTAAATACTTATTATTTCTTTTTGTTTGGAGCCTACTAAATTCTCTCTTCTATATTTATGTTAATGTTTTACATTAATTTGAGAAAAATGAACAACTTTAGGACACCTTTGTTCATCTAGAAATTCCATCTTGCTCCATTTATTTAGGCCTACTCTGTTTTAAAAAGCTTTGAAATTTTATCCAACTTCTCTCACTAATTTATTCCTAATTTTACATATATTTTTGTTATTGTAAATGGCATTTCCTTAAAAACGCATTTTATTTTGTTTTTAGGATATAGAAACACCACTGTTTTTTATATGTAGATCATATTTATAGCAAACTTGCCAAATTTCCTCATTATTTCAATTTTTATCTATCAAAATTTTCCTAGCAATTTTATGAGAAAATCGGATCTGTCAATGAGGATAATTTTATTTCTTCTCTTTAAGTCCTTATACATTTTGAATTTTGTTGCCTCTTAGAAACCTGTCTGTGGGGGTGACTATAAAACATTGAATTGGAGTTAGAGGATGAGTCGTAGTTTCCTGTCCATTGGGCTTGTTTTGTGGCTGGTGCCTAGACATTTTATTCCAATTTCCCTGTGTGCTGGATCAAAAGTGTATTTACTCACTTATTGCATGTGTTTATTAGACCAACTTTTAAAATTGGTCTTTTCAACTCTTCCAAGTCCTCACTGACTGTTTTGCCTACTTGTGAGATAACTTCCATCAAGGTATTGCATTTTTTTTTATTTTTTCCCTGAGTTTCTGTCAATTTTTATTCTGCACATTTTAATCTATTCTAACATTATTACAGGGAATATTCATATCTTCTTGAGTTATTAAAATTCTGTATTAGTCAGTTTGGGCTGTCATAACAAAATATAATATACTGGTTGGCTTAAACAGCAGAAATTCATTTCTCTCAGTTCTGGAAGTTGGAATTCCAGGATCAGGGCTCTTTCAGGGTTGTGGTGAGGGCTGTCTTCCTGGCCTGCAGGTGGCAGGCCGCCTTCCCCCTGGGTTTTCACATAGTGGAGCTTGAGCACTCTGATGGCTTTTCTTGTAGAGCCAATAATCCCATCATGAGGACCCCATCTCATTACCTCCTCTTAACCTAATTACTTCCCAAGGACCACATCTCCCAACACAATAACATTTGGAGTTACTGCTTTAATGCATAAATTTTGTAGGGATGCTGTTTGTCCATAGCAACCTCTTATCTGCATTATCCTTTCTCTAATAATGTTGTTACAAAGTATCTGTTTGACTTGAAGTTTCCTGTGATGATATTTATCTCCTTGTAATAGTTTAATAGTATTGTATACAACTATAAGTCTAAAAACTAATAACAAATATTATGACAATGACTACCCCTTATTGAATATTTACCTATTTAAATGCAATATAGTTACATATTTGAAATTATTTTTGTCTTATTTCTTGTATATTCACTTGATTATTATGCTTTTTTTAACTAATATTTTTAGTTGGAGATGGACATAATACTTTATTTTATTTTTATGTGATCTGAGCATCAAACCCAGAGCCTCACACATGCTAGGCAGGCACTCACTCTACCACTGAGCTATGAACCCAGCCCTGATTATTGTGCTCTTGATTTTATTTTTGTTGTTCTTGGGGAAGCCTTGATTGAGATTTTATTGTTATTCTACATTTTTCCACTTTTGTTTGGAATTTATACAGCTGTTCTATTATTTTAATTGTTCCTCTTTTAACTGTAAGTTACATAACCAGTAGAATATAAAATTAACTAAGTGTTTTACTGCCATGCTGAACCATCCAAATGCTTTGGTTTTATTAGTCTGTGCCTTTCCAAATGACATGATTGTTAATATATATTTTGAGTCTTTTTGTTTATTCTGAAAATTAGGGACTTTTTATGTAAGTGGTGATCTTTTGATATAGTGTTTTTTTTTTTAATTTCTTCATGTATTTCAGGTCTTTTTTTTTTAGATTATTTATTTACTTATTCATAATGCACAAGTATATCATCTTTTTACATACAACTGCTTGCATACAAAGTATATAAGTACCATTCAGATCTTTAATCATGCATTTAGGATAGTGATATCCATCTCATTCAACCACCATTTTCCCCCCTTTTCCCCCCCTGCTCTCTCCCTTGCCCTCCCTTTCCTTTGACCATTCTAGTGTTCCTCTAATCCTATGTACCCCCATCCAATCATACTGTGAACTAACCTCCTTATATCAGAGAAAACATTTGGTGTTTGGATTTTTGAGATTGACTAATTTCACTTAGAATTATATTCTCCAACTTCATACATTTACCTGCAAATGCCATTATTTTATTCTCTCTTATTGCTGAGTAAAATTCCATTTTGTATATATACCACATTTTCTTTATCCACTCATCTACTGAGGGACATATAGGTTGGTTCCACAACCTAGCTATTATGAATTGTGCTGCTATAAACATTGAAGTGGCTGTGTCACTGTAATATGCTGTTTTTAAGTCTTTTGGGAACAGACCCAGGAGTGGGATGGCTGGGTCATAGGGTGGTTCCATTCCCATTTTCCCAAGAAATCTCCATACTGCTTTCCATAGCGGTTGTAACATTTTGCAGTCCAACCAGCAATGTATGAGCGTGCCTTTTTCCCTACATCCTCTCCAACATTTATTGTTGTTTGTGTTCTTGATAGCTGCCATTCTGACTGGGGTGAAATGAAATCTTAGAGTAGTTTTTATTTGCATTTCTCTAATTGCCAGAGAGGTTGAGCATTTTTTCATGTATTTGTTGATTGATTGTATATCTTCTTCTGAGAAGTGTCTTTTCAGTTCCTTTGCCCATTTATTGATTGGGTTATTTTCTTTTTTGGTGTAAAGTTTTTTGAGTTCTTTATATATTCTAGAAATTAGTGCTCTATCCGATGTGCATGTATTAAATATTTGTTCCCAATTAGTTGGCTCTCTATTCACCTCACTGATTGTTTCTTTTGCTGAGAAGAAGCTTTTTAGCTTAAATCTATCCCATTCATTAATTTTTGGTAATAGTTCTTGCGCTACAGGATTCTTATTAAGGAACTTGGGGCCTAATCCGATATGTTGGAAATTGGAGCTTACTTTTTCTATTAGGCGTATTGTCTCTGATCTAATTCCTAGGTCCTTGATCCACTTTGAATTGAGTTTTGTGCATGGTGAGAGATACAAGTTTAATTTCATTTTGTTGCATATGGATTTCCAGTTTTCCCAGCACCATTTGTTGAAGAGGCTATCCTTTCTCCACTGTACATTTTTGGCACCTTTGTCTAATATAAGATAACTGAAATTATATGTATTAGTCTCTGTGTCCTCAATTCTGTACCATTGGTCCACCCGTCTGTTTTGGTGCCAATACCATGCTGTTTTAGTTACTATTGCTCTATAGTATAATTTAAAGTCCGGTATGGTGATGCCCCCTGCTTCACTTTTCTTGCTCAGGATTGCTTTGGCTATTCTGGGTCTCTTATTTTTCCAGATGAATTTCATGATTGCTTTTTCTATTTCTTTGAAAAATGACATTGGAATTTTGATTGGAATTGCATTAAATCTGTATAATGCCTTTGGTAGTATGGACATTTTGACAATATTGACTCTACCTATCCAAGAGCAAGTTAGGTCTTTCCATCTTCTGAGTTCTTCTATGATTTCTTTCTTTAGTGTTCTATAATTTTCTTTATAGATGTCTTTCACCTCTTTTATTAAGTTGATTCCCAGGTATTTTATTTTTTTTGATGCTATTGTAAATGGGGTCGTTTTCATCATTTCCCTTTCAGAGGCTTTGTCACTGATGTATAAAAATGCCTTTGACTTATGGGTATTGATTTTGTATCCTGCTACTTTGCCGAATTCATTTACTAGTTGTAAAAGTTTTCTGGTAGAGTTTTTTGGGTCTTCTAGGTAGATTATCATGTCATCAGCAAATAGTGCTAATTTGAGCTCTTCTTTTCCTATGTGGATCCCTTTAATTTCTTTCGTCTGTCTAATTGCTCTGGCCAGAGTTTCCAGTACTATGTTAAATAGCAGTGGTGAAAGGGGGCATCCCTGTCTTGTTCCAGTTTTTAGAGGAAATGCTTTCAATTTTTCTCCATTTAAGATAAAGTTAGCTCTGGGCCTTGCATAAATAGCTTTTATAATGTTGAGATATGTTCCTGATATTCCTAGTTTTTCTAGTGTTTTGAACATAAAGCGGTGCTGAATTTTGTCAAATGCTTTTTCTGCATCTATTGAGACAATCATATGATTTTTATCTTTAAGTCTATTGATGTGATGTATTATGTTTATTGATTTCCAAATATTGAACCAGCCTTGCATCCCTGGAATAAAACCCACTTGATCGTGGTGCACTATCTTTTTGATATGTTTTTGTATCCGATTTGCCAGAATTTTCTTGAAGATTTTTGCATCTATGTTCATTAAAGATATTGGCCTGAAGTTTTCTTTTTTGGATGTGTCTTTGCTTGGCTTTGGAATTAATGTAATATTGGCCCCATAGAAAGAGTCTGGAAGAGCTCCCTCTTTTTCTATTTCTTGAAATAGTTTGAAGAGCATTGGTATTAATTCTTCTTTGAAAGTCTTGTAGAACTCAGCTGTAAACCCATCAAGTCCTGGACTTTTCCTTGTTGGTAGCTTTTTGATGACATCTTCTATTTCTTCGCTTGTAATTGATCTGTTTAAATTGTGTATAGCCTCCAGATCCAGTTTAGGCAAATCATATGACTCTAGAAATCTGTCAATGCATTCAGTATTTTCTATTTTGTTAGAGTACAAGTTTTCAAAAGTAATTTCTAATTATATTCTGTATATCTGAGGTGTTTGTTGTGATATTCCCTTTTTCATCACGAATGTTAGTAATTTGAGTTTTTTCTCTTCTTCTTTTCATTAGCATCGCTAAGGGTCTGTCAATTTTGTTTATTTTTTCAAAGAACCAACTTTTAGTTTTGTCAATTCTTTGAATTGTTTCCTTAGTCTCAATTTCATTAATTTCTGCTCTGATTTTAATTATTTCCTGTCTTCTGCTACTCTTGGTGTTGATCTGTTCTTCTTTTTCTAGTGCTTTGAGGTGTGATGTTAAGTCATTTATTTGTTGGTCTTTTTTCCTTTTAAGGAATGAACTCAGTGCAATGAATTTTCCTCTTACTACTGCCTTCATAGTGTCCCAGAGATTTCTATACAATGTATCTGTGTTCTCATTTACCTCTAGGAATTTTACCTCTAGGAGACTCTTTGATGTCTTCTTCAACCCCTTGTTCATTCAGTAGCATGTTGTTTAGCTTCCAATTGATGGAGTAGTTTTTCTTATTTCTTGTTTTGTCGTTGATTTCCAATTTCATTCCTTTATGGTCTGATAGCATGCAGGGTAGTATCTCTATTTTTTTTATATTTGCTGAGAGTTGCCTTGTGACATAATATATGGTCTATTTTGGACAAGGAGCCATGTGCTGCTGAGAAAAAAGTGTATTCTTTTACTGCGGGATGAAATATTCTATATATGTCCGTTAAGTCTAAGTTATTAATTGTTTTAAGGAGGCCTATGGTTTCTTTGTTTAGCTTTTGTTTGGATGATCTATCTATTGGTGAGAGAGGTGTGTTGAAGTCCCCTAGAATAACTGTGTTGTGGTCAATTTTACTCTTGAATTTGAGAAGAGTTTGTTTGATGAATGTAGGTGCTCCATTATTTGGGGCATATAGATTTATGATTGTTATATCCTGCTGATGAATGGTTCCTTTAAGTAGTAAGAAATATCCATCTTTGTCCCTTTTGATTAGTTTTGGCTTGAAGTCTACCTTATTTGAAATGAGAATGGAAAACCCCTGCTTGCTTCCACAGGCCATGTGAGTGATAAGACTTTTCCCAGCCTTTCACCTTCAGTCTATTGATGTCTTTTTCTATGAGGTGTGTTTCTTGGAGACAGCAAATTGTTGGGTCATTTCTTTTAATCCATTCAGATAATCTGTGTCTTTTGAATGGTGAGTTTAGGCCATTAACTTTCAAGGTTATTATTGAAATGTGATTTTTATTCCCATCCATTTTTATTTGTATTATGATCTTTAGCTTGTTTTGGTTTCTCTTCTGGTTGGTATTTCCCTTAGTTTAATATCTCCCTTTGTTGATTTTTGTTGTTATTTTTCTCTTTTTCTTCATGAAAAATTTTTCCCAGGATGTTCAGAAGGGCTGGCTTTTGAGCTGAAAAATCTTTTAACTTTTGCTTGTCATGGAAGGTTTTTATTTCATCTTCGAATCTAAAGCTCAGTTTTGCTGTATATAAGATTCTTGGTTGACATCCCTTTTCTTTCAGAACTTGAAATCTGCTATTCCAGGATCTTCTTGCTTTTACGGTCTGGGTAGAAAAGTCTGAACATAGTCTGATTGGTTTCCCCCTATATGTAATCTGCTTCCTTTCTCTTGTGGCTTTTAATATTCTCTCCTTGCTCAGTATATTAGGCATTTTCAGTATAATGTGTCTTGGTGTGGATCTGTTTTGATTTTGTATGTTTGGTGTTCTGTAAGCCTTTTGAACTTGGTTTTCCCATTCATTCCTCAAGTTTGGAAAATTTTCTGTAATTATTTCATGAAATAAATTGTTCATTCCTTTGGCTTGAAACTCTGCCCCCTCCTCTACCCCAATCACTCTTATGTTTGGTCTTTTTATGTTGTTCCATAATTCTTGGATGTTCTGTTCTTTGTTTCTTACCATTTTTTGCTGTGTAATCTAGATTTTTCTCTAGGGTATATATATTTTGTCCTCATTGTCTGAGGTTCTTTCTTCCAAGTGATCTACTCTGTTGGTGATACTTTCGATTGAGCTTTTATTTTGTTTTATTGCTTCTTTCATTTCCGGAATTTCTGTTTGGATTCTCTTTAGAGCCTCTATCTCCCTATTGAAGTAATCTTTTACTTCCTGTATTTGTTTATGGAGTTCTTTGTCAAAATGATCTTTTGCCATCTGTACTTGCTCCCTCATCTCATTTTTTCTAGTTCATTCTTAAGTTCTGCAAGCATTTGGCAAATGTAATTTCTAAATTCCATCTCTGTCATTTCACCAACTGTGCATGCCATGGAATCTACTGAGGAGGTATATTGATTTGTTTGTGCCACTTTCCTTCCTTGTTTCTTCATCTTGCTTTTATGTCTATTCTTCTTGCACTATGGGACCTTGACTATTTTGATTTTACCTTAGAACCTTACGTTGCTCCGGTAGTGCAATGCTATCAGATCCCCTTATATTTCCTTTACACTTTAAAATCAGACACTTTCTATTCAGAGAATCCCAGTTTGATGACAATGTACAGATTTAGTTAACCTAGATAGTGTTTCCAATTTAGTCTGTAAGCTTCTAATGGGGCTTTATATGTTCAAGTAATGGACACAGAGGTGATATGTTTAGTAAGAGGGAAGTGAGTGAACTGACTTGTTCTTTCTTAGAAAGTATGAAAAGAGAGTTCTATGGAAGTGGTTTAGTATCAGCAGATGAGAGAGGAAATAGTGAATGATTAGGTGGAAAGACCAATTTATATATAAACCTAATTTATGCAGCGGTTGAGAGAAGAAATAAAGAAAGATGGAGAAAAAGGAAAAAGAAAAAAAAGGAGAAAAAAAGGAAGAAAAAGAAAAAAGTGACCAAGGAGTAGAAATTAGTATGAGAGAGAGTGAGTCTAGAAAATAGAGAATACACTATATATAACACCACTTTGCTATGTATTTCAATTGTACTCGTTCAAAAAAATCCCAATTTCTGTGTATAACTTGTTTTTGCCTTTGTTGAGTATGCAATGGCAGGGTGTAAATAGGGAAGATGAAGGAAGAAGAAAAAAATACTAAAGTAAGAAGGAAGAAAGAAAGAAAGCAAAGAGGAGCAGAAGCAAACAAACACACTGTCAATCAAAACAAAACAAAACAAAAAAAACAGAAACTAACAAACAAACCCCCCCAAGAAACAACAAAACAAACAAACAAACAAACAAACAAAAACGTTGAAACCAGGAATAAGTCTCAAGCCAAATGGGCCCTTGGAAGCCCTTCTTATTTCCCTTTCAGATTAAGCCCATTGACCCGGAACATATCCAGTCAGCAATCCTGTTAGTGGAGTCGAGGCTGCACCTTTGGCCCTTTGCAGAATGGCACAGTGGAAGAGTGGAGTGGGCTTATCCTCAGGATGAGCCCTGCGTTCAGCAGCAGGGAGCTGCCACTCTGGGCCCTGCAGGCCAGGCAAACTCCCGGCTGGATCTCTCCTTCCCGCAGGTGGGCGGATGCCTACCTCTTGCTCTGGTCACCGCTGGGCGGGTCGGGGGGAGTGGAGGTGGCGCTTCTCCAGGTCTGGCCCTGCGTGCAGCAGCAGGGAGCTGCCACTCTGGGCCCTGCAGGCCAGGAAAACTCTATTTCAGGTCTTTATTCTGGATTTATTTCCTTTCTTCTGCTAGTCCTCATTTGAACTTGTTTCATAAGAAACAGTTGTTAGTAAAGTTCAGTTTTTGTTGAAAATATATATTTCTAAATACACACACACACACACACACACACACACACACACATATGTATCCAAATGAAAATATATTTGTTGTTCTTGAATCACTATTAACCCTTTGATACACTTCGGCTGAGGAGTAGTTTCATTCCTTGGATGCATCATTCCACCATCTTGGGGCTTTGGTAATTCATTAAGAAGTCATCTTTAAGTCTGTCTTTTGCTTGTAATACGTCTTTTCTCACAGGCAGCTCGAGCTCATCTATTTACCCTTATTTTTGAGCAGTTTATTATATATATTTCTAATATATGTTCTGTACTTTTACATTAATTAATTCTTTGTATGACTGTATTTCCTATTAAATCTAAGATTACATGAATTTCTTCAAATCTGGAACTGTCTCACTAATGTTTCCCCTATATTTAATTTCTTCCCATCTTCTGAAGCCTATATTCTACTTTCTCATTCTATTCACCATGTTTCTTAACTTCTTTCATATTTATAGACATATATATGTATGTGTGTATACACACACAGAGATGTATTTTAAATTTCTCTAGTCCTCAAGTATATTCGTTACGTCTTTTAGTACAGTTGCCCTTTTTCTTTCACTAGTGATTAATATGTCATTTAATCACCCCACTGTTTTATATTTTATTTGTTATGTCTCTTTTTCAACTTTAGAAAACCTTTCTGCCTTTCTTGGATAGCATCTTACTTTGGGACATTGTTATCAGTTATCTGGTTTAATCCTTATAAAAGCTTTTCACATTTATTTCCTTTTGTAGATCAGATCCTAATACAGGGTGTCTTGGAGAGGCCCTCTTTGTTTCTTAGTCTTTTGACCATCACTTTTTCATGGTATTTTATAATTTTGGATATGGAGCTTATTTAAGTCAGAATAACAAAGACAGTTTGTTTTTGTATCAGTCATTATGGTTTCCTTAGCCCACTGAACATTCAATGTTATGTTTATTATGTTACTCAATGTTATGTTTCCAAGACCAACTTAAAATTGTAAATTCAAACCTCGAATATTCATGAGGGCAGATCGTGATCATGGAACCATGGACAAGGTACACAAGTCTTTTTCATAACGTTAGTTAATTTTTTCTGTCCTTTAACCTTATTGTTACTTTGGCTTTTGGAGGATGCCAATTATATGCATATAATAGTTCTTATTCCTTCTTAATAGTTCTTATTCCTTCACTTTCTTGGGCCCCATCCCATGTGTCTTATACCTTTTGTGATTGGTAAAATTCATTATTTGAATCAGCTAAAATTGGCAAGCACCCTTGATAGCAGCTGTACCCTTACGGCTCTCTTAAAAAAAGTCTGCTTGCCTGCCCTTTCTTTGTTTTCAGTTCCTGGAGACTAATATTAATTCCTTGTTAGCTATGCCCAGAGTTTGAAGTTTTTGCTTTCACTTCAGGTTTGCTTTTAATTTTTCCGGCATGTCTTTGAGACAGAGAATTTGTCAAGCTATGCTATCTTCTATGTTGCCAAAAATGAAATCTAAATCAATATGGTCATGTGTTGCTTAACAATGGGGATATGTCCTGAAAATTCAGCCATTATTAGGGGATTTTGTTGTTATGAGAACCTCAAGTGGACTTACATAAACCTACGTGGTGCAGATCTTTACACATCTGGGCTATATTATAATCTTGTAGGATCATCATAGTGTATGCCTTCCATCACTGACTATCTTGTAGTTATACGGGTCCTGACCATACATGTCTGTGATGTTTGAGACTGTGTTATAGTATCCACAGTTAGTCAGGGCAAGACTCAAGTATTGGAAGGGAAAAAAGTGTATTGCCAAATAAGAAAACCTATCAAAATTCAGGTAAAAGATGTCACACCATTTATGAGCCCAGCACTCAGCTGAGAAGCAGCAAGACTCAACAAGAACAATTGGTGATGATCCAAACAGCAGCAATTTCTGGAGGGATTGAATACAGCAGTCTCTGATGAGAGATGGGGAAGTTGGGATAGAGAGAAAAACAGGAAGACAGACAGACAGGAAATAAAAATGTTTACTAGCAAAACTATTATAAGACACACAATACAATACTTTGATGAGTCTTATGTAGAGGTCACAGAGAGTTCCTGGATTTGAGTCTTAGCTCCTCCCAATAGTAGGCATGTGTTCTAAGAAAGTGAATTAAACTTTCTGTGCTTCAGTTTTTCACCTGTAAAACTGACATAATAATTGTGCCTATTTCATAGGGCTTTGATACACAATAGGTGAATTAGTGTGTGTAACTTGCTTAGAAGAGTGTCTGCAATGAAATTTTGACTATATCTCAGTTATTCTTATGCTGAAATATTACCTAAAGTTCATCACTCTGCAAGATACCATGCATGCAATAGTGAATGACAGCCCTGCTCTCAGGTTTCAGTTCATCACTATTATGGGAGAGGCTAATGTATAATCTGTACTATACATTAACTTACAAGTAACAAGGAGATCAGTGAAATAAAGAATTAGTGCATTAAACAAAGCATAGAGATGGCTCAGGAGATGAGTTGATTAATTCTTTCCTCTGGGGTGAAAGGAGGCTGAAAAGAGGAGGGTCACATTTGGGAAGAAGAAGATAAATTTTCTTTATATCATGATAGATTTAAAACCCTTTTGGAGATGACCATCAGGCACATAAGGAAGGGAAGCCTCAAGTTATTAAAGACAGCTTGAGTTCTTTGTGAGCTCCAGGTTTTTCATTCAAATGTGTTTCCAGTCCTGGATTTCTTTGACACTTCTATTATTATGCAGAATCAATCATGAGGTGTTGGAGAAGATGGATGAATGCTAGACTGAACATAATATTTGCTCCAAGAACCCCACAGATTGCCTTGAAAGGGCAGTGCTTGCTTCTCTTATTTTCCTTCTATTTCTTACACATCCCCAACTCCAATGAGGTTGAAAAAAAAAATGACTAATGTGCTATTGTCCTTCAGTTGGATACAAAGGACATGAGAATTCCTTTGAACATTAACTTAGTGCTTTATGGAGCTGGAGGCTTTGTGCTGGGGACTTGCTCAAGCTTGTCCTTTTAATGAAACACTTGGTCCAGACATTAAAAAAAGTAATAATGAATTCCTTATGAGGCCACAGAAAGAGGGTGGAAGGTTAATACATGTTAGAGAAGAGAAAACAATTCAATCACTACAGCCAATGAATACAGATTTCCTTTATTCTTCTTGAAGTCATTCACTAAATTTCTTTTAACATCTTCTCTTCACTTCCTGATGACCTTTTCAAGGCCTAAATGAGAGGAGAATAGACTAACTCTCCAACCAGAAATCTCTGTTCCTTGTACAGCGATAGCAATGACAAGAGGTATCTCTACCCCTGAGACTGAAGCATTGGGGCATCTGGCCAAGTCATCAACGATTTTAATCTGCTCAGAAGCATGCCTTTATCTTATGATGCTGCCTTGAAACTGAAAAATCCATGTGTAGTTGCAATTATGATGTGCTCAGCCCAATTCCCCCAACTACTTACAGAAATCCATCTCATTGCCATATAGTCACATCTCACCTGTGATCACTCTGTGTTAATTAGAATACTTAGTTGACTAAGATAATTCTACTTCCTAGTCAGGCTTCATGATGACACTTAATTTATATAGCGACTTTTATGATTTGGATTTCCTGATTATAGCACTCAGTTCCTTAGTGTAAATGGAAACATGGAATGGAAGTGTGCCCAGCCTGCCACGTGAGGGGGCAGAGAGGTGTCCATGTTATGGAAAAGCAAACTCTGGAAAATATTGGGAATATATGGGATTCTTCCAGGAAACATGTGCTATAGGTGTTATAGGTTACTGCAGGATCTTCATTTTATTTCCCTTACAGACAAGCCCTTATCTAGTAACGATCATCAAATACTATTGTTTTCCACACACACCCAAATACATACCAATATATTTGCAACACACTGCATAAGATTTCATGGGAACTTCTGAATTTCCTATAATGACCTCATGTTGAGAAGTGCTAATTAAGTGTTTTTTTTTTTTAATCCAGAATCAATTGGGATATGAAATTTAAAAATACACGTTTTTGATCATGAAGGAGCTTATGGTCCATTGGAAAACATAGTAAATCAAGCATTCATAACAGAATGAACAGAGAGAAAATATATAAACTACAACAGGAATCCACTGTCAGGGTACTTATAATGGCTTTGGGAGCAAGTAAAAATAGACTTGCCAAAGAAGGATGCTTTAATATTTACTTGAAGAATAAGTAGAAAATAGCCAAGCAAAATTGGTGAAGGATGTGCCCCCAGTGGATGGAAAAGAATGTGCAGTGATCTGCTAGAGGCAAGATAACACACACTTGTGTTCAAATAAATGAATGTTGTCTAATATGAGTAGAGAATGATGAGAGATTGTCCAGGAATTCGGCTAGTGGCTGAGCTAGACTCACACCTTTTGTGTGCTTTACCCTGAGGGCAAGAGAAAATATTATTATATTCTAGCCTTAGTGTGAAAAATTGTTTGAAGGAATGACAAGATCAAGGAAAGTCATCCTAATTATAATGTGGTGTGTAGGAGAATAAGATCTACTGTTAGTTTGCTCAGATGTAAGCTCTGGCTTCACCACTTAGTAAGTACTTAAACTTGGGAAAAAATGATTTAATTATTATCTCAGTGCTTCAGTCTTCTCATTTGGGAAATGGAGAAAATTACACATCAACATAGTAGAGTTCTTTTGAGGATCAAATAGGGAAAGTGTTTGGTTCAGCAATTTGCCTCCAAATTTTGGCTTATCACTTTCATTATCATCATGAGCAGCAGCAGCATTTTTCAAGGTGAAGGTGTCATGGAGCATAATAAAGTTCTTGTGGTGACTGGAATGGAGAGATGTATGCTAATTGGCATGTGCAATTGATAGAATAGATGCAGAGGTAGGCAGGTCAGGTTAGGTGGACTTCTGAGTTTCTGCTTGAACAGTTAGATGAAAGATATTGTCATCATTACACAGTTTCAGGGTGAAACTGAATTTTTGAATGCACTCTGATGTTGAACCTGCCTTAATATGAATGAGAACAAAACAGTTGGCTGTAAAGACATGGAGTTTAGAACCCAGATCACAGGCATTGACATGTCGCCTCTGGCTCCTGATTCAATCAACTCCAGTTGCCTTTCACTCCAAACAGGTTCACACTTTTCTTATGTAGTCATTTGACCTTTATATAATTCTGTAGGTTAGATGAGTCTGGTGGTTTTATGTCTATGTTGTAGATGGAAAAATTTAAGAACAAAGTTATCACTTTTCTCCACAAGCACCTAGATAATAGATGAAATAATTGACAATAAAAATAGCCTATGTCTTTACTCAGACTTCTACTGAACACCGTTCCTCACTGTTTTCCCTTATAATTCAGGATTGAATTAAACACGAGGTGGCCTAGGCTGTTAGATTTACTGAAATTAACTCAAGCCCCATTATATATGTAGTAGGAGGCTTGAGTCTCTCTGGAGAGTCTAGGGTGGGCCATATGGCTTATGGTTTCTCTACTTACTATGATATTTTCCTTCTCAAATATTATCCCTTTAAAAAGTGCCATAATTTCTGGAGGAATATTGCTAATATGTAGGTTGGCTCTCCTCTCTTCTATGATTACAGCCATCCTCCACTGCTCTGATTTGGAGTAATAGTTTTTCTGTTTTTGTCCCAATTTCCTGTTAGCCAGGCTTTCCAGTGTCAGAGTATTGAGTACTTCACCAAGACATTCTAATATCTGCTAAGACTTGCCATCTTTTTCACCAAAATATTCAGATGTACCTCCTGATCAATGATATTATTTTCACTGATAAATGAAGATCTCCAGAATAACTGAGTCACCAAAAGACAGGGAAAGATTTGATCAAGATCCAATTAAATCTCATAAAAGATGAAAAAGATGTGGATAGGTAAACCCAAGCTACAACAAAAATGATATTATTCCCATGTGCCTCATAAATAATGTCTGAAATTCTTTCCTTTTTTAACATGTTTTAGGCTGTCCTTGAAAGATACCGCGTTAATGTTTTATTATCACTTTGGACATATATTCACTGTATATATTAATAAAATGGACTTCATAAAATGTGATTCTATTTTTTATAATGGCAAAAAAAATATATAGGTAAGAAAAAATTACTGGAGGATATACCTCTATGTCAGAGTGGTAGCAATGGGTATCTATTTTAAGAAGCATGATATTTCTTATGCATTTGTTATGTTCATTTTCAAATCTTACTAGGAAAAGTTATCTGGATATGAAATAATTTCCACTACAGAATTTTTATTTTATTCTGTTTTTTAAAATCATATTGTTATGTTATTGTTTTAGTCAGGCTTTTTGCTGTGGTGACTAAAAGATGTGACAAGAAGAATTTTAAGGAGGAAAAGTTAATTTGCAGGTTCAGAGTTTCAGAGGTCTCAGTCCATAAACAGCCAGCTCCATTCCTTGGGGCTTGCGGTGAGGCAGAACATCATGTCAGAAGAGTGTGGTGGAGGGAAACAGCTCAAGACATCACCCATGAAGGGAAGAGAGGGCGGGGGGCAGAGAGGGAGAGATCTGCTTCACAGGGACAAAATATAGACCCCAAAGGCATACCTCCAGTGACCTACCTTCTCCAGCCACATCATACCTGCCTTCAGTTTCCACTCAGTTAATCCCTATCAGGGTTTAATTCACTGATTAGTTTAAGGCTCTCTAACACAATTATTTCACCTCTAAGTCTTCTTGCATTGTCTCAGACATGTGGTTTGGGGGAACACCCCACATCCAAACTGTAACAATTTTAGCATATGAATGTTATAATGTATGGATTATTATCTACAAGAAAGCTTCTTAACCAAGTGATCAAAATTAACATTATCAGTAATGTTAGTTATTGGCTAAGTATATTGATGTTAATGATATCGAATACCACTTGGTGTGATGCATTGAGAAAAACCCTACCATACTGTTGAAGTATTCTTGTTAAAAATGCATAATTTAAATTGAGTTATGAGATAAAATCAGAGAAGCAAAAGGGCAACATTCTAAAATGCAATGGGCTTGCACCTTCCAAAAGACCCAATGTCCCAAAACACAAGGAAGCTTGAAGAACTTGGGTGATACTAGGTTGTGTCCTGGGGGAAAATATAGGAAGCATTTTGTAAAAGGAGCATTGGGACCATCAGCAACATTTGAAAAAGGACTGCATATTAGATAATAGCATTGTATCTGTGTAATCTAATGTTTATAGCTGCACTGTGAGTGTGTAAAGAGATGTTCTTGTTGTTAGAAGGTACAGGCTGGGGTTGTGTGAGCAGTGGGAATGACCTGGGCATCATACTCTCAGAAGGTTAAGGAGGAAGGAGGGAGGAGGGAAGGAGAGAATTGATTTGCATGTCTGTTTCAGCTGTTAGATTTAGCTCTTTGAAATTAAAGTGGGTTAAACATTAATTTTAGTTTGTAACACATTGCCTTGCAAAAATTGATATCGACTCTCCCAAAGAACAGTACAACAAATGAATCGATAGTTTAAAAGTGGTCCTAAATAATTTTCTTGTCACTCCTGAAAAAGTAAAACAGAAATATTTGGATGACATTCATAAGAATATACATAGCAACTTTATTTATAAAAGCCCCAAACTGGAAATAACCCAAACATCTATCAATGGTGAAAGAGCTTTTTGTACCCAAAATTCAGGAAAAAAGTCTCACAAGCCACTCACGTAATAGCCAATGAAGTCTTTATTCTGGCCGGGGCCACCAACTATGTCCAGCACAAAACAGGATAGTAGAAAATGGTGCCTGTTCATAGTAAGGGAAGGGTTTAAAAAGCACAGGGTTAATACGCCCTCAAGCCCTCAGTTGGAGAGGGTTTAAGGGTGGGTCAATGGGCCATCAAGGGTGGGTCAGTGGGCCATCAGGTGGAGACAGTCCAAGTCCAGTTTAAGTCGCCTTTGCTTATAACATTCCCCACTGGTCTTATGGGGAGAACAAATCTTTGTTCTCCTCCATAATCTGCCATCCCCATGTTTGGTTGAGAAACCAGCAGGCAGAATCCATGAAGGAGACTGAATGCAGGCACTGGGGACTCCCCTGATAACAGGCAGGAGGAGGGGTGATATTGAAAGTCCTAAAGCTCCTCCTTGGAGGGGCAATCCCTGGAACAGGTTACCTTGGCAACAGGTTGGGACAGGGGCAGGGTTGAGGAAGGGCTCTGAAGAAATTACAATTTTTTTTTTTTTTTAGTGGACATTTTCCCAACAGTCTTCAACTTCCCCGACTCACTCAAAATTAGCTTTCTTGATCCAACCTGACTTGATTTACCTATATATACTGACTGCCTGTGAAATTCTGGCTTCATTTCCCTTCTAATTTTAGGAAACTCCTTACTACTATAAGGAAAGGGGACGATGACCAAATCTGGCTTCTTCAAGCTGAGCAGGGGTGACGTGACGAGATGGGACAAGTAGTTCAGAGTTCCCTTTTTAGATGTCAGGTCAGATTGAAGCCTGGGGAAGAACAGGTTGTCATCAGGGACCAGCACTTCTATGAGAGAAACAAAAAACATGAATACTGAATAAATGTTGCAGCATCCGGAACATGTCAATGTATACCATGAAGATGATAATTTCTCACCAGGAGGTGTGAGGGCTGAGAAGTTGTCCCCATAGTAAGGTCAGAGTGGAAATAGCCTTCATTTGGGAACATAAATCTTTAACATGCACAGAATTATCAGGAATGTAAATACAACATTTAACTTTTAATCTTACAGATCAGATGTCTATCCTGATAAGATGGTAGTCAAGTTACTTAATGCCATCTGATCCTATAAAATCTTTCTACTGGTATGACCTCTGTGTCTACTAGTAGAGAACCCTTTATTTCTGTTACATATGGCTGGATAATCATACTACTGAATATTAAGCATACCTGTGTAGGTTAGGAAGATCTGTAGGCCTTAAACTCACTAAAAACTTTTGACTTGGCAGTCGCTTAATAGTTAAACTGTTTCTTTTTATAGTTATCAGGCATTCTTGCCTATGGATCTCTTTTGTAGCCTCCAGTCTTACCAATTCTTGGGGCTAATACAAGTGTATCTCTGAAGTTACATTTAACTTCATTATTTCTTCAATGCCCAGAAATGGTTGTGTATCAGTTTCAACTGTTTGCTACATGTTTAAGATGAAGTAGGTCAAACTGACTTTTTCTTTTTTCTATTGCTAAGAGTCAACTGTTTTCTGATGGGAATAACTCTTGGAGGAACTTGAGAGCAGCTTTCCCATTCTGCTAGTGCCTTCTGCAAGGATGGGTCCAGGTCTTGCTTGACCTTGTGGCTTCCCTTGGAAGCACCAGGGATGTCTCCCTTTTCCAGGACCCTCCTCTTCATCACAAGGGCACTGATTGGCTTTCTCTTTGCCATAGGTCTCACAACCTCCTCATTCAGGAAGTTATGTGGCCCGGAGTTGCAAAGCTCTTTAGAGAAGTTCCCTGTTCCCTGGACAGAGACTGACTCTGAGGTCTAGAGCCAAATATTGGTTTCCTTGGCCCTTTTAATTTAACTTAAAGTCTTGATCTTAAACATATAGCAAGTTAGTCTCATCAATCTTAAATTAAGAGCACTGGGCTTTACTTTAATGCCTATAACCTTACTGTCATTTACCCTTTCCATTAATTGGGGTTTGTACCATCCTAGGTGATTGCTTATTATCTTAAATTAACCCAGATTGCATCATTAAAGCAATACCTCTGCAAAACATTAACAGGCAACTTTTAGACAGTTTACAAGGAAAATACAAAATAAAATTAACAAGAGTAAAGACACATTTAGTTTGTGTAATAGCCATCTTGAATTTTGACTGAGTTATATACTACAACCCCTGTTTCTTAACAACGAGAATCATTCTTTTGACCATAACCATAAACAAATTGAAGTTTGGCCTGCCCAGGAGCCACTCTGGCATGCAGTAAAGGTGGAAGGAAGAGCCTTATTTTAGGCAAGGTGAAGCTCTTTATGAACCTTAGGTCAAGTGTTCTAGTTCTGAAGCTGATCTCTGCTTTACAATATTAACCTTTATACAGATTAGGCTCTCATGAACTTAAAAAAATATTATCTTTATAAGCCTAAAATTACCATACAACTCTAGTTTGGAGAACACCAACTTGATATAATACTATTTTAGAGCTTTTACCTCAAGGCTTGTATATCTGAAAGATATGAACACATTTAATATACAAAGAAGAGTATTACTCCACCATAATTATGTTGATGTTTTTACATTAATCAAGTTTAGCTCTTAAAAAATAACATTATAATATTTCAAAACAATAGTTGTCATTCAATCACAGCTGTATAATTCTTAATTTCTTTCAGATTACTTGCTAAAAAAACCAAAACTTAATAAACATAATGTTATGGGTAAATTAATGTTTTAAGAAATCCTTGTCCTATTACCACATAGATTAAACCTTGGTTTATATCAGTACATTAACATTTGACCTTGGGGAAAAAACCTTAAATAGTTTTTCCTGATTGTTTTATATATTTAGTTAATCAACTTTTACAGAGCTTTTACATCACTTAAGTGACCATATCTACAACCTTCTAATTTCTTTCTCTCATCTGTTAACCCCTTTTTTTGTTCACAATTTCAAACAATCTTTGTAATAATTTGGATTTAGGCAAACTTTTTATCTCAACAAAAAATATTGTTGTTTACAGTACTCCCAATGGAAACAGCTGAAACCTTTGAACCTTTGCACACACAGAAATCTTTTATAAACCTTTATACAGAATCACACACATCTGTTAACCACTTCATGAGAACACAATGTTCAAGCATATAGAATTATACCTGTTGGAACTTCAACCTTTTCCAGTGATGACAAAGCAACCTTAAAACCTCTTTTTTTAATTTACCAATTTACGAAAACAATCAATAATGTTACCCAATGGAATTCACGGAGTTAAGAGTACTTGATGGTATATTTAACAGTTAGCATTTTAACCTTGAAAATTAATCAGATGTCTAACAAACAAAGTTATTCACAAATTTAATTTTCTTACATTTATACCAGAGCAGACACACAATGAAAAGGCAGAAAAACTATAGAACACAGAACAATACACAAGGGAACAAGAACCAGGCACCAAGCCAACCAGGGAGCAGTGCAACGTCTTGCTAATGCTCCTGACAGGAGTGCGTATGTGCCTCATCAGGTACCTCTCTGTCCCCAGTAGGAATTCCCCACCAGACCAGTACCAGAGGACAGTGTGACATTTCGCTACTGCCCCAGACAGGAATGTATGTGTCTTGCCAGGCACCTCTCTTTCCCCAGAAGAGATCTCAAAACCAGAAACCAGATGTTATGGGGGCGCCACTTACCTGTGGAGGTTTTCTGCACTGGATGCTTGCTAATTCTTTTGATGCGGCAGTTCACTCCAGTAATCCTAAGGACCGAAGGCACATCCCGGGGCCTTCAAACATCTCAAGGTGCGCACCCCCTGGGGTGGCACTCTGTCCTGGAGTCCCAGAGCGAAGGTCCAGCTTCAGAATATTTGGTGGTCTGAATCTCGCTGCCAAAAATGTTGATCCAAGATGCAAAGAAAAGACCACCAACTCCAACTTTAAATCAAATTAAAGCAAGCTTATACTAGTTTTTTGACCACCTAGAGAGACTTGTGAGTTAAATTTCAGTTTTTTACCCAATTTAAATTGAACCTTTTAAATCATGTGAATTAAAGGTATTTGGACCCATTTTTAAAAATTTTCATGAGCGCTCATATTCTATTTGCCAATCTTGATATCATGTGCATGACATCTGGACATACACACATATAGACATAAACAAAGAACACAACTGTGCACACGTAACATAATAGCAAAGGCCTTGTAGCTTTTTGCACTCCATTGCAATGTCATAGATGTTTAAAAACTCCATAGTTGAATAAAAAATAGAACTGATCAAAACAACATTAACTTGGTGCATAGGATCAAAATTATGAGCTCAAAAAATACATTTTGGATCTCAAGAAAAAGCAAGAGTCTTAGAAAAATGACAGGTTGGTAATGCAAGTTCGGTAAAAAGACATTTTAACTTTTTTTTTTTTTTTTTTCCTTTTTCTGGGGCTTAAGCTTGCTTCCCCATTTGCATTTCAATGCAAGTCCTGGCTGAGGTCTGGAAGGGTGGGGAACTGCAATTGTGAGCAGATACCTTATGGCTAAGGCACTTTTTTTCTAATCTCTGGCTCCTAGAGTTATACTGCCTTCTAGGGGGACCATTCAGTCAATTTTCCGTGGTGCCCAATAAAACTTTTGTCAACTTTCGGGTTTGCCTTTTCTGAGGGGGGGGGGGGTCGTGGTTGTTGTACTGTTGTACGGTTGTTGTTGGGCATTTTCCACCAATTTAGACAATACCTTTCCCTCAAACCCTTCTAATTTCTGCAACTTATTCCTTATATCTGGGTAGAGTTACAAAAGCTAAAACCAATCTAAAGCCTCCTTACTTCATCATTGTTGGGGTCCCAGTTCAGGCGAGCAGAAGGAAAGACCCTGTTGATCCAAAGGAGGTCATCTGTAGGCAGGCCGTTCAGTCCAAGGATGGACTGCTGGGCTTCCCATCAGATCCGCTCACGCTCTTCAGACGGGAAAAGTGTTTGGAGGAGTTGGCCCAGGTGGGCCTCGCAGGGCTCTGCTACTGTGCTGTGTTCGCTACTCTTCCCCCTGCCCTGCCAGCTTGGCTCCAGGCTGGTGGCGAAGGGAGGGAGGGAAAAATAAAACCAATGAGAATGCTAGCACACAAACAAACACAAGAAATAAACAGACACAGGGACAAAAGACAACCAGACTGGGCCACACAGGGAGGCCCACCAGACAACCAAATTGGGTGCCACACAGAACCAGATTGGGCCATACAGGGAGGCCTACAAGGTGGACAGGAGCAACGTCTCGCCCTGTCCTGGATTCGGTGTAAGCAACTGCATCCAGTCTGACCTTGTACCCCAGAAAAGATCTCACCAGACAGGTAAACAGGCAGCTTCGTAGAGGCATCCGGAGAACCAAGCGGCAGTCCTCTCAGGGCGAGGCTGAGGAACGTCTCTCAGGAGCTCTCCCCTACCCCAAGAAGGAGTCCATGATCGGGCACAGGAGGCCGAATTTGAGCGTGAGGGCAAGGAGAATAAAGAATCTCACTGGGGCCTCCAAATGTTGTACCCAGTTTTCAGGAAAAAAGTCTCACAAGCCACTCACGTAATAGTCAGTGAAGCCTTTATTCTGGCCAGGGCCAACAACTATGTACAGCACAAAGCAGGATAGTAGAATATGGTGCCCACTCATAGCAAAAGCAGGGTTTATAAAGCACAGGGTTAATACTCCCTCAAGCCCTCAGGTGGAGAAGGTTTAAAGGTGGGTCAATGGGCCATCAAGTGTGGGTCAATGGGCCATCAGGTGGAGACAGTCCAAGTCCAGTTTAAGTTGCCTTTGCTTATAACAAGTTATATTATGGCCTAGCCATATAATGGAAAACTACGCAGCAATTAAACAGAAAAACAATAAAAAACAACTACTTTTAGACATAAAAACATTTCATAGGCATAGTATTGAGTAAAAGAAGCCAGAAACAAAAGAGTATCTATTGAAATATTCCACTTATAATTTGCCTGTTCTTGCGTCTCATATCTATGATGATAGAAATAAAAATAAAGGTGAGATAGAGACTGCAGATTGGTAAGTTTTTATGGATTTGGAAGCGTTCTGTGTGTTGAACAAGGATGTAGTTGCACAGGTAAAGTCATCAGCTTGCATCCTTACTGTTAGCAAGCTTTATCAAGTGTGTGCTCTATTGTTGTACCCAATTCACAGGAAAAAAAAAGTCTCACAAGCCACTCATGTAACAGCCAAAGAAGCCTTTATTCCGGCCGGGGCCACCAACTTGGACCAGCAAGAGGCAGGGTGGTAGAAGATGGCACATACTAGTAGCAAGGACAGGGTTTGTAAAGCACAGGGTTAATATGCCCTCAGGTGGAGACAATCAAGGGTGGGTTAATATGCCCTCAGGTGGAGATGTTTTAAGGGTGGGATAGTCTCGCTCCACCCTAGGATTCTATTGCAGGTGTTGTGTAACCTGGTTCTTTGTTCTGGGTTCATGGGGTGGTGGCAGGGGGTGGATCAGACCTTAAAATGGTGGGTAATCTAGAATGGAGTTGCTTCTGCTTATCACACTATCCAGCTATGGCTTATTTGTAACCACTGCTAATCAGTGCTCTCTTTACTGTTTCTAGCCCAGAGACTTTATATCACACACATTCAAGATACATATTTGGAATGAATAACTCATATTTACCATCCTTGTGTCTCATCTCCTCAGGCCTGTTCTGGATGTTATAATTAATGTTAACAAATATCTTATTTCTCTTAGTTAACACTTTGGAAACAAACCTGAAAATGTGGCATTAATCTAAGCAGCAATATGAGTTGCCAGACTTTCAGATAATATGGGTAGTCTCTTAGGATATGGGTGAGAGTGAACCAATCTTCAAACACACCTCCTATAGTGTAAATAAAGTGTGGTAATCCACATGAACCCAGTGTGCAGTAAATTGGGAGGTATGAAGATCCCACAACACAGAAAAGTTAGCTGGAAAGCTTTCCCAGGCAAGATGCTTACCTGTTCCAAGGCCACAGCCAACTCCAGACCTACCCAGACTGGTAGGCATCAGTATCCAGGAGGATGGGAGAAGAACACAGGGACAGAAGTTTCTAGGAAGCAATGGTGGGAAATCACATGAGGTCTTAGAGCAGAGATCCATAAAGTTATAGCCAGCAATTCTGAAAGAAAACAGCAGTGGTTAGAGCAAAGATGCTGCCAGGGACTAGGCAAGGAGAGCTGGGATTCAGTCAGCCAGATTTTCATTTAAGTCAGCCTTGAAATGAAATCCAGGAGCCAGAAGCCCATCTGTGAGGGGATCCCAAGGACTCTGGGAAAGGCAGGTGCATATAGATCCATGCCTAGATAACCTGGGCTTTCTCTGATCTATTTATATAGCTTTGGGGGCAGGGAAGTTCCAAATACCACACTGTCCTCAATGGGGGTAAATCTCTAAGTTCATCTACCTTTTTTGAAAGTGAGAGCCTTAAAAGAAAGAGGCCTAGAAACTATAGCTATGATTTTCACTTACACATTAAGTCAGCTCTGTTAATGATCATCCTATAACACACCAAATTACATTTTGAGTTAGATCCCGAGTATTAACTTTCCCAGGACATATGAGTAATATTTAACAGAAAATGGTCCTCTTATATTGCCACTATAATGCTCATTTTAGAAAAGTAATAAGCTCTTGTAATCTATGCCTTTATGAGGATCTTTGACATAATTTTTTCCAATATTTTAGAACCCTAAAAAATGCTGACTTAATTTGCTATTCAAGGAATTATCATTTTTAAAAATAATTACCAGAGATGAGTTGTCCTACTTCTTATATTAACAAAAATATTAGAATGAAATAAGTATTCTAATTAGGAAACATGGAAAGTAGAGTGAGTTTTTTTCTCAGAAATTGAATTGCTTTTAAAATATGAATAAATTTTTACAGTGTAATAGAACATTTATTACATGTAAATAATATGGGAATACTGTAATGGGAATTATAATATTGTAATATGAACAGGAAATTTAAAAGCAAGATATTTTTCAGTTGCTTATTTTCTTATATAAAATTTATAATATATACAATGAGATTTCTGTCAAATTTATATTGCAAATAAAACAACTCTTTCTTTATTATGTTCAGTTGTAAAGATGGCTTTGTGAATAGTTTACCCAAACTTATGTCAACAGATATCTTCAATATGCAAATTGATGGAGAAATGTATGAACTTTAGACATTTTAACTTGGTGATTTGGAAAGTTCCATTAAACTGACACTTTGGGGATGGATCATGGTTCCATCTCACCGCACCTTGCTTTGAAAAGCAGGAATAGCTCATCTTCAAAACTAGAAAACTAGTAGTTTAGCAGATCATTGGATTTCAGATCACACGATATCATTCTGTAAGTGAGATTTTTAACAGAAAAGAATATTTAACTTATTTGTTAAAAAACGCATTGGGTTTTTTGATTTTCCTTTGTGTACTTACACAAAACATAAAAAGTCATTCATACAACTTGTAGGTATCACTGTTGTTTTATAAATGACTATGACCTTGGCACCTTGGTCAGGAATGGTTAGGGCTAGGAAATCTTAGTGCTGGCCTTGTGTCATGCATATACACATATGTGCAAACATTCACACATCCAGAGCTTTTATTCAAAAAAAGATATGTGTTGTTTTCACATCTCACAAATACAATGAATATATTTTCCAATGTATGCTATAATTTAACTGCTTAGGAAAATAATTATTTCACAAGACATTATTTTTAAGGTGAAATGTGAATTTCCCTTTAAGAAAGGGTCACATTTTCTTGCTTATATGTATATTGAGTTATTTTGGATTATTTTCCAGACATTAGGAGTATTTTGTTGAAGAAGCTCTGGATTTAGTTATAGTCTTTCAAAGATTGTTGATCTATTTGTTTTAAGAGCCAATTTACCTGGTTAGATCCAAACTGAAAACTCTTTTATCTTATTTAGATAGCAACATGAGTACCAGTTTAGATATTTTTGCAGTTTCCTACAGCACTTGTAGAACCAGTCAGATATTTGGTGTTATATGCAGGTACACACAAAACACATACACAATTTGGAACTATCCTCTTTTAAAAAAAATTTCTCCTTTTAAAATTTGCCCTATTACTCTTCAGTGGCTCTAATGATTTAGGGTCCTTTCCCTGGTCTTTCTAGCCAGGAAAATAATAAGTTTTCCCTACTTTTTAAATAATCTGTGCCATATTGTGACTGCAATCATCTTCAGATTAAGGCCATAGATATAGGGAATTAACTCTGTGTGGTTTCCTTGTTTACTTCAAATTTTTATACCTCTCAAAAATCATCCTACATTTTGTTCACTCTTTAGAATACTAAAAGCAGATTTCATATATGTTTACTTATTTTTTTATTTATTTTGCTCATAATTTATATTTGCTAACTGCATGAAATCTGTTCTATTATGACTTTACTCCTCCATACAGGTGGTATGTTGGAAAAGGTGCTTTGAATTTGTTTAAGCCAGGTATGATAAAATGGACCAACTTGGAAATGACTGTCATGAAGGGATAGGTTTACACTTGTGGATCTCTGGAAGGAATAGGCATCGCACACCAGGCAGGGTGCACAAAGGCCACTCAAGAGACAGAAGGAGAAGAAAAATGAGGCCATAGACTTTATCGTGGTTTCTACCAGAAGCAATGGGTGAACAGGGTAAGCAGGATATGGACTGCTGGTTCAAATAATGTCAGCAGACTCTGGATGAAAGGGGCTGTGCTTAGCTCTCTAGTGCTGGCCCTGGGAGATTAGGGAAGGGGGTTAGTGGCCTGGAGAATAAGAGCTTCATAAAGGAGGTAGTTGTGACTGTGGGTTCTGGATAGTTGTTCTGCATATGAAGGCCAGGCTTGCAGATGAGTACTTTAGATCTCTAGAGATTAGCTGGCTGTGAGAAGTCAGTCCTTCTAGGGTCTGCAAATTTCAAAATACCCAAATTTCAAAATACCAGAGTAGAAAGACATATATAATAGATAATAATCTGTTTATAAGTTCACTTTGGTCCAGAACACATTATGGGTCTTCTCTGGGGCTTTTTGTTACTTATGTCAATACTACTGGCACTATGTGTTTATTTGTCATCTTTGTCCAGTTACTTGACCTAATTACAGAATTCTCATGGTTAGACCATCTTTTAATTTCTGAAATAGTTCACCTTTGTTCCATTGTCCCTTTCTTATTTACATTTACTTTCTAGCATACATACAGAATTTTGGATCCAATTATACAAGATTATATCAGTATTATATATCTTCTACATTTTGGAGCACTGTTTTTAAAGATTGTATAATATGCTTTCTGATTGATGTGTAAAACTTATTCATTCTTTTCATGGATATGAATTCATATTGCTTCTAAATATTTATAATTGTTGTGCTTGTAAAAATAGAATTGCCATGATTCAGCAATCTTAATTTTGGGCATATATGCAAAGGAAATGAAGTCAGTATGTGAAAGAGACAACTACTCTCTCGAATGAATTGAAACACTAATTTCAACAGTCAAGAAACAGAATCAACTTTAGTGTCCATAAATTAATGAATGGATAAAGAAAATGTATTACATATACACAATGGAATACCATTCAGCCCCCAAAATAGTGAAATCCTTTCATTTTTGGCAACAAGGATGGAACTGAAAGTCATTATGTTAAGGTAAATAATCTAGGCACAGAAAAACAGGTACTGCATGATCTCATTCATATGTAGAATCTAAAAAAAATTATTTCATAGAATTTGAAAATAGAATGGTAGTTACCAGAAATTGAGGGAGACTAGGGGGGGGATGAGGAAAAGTTGATCAGTGGGTACCAGGTTATGTCTGGATGACAGTAGGAAGTCTGATGTGCTGTTGCTTAGTAGGTTTTTATAGATAATGATAATGTACCATACATTTCAGAGAGCTAGAAAAAAGGACTTTGAAAATTTTCACCATAGAGAAATGATAAATATGTTTAACCTGGTTTCAATGTTACACAAGTATGTGTGTATCAAAAGATTACATGGTACCTCGTTAAAATGTATGATTAATATCTTTTAGTGTATCAGTTAAAATTAATTTAAAAATTGTCATGCTTTGAACAACTATTTATTTAAGTTTTTCTATGGTTTGGATTAATTTTTATATTAACAAACAAGTATTATTAAAGATTTGTGTAATTTTCATTTCATGTTATTTTATTAGCCATATACATTATTTAATTGTACTATTTAATTATATTATGTGTGAAGTTATTAAAAATGTGAGAATTATTTCTCATTTCTAATACTTAATTTTTTTTAATTTTCCAGTTTGATATTGAGCTTTCATTAAAGTAATTTTTTTAACTTTTTTAGGATAAATGTGTTCCACATATAGTTGAAAAGAATAACTTTCTATGGAGACATATTTACATTTGTGATTTCTTTTTTAAATTTAAAATCAATGTTTCCTTTACATGGAGTGTTTAGGTCTTGCTCTCTTTCTGAGATTTACTGAATACTTTTCAAACTTCTGAAAAATAACCACTGGGAAAAAGGCCTCCCTCTGTGGATATATCTTAGCGGTGCTTTATAACTTTCATAAATATTATATATGGATGCAAATTATATGAAGAATAAATATATAAAGTATTAAATCATTTAACTAAAGTCTTGCAGCAGCTTCTGAAGAAGGAGAAAAGCAGCTGGAAGGCAGAGAGACATTTGAGAACTGAAGGGCCAGGATCTCAGGTGGGGGAGAAAAAAAAACAATCTTCAGCTAAGTGAGAGACAGAAACAGAGTCCACCAATCACTCCTGTGGTGCAGTTAGAAGGACCAAACACCCCGAGGGCAACTCCAGGAGAAAACTACACATCCTAGTGTGTCTGTTGCTCTCAGGGGGAACACTGTTCTTCCATGATTGTTTCATGTTACCCACACAAAGTAGAAAAATGTTTTTAATGACTTCACACATAATGTAATTAAATAGTAAAATCAAATAATGTATATGGCTAATAAAATAACATGTGATAAAGTACTTTAATAATAGAAATAACATTTTCTCTTGACTTGTTTACATGCTTTGATTTTTGTAGCATTTTAGACCCTGAAAGTGATTTCTGGGTATGAACAAAATATCAAATTTTCCTTTATGAGTTTTTTTTTTTTTTTTTTTTAATGAAAGCCAAACGACTAAAACGATGTATGTTCTCTTAGGATGGAGGGGCTCTGTGTTTATATCTTAAATTAGTGTATGGCCAAGTGCATGTTGGTGATTCTGTATCATTTTTTCTTGAGCGAGTCTGAACTTTCTCCCTGCAGACTCGAGGCTGTCTTAATGTGAGAAAAATTGTATTCTATTGCATATGGGAATAAATGTTCTTTCCCATTGTTCTTCTGAGCTGCTCCATGGATATGATTGGACTTTTAAAAGGATCATTTGTCTCTCTTCCACAACTATCACTTTATCTTTTATCCTGAAATATTTTATGATTGCTTTCCATTTTATGACACACATTTTTCTCAAGCCATTTCTGTTAACTGTCTTGACTGTTTTCAAAAGTTCGTTCTCCCAATTGCTTCTTTTAATACTTATTTTATTCCTGGAATGATTTTCTATTTTTCTTCTGTTTCTTTTCAGATCTGTGCTACTTGGATTTTCATCTTTTAAAAAATATGTGATTTGATTATCATGTTGTAGCCATTGTTTGAAAGAAACTTTATAATTTAAATATATTGTAGTTATTAGAGTAACCAATAGCAGTTTTTTAAAAATTCTATTTAAATAATATTACATGTTAATGTAATGTTAAATATGACTTTATAATTTCAATATTTTTCTCTCATGGAGAAATGATGTTCTTGCTGCTGGTTTTGTTTGTTTGTTTGAATGTTTTCATCAGAACTCTGTTCTTCTTGAGGATTTTCTTCATTTCTGTTTGGTTTTCTATGTTCATTTCCTTCTTTTTACATTTCCAAAAACTTCCCATAAGTTGCATAACAACTGCCTTCTGGTAATAATTTGTCATTCAATGTGAGTTTTTTGGACTTGGAGGCAGACCATCTCGACTGAAAATTGAGAGATCTAAAGCCAATTGTTGCTTGAGACTTTAAAAATTGTTTATAAATAATTTTCTGTCTACTCATTGCCTTTTGGGTATTTTTCAAAAGAAAGACTTCTTTAATATAATCCTTTACTGGACATTTTATTATAAAAACATTGAGCTATATATCAACTGTTTTAAAAAAGCATACAGTTAACCCCTGTGTTTCTATCACCTGGAGTCTACATTTGCCATTCAATTCATCTTGTACCTCTTCATTTATCCATTTGGATATCCAGTCACTCCATATTATTTTTAGATGCATGCCCAAGCATGTTGTGACATGTGTGTCCTTCTGTCTAAGCCCTTCAGGCTGCACATTATTTCATCACTCGTTTTCCAACCTCATTCTGAGGCTCCTTGATGCATTTTTCCTTGGATGATTAAGTCTTAATTCTTTGCAGAAAACCAAGAGGAGTAGTCAGATAGATGATTGCTACCTTTTCTCTTTTTTTTTCCATGTGCCAAGAGGGAGCTGATTGTTAAATTTTCCATTTCCTTCTTTCACATAACTTGCTCCACCACTCAGAGATGGTGCATGAAGCTACAAGAGTATTGACTGTCCCGAAATTTTCAGTTTCTCGGCCTTTACTGCCTTTGGCTATTTCTTTCCTTTGTGAGATCTGCATGAGTCTGAGTCTGCTTTGGATACCCTCCCACTTCCAACATCCTATTTATTTTCACTGCAACTGGTGCCTTTCTTACAGGTTGTGTTTAAGTTCTGGTACTGTCTCTTCATTTCGTTGTGGTTCAAACTTTGTCTTTAAGATATTTGCTTGATTGGTTATTCTTGCCTAGATTTTCGGTTTATTTAAACCAATAAAGCAGGGAAAAAATATTTTTACTCTGCTATATTTTACTGAAGGTTCTAGGCAATTTTACTTCTAAAGTAATAAAATTCTCCATCCCCTTTCTTCACACTGTATAGCCAATTTCTTAGGCTATTGGTAAAAATCACACAAGTACACTGTCTAAGTAAATAAATTCCAGGGCAAAAACATACTAGTGAGGAATATTTATTGGCCCTGAACCTTGGGCAAATTACATAAACTCTCATTGATTCAGCTTCCTTATCTGTAAAATGGGAGCAATATTAAACCTATCATGGTTTTCGTAAAAATTAAAGAGAAAACTGATGATGTAGTATCAAATAGAATACCCGGCCAATAAAAAGCCTCTGTTTCCCACCCCTACCCCTGCCAGAGGAGACAGAACAACTGCTTTTACTGTTACATTTTCAATTCATAGACCAAGTTTCAAGGGTTCAGGTTTCCCACATCCTTAATAAGAGACCCCATCCACATAAGTGACCCAATCAACTCTCAAGTGAGTTTCGGCGAGGTGGTATTTTATGAAAGCTAGAAAACTAAAGGAAATTCTTGGTCTTGCTCTTTCCCTGAAGCATTGGACGAGTCTGCACCAAATCCACAGTAATCAGCATGTCTCAACTACGTCCTGCCAAGGGTAAAATTCAGAGAGCCTCAGTGGCCAGGTGTGTTTACTAGTTCTCATCATGCAGCACCTGATCCAGAAGCCTAAGGCAGCACTGGGCCACACAGCCTGCCACAGAATCATCGAACAATGTTGCTACAGAAAGCTGCTGCTGCTGATCCCACATCCCGCAGATTCCATCAGTGTGGCATGTTGTCGAGAGGGCTCCTAGCCACCTCCACCATAACCTTTACTACACCATGTCTCCAAGTACAAAGCTCTCCACACCTTATGTTTGGAAGAGAAGACATGATTTAGGGGCAGAGGAGCTTGGAACTTAGCTACTGATCTTCTTGAGTCCATGTCACATCTGGAAATGCTGCAAGCAATGTCACAGGCAAAACCATGTGTTCAACACAGAAATGTGCTTAGGCTTACTGTGGAAGACTGCCTGATGAGAGAATAATTCCACACTGGTCTTGGCCTGCAAACAACTGATCAGCATCTGTAGTGTCCCAATATTAAGCTCTGAATTATAAATCTCACATACTACCATATTCATATAGAAACTTACATAAATTTTGAGTGCTAGGTATGTGGCCCACAAAAATGGTTGGCGTTATAGGATCTGAATTAAAGACATTTTCACTATAGGTTTCAATGCTAATACATATTGTGGGGTTTGTGCATAATTGTCATTACACCAGTAAAAGTAATCACAATAATGCATAAATCCATTACATGAACCAAAAATGATCTTCTAACATTATTTCAATAGATATATTACACACATAATTTGTCTATATTTTAAGCACTATTCCATAGATACTTGATGTTTATATCAATAACAATACTGGAATGGAGTCATATTACATGGAAAAGTGTCTGAAAACCAGCAATAACAAGCTCTAAAGGGCTAAATTTCAGTTATAAAATGGGTCATAGGTTAAGAAATCACTACTTACCCACAATGACAACTCAAAAGATAGCGACTAAAGGTTACTCATTAGATATCCAAATCTAGAAATGCACTCACCCTTAGAGCTGGAAAAACAAAAACATCATGGAGGAAGCAGCATCAGACATGGCAAACCCACAGCACAAAATGCAGCAGGCTTGTCTAGTTTGAAAAGGAAGAGCCTAGGTCTTCTGCGTTAGGTACCCCTGACAAGGCTCTTTTGTAACTTAACCATATGTGAAGCTGCTCAGACACAAAGAGCAAACAGCACAGCACATAGGGTTCTTCAGTAAGACCTCATGAAGAGCAGTATCTGTATGGTGCAACCACAGGTTTCTAAGCTAACACCATCGATCTCAATTACAAAATAACAATCTTCAACAATCTTCCTAGTGAACATTTCAAAACCAAGAGGGTATGTCATCTGTAAAGGGAAAATAGGCTATTTCCCTTTAAACACAACATCTGAAATTTAAGAGCTGACAAGTCTGGTATAGGCGTTAGCTTGCTGTGGCTCTGAAGTCAACAGCACTCTTGAACAGCTTGGGAACAAAGCAATGATATTCCGGCGTCTTTACCAGTTCTCACACCTTGGTGGGTATTTACTCTGCACCATCCACGTGGCTCTGGAGGTTTATCACAGGCTTTCTAAGTTTGCCTTGCAAATGATGAATCCACAGCACACTGATAATCAGTCAAAAAGAGAGTACATCAGATAAACGAAATGTGTTTCCAAATGTCAGAATGCTGTAGGTTACCATGAGTTGGTGAAACCTGACTGACCATTGGGATTCGGGCTTTGCAGGCTAAGGCCTCCTTGCCTAATCAGCAGTGGAGAATATTTGCTCCCCACACCCAGAGCCACTCATTCATATGCTGTGCAAAAAGAACTGAATAGAGTGGGACCAGTATTCTGTGGTCCTTTTGAAATCCCCAAGGTAGAGACAGTATGATGTACATATACATTTGGTGAGGACAACAATCAAGGGCATCTGTGCAGAAAGCTGCTAAGTGCATCCATGTTGGTGGCCAAGTAGAATGGGAAGAGACTGCACGAAGATTCCTTTAGAGGCATACTCATATTGCAACCCTCGAGTGGGTTAAAGTGGTCTAAGTAGGCATTAGAAGCAGAAAACGCAGCCAGCTGGGTGGTCTAAGTAGGCATTAGAAGCAGAAAACGCAGCCAGCTGGGGAGTGGGTTTGCATCAGGAGACAGAGGAGAAGGTTTCTTTCTGTCTGCCATTCTTGGTAACACTATGTGGATCATCAAACTAGCAGCAGCAGTGTTCACATTTGTGATATCCAAGAGCTTGTCCTCGGAGACCTGAGTAAAATAAGCCGCTGCTGAAGTCCGCAACTACAACACCCTTTTCCACTTTGTAGGTGTTCGGCTGTCTTTGGCAACTGTCCGCAGCTTCTCTTCATTCTAACTCATCAGGGTAATGTTGAGACCTCCGCTTGCTAACTCTTCGGCATAGGCTTTTCCAGTCCCATCTGTTGCACCACTGAAGATGGCACATCTTCCATACTGCTTGATCTGGTCTGCCCTGCTCCCCAGGGAAGGGATAAAGTACAGCCTGATAAGGCTATAGAAGTCATACATGATGGTGATGTTTTCCTGGCCACGTACCAGGCTCTAGCCAAACCCCACGCTTCTATATAGCAATTGCAAGGCCTGGTGATCTCACTGTGCAAGAGGTGGAAGCTGTCAATGGCAACCTGCAGCAGGGCGGTCTCCCAAGCCTGTCTTGCTGGACACACCCTTACCCCTGTCACCAACCCCCTCACGGCTGCAGCTCCAGGTGACCTGCGCCAAAAGGCTCTATTTTTTCAAATATTAAATATTTGAAATATGTTTTCTGAAATTAAGTTTAACAATGCTTTTACTTGTGTTTGAATTTTGTTAGTTAAGCAAGTTTTCCCCACTTTTGAATTCTAAAGTATTTCATCTTGTACAGATAAAGTTTGTAATGAAATTTTTAGCACCAGAAAAAGAAAGAGGAAGAATAAAGAAGAGAGGAGGAAAAGAAGAAGAAAATGAAAATATTTTTACCTTGGTGTGGTTGCCCATGCCTGTAATCTCAGTGACTCTGAGGCTGAGGCAGGAGAATCACAAATTCCAGGCCAATCTCAGCAAATTAGTGAGACCTTACTTTAGTAAGATCTTGTCTCAAAAAAAGGGGGGGGGGGGCTGGGGATGTGGTTCAGTGGTAGAGAACCCCTGGTTTCAATCCTCTCAATAAATAAATAAATAAATAAATAAATAAATGCAGAGGACTGAGTTAAATTTATGAAGAAACTTAAATAACATTAACACTATTTAGATTTTGCACTTTCCCATTGAAGAACCTTGAAGTTCTTTCCATTATTTCATGTGTAATTTTTTAAATTCATTAGACTTTTCTAATTTGCTTTCTTTTGACATACTGTGTTTTTGCCTAGGTGTTTGAATTTTCATGTGTATTTGATGTTTTCATTATAATTCTTATCTATGATGCATTGTTGACTACGTTTTAAATATGCAAATTTAATTTATTTTAAATTATTTGTAATAGAGTTCTAATTTATTTTCACTTTAAAGACCATTCACTTCATAATGATGAAACTCTAAAATGTATTCATACTTGATTCATGATGTAGTATAATCAATATTTTATGTTCCCTTTTTAAATTGAAGTGGATGTAAAATTTCTCATTATTGGATGAAGGACTTCATATATTTCTACCAGATGTCAAATCATGTTTGTTAGTAGTATGACCCAAATCTCCTGTGCCTCATTTAGTTTTTGTCAAAAAAAAGTTCAAGTACCAACATCAATGTGTAACATCTTCATCACAAGGTGAAAATGACAAATTCTCCTGCAGCTCTGTCAGCACTTACATGTTTATTATTACATCATCCTAATCATTTAATAAGTTTATCAGAATGTATTTTCTTAAGTCTATTTTCTTTAGTTTGTCTGATATTAATGTAGTCAAAACATCCTCTTTTAATTAATTTTGGGTTTGACTTGAATTTTCATTGTCTTATCAAGCTGGAATTTTATCTGATAATCTTCATATTATAATGGAAACGTGGTACCACAGAATATACAATGTAATTTTTAAGATATTCAGATTAAATTTCTATTTTAGTTTTTGTGGTTTATATTTCCCCTATTTTTGATAGGTTCTATATGCTTTCTAAACCTAGTGTACTTACTGGACTACTTCATTTAGTGCACATCTCTTTTCTCTTTGCTGCTTCAGAAGCTGCAATCTTGCTTTTGTTGTTTGCCAGGTACTTTACATTTTAATAATTAAACAGGTATCCACGCTCCATCTTTAAAAATACATGGACTTATAGATCCCTAAATTCTGCTCTCTGCCCACACCATATACCATGATGTCTGATATTCAACTTTAACTTTGCTTCTATCCCTATCATTTAAGCAGTTATTGTTTTATATTCAATCTGTATCACACTTACTCATGTTTAACAGTTTGGCACTTTTTTTCCTTTCTTGTATCTGAGACCTCCCATTTATTCACTTTCATTCTTCCTTAGGTTCATCCTTTAGAAATTTCATTAATGTGCATCTTTTGAAAAAAAAAAAAAACCCTTCATTTTTGGTTAATGTGCATACATTTTGAGTCACACTAATTCATAAAACATAGTTTTAAAAATCTACAATTCAAAGTTGACAGTTAATTTTTCTTCTCCTTACTTTATTTGTATTTTTTTTTTTTTATTTTGGCCATTCATTGCTGCTTTGAGAAGTCATTTCCTATAATAACCTATTTTTAGTTTGTATGTGTTTGTGGATGGGTATTTGTTTATTTGCATGGGAGAGACTTTTAAATCTGAGTATCGAGTCCTTCATCAGTTCTGCAAAATTCTCACCTGGTATTTATTTTTTCATTATCTCCCTCCTCACTTGATGGAATCTTATTAGTTGCATTGTAAATTCTTCTACCCAACCTCTATATCTGCTTACCTCTCTTTCATAGTTCCATACTTTCATACTTACCCTGGATTGCATTATGTTATATTCCTTTTGATACATTATACAACTCATTTTATTTACTGCCATTTGAAATCTATTATAGTTTCTTTTTTCATTGTGATTTTAATTTCACTTGTATCTTTATTTCTGGAGCTCTCTTTGGTTCTTCACATTTTCCTGCCTTTATCCTATTATCCTTTTGCTAACCTCTTTATGTTAATAAACAGATTGAGCGTTTATATTCTATAAATGTTAACATACTACAACTTTGTGATTCCAGTTCTGCAATATTTCCCGACTTTTGCTCACTTTGTTTTGTTTCCTCAAATATTTTACGATTTTCCTATAGAATATTATTTTTTGGATGCATTGTTGATGGGAATTATTAATTAAGGGACCACTGGAGATCTGCGGAGGTTTCAGAGATGGTTTGCTTTTGGAAGCCACTTAAGGTACTGCAAACCTGAAATTTATTTAACTAAAGATTTGGGGTTGAGTCATTTTGAGCCACATAGGTAATGTTTACCTCAATATATATTAATGTGAGATTGAACTTGATGTGAGGAATTTCCATGGAAGGCCTCTCTCTCTCTTTTCCTCTCTTCTACATAGAGTCCAGATCAAGGGAGGGAAGGCCTTCTTACAGCCTGTTTCTGGGAGCAGGGCATTTTTTCCTAGATGACAAACAGAACAAATTGCTTTGAAGAGTCTCATTCGTTGTAAGCCAGGGTTTCTGATATGAGCTCTCACCTGTAATAGCCCCTGGCTTTGTCTTCTCTCCCTGCCTTAAACAGCAGGCTACCAGAAACTTTATTCCTCTGCTTCCAGACCTAAAGAAAGTGGGCAGATGAATTGCAAGTTTCCTCAGCATGGCATTTACATTTGAATGGAACTGCACAGGAGATCTGAGTTTCTCTTGACAACCATGAGCTAGCTGCCTGTTGGCCTCAGTGTTCTGTGATTCTGTGTTTATCTCTTTGATGAGATTTATTGCTTTTTATATTTACTAGGTATTGTTATCAAAAGATAGCTATTCCTGGTTTAAGAAGGAACATTAGCTGGGCGAACTGTAATCCCAAGGACTCAGGAGGCTGAGGCAGGAGGATCTTAAGTTCTAGGCCAGCCTCAGCAATTTAGGAGGCCCCAAGCAACTCAGCAAGACCCTGTCTCAAAATAAAATATTAAAAAAGGCTGGGGATGTTGCTCAGTGGTTAAGCACTCTTGGGTTCAGGGACCAGTACCCAAAACACCAAAAACAAAAACAAACAAAAAACCTCCTTAGGAAATTGTATTTACCTTATTACCAATCCAGAATGATTGGTAATAATTAGGAGTAGAAAATATTTCCAAGCTAAAGGTTTTATTGTTTTTTTTTTTTAAATTCCTTTCTAAATGAAGCTTCATGTTGCTTAGCACATAAATATTTATTTATTTTTAGGGTAGTGTTATAATCCCATACGTGTATGTAATGTGTAATGATTAAATCAGGCAGTAAACATGTTCATCTCCTTAAACATTTCTTTGTGATAGGAACCTTCAGTCTCCTTTCTTCTAGTTCTTCATGAAATATGTGATTATTTTAAGTTATAATCACCCTACTGTATTGTAGAACACTCGAACTTATCTTAAAACCAAACCAGAAACTGAAAACTTTAATTAAATCCCCACATGGACTATTATTATTTTCTTAGGATTGCCATAAAAAAAATACCACAGACCAAATGACTTAACTTGTAAAAATGTACTTTTTCACAATTGAGGAGATTAGAAATTCAAGTTCAAGACTGCAGAAAATGTGCTTTTTCCCGATACCTAACTTCTTGCCTTGGAGACAGCCGCCTTCTTGTTGCATCTTCACATGGTCTGTTCTCAGCTTGTACACTTCTAGTATCTCTTTCTGTAAGGACACCAGTTCTATCAGACCGGGCCCCACCCTTATGACTTCACTTAACTGGAATTACCTCTTGATTTAGTCAGCTTTTTTTTGTTGCTATGACCAAAAGACCTGACACAATCAATTTTAGAAGAGGAAAAGTTTACTTTGAGGCTTGCAGTTTCAGTGTTCTCAGTCCATAGATACCAGACTCCATTTCTCAGGGTCCCAAGTGAGGCAGCACGTCATGGTGTTAAGAGTGCAGCAGAGGAAAGCAGCTGGGAACATGGCATCAGGAAGCAGAGAGAGAAACAGCTCCCATCACTAAGGAGAAAACATACCCACCAAAGGCTCAACCCCAGGGACCCACTTTCTCAGGCCACATCATACCTGCCTCTGGTTACTACCCATTTAATCCTTATTAAGGAATTAATGCACTGATTAGGTTAAGACTCTCATATTCCAATCATTTCACCTCTGAACTTTCTTGCATCGTCTCACATGTGAGCTTTGGGGGGTCACCTCCTATCTAAACCATAACACCCCCTTATAGGCGTATTTCCTAACAGTCATATTGGGAGCTAGGGTTTTTTTCCTTAGGATACAATTCAGTCTGTAAGATGCAGTAAATAAACCTAATTTTTTAAAACAATCACTGTTGGCTTAAATTTTAAGGAGATGTGAAGAAATTGTGAAATGGCTATTAGATGTTTGAAGCATCACCACCTGAAGCTTTCTTTTTGCCTAGCAATCTCATCTATATCTCTGCAGAACAGACATTGCGTATGTATTTATATATTTGGAGATATTCAATCGTCTAAGTGATACACGCTGTGTCTTGTTTCTCATCAGAGATAAAGGTCATTCATTGCTCAGTGGGAATGCAGAATGAAAGAAAACAAATTTCTGGGAAGACAGGAATGGCCTGGAGGCAACAACCCTGAGCTGTATTTGAGCCTGACTTGGAGTGAGAGTCTTGAGACAAGTTGTGTGGGAGTGAGGGGAGTGAATGCTTTTGCAGATTGTAATCCATACCATGTGTTTTCAAGTCAAAGGAGCTCTGAAAGAGGGCAGGTCTGACTTTGTTGCTTTATCAAAAGGTGTGGATGACAATGAAACCATTTCCTGGTGGACTTGGATATCAGACTAATGTTACATAAATGGTTAAGATCTTTTATCTGAAGTATGGTGCCATGGGTTTTACATGTTAAGAAGTCAAACAAACCATACCATACGTACTTTTTGAAACCTAGTTGTGCCATCAACAATGAATTCAATTACAATTTTTTGAGATGTTCCAGGGATAAAACTGAAAACTCTCCCAAGCTGAGGATTGATTGCCAAAGCAGAGAGACTGTGGCACATCCAAGCCAGCCAGCATCTGTCCAATGCAATCATATCTGTCAACTGCATCTGGAGGCTGCAGAATCCAACCAGGCTGAACATCAAGTCCTGAAATTTAACCTCAGGTTTCAAGTGGATATATACTTTGTGGTGTTATTATGGTCCTCATTTATTATTGTCACAGAACCACTGTTCAGTTGAGCATAATTCATTGCAGCTGGTGGTCTTCAGTCAGCAAAGGCCAGGAACAAGAATAACACGAGTTATGGAATGTAGTAACATTTGATTGTATATATTTTTGGTTTAGAGTCAATTCAAAATATTTGGTAGTATTTCAACCTTTAAATTTACACCTTACCTTCTCTGCCTGGATTTAGTAAATATCTAACTTAAAGAGAAAAAAGCATAAGGAATCAATTCCTCCATAAATGTACATGTTTTGTGTGTCTAGCAGTGGAAATGGTAAAAAAAAAAAAAAAAAAAAAAAAAGGGACCACAATGCTAAGACATCTCCTTCTCAGTTCTTTATTCCAAGATGCATTTGAAAGCACATATTCACTTTAGGATATGAAAAGACTAAAAATCCTGCATTTATGAACTGGATATAGCAGAGGATATTATTAGGAGGAAAATGCTCTCATTGTCACTGATTTTATGATTGCAAGGTTTTTCTGGAATGGGAATGTTGGGCAGGGAGCCAGACTCCTTAAAGTTTTACTCTTTTAGTACTGTTCAGTGGGCTAGTTCATTTTCTGTGATCCAGGTAAAACTAGAATCCTAGAGTTTGTGAGTTACAATTTCTAATATTTATAATTTTGTAGACACTTGTATAATAAGTACCTCTCAGTGAATTAGATGGAAACTGTTCTAAGAGGGTTAATTAAACTTTAAATTGGCAAGCACTTTTCCATATTTATATGGATATTAAAACCCATACTACAATAATATTAATATTCATCGTTACTGGGAGGTCAAGTCTGCCAGGACCACCCCAGAATATAATAATAGTGACTACAATGAATAAAATATATGGCAAGATCTCAAAGAGATGCATGTGGCTCTTGCTTTTAAAATTACTGAACTAAAAATTCACTAAACTTCTATTGGGTGGGGAAAAATTCTGAGCAACTGGTCTTCTAAGAGCCTCCTTTGAATTGTATTTAAGCACAATTATGAGATGCCTCCAGAAATCAGAAACCCAGAAGCTTCATTCAAGCAATATCCTTCTGGATCTTTATTATTTTGAGTAAGTTACATACATAATTTAACTATTGAACATAAGGTAGGAACAGGGAATCAGAATATACCACCCCCGAAAATATACTACTTTGGCATGAGGATTATTTTGATCTGAAAATCAACAGCTGTAAGAAATCTCTATCTTTCATAGGAGAAGAGGTGAAGCCAGAATCTGACAGGCAGTCAGTATAGACAGGTAAATTGAGTCAGGCATGCCTATAATCCCACTTGGGAGGCTGAGGCAGGAGGATCGCGAGTTCAAAGCCAGCCTCAGCAATGCCGAGGAGGCACTTAGCGACTCGGTGAGACCCTGTCTCTAATAAAATACAAAAAAGGGCTGGGGGGATGTGGCCCAGTGGTCGAGGGCCCCTGAGTTCAATACCTGGTACCAAAACATCAAACAAACAAAAAAAAAAAAAAAAGAAGAAAGAAAGCAAGCCAATTTTGAGTGCATCCTGGGAAGTTGGAGACTTGTCCTGGAGGGATTGGAATGTTAATTCCTTCAGAGCCCTTCCTCCGCCCTTATCAAGAATCTTCCCCTGCCCCAACCTGTTGCCAATGGACAAGGTAACCTGTCCCAGGAATTGCCCCTCCCTACAGGGAACTTTGGGGGAGCAGAACTCGTCACCAGTAAAGGTGGTATCAGAGGTGTCTCCAAAGAAGCATCTGAGGAGTTCCTGAGAGGAGGGACAGTTCGGCTCAGAATCAGTGAGCTGATTATAATGGTAAAGGATTTCAGCACAGGTCAGTAAGAAGCATAAACAGAGGTTAATTTAGGAAGTAGATCCCACATTCAAGGGAGAATGCAGGCAATCTCAAGAGAGAGACATGTTCTAGGGATTCCTGGCTCTTCTTTTAAAGGAAATTCAGTGAGGGAAAGTATGAAAAGGCATGTAGGAATAGTATCACTAGACAGTCTCAAGATGGTTTCTGGTGCACTGGTAGATTTTTTTCAGCAGTTTGGGAGTAACTGTTCTGGAAAAGAGACAGGTTTATGGAGTGACAGGTCTGGAAAAGTTTGCAGAACTTCTGAATTAAAGTCTTATTTTCTTGTCCTTCCTTTATGTCTTTTTTTAACCTAATTTTTATTTCTTCTATCCTACCTCATGCCCTCCCCTTTTCTGCCTAACTGTAGCTCTTATATTTTTCATTGTAAATGTGCCCAACCCTCCCTGTCTTCCAGGAAGAGGAGCAGTTCTTATCTTTAGACATGGAAAGCCAACATGGAGACAAGTTTGTATAGCTATACCCAGATAAAACAATCCTCATCTTCCATTAGTTCCCCAATGTACTTCTTAGTCACTTCCCCATGATTTGTTGTGCCTTGAAGTTCAAACCGTCTTTGTTAAAATAGTACAAAAGCCCCCAATTTTAACTACATGAGTTCCACTTCTTTTCTGAAAACTCTCATGTACACAAATATTAACTGAAGAGTTAGCACCTTTTCTCCTAAGAATCTCTTCTGCTAGTTTGATTCACAGGCCCCCAGACCTAGAACATAAGAGAGTACAGAAAAAGTCTTTCTTCCCTAAGAAACACATTAGACTAATTAGAGTATAGGGAATCTATTGAAAGGACACAGGAACTAGATTGAAATTTTCAGTGCCACCATGTGAGTAATCCCTTACACGTAAATTTTCAAGAAGATAGGAAAACAGCATTTTTGAGTGCATACTTCTTGTCAATCATTGCATTTCTAATGTAATAAAGCTTCAAAGTAGATCTTACAGTTCCTAATTTCCAAATAAAGTTAATTAAGTTTAGAGAGTGTTCATAACTTTCCCAAGGACACACTGATCTCTTTTAACTTAGTTCCTGCTCTTTCTACTGCACCTCTCTTCTTATTGCAGATGTCTTAAATGAGTGTACTCTGTCCAGCACAGGCTGGGGCGAGCTAATGTAGGGCCATAGTGTGTGAAGTTCCAGCACACACTTTTCCCTGAAGTCCTCTTCCACCCAGTTTATGTACCTTGAATGAGTGACTTGGGTGTCTTACAATTTCCTGATGAACTTTCTCATATTGCAACATAGAAATTTTGGCTTAAAATATAATATTTAGGCTAAGTTAATTCCAAATGGAGTCCCTTTAGAGTCTTCTCTTGGCTTCATTTTGGCACCATGGTCTTTTAAGGCAACCCCCCAAATCTTCAACTTGCTCTTATTTAAGAAGCTGAATATCTTGTACCATGAATTTGCACATCTGTTCACTCTGATTCCATGACTTTCTAGTGAGTACTGCATTAAGCTTGCCCAGGTTTCTTGTGATTGCCAGATGAAATTGGCAATACTGCCTAAAAGTTCATTTTTTCCTCTCATTTTGAGGGATATCCTATCTTCAACACTCCTCTCCAGAAAAATTTCTGACTGGTAATGTTAAAAAGAAAAAAAAAAAAAAAAAAAAAAAAGCTCTTAAAAATTCAGAATCTGTCATACTGCTTTGTCATAGCCCTCAAACACCTTCCTGCCTGTCTATTAACTTTCTGTCACAGGATGACAATTTCATCTATTCATTTTCTCAAAATTTTTTCCCATGGAATATTGCTGCTTTCTATCAGTTGGAGACATGAGGACACGTGACTCTTAGGGACACATTTGTGCATTGATGTCTAGGCTAATAAGTCTTAATTTTTGCATTTCAATATGAAGCATATGTTTCTATCTCAGAAGTCTCTTGAATTAAGCTTATATGCTTTTTATGACACAAAACCTTAGTTAGTTAAATTTTATCCACATAGCAAAAAATATGTTTGGGCCTACAAAATAATTTCTTTTAGAGTTCTTTTGAAGGACAATTATCTTTATTAATTTGGCCGTATCTTTGAGGATCATTAGATTTGACCAAATTTTGGAGAAAGAACTAATTAATGTCAAGCAAAAGAGATTGGCCTTTGCATGTTTCAGAATTTTTTTTTAATCACAGAAGTGTACATATTTACAATTTGAGCAGGTGTAAAAGGGTGGGATGAACTAAAGGAAGCCCAAGCTCTCCTAGGGGATAGGCCCGGCTGCTGGTCAAGGTGCACAGGGCAGCAGAGAGGCCTGAGCATCTGGGTGATGGGACTCAGCCAGGCCCTGAGAGTCTCTGGCGTCCACTATGGGAGTATTCTGATAAGGATATCAGAATAAATGTGATAAAAAATGGGACCAGGCAGCACATGACTGACAAGTGCCCAAATCCAGGGCCTCTTTCTTTGGTTGAGGAAGAACGTTGTGCGTGTGTACTTGAGGGTATGTTTTTATGATGTGTATGTGTGTGATGTGCATGTGTGTAGTGTGTGGTATATAAGCATGGGACATACACATGTGTGTACATGGATACTCATGGTATGCATGTGTGTGACATGCATACTGTGTTGTAGACATACACGTGCCACATGTGTAGATGTCATGCCTGTGTGTGTGTATATGTGTGCATACTGTGTGGGTGTCAGTGTGCTCAAGTTAAGTCCATGACTTTATCCTAAATAAGATCAACAAAAAAACTTCCTCAAAACAAATAAATCCCCGCCAAAATGTTGAGGACTGAACCCAGAAACCCAACAGATGATCCAAGAAGAATAGTTTGATTCAAACCTTACTGTACCAGATACAGGAGGTTATTCAAGCTCTCGATGTCTGAAGCCCAGGTTGGCGCAAGGATTGGTAAGGGATCAATCCTGTCAGAGGAGTGGATTCAGCTGTGAGAGCAGCCTGGGTAAGAAGGAGGGTGGATTACCCATAGGAAGCACCTCTAGACCCCATGGCCTGGACACAGCTGCACCTCATTTCCCTCACAGGTACATGTGGGAATATGATAACCCCTAGGAATCCTCCTCTTCTCAACTCTTAGCCCTCTGAATCGAAAGTAAAACATTTCTAATATTGTTTCCTGGGCACTGTAAAAAAGTGATTTGTTACTCAACGGATGTACAGAAATTCCTAGAGTAGAAATGGAAATAGCCACACTGTCACGTTAGTAAAGGACATGGTGGTGGAAGTGCCTATTGACTTCCAGAAATAAACAATAATTAACTGAGGGGCTGAGAGTAGCGCAGGGCTTACTGGCATGATACGCAGACAAAAACTCTGCCCTTCCCTCTTTGAGGCTAATTAGATCTCAGATGCAATTAAAACCCAATAAAAATGAAGAGATTCATATTCATTTTTGTCAATTTCCTGTGGTTTCACAACACAAAAACATGGCAATTCTTAGGTTAAGAAATGCACTTCAAATAGACTGAGTAATTATTTCATCCATGCAGCTTCACAAATAGTTAGAAACTTTATAATATTTTCCTTTTAGTTGTGTTGTGGGTTATCATGTTTATTTTCAAACTTGTTCTCTTCCTAGGAGTGGTAGATTAGCCACCTATCTCACTTGGGTAATATTAAGATAACTTATGTGTCTAATCTTTATATTAACATGGGCCTAGAGGCTATTTAACAAGCATGCATTTGTAAGCATAATAAGAAATAAAATGTAACAGATGGGAAGCTCTCATGATTTAGATAGCTCTATTGGTTTCATTATTTTTTTTCCACATTCCCATCTGAACAGTGTATGAAGATAGATGCTTTTTTTTAGTTCAGTCCTCTTAACCCTAATTGATTCTTTTTTTTTTTTTTTCTTTCTTTCTTTCTTTCTTTCTTTCTTTCTTTCTTTCTTCTTCTTTCTTCCTTCCTTCCTTCCTTCCTTCCTTCCTTCTTTCTTTCTTTCTTTCTTTCTTTCTTTTCTGCTTTGAAGTTTCAATTGCTGCTTCTAGCAGGATTGTCCATTACACTTGTGATTCTGTCTTGTTAAGACAAATACAGAGTTCTTCCAAGGCAACTGGCAAAGCCCATCTTTTCTGGATGGAGGAGGTAAATTTCTTCCCAGCTCACTTTTCCAGAGCCTGAGTTATCTTTGCTGTTCTGTCTTTACCTTCACTTACTCCATCTAATACAGAGGATGCTGAGTTTGTGTTTGCTGGGATTTTCAAATTTTAAAATACACGCAAGGTGAAAAACTTTTGATTGTGTAATGAGTCAGTATCATTCACTGACCCTCCCATGAAATTCTGAATCTTACAAAGACAGATGATTTTAAGGGGGAAGAACAATTTTAAATCACTTTTCAAACCATTTTGGCTCCTTGTTTCTGTGTCCTTATCTGTTTAAATACATACTTCTAACTAAAAGAGGTCTTTTTTTAATATTTATTTTTTAGTTGTAGTTGGACACAATATATTTATTTTATTTATTTATTTTTATGTGGTGCTGAGGATCAAACCCAGAACCTTGCGCGTGCTAGGCCAGTGTTCCACCACTGAGCCACAATCCCAGCCCAAAAAGAGGTCTTTAATATTATTGTATACAAAGTAGGTAGAAAGGTCTAGGTTGCTATTGTATTTGATTCTATCCTAATGGGTATAGACTTTGTCCACCTTATTATTCTCCACAATGGCACTGGCCAAGGGAACTGCACAATGCTTTTAGAAATCCACCATATTGAGAGGCCATATTGAATTGAAAACTTTTAAGTTACTCCTATGGCACAATGTCCTTTTTCTTTGGTTCTCTCTCTATTAGGTTCATTATTTTTGTTGTGTGTTTGTTCGTTCTTCTCTTTCACCCGGTTATCCTACCTACCAGAGTGAACCTTGTCCCTTAGTGTGGGTTGTGGAGGTGAGAGTGGAGGGAGACTGGCTGTTGTCCTGATGTGTTTTCTATTTTTGGAAGCTCGTTAAACGCAAATACACTGAGAAGCAGACAGTCCCCATAGAGTATTCACTTAGCTGCTCATCAGATAGGAGTGTCCATGGAACACCAGATCCTAGGAGAACAAAAACGACAGGACCAGACTGCATAAGAAAAAAATTGCCTCTTCGTTGCTAACTTTGAAAACTCAACTTTTGGTCCATTCAACAAAATTATCACAGACCTATCTCCAAGACTTTGAGATCAAGCAACTCATTCTGCTCTGTGTCCCCATTTATCTACACCATGCCCGGTATCCTTCCTTCCATAATGCATTTCCTGGTTTCTGCAACAGAAAAGTTTGCTTCTGAACTAAAAGCCCCTTCTCCTGCATCTAAAAATAAGCAATAAATCTAATGTCAACAGTGAACTTCAAATGCAAAAAGGAGCATTTCTAAGTGATCTGAGTTGTGGTACAGTGTGTACACAATAAAAATCAGGTAAATAACACAAAATCCCATTTTACACTGAGAACATGTATCTGTAGAGAAAAATATTTTGGAGACACTGCTCAAATCATCATTCTACAAATATTTATTGAAGACCTACTGCATGTCAGACATTGTTATGCATTGAGATTACAGCAGTGAATAAAACGGGTAAGATTCCTGCCCCAAACTATCATAATATGGTTGGACTAAAAATAAATAATTGGGCAAATTAATATAGAAGTTCATAGGAATTGACTGAGATAGTCAGTGCTGCGTGTGTGTGTGTGTGTGTGTGTGTGTGTGTGTGTGTGTGAGAAAGAGGGGGGGGGGGTGGGGGAGAGAGAGAAGAAGAAGAAGGGTAGATATGGAGAAAGTGAAAGATGTCAGACATAGAAAGCTGCACACCTGCTTTCCTGGATATAAGATCCCATAGTGGGCTAAGCTAAGTCTGGCACCAGAAATCTGGGTTATGTTCACTTTTGGAGATGAGGAACATGATAGTGAGTATAAGGGGCTTTTTCTATTTCTTGGCCTGACTTTTATTTCCATGCGTGATTTATTTATAATAATTCATCAAGCCAGATTATTATAATTTGTCAATTTGTGTGTGTGTTTGTGTTTCCACCATAAAATGTATTTGAAACCAAACAAAAAAACAACAACAAAATAACAACAACAACAACAACAACAACAACAAAACCTCCCTAGGTAGAGGAGACTCTTTCCCTGCTGGTTGGTTGCAACTCCAGACCTTTGTTGAACTGTCTGGTGATACTGGTTTATGTTCTTTGATTGTAAATAAGTAGGTAAATAGGTAAGTATATAAAAGAAACACCACCTCCAAAAAAATCTTGCTGTATGTGGTTTAAGCATAACAAGGCATTGGTTGAATATCTCAAGATTAAAAATTTCAGTTCACAAACTCCTATATGCCAGACTCTCATTTTCCTGATAAAATGCAGTTCTTTACTATTTTAACTCCCTACTCTGCTGCAGTTATTTAAACAGACTCTCAGCCCTCAGCACCTCCTTTTCCTTAGACTTGTAAACAGGATCTAAGTGGAGGATATTTCAGGTGTGCAATGTAGTCCTCAGGATCCTCTGTCAGACTAGGGTCTCTTGAGATATCCAGGGACCTGTCTCACTGGTCCATCGTGCCTGTTGGACTCGATCCCATCTTGTCTATTTCCCTGTCTTACCTTACTTGGATGCACCACAATCCCTACTCTCTTCCCATGACATGTTGACATACCGGGAACTCAGTAAGACTCTCTATAGAGTTGTTCTGTCACCCACACATTCTTCTGGAGGTCTGTGACCCACCCAAGAAAGAGGAACTAGCTTCTCTTTTTCCAGATTTCACAGACCTAATTGGGAGTTTCATCATTCTAATCCAGGATCAGTTTGGAGTGTTTGGGAAGATGGTGGCAAAATATATGTGTGCTCATGTGCACATGTGCAGAGATTTTGCACACACATGTGTAAGGGTGTTCATACAGGCATGTGAAGGTACATATGACAGTGTGTATGTGTGTGCACTTGAGAGTATAAATGTGCATGTGTGTGTGGTATGGTCTTGTGTATGTGTGCATATGTGTGTGCAAGTGTATGCAAGTGTGTGAATATGTAGAGGTGTGTGAGTGTGGACATGTGTGCATGTATGCATGTGTCCATGTATCTGTGAGACTTCGAGTGTGCATATGTATGTTAACATGTTAGAGAATGTTCATATGTATGATTATGTGGATGTGACAGAGTTTATGTGTAAGTATGTGCATGCATGAGTGTGTATATGCATAAGTGTTTGCATGAGTATGAGTGTGTGCATGTGAAAGAATGTGTATGCCAAAGTGTTCATGAGTGTGACTGCAGCAGCATGTATGTGAGCACATGCACATATGTGTTCATGTATGTGTTTGTGTGTGCATGGAAGTAAAATCCACCACTGAAGCTCTCATTGATTTCCCTCTGATTCACCTTTCTCCCCAGATGGGTAATCTTTATCAAGCCTGAAGGAAAATTAGTCTCCTCTCTCTATTTCATATTTCTGAATTATTTCTATGCTCTCCTCAGAACTTTCATTTTGAACCACAAAAGGTAGGAAGAAACCACTTGACTATCACATGGAAAGGTTGGTGGTCAGGAATGAAAAACATCGAGGAAAGAAGAACAGGATCCTGCTGACAGCCTTACTTGATTTGAAATCACTCTGCCCCTAAGGAATTTCCTAGGAATCTCCCACAGGCCAGAAAGGACCAGAGCCATGCTAAGGATGTCAGGAACCGCAGGTCAGGGCCCTTCCCACCTGCACCCTGCCTCACAGTGTGTTCTGCTTCAGTATCTCTCAGGTGCTTGTCTTTCCAGTCACATTTCAAATGCATGAAAGAATGACTGCACCAGCTGCAGTCCAGTGCCCTGTCCCATACCGCCAAGTAGTACACACATTGTCCATGGCAATGTTTCCAGGAAAGGGTGAATGGTCTGGTGAGCAGCCCCAGGGGCTGGCTGTCTACATCCAGGTCACAGACTCTGCCCTGAGGTCCCTAGGGTTCATGTCTGCTGCCCTCTTGACTTTGATGTGACAGAAGACATTCAGTACCCAGAGACAGCTGGAAGAAATCTTAATTAGAACAGCAACCAGTTAAGTCAAACAACCAGTTAAGTTCAGAAACTGAGTGAGAACTTGATATTTCTCCGTTTCATGGTTAACTCAGATTTATTATCAAGTTTATCACAGTGAAAAAATGAAGGAAAATACTCTAGGTATGAATGCTTATTAGCAAAATATGACAGGAATAAACTTTAACAAGCACAGGGACTGTAGTGTAAAAAGTGCACTTCTGTTCCCATCACTTTAAGTCTCAAAAAAAAAAAAAAAAAAAATCTGTGGATCAGGTTTCCAAAGAAGCATGTTTCCTTCCTCCATCACTTACCATCAGGCTTGCATTGACCTTGAGAATAGCCTCAGTGAACAGGACCCCAGAGTGTGATTCCTGCTAGTCACAGTCAATCTTGTATGTCTTTCCCATCACCATGGGTTGATTGGGGATGGATGGCACCTGGTTCCCCTGCCAGTTGGACACAAAAGAGACTTCTGGGATATATTTCCCTTTTCTTTTTTTAATTTCTATTTTTCAGTTGACACATTTATACTTATTGATGGGGTGCAGTATGGTAAGTCAACATGTATGCCATGTGCTATGATCAAATCAGGGCAATTACCAGTTCCTTCATCTCAAATATTATCATTTCTATGTGTTGGAAACCTTCAAACTCTTCTACTCTAGTTATTTTGAAATGTATGATGTACTGTTATAGATAATTTTTCCTATCGTGCTCTAGAACATTAGAACTGCTTCCCCCATCCCAAAATATGTTGGTCTCCATTATCCATTCTACCTTTCTCCCTCCTCCACCCTTCTCAGCCTCCAGTGATCTTTCTTCTACCCTCTTCTTAAGTATGATCAGCGTTTTCAACCTTCAAAAAGGAGGGAAAGAACAAGCAGTATTTATTTTTCTGTGCCTGGCTTAGTTCACTTAACATAACTTCCTCCAGTATTTTCCTTCTTAACAATGAGAATCTAATGAGATGTTGCCTATCGCCTCCTCGTTTTTGCTTGGCAGTATGCTTATAAGAATGCAAATTTTGGAGCTGGTGCAGCTAGCTACCTCATGACTGGTACAGAGAAATATCCAGGAGGTGGCAGCACAAAAAGTAGGAAGGCCCATGTTTTTACACTATCCACAAGCCATGAAGTTCACCAAGTTTACAGGTACCCACTTTCTCACTTCTGGTTAAGTGAGGCAATAAATTGTCCTATTATATATATCTTTTTTTTCCAGCATTTTATTATTGAATGCCATCAGGAAGGGCATTCTCTTTAATACCTTTTGCAGATAAGGCTACCTAGGCTAGGAGAGATTAAGTGAGCTACCTAATATTGCACAACAGCTACATATTTTCTGAAGTTTAGATTTTTGAATGAGGCATCTCTTTTCAGTGTACAGTGACCTTTTTGTGGAGTCACAAGAGCTTTACAGCTTGGTTTCTATTTAATCATAGGTAAGCTCCTCATTCATTTCCAAATGCCAGGCAGACCCTGGGCGTTTGCTCTAATGACTTATTTGCACAGTGCAGTGGCTCAGCAGGCATGGGGTTATTTAAATTCCATGTGAGGTACTTGAACCTCTACCTCCCCCACCAAGGCCACCAACTCTGTCACATCCTCAGTAACAATCCTCATCAATCAACATGTGCACTCTGTCTCTTTCTCAGTCCTGGCATGGTGGCAGAATCCTTGGTTTTTCAGGCAGTTGATGCTGACCCACTTCTCCAAGTCTGCGTGCCCATCTTGGACTCATTCCAAATCACCATCCATCTCAGACTCATGGTGACCTGTGCAGGAGCCCTGTTTGGGGAGATGTTTGTATGTTTGTGCGTCTGTCCAGTGTGACGTCACAAATAACAAAGCACTTATGAAAAAAAAAAATATATGGATCCAAATAACTTTAATTAATTTTAGTTTAACAATATTCAATTTAGGTAAATAATTTTATAAGTAAAGGTACTTTCAATTTTGATTTATAGGTGTCCCTGGGACTTCTCTTTAGCAAAAAATATGACTAGTGCTGTATAACCTGATATTTTGGTGTTTTGACATAATGTTGTTTATTTGTTATTAACTTCATTTGTTTAATAACTGATTAATTTCAATTATTTCAACAGGTAAATGATTGCTGTGTATGCAGAGACTCAAGGGTTCCAGCTAACAAATTATTTTTCCAAAGTGCCTTTAGCTTTTCTCTAATCTATCTTTAATACAGTAAATACCCTCAGTCTTTCTTTGTTTTGTTCTGAATATGATATTTTGCCAGCTTATGTTTGCGGGAGCTCAAACAACAATGTGTGTGAGCAGAAATCAACTTTAATTTTCTAATCTAATAATTCTATTTTTTAGTTTGACAACTCGACTCTTGACTCAGTGCTGCAATAGCACTGCCTTTCCTTTAATAATTGATGCTTGAGTTTCTAGGTAGTGGGCCCTGAAGATTTGCCAGTGGCATTGTCTAGACATAAAAAAGACGGCTGCTGCTACAGCTGTAGGGATCACAGTCGCCGCAAGCATCCCTGCTGCTCAAGTATCAAACAACCTCACCAACAGTGTGGCCTCTACTCTACATGCATGGGGCCTCCTACATCAAAGTGTTATAACAAATGGACATTTTGATCTTTCATTGTTTGGGACTTTACGGGACAATGCCTTGCGAGTATTTGTCTAGAGAATTCAGTGTGTTACTTGATGGAACTTAGGGCAGCTGATTTGCTTAAACAATTTGATATGCTATGCAATTTGGCTCGTCACCAAAAGGCTTGTCGCCTTAAAGCCGCAGCATCTCCTCACAATTGGACAGCTGTTAGTCATCATACACAGTCGATCCTGAAGGGCTCCATTAGATGGCTGGTTAGCCAATGACGGGTAAGATCCCCAGAGGGGGACAACCTAAGATAGGCACAGCCGCACGGGACAGTCTCATGTGGCCGACATATCAACCTAAGACAGGAGTCAAGGGCACAGCCTTGATTATCCTATGACTGGTAAGAAAGTTGCTTGCACATAGACGTCCTAGAGCATCCCCCTTTTAAAACAAAAGGGGGGAAATGCAGGAGCCCTGTTTGGGGAGATGGCTAAGATTGCGGTTGACTACGGGCCATGGAGATGTTTGGGCATTGCTGCCTTCTGTAGTCTCACGGGACTTGGCCCGGGATCTCACGGGACTTGGCCAGAGATTTCGAGAGACTTGAGCCGAGATTGCTGATCGGGTCGGCGCCATTTGGTGTGTGGGTTTCTGGTGGTGTGTGTGGTGTGTGTTAAAGTCGTTGTTAGAGCCAGAGAGAGAAGTTATCAGAATAAAAAGCCTGTTTGTTTCCAGTTCGCCTCTGAACTTCTTCCCGCGGCTTCGTTGCTCCAAGCAGCCATCACTTCGGACAACAACAGACCTGGAAGGAAGTTCACATTCAAGTGCAAGAGACAGCCCCATGGAGATGAGGGGAGGGCTTGAGGGAGCAGCACAGGTTCCAGGTGACCAGTTTGGGTCCCGGGTTGCCCACTCCAGAAATGCATTTCTGAGGCAAGCCACTATGTTTTCTGATTAATCAGATGCACACTAAATTGAGATTCCTCACAGCTGGGTCATTAGTTTGTAAGTTTAGATTTGACTTTCATTAAGAATTCAGGGGAAAAGCAATAATTAACCACCTACCGTATGACAAGTATTGTCCACATACTGGGGCCATCCAACAGATAAAGCAGGAAAATTCTCAGGAAAAGAATAATTTGATGGAAGAAGCAAGATCAATAAAAGTATATAGATCAAGGTGGGGCATTTACAATGGTGTCAGATCTAGGTGGCGGGAAAGAATAGGTGCTGAGTGGCAGGGAGGGGCTCTTAATGTCACACACACTAGGAGCACCTGCACGGCTTCTCTGTCACCTCCCTCCTGGGCCTCTGCACAGCTGGCAGCAATGGCATCTGTTTTCCTGAAACAACATTGACAATTCCAAGTCCTAAATTTAAGAATTATAAGGTAATAGAAAATAACAGCTAGCCGGGCATGGTGGCACACGCCTGTAATCCCAGCACTTTGGGAGGCTGAGGCAGGAGGATCGCAAGTTCAAAGCCAGCCTCAGCAATGGTGAGGCACTTAGCTTCTCAGTGAGTCCCTGTCTCTAAATAAAATACAAAGAAGGTCTGGGGATGTGACCCAGTGGTCGAGTGCCCCTGAGTTCAATCTCCGGTACCACAAAAAAAAAAAAAAATAATAAGAAAAGAAAATAACAGCTATTGTGTATGTGTATAAATATATATATTTAAACATGTATGTGTGTGTGTGTGTGTGTGTGTGTGTGTGTATAAAGTTGAGACTCTGTAGCCCACATTTCATGTGGAGTGGTACATTAAATTTGGAATTTGCCAAATGTAGGTCATTAAAACTTGTCAATTCTGCCATCTCAAGGAAAAACCTATTAAGCCTGGAATTTGGGGCTAATTTATACATTGGGGACTGAAAAAAATCCTTATATATGCTCAGATGAGTTTCTCAATAAGATAACTTCTGTGAGAATGTTTCTAGAGGGTAGAATTAAGACCGAGTAACTATTTCTTGTCATCAGGCTAGTTCATTAGACTCCAGGGCTTTGTTACCACAGGAGTGGCTTCAGGCTACTGTTAATGAGGAATATTTGGAAGACATTTACATACTCAAGTCCCCCTCCATGCAGGTGCTGTATTTATTGAAGAATCTTATTTTATGGTTCTTTAAAATGAGAGTGAACACATGAAGTTTCAGTGTGACAGTAGGATGAATCAGGTCTCAGAGGCCTCCAAGAATGTCCTCAGCACCAGAAGGGACTCGGACACCACCATGCCTCCTAGGTCTGCAGCCAGAAGGATTTTGTTTTCCCTCTGAAGCTCTGCAACCTGCTAGTTAGATAATTGTAGCTGCTTTCATTGACGGATGTCAGAAAAGGCTTTTGAAAGGAATGTTGAATTAGAAAAAGGGAAAGAAATGACTTCATAATGGATTAAATACTGGTGTTGGGAGCAAATGTGTGCTATTTTTACCAGAGCTGTTTTCTCTTTTCATTGCTCTGTCTTTACCAGAGTCAATATTGCATTTCATGTTTCTTAATGAAGGGCTGGCTTTAAAGCTAAAGTGCTTTGAACTCCGCATGTCTCCATTCAGCTCAGCTGGAGCCCCCTGCACCACCCCTGTGTGCTGATCACTGAGATTGCTCAGATGACAGAACATTAGGGCAAATTAGGGCGCTCAGTTTGGTGAAAGCTCAAACCCTCAGTGAAGAATATGTTTTGTTCGCTGGATACATCCTGCTGTGTTGCTAAAGTAGTGTAATTGCACCTCTATCTGCCCTCTCTTTTTCTGTGAGAAGATACAGTGGATACCTATACAAAACAGTCCCAGAATCAATATGCATGAAATAAAAAGAGCAGCCAGATGAATTTGCCTGCAGGCTAGAACAGAATAGAAATGCTCTGTGAAGGTGTTTGCTCCTGCATCAGCCTTTTATTTGTTGGGCAGCTCCTAAACTCCTGACATTTTTATGTGGTGGTAACTTACACTCTGCTCTTTGTGTATCTCAGGGTTTCCTGGGGAAAAAAAAAAAAAAAAAAAAAAAAAACAGGGAAGAAGGAATATGAGAGAGGAATGGAAAAAAAGTGAAATAATCTTGGGCGATATAGCAGGGAGATTGCCCAAGAACAATAGTGCTCATTTATTAGTAAGGGAAGGGTCACTTTAAAGTAGGCTCAATTAAAAAAAATCACATTCCACATTTTCCTCAGAGAAGAGCTCCCTGTGTATGTGCACACAACACACACATCACAGATACATGCAAAAATGGACAAAAACTCATCAGATTAGCCCAGTTGGGTTGTCTGTGGCATCCTTAGATTCAAAATGAGGGCACTTGCTTAATCCAGAAACTCAGTCATGCTGATTCATCTAATCAAGCCCTCTTTGGGCACATGGAGCCCAAAAAAGATAATAAAACAGCATCCCTTTCTTAATTTGAGAATATAGAGCTGTGAGGGCAAAAATAAGCATCCTCTTCTGTAATGGGATTTGAGGGCAGGAGGAAGAATGTGTTAACTAAAATAGTTTCTCTAGGCTGGATGATGAACATCCCAAGTGTTGGCCCTTAAATACCAAAGCCATATATTCAATTCTCTATATTTCTTTGTGTTTTATAGGACTGAGACTGGAACATTTCAGACACTTGATTACTGTTGGTCGAGTAAGTCCCTGTCCCTTGTTCAAGCAGAGTGGTACCTCTTCCAGGCATGGCTGTTATGCAGTAGACGCCAAGGCCCGAGGATCCCTTCTGTCCTATTGACACGATTTCTCAGCAGTATTGCCCAGGACTAGAAGGACTGAAGGCTCAGAACAGGAGTTCTGGGAGAGACTGCCTGGTTAAAATCCCACATCCTGCACTTATACACTATGCAGACTGGGGGGCAGGGGGTGTCAAGATAATTATCAAATCCCTATTTTCCTCTTTTGGAAAAAGTCGATCAACCTCACCGAGAGGATTAGATGAGTTAATACATGTTGAGGAGATTAGTCCTTGAGACCTATCAAGAACTCAAACTGTCAGCTACTTTATGATCACTGATCTATCCCCCAATTTAATTCCCTTGCCCCTTATATGACACTTATCTCAGGCTTGTCTGGGTTCCAGATGAGGCTCCCACGCCCTCTCCTCCCACTCTCATGCTACTCTCTGGACAAGGTCGAAGCCTCATGGTTTCCGTCACATCACATGCTAATGATTCCCAAGTCAAAAGCACATACTCTCTCATTCTGTCTTTATCCCTCTCTCAGTAGAGAACTAGACAGCCAGTGTTCTCAGTGTCCTCTCCCATAGAACATTTAAATCCTTGCCTAAGTTTGTATCCATATATTAAATTGTAACACACTTTTTCATCAAAGTAGCATGCAGTTGAAAAAGGAAAAAAAAAAAAAAAAGATGCAGTTAAAATAAAAAAACAGAAACAGCTACTTCTTTTCTACCTTTTCAGTTTTCCTAGCCCCTCTTTCAGACAGTGCCACTTTTATTAGTTAAACCTTTTCAGGGGCTGGGGTTGTGGCTCAGCGGTAGAGCACTCGCCTGGCACGTGCGGCCAGGGTTTGATCCTCAGCACCACGTACAAATAAACCCATTGTGTACAGCTAAAGTAAATAAATAAATATTAAAAAAAATAAAAATTAAAAATTAAAAAAAACCTTTTCAGTCATTGATCCATTCATTTAAGTCATTATATACTGATTTCCTGCTCCGATAAAGATTTAAACATATAGAGCATACCATCTCCCTGCCTCTTCATAGTGATATAACTATATTAATCAATCCATGCTTACATCAAGTGTATAGTGAATATATATTATTTATATATGTTTGATATGTGTGTAATAGATATTGCATATAGATCAAGTAGTATTTTAATATAACATTCTTTCACAAATTATTTTGTTTTGTTTTACAGATTGTTGTTTTTACAGCTGGCATTTCTAACTGGATTTCATCATGTGCTCTTTAGAAGCTGTTTAAGTTGTTCAGATTCTCACCAATAGTACATAATTTCCAAAGTTAGTTTTATTTTGTGGGGGAGGGTTTACTTGCTTTTAGTGCTGGGAATGGAACCCAGGGCCTCCCACATGCTAAGCATATGATCTATCTCTGAGCTATACACCCTGCCTCTGAAGTTACATTTTTCTTGAATATCATCTTTCTAGAGCCATTCATTCCCCTGCATGGTCCTGGACCAACTACTCTACTTTGTCATTTTGTCATTTATGTTTATTTTATTCCAAAGGAATAAAGAGATCCAAAGGCCAGGCGTGGTGGTGCACGCCTGTAATCCCAGCACTTGGGAGGCTGAGGCAGGCCCTGCATGGTCCTGGACCAACTACTCTACTTTGTCATTTTGTCATTTATGTTTATTTTATTCCAAAGGAATAAAGAGATCCAAAGGCCAGGCGTGGTGGTGCACGCCTGTAATCCCAGCACTTGGGAGGCTGAGGCAGGAGGATGGCGAGTTCAAAGCCAGCCTCAGCAATGGCGAGGCACTTAGCAACTCAGTGAGACCCTGTCTCTAATAAAATACAAAAAAAGGGGGGGGGGGGTGCTGGGGATGTGGCCCAGTGGTCAAGTGCCCCTGAGTTTAATCCCTGGTACAAAAAAAAAAAAAAAAAAAAAAAAAAAAAAAAAAAAAAAAAAAAAGAGAGAGATCCAAAGGATCTTTGGAATAATATAAAAAATAAAATAAAATAAACTTCCTTCCTCCCCAACCTCCCCTCTCCTGACAGGATATAGGTCTTTCTGTTTTGTGATGTGCTTTTTCATTTTGCTGGAACCATGACACCAAGTAATCCCCTTAGAGAAGCTGATAGAATGAGGATTTCTCACTTTCCTATGCATTGGAAAATGTTTTAATTCTAATCTAATAATTAATTTAAAATTTAATGGGGTAGAGATTCCCACAATGAAAACACATTTAAAATTCTTCTGCCACTTTTTTCTAACATTCAATTTTGAAGCTATGTAACATCAACAGTTATTTTATTGTTAAGGACCCAGTTATCCCCCCACAAAAGCTTTTAGTATATTCATACTTGATGTTTTGAAGATTCAAGATGATGTATCAAGATGCATCTTTTTTAGTCACCGCCATCCAAAGATTTACAATTTTCAGCTTTGAGAACTACTGCACTATATCTTTAGCAGTTTCTACCTCATGATTTTGTTTATTCTTTCATTCAAAAACTCTTGGTTGAATTTCCTTGATGCATGGTTGAATCTTATATATACTACATTCTTATGCTGTTTAGTATTATTTTATCAAAGATTTATCTTTCTTTTCCAATGTCCCTATTGCTTCTTAAAGCTATTTTTCAATTACAGTAACCATTTTTTCTTAGTTTCCATGAGCTTTTTCTTATGCAAATTTTTTTTCATAGCTTGCTGTAATTCTATTTGGATATAATAGCTTAGCACTGACAATGCTGCCTTTCTTTCTTTGCTTGTCTATTCCCTGGGTTAGCATAATTTTCTTAGAGATTACTTGCTGTGTATTTATTTTTTTCTCTTTCACATTTCAATATTTACTTCAATGTTTAGTGATTCTTGATTGATATCCATGTGCTAAATGAGATAATAACATCCTTTGCCCTGGTCTTGGTTTCTAATACCTTTCTTCAATGAAAAGAACCAGGGCTTCTTGCAGAAAAGGCTTATCCTAGGGCTTGGACAGGGAATAGACAAAGAAGTATCTTATGGTGGCAGAAAGTAAGGAAGTGCCCCCAAGACAATGGGAGCACCTCAAAGAGAATCAGGAGCCAACTGAAAGACCCTCCAGTGGCCAGTGATATACTGTTTTGAGCAGCAAAATAAATACAATCATGCATTTCTTGATGAGGAAGATATGCTGTGGGAAATGTGTCCATAGGATTTCATCATTGTATAAATATTGCATGATAGTACTTATGTAAATTGAGATGACTACAGCATCACCAGATGATATAATCTTATGGAGCCCCTTTATATCTGTGGTCTATCAAGGACTAAAGCATCATTATGTTATATGTGACTGTAACTCTGTGTTGTGTTATGACACAAAGAATAAAACAGAATTCCACAAGTCCATATTGACAAAAAAATGATTTTATAATACTAAATAGGGAAGGAGACAAATCACCCATTTAAAAGAAATCCAAATAATTTATGTAGCTGATGTGCCATCAATTGAAGTACAACTCCTCTCCCTTTCCATGTGAGCCATGCACAATCACTTCTTTCAAGGAGCACAGCATAGGAAGCCAAGTGAGAAGTAACTTTACAGTGGAAAAAAGCACCACTTCGGCCAAGTAGATCATTTGTGATAGGTTATGAATAGGTGACAAATCATGAGTACCTATTGTTAATATGATATGATGAGAATGGCATTTCATTTCAGTGATTTTTCCTCCCCAAACACCATAACCCTAATATAAGAATAACATCTGACAAATGTCAGTTGAAAGGTATTCTACAGAATACCTGATGTTAGAGACTGTCAAGGTTAACAAAAGCAAGGAAAATCTAAGAAAATGTCACAGGCAAGAGGAGCCTAAGTAGACCTGGTAACCATCAAATGTAATGTAGTACTCTAAATGGAAACCGGGAACAAAAAAATAGTTGCTAGATAAAAACTAAGAAAATCTAAGAAAAGTGTGAACTTTTTAAATAAGCATGTGTCCAATTAGTTCATTATTTATAACAAATGTAATACAACAATGTAAGATAATAATAGGAGCAATTGGGTGCCGTGTATAAGGAATTTTTCTTGGAAAAAATTTGCAATATTTTATTCCAAATACTTTAACTCTACAGAGCTGATTGTTCCAATGAGGCAGTATGTTGCAGCACTAGAACTTTGTTTACAGGAGCACAGTCACGGGGATGTCACTGTTCAGAAGGAGTGGGCATGGGGAGATCTCTTCTGGAGGAAGATTTCAAATCTTTTGAAAATCTCTCTCTTCTACTTTTTGTTTGGGGGAAGGGATTCAGATTCCTTGAAATAGTAAGGAACCTCTGTCCTCATATCCATAGTGGTTGTACTAATTTACAATTCCATCAAAATTTTTTTTTCTCTACATTCTCTCCAGCATTTATTATGGTTCATATTCCTGAGAGCTGCCATTCTGACTGGAGTGATAAGCAACCTCAGTGTTGTTTTGGTTTGCATTCCCCTGATCACTAACGATGCCGAACATTTCTTCATATATTTGTTGGCAATTTGTGTTTCTTCTTTTGATAAGTGTCTGTCTATGGATGAATGAATGAAGAAAATGTGGTATATATACACAATAGAGTTTTATTAAGCCACAAAGAAAATTGAAATTATGTCATTTGCAGAACTTGAGAACATTATGTGAAGTAAAAGAAGCCGAACTCTGAAGGTCAAGGGTAATTGTTTTCTCACGTATGTGTAAACTAGAGAGGAAAAAGGAAAAAGAATGCAGCAGTGGTGGGGAGGTGCAGATCTCATAAAAATTTGAAGGGCGATCAGTAAGTAGAGGAAGAGAAACAGGAGGAGGGAGACGGAGAGGGAAGGGGAAGTACTGAGGTATGATATTGGTCAAATTATACTGTTATATTGTGTGCATATGCAAACATGTAACAACAAATCCTACCATTATGTACAACTGTAATGAAGCGATGAAAACATGAGAAAAAAAGAAATAGAGTAACAAGCGGCAGATGGATAGGCTCTCAAATAGTGCCCCTGATTCCGATCTACTTTTTCCTTATTCTGTCTTCTTCAGCATTTCTAAGTTCAGAGCATCTCTGAAATCTGGAAGAAGACCAATTCAAACCTGCAGTTCTCTTGATTATGCTTATGCTTCTCCAGGCAGCTTGTTCTACCACTCCTCCATTAGTTCTCCGTCTCTTAGATTTTTTATTCTCCATATGTCCTATCTCCCAGGTAGCCACAATCCTTTGTATTTCCTTTGTATTTTTTGGTGTGTGTGTGTGTGTGTTTGTCCATGCATATGTGTGTTCACATCTCCTTTATCATCACCTACTAGTGTATTAGGGGAAGGAGATTTACCCTTAGTGTTCAATATGGCACCTTAGTTTAGAAATCTTCATGTTTTCCCTAATGATATTCTGTTACCTTCAATGATTATTTCCTTACTCTCAGTGCAGTTGTAAAACTCCATTGGAAACTTTTCCCAGTAAAGGAAGGGGCACAAAGCCAGGAATATGTTGTGATTTCCTACGTTGTGAGTGATGGCCAAGTGGATGTTAAGGTGGAGAGTCATGGGACTTAATTCAGTCTTGCCTCATTCATTCTGCCCTGATAGAACACAGACAACTACAAGAAACATGGGCAGCATGAGTCTACCGTTTAATCCAAGGGCCCAGACTCTTACCACTTATATCATAAATCTATCCCTCTTCTTTGAGGTATAGATCTACCAGCCAGTTGCTTATCGGGGCCATTTTCTTATTTTTCCACAACACAGGAAACAGGAAGAAAGTTTAACATGTTTTCTGGTAATATAATTAAGCTTTTCCTCCACTGGCATATAAAGTTTCTATTTCAAAATAGACATTAGTGAGCTTTTTTCTACCCTTTATCTAGAACAATGGAGAATCAGGACTCAGAATATACTATGATTCTTAATGAGGAAGGGGAAGGGTCTTCACCTTTATGTCCTATGGTTTCACAACAATCTGAACAATGTTTACTAAAATACACTTCATTTTTACTAAATATTTGCATATTTCCTTGAAAGTACATCTCAGCCTTCCTACTACCAAGGAAAAATAAACGTCCTTTTGTGAGCCATGGCTACTGGTATTGGTGGGCGGTAACTTTTAGGTGGCATAATCCATGAACAGCAAATAACACGAGTGGTTCTAAAGTGAAAATCCACATGATCTGATGCCAGAAACTTAAAAATATAAATAATATGTATATTATGATATGCATGTTATAAATGTTTACATATTATATGAATGACATAAATAATATAAATGGAATATAAAATATAATGTCAATAGTATAAATAATATTAATAATATAAGCAGTATATAATATCAATAATAATATAAATAATATATAGTATCTAAAACATTTGTTTTGTTCATTAGCAAAATATAATCTACAGGATTTCTGTGTCAAGTGATACAATGAATATAGAATGTCTGGCATGCAAATGATCAACACATAGTAGATATTATCATTATTTTGATAAAGGAAAGATTAAAACCCACAGATATAAACAGTGTGGGGATATATATTCCTAGATTTCAGGGACAAAATATTTTATTCACCATATACTGGGAAAACTGGGTAGATAAAATACTGTTCACTTTCTCAAGGTTCTTACAGGTCATTGTCGGGGGAAGCTTGCATGAAATAAAGCGTAGTCATGATAGATCATGACATGGCACACCGACTGTTAGGTTTATATAGTAGCAAAAGAGGCAAGTACCTACCTGGGTAGAAGTGTGAGTTTAGGAAGATGGTTAGGTGAAGAGAATCTCTAAATTCTTGCCATTACAAGCAGGTTGGGGGCAGATGAATGTTAAAAGGATCTGTGAATATAGCAATGAAGTGAGAAACAGACATGTCTTTTCATTTTTGTTTTTGTGGTTGTTGTTAGAATCCAGGAGCCAACATTTGTGGAAAGCCTGGGAGAACATATGAGGAGGACTATTTTAACTGGGGAACCAAAAATCTGAAATTCAACAACAAAGAGTAGAGACTGAAACAGGTCATGAAGCAGTCATGGTAAGCACAGGTATACAGTGGCTCAGTGAAAGTGGCCAAATGACTGTTGTTAATCTTATTTTTCATTAGTGATCTTAAAATCATTACATTTGCTCTGATGTTGAGTTGTCATTCTCAGTAACTTGCGGAGGGTGGTGGGGGGGAATCCTTCCGGCAGCCTCTACAAAATTCATCATTCTTTGTCTCGTTTCAGACCACTCCATCTTCAAATTCTTGGATTTCCATAATCTCTACTCTGATTTCATCTTTCATTTTCTTCACCAGTAAATCTGCACCTTGATCACCTCAGCCTTCTTCCTCTCAATTCTGTCCTCTATAATCATAAGTCCCCCCTGGCTGAATTTTTTTTCACCTCTCTGCTACCTGGTTATTATCCTACCACCTCTCCACAATTTTCACTGCTCATTTCTTGCAAATCATCAGCCTTAGGTAATATCCACTGCCTGCTTTCTTTGATGCTAGAATTCAAGGCACTGCTGATCAAAGGCATTGAATTATCCATTAAATTTGCCACAAGTGCATTGTGTGATCTATAATTTTGCAGATATTTAATGTTGTACATGTTTCTACTAATCTTAATTAACCAAAGACCATTTTTTTACTTCTAACTGAAAACCCAGCAAAAATGTTTCTTAGTGGAAGCTGACAAGATCATTCTACGTCTTTTAACTCTCTGTAAGCCTGTGTTGAATGCATCTGCTTGTAATTTGCTAAAAGCCTGTATGCATCCTATTGGATTTTTCCTTATTCACTAACAAAGCTTGTCCTTTGCTACTTCACATATTCATATATAAGTATCTTCTAATTATTTGACTTAATAACCACACACATACTTTCCTATATCCCCAAATCATACTTATACCAAATAAAGTTATTTCCACTCTTCCAGCCTTTGTTCATACTTCCTTTTCTGCCTGGAACACCGTCCTCCTCTATATCCAGATAAACTCCAAGATGCAATATTCAGATGCTGTCTCCTACCTGAGCACTATTTTTCCTCTCCAGTCCAATCCAAATCATATTCTTTTACTGTGTTCTCCCACAGCCCACCAGGACCATCTCCATCATGGTGGTTACAATTGATTATAGGTATTGACTCTGTTCATATCCTCCATGGTCACTAAGCTGCTCCTCAGCTATGCACAATGGTTGCCACTTGTCACTGTAGCCCAACAAACAAAGCAGCTAGAGTCATAGCCTGTACTCAGTAGAATAAAGGAGTGGTGAATGCATAATGAAGCACAGATCCATAAAGCAAGCCCTCCCCACCCCCCATTCTAAGTTCTTTATTGATAAGTCTCAGGTGGGAACACCAAAAGGAGTGGTTTCTGCGACATGATTATTATCTTACCACCTCACCACAATTTTCACTACTCATTTCTTGCAAATCTTCAACCTTAGGTAATATTCACTGGCTTCTTTCTTTCTTTCTTTCTTTCTTCCTTTTTAATTTTTTATTTTGGATAAACTCTGAAGCAAACTATTTCCCCTGACAGAGGCTTTGATCTGGGCTGATAAAGTTGGTATCATTACTCGCTGCCTGTTTCATCCCTGGTCCAGGATCTCTCATGTGGGAAACACACACCTTCTGGATAGGAAAATATCATCAACATGCTTCCATGACCTAAGCAAAGGCTTCTGTACTAACTGATCTAAATTTTTAATAAGCACAAAAATGCATTTTATGTGTTTGAGTGTTTGAGTGGTACAGAATCTATGGTTATTGTACAGCAAAGTAGCTTTAGTTCTGCCCTTTTACTATATTTGGATAGTGAATAAAAGGCCTTAATAATTAATTTTTAGATAATATCAAGGCTGAAAGGCATTCACCTTGTTACATGAGACTCCAATGGCAAAAGTGGAGTTTGGGAGATCATATTTGTTTCTATGAAAAATGAAATTACATTAAGAATGAATATTAGAACAGTTCAAGAATTGAAGTACCAAATAAAGATATTCACTAAAAAAAGTAACCTTGAGAAACAGTTACATTGCTTTAAAAAATACAAAACCTGACCTCTATAATAAGTAGGAGAGAAAGCTTATAACTTTTCGGGTGATAAAAAGCCAATATAGTTTCAATTTTCACCGTCTTAGGCTCGGTTTCAGGAATTGGGGAGGTAATATCTCTTTTACCCAATGCACTGGCTAGATCATGGTAAAAATGCTAAATGAGAAAACAACAGATGTCTAGGAATCCATATAAAAAGAGAGGGGTGATATTAAACATGAATGAAATTAAACACACACACACACACATATACACAATTACACATTGATAAGTTTAATACACATCCAAAGCATATGCAATTACTTCTCTCAGTACTTAATGCTGGAAAAATAGTCACAAAGATCAATAGATAATTTTAGCCATGAAAATGTAATGATACATATTGTTGTTTGACATAAGCTTCTCAGGCTTTCTCAATATTGGGAATTAGTAACTTGAGTGAGCAAGGATCCTCACAAACACTCTTTTCTAATATGGAATATTTTGGTATGATATGAACAATGTGCAGGTAACAAAGTAAGGAATAAATGCTTCATTGTGGGTTTGACATATAGGAAATTCAGAAGTCATTTTCCTACCCTCACAACAGAAAATAACAAAAAAATTGAAAATCGATAACTATTGGAAGATACATCATAGAATTGAGGTCACAAAACAGACTACAGCCCCCAAATTGTAGAGAAAGGTGATTACAGGGAATCATAACTTTTTGGAGCAGAAGCCTGCAGGAGCCACTACCAGTGGAGGAAAACTTAAAAGCTAATTATTGAATTGGAAGCTCAATGTGGACTATCTTGAAAATTCAGAATCCTGGTGGGGATAATCTTTAAGGGATCTCTCAGGTTCACTCTCATGAGTTACACCAGTTTTTCATAGTGAAAATTGGAGAAAAATACCTTTGTGATTCCAGGGAGGAGTAGAAGTGAGAATAGTTATTTGAATATGAAAAGAATATGTATGCTTGATATGGCCTGTTCTCAAAAGAAACTGCATCCAACTTTCTATATCCCTTGGTCCCACATTCTTGTATTCAATCAACCAGAGACTGAAAATAGTTGAAAAACAATTGCATCAGAACTGAATTGTGCACAGACATTTTTCTTGTCATTATTTTCTGAATAATACAACACAACTATTTACAGAGCATTTACATTTTGTTAGGTATTATAAATAATTTAAAGATGATTTAGAGTATATGGGAGGTTGGACATAGATTATGTGTGAGCACTATGTCATTTCCTATAAGGGAGTTGGGCATCTACTGATTTTGATACATGTATGGGACCGAGAACTAATTCCCTGCAGATCCTAGGGATGACTATTTAGCCAAAGCAAGACAAACTGGGATTTATTAGAATCTAATTGATCTGGAGAAAAGGACACACTCAAATCTAGCCCATTCTAGACTTTGTCATGGGGAAGAGAAATGCCAACCTGTTTTTCCAGGTGTATACAAGAAAAATGAAGTTGTGTTTCTGGTAATCAGAGGGAAAATGTAACCATTTTAAAATATGCCTTATTTAAGGTTCCATTCTGTTCTCCTTAATGAAAGCTTGCTGTCAAGGGAAACTCTTTCTCTAGTGCCCAACAACTTTAAAATATAAAAGAATGAAAATCATATAAAGAGTACTGTTAAATCATAGAGGGATTAAATTAAAAATAAGTAACAGAAAAATACCTGGAAAATCCCAAAGTGCTTGTAGACTAAACAACACACTTTGAAGTAGAACATGTGTTAAAGAATAATTCTGTCCATAAAAAAGTATATATATATGTACATATATAAACATACATATAATTAAGTAAAAAAATGAAAATACAACTTATCAAAATTTATGGGATGCAGCAAAAGCAGAGTTTAGAGGAAAATTTGTAGCGGTGAATTCATATATTAGAAAAGAAGAGAGATTTAAAAATCATAATCTATGTTCCCACATTAGAAAACTAGATAAAGGAGAGCAAATTAAATCCAAAGCAAGCAGAAGAAAAGAAATAGTAAACACCAGATCAGAAATCAATGAAGTTGAAAACAATAATTCAATAGAGAAAATCAATGAAGTGAAAAGCTGGTTTTTTTTTTTTTTAAAGGATCAATAGTTCATTTGACACCTTAAATAACAGAATCAAACATATAATCTCAAGGACACCACCTGAGACTGGCTTTGGTAAGTTCTTCTCCTCTGAAGAGTAGTAGGCTTTCCTTTGGAGAATCCCTGTTTTTATTTCATAGTGTTTGCTCTTCTATTGCCCTGGGGAGAGACAGGAAGGATCTTTCTCAACTCTTTCTTTGAAAACCTGGTGGGCTTGCTAGAAATAAACCCCACAAAAATATAAGACCCTTCCTACTACCCACCAACTAATTTCTCACTCTTCTGTTAGTCCATACGTAAGTTTCCTGAAGTACTAGAAAATTACCATTTTAATTTGCTGAAAAGTTTATAGCATTTCCACCATAGGTATTTATTCAAATGACTTGAAAATCTTTGTTCCCAAAATACCTGGAAATGAATGCTTATTATATAGCCTTATGAATAATTGTTAAAACTGGAAGTAATCAAATATACCTAGTAGGTGAATACATAACAAATATACTTCCATACAATGGAATATGATTTATCATTTAAAAGCAATGAGTTACCAAAGTGAAAACAGACTTAAAAGAATGTGAATACATATTCCTTAGTGAAAGAAACTGGTCTGAAAAGGGTGTATACTATATGATTTCAACTATATAAAATTCTTGAAAAGGATTTTCTTTTTACTATGGAAACATTAAAAAGACCACTTGTTGCAAAGAATGAAAGGCTAGAAGAAGATGAGTAAGTGGAGCACAGTGGAATTTTAGGGCAGTGAATCTACTCCAAATGATACTATAATGGTGAATCCATGACTTTGTGCATTTGATAAAAACCATAAAAGAGTGAACCCTAATGTAAACTCTGAGCTTTAGTTAACAATAATGCATGGATAAAGTTCATCAATTGTAACAAAAGTACCACACTAATGGATGATTGAGAATAGGTGAACTATGTAGATGTGAAAGTGAGTATATATACAAAATATGTTGACTTACATAAGTAAAATAATGTTGTACTTTCTAGCTGAAAAGGTGAAAACTGCAGGAGCCCTGTTTATGGCTTAAATTGCGGTGGACTTTTGGCTTTGGACATGTTTGGGCATTGGCGCCTTCCGTACTTGGCCCCTTGCGAGACTTGGCCGGGAGAAGGGATGAGCGATGCGGAGGAGGTCTGCGCCATTTTGGAGGTTAGAGGAGCGTGGGCGGCGTGTCACTTAGAGCCAGGGAGAAAAGTTGCCAGAATAAAGAGCTGTTTGTTTCCAGTTCGTCTCAAAATTTTGCTTCTTTGCTCCAAGCGGCCATCGCTTCAGGCGACTACAGAAAACATCACTTAACCCATAGATATTTTGCTTACTATTTAAGCAAAGTCTATCTGCAGAATTTGTAAATGGTTATTGGATTTAGTTTTCTAAAGATGTTGAAATCTAATGGCATTTTTAATATTAAACGGGCTTTTATTTAAAAAAAAATCCCTTGGAGAAAGTGAATTAGGGCAACTGTTTCTGTGGAAGGTATCAAAGAATATTCACTTTCTGGGATGGAAATAACAAGTGATCAGGGGCTAGGGAGTAGTTCAGTAGTAGAACATGTACTCAGTATGCACAAGGCCCACGGTTCGATCCTCAGCACATTAAAAAACAGAAGAAAACAATAAAAAGCAAAGAGAGAAAGAGCCTGAGATCAGCAAATCAGGAGACTCCCCTGCATGTTGTCTTTCCCCAGCTGCTGACATGGTATGGGAGTAGCCTGAGTACCTGGGGTGAATCAGCTGCCCACCGTAACCACTAGACTTTCACTGCTAGATAAATGAGAAATAAATCACTATTATACTTGAGACATTTGCATTTAGGTCAATTTATTAGAACATCTACCTACATTAACTAATACAAGTGACATGGGACCTCCCTGAGTCGATTATTCACGAGGTGCAGCAATGTAGGAATATTGAGTTTGTCAGGGAGACAAATGACATTTTATACCTGTTGGACTGGGAACAAATGTTAAAGATTGGATATTTTTCCAGGAATGTGGCCCTGTCACATTTGAAAAAGTTTTTTGTCCAGCAAGTGTTTGTGTCCAGACTTCAAAATAAAATAGTTAACAACCAGTCCACTGTAAGGGATTTTTGTTCTGGGAAGTAATTGTTCCCAAACTTTGACTCAGCCTTCTTCAATTATCTCCTCCATGCAGAAGCCTACCTTCTCTCCCTCAGTCCAACGTTCCCATCAGAGAACACTTGCCTTCCTTCAATACTTCTAATTAATGTTATCTCAGCATTTCCCTGGGTAGCTTAGTCTACTGCTCAAATATTCTTTTGCTGAAATACAGTTAACCTAAGGAGATTAAAGGCCAGTGCCTGTGGTCACAGCCATGTGATTGAGCAGCTGTTGCCTGGCCTGAAGAAATGAATACAAGATTGGTTTAGAGTAGAACTTAGATGAAAGACCACCCGTCCATGTGTTTTCTATAAATTTGCTTCTATTGGCACATAGTCTGAGATTTTCTTTTACTTCCCTTTGCCTAACACTGGGAGAACTGTGTTGAACAGAGGTTTGTTTGCCATCTCTCTCAGGTTTTGATACTTAGGTAAGTAAAAAGTGTTTAGATAACTTAAGGATTTTTCAAAATCATAAACTGAATAATATTTTAATTTGAGTAGTTAAAATGTTCCAAATGCATACACAGAAGAAAATGTGGGGCTTTATCTTTTGTTTGAAATGAGTTCAAGAGGAAGATATTTCCAAAATAACTAGTGTGCTTCTGAGATGCTATGAATGCATATTTCCAAAGAACTCCAACAGAATAAGTCTATTGTTCTTTTATTGCTATGTGTATTATTAAAGTGATGAGAGCAATTATTCTGGCTATTACCAGATATAACTATTACATTTATCTTAGTATTTTTAGTTGTTTCTTTGTTGACATATTGAAAAATTTCTCAAGACATGGCTCAGAGAAGAGTGATAATATCTTTGATATACATCAACCCGTTCAGTCACCAAATATGTATTGAGAGCCTATTATGAGTAAGATACTGTCAGTAATGTGGGATGGATGGGATGGAAATGTTTTATAAGCTCTGGATGGAAGATATATACCATTCAGCTATCTAAAAACAAAGAGACTTAATAAATGAATTAGTTGCTTGTGAAATTGTTGAAAGGACTAAATTGTAGGAAATCAGACTGAGCCTCCAGAATTCACTGTTAGAATAATGCCCTCGACCTGACCTGTCAGCTCTACTTTTGGCAGAAAGAAATGAAGCTACTGTGTCAGCTGCTGTCTTTGGGATTACAGTGCCTTACCTAAAATCCAAGTATTGTTCGAAGCCAGTTGTTCTATTGGTAATGCACAAAATAGGTGCATCTTTTCACTTTGTTAATTCTGAATTCAAGTCCATGTGCAAGTACATCTAAGTGAAGTAACCTAAAACATCCCAAAACCTAGCAACAAGGGAGTCTGACAAGTGTAGGTTTTAGCTCTCAAGTCTTTGGTGTGCAGTAAAGCACACTTGGCAGAAGTAGAAACAGGTGCTGACCAAGCCAAATGACCAGGTCTACTACATAGGAATAAAGAGAAGTTAACCATCAATTAAAATAAATTGTAACATAAGAAATATAGATGCTACAAAAACATAAGTGCAGAATCAAGTCAGACTTGAAGAAGTAAAGATTTCTTGGTAGAAGTGATACTTAAGCCCTGGGCAAAGATAACATGGAATCATTTTGGTGAAGGGACCCCCCTCATCTAGTTCACTCACCAGTTAAAGAGCACAGAGACCTTGAAAAGAGAGCAAATAAAAAGCTGGATTAAGTTGGTCTTCATATGCAAATGAATAAATGTGCTCTTTTTGCTAATGAAGGAAACTTTGAAAGATTTAAAAGAATGAGAAATGGACAGGTGTGTGAGATTATAATATGCATATCAAACAATACTTAGTATTTGGTTTTAGATTAATAAGGAGAGTAAGAGAGAAAATATAAAAAATATATTTTATTGTAGTATAATGAATGTTATAATCTGTAGCTTTAGTATAATACATTATACTCAATATATAAAATATTATATATTGTATTACATATACTACAAAGTACAGTAAAATATTATTTTCATTATTTTGTATAATTTTTTTTTTTTTTTGGGCAAGAGAATGCATGATGGTGATATTAACTGAATTAGGTAGGATAAGATATGTCACTTCTTTGGCATGATGACTTTATATTACCTATGGAACCCCCAAGTAGGTATCCAAGGATATATGGAACAGAATCTCAAAACAGAATTTTGCAATGGACACAGAAATTCAGGAATTATTGTCTCATGGACAGCAGATGTAGCTATGGAATAAATGGAATTGTACAAGAGAAAGTGCAGAATAAGAGAAGAAAGCCAAGGACACAAATCTGAAGAATGCAAATATCAATGGATTGGCAAAGTAAAAATTGCTTCTAAAAATGAGATGTTGGTACTCAAATGAATAGAAGTGAGAGTTGGCATTGAGATTATTGGAGCTGAGGTTATAGACAGACACCAAGGAAAGACATTACAAAAATGTGTGTGTGTGTGTGTTGGGGGGGATAATTGATAATTCAAGAAAGTCTTCTGCCATATTGAAAAAATAATATGGTCTCTTGAGTTATCAGTGTGATAAGAGAACTAAAGGGACTCCATCTTGTTCTTCAGCAGCCATCTTAGGAGTTCCGAGAAATAGTTCTGTTTCTCAGAAATAATAGAATACAGAAAGTCCTGCCTGTGTACCCATTAATCGTTACCTAGCATAATACGCTTGACAGCATAAAAACAGCAATTCCTATACAATGTAAAATTGCTCTCTTTGGTTTCCATTTTTCCTGGGCAAATACCTTGTCAGAGATTGATTGTCTAGACGTTAGTAACCATTCTCTAACATGTACTCAACTAGGGTCATCATGACCCCATTCCCTTCCACTTGATTGTTGCTATATCAACCTAGAAAGTCCTGTGGGAAATATTATTGTACCCATTGGTTTGTCTTGCTAACTGCCTAGATTCAGCTTCTGTACTGTGGCTTGCTTGCGTTGGCTGAAACCCTGCAATTAAATATTCCACCCTCTGTGATTTTGCTCTTTATAAACCCTTGAAAAGTCACTGCCGGCGCGCCATCTTGCCACACTGTGTGATGTGTGGGGATGGTGGCCGCTGATCAGCTTAATAAAGGCTTTTTTTTGGCATTAGTGTGACGTGGCTTGGAGTTTTAATTGGCATCTCATTGGATACAACATTTTTGGTACAACAATCAGTTATGCTATTGCTGCATCTTTGGGGTTATAATGAAGGCAGAGTGGGAGTATAAAGGGCTGAGATGTGAGCAAGAGGAAGGAGTAGAGATAGGGATGCTAAACAAATTTTCATGAAGTGACAGAGAGGAGAAGAAAATAACAAAGTAACTGCCAAGTTTAGAGATAAGGAATGGCTGAATTATTTTAGGCTTTTATTTTTTAATAGATTTTATTTCTAAGCAGACTTAGTTTTGTAACAAAATTGAGCACAAAGTACAGAGAATTCCTCTGTCTCCCCTGTCTCCAAATATGCAGAGTCTCCTCCAATATCAAAATCTCATGTCAGAATGGGACATTTGTTAAGAGTTGATAAACTTAACATTGACACATCATTATCACCCAGACTTCATAGATTATATTAGGGCTCATTCTTGGTATTATACATTTTAAGATTTTCATAAATATACAATGGCAGATACCCACCATGGTAGTATCTACAGAATAATTTACCAGCTCTAAAAGGCCTCTGTGTTATTGAATGCGCTATGCTTTTTTGTGTACCGATTCAGTCCTGCCTCTGGGAGGACCTTGGCAACTACAGACATTTGTATTGTCTCCACAGATTTGCTTTCCCCAGTACATTATATAGTTGGAATTATACAGCATTTGGTCTTTAGACTAGATTAATTTAGTAATATGTGTTTAAGTTTCCTCCACTATGTCCTATCATAGCTAACTTGCTCATTTATTTTTTGCACTCATGGATTATTTATATATTCTATGGTTGATTTACTCATTCACCTACTTAAGGACCTCTTAGTTAAAAGTTTTGAATAAAGCTTGTCTGAAAAGAAAAAGGTGAACAAATTGACAAGCAATGAATGTTCTTGGACTCAGAAGATAATTGTAGGACAAACCACCACCACAAAATCTGAGGACTTGAATGAATTCAGAGCCACAGGAGATTTGTTTAGCTGAAGCAGAAAGTTCTGGATCCCTAAACTAGAAGGAACAGTTAAATGGTAATTCTGAAAGAACATTGAAGCTTGGCGTGGACATGCTTGAGAGACAGAATCTCATGGGGTCCACAGTTAGGGGCTCCCACACTTAATGGGTTTCAGTTCCAGAAATTCCACAAGATTTCCACAATGTAAAACCAAGTATGCTCCTCTCCTAGCTCAGGAAGGGAGAGGAAAGTTAAACCATTATGCCCTAGTCTCCTGCACAACGAAACATGCTCTAGGGGAAAGGACTTTACTAGAGTATTATTTCACCAGGGGAAAGATATTTCTCAGACTCTATCCCTCTTCTGCCTTCCAATCTCACTTAATGGGGGGAGGTGGAAGGAAAAAAAAAAAAAAAAAAAAAAAAAAAAACTTATGCAGGCCCAGAAAAAACTGATACTTAATCATAGTATTATTATGCAATTCTCATCCTCTTCCATTCATTATCATTCCAACAGTAAGTCTCCAACAGAACAGTGATTACCACTGAAAGAGCTCCAAGTTGCAAACCTTAGCTAAGGCGTGGGGCAGGGGTAGTGTTCTCAGGAATCCCAAAAACAACATGAAAAGTAAAATGAGGATACTAAACCAAGTTGAATCCTCAGGCATCTAGAGCTACAAGGAACATTAACATAGCCTAATTCCTAGTCAAATTAACATAAAGCCTAACAATAAAGGCCTGTTACTCTCAGTTTCTATTACCTGATGTTCAATTAAAAATTAAAAGGCAAGAACGGCGACAACCTGAAGTTACAAAGCAAGTTTAGAAAAAGTTTCACATATGAAAAAAAAAAATTATGAAACAACCATGCAGGGATTTTAAAATAATGCTAATATATTAAGTGCTCTAAAGGATAAATAATGTGCAAGTACACATGAGTAACGAAAGCACTGACATGGAAAAATTGAGAAAGAAAAGGAAATTCTAGCATTAAAAAGACATTGTGGCAGAAATGAATTTTGCTTTGGATGTTCTCATCACTAGACTGGACACAGCTAAAGAAAAAATAGTGTGCCTAAAGACAGATCAATAGGGGCAGCTCAAATTGAGATGCAAAGAGAAACCAGAAGAAATAAAGATAGAGCAAGGCATCTAAGAACTACAGGAGGCTTTCAAAACATATCACAGATATATAATTGGGACACCAGAGAATAAAGAATATCTAGTAGAAGAGATTTAGAAGACAATGCAGACAAGCAGAACAGACACTTTCTCCTCTCCAAAAGAAAACATAATAACCACCATCACATAACTCACACTGGGGATAAAACAGAAAGCATTTTGGAAAGAAAAATAGCATTTGAAGCTCTCTTATTCCATTGGTGCTGCTATAACAAAATACCCGAGTCTGGACAATTTATAAAGAACAGAAATTTAGCAGGGTATGGTGGCACACACCTGTAATCCCAGTGGCTTGGGAGGCTAAGGCAGGAGGATTACGAGTGCAAAGCCACACTCAGCATATTAGTGAGGCCCTAAGCAACTCAGGGACACCCTGTTTCTAAGTAAAATATAAAAAGGCTGGGGATGTAGCTCAGTGGTTAAACAGTCCTGGATTCTATCCCCAGTACCAAGAAAAAAAAAAAAAAAAAAAAGAATGAAAATTTATTTTCTCACTGTTCTGGAGGCCAGAAAGTCCAAGATCAAGATGCTGGCAGGTTACATTGTCCAGTGAAGGCTGTTCTCTGCTTCCAAGATGGCACCTTTTTGCTGTATTCTCTGGGATGGGTGTGGGGGGAAGGAACACTGTTTGTGCACATGACAGAAAGTATGGAGAGTACAAAAGGGCAAAGTCCTTTTATGAAGGCATCTAATCACATTGATGAGGGTAGAGCCTTCATAATTCACTTACTTCCAAAGGCCACATTGCCAAATGCCAGATTTTTTAGCATGAATTTTAAAAGGTGCAGTAGCATTCAAACCAAAAGAGAAACCTGCAGTGGTCAGGTGTCTCCCAGATGCATTTTCTTGAGCTGAGAGTTGAGCAGCAAAGAGAATGCTCCTTGGTGTTTGGGAGATAGTTGGTATGTAGGAGACTGAAATTCACTTTGAGGGCAGCAGGCTCACAAAGGCACTATATGCCACTAAGGTACAGGGCACCAACCAAAGTCCCTGAGCTTCATTGGGTTCTTTGTTGGAAAGAGAGAGGATCTGTAAATTACCTGGTGGTCTAAGCAGGGCTCTGAAATCAGTTGAGAGGTACCCCTGCAGGAACAAGAGAAAATGCATCCATCAAAAAGGAGTGGTGTAGGGCTGGGGATAGAGCTTGGTTGATAGAGTGCTTGCCTTGCATGCACAAGGCCCTGGGTCCAATCCCCAGCACCACACACACACACACAACAAAACAAAACAAAACAAAACAAAACAAAACAAAACAAAACAACAACAAAAAAAGGAGTGGCGTGAGCTGCCTGTCAAATGGACAGGAGAAAAATCCATTGTATCTTACAGTATACCACACTAAGGAATCAAAGTGAGGGTGGCAGAAGTTGGGCAGTCTGAAAAGTCCCCCTAGAAGGAACAGGCTTGCTGTCCGGACTCAGTAAGCAAACTGAAGGAGAGCTTAGGCGAGAGTCCCTAAGGGAAAAGTAATAGGGTATCCTAGACATTAGTAACTCCATTTTGATTCTGGGACTCTATCTTAACCCAAAACTGAAACTTATAAACTGCCAAGAAAAAGAAACTTAAGATACCCTGTGTCCATGCCCCGCCCCCCTTTCCAAGGTCCCTAAATAAAAAAATCTGCTTTTACCCAACCACCTGCACCCAAGATCAATTCTAGCTTGCTGCACCCAAGGTCATTTCCAGCTTCTTCTTGTTACTTGTTAAAAAAGATATAAAAACCTCTATTCAATTGACTCTGGCTGCTGCACCACTGGGCAGCCTGGCAGGCCTCCCTGTCAATGAACTTTGCTTGTTGAGCATGAGACTCTGTCTTGAGATTTCTTTGAGCATTCTATCCTAACAAAAAGCACTTTCTACCCTTGATGGGACAGGTATCATATCAACCACTGGAAGTTTAGGAACAACACCAGAAAGGAAGGGATTATTTGGGGAATATCTTTTTTCCTTTCTTTCCATTCCTTTACTTTTCTCCCTACCTCATTCACTCATTCCACAATTCCCCCCTTTCTTCATCTCTCCTGTCTCTCTCTTCCTTCCTCTTTCCCTTCTTTCTCCTCTCCTTCCCTACCTCCCTCTTTTCCCCCTTCCTTTATTTAGTTATGTGTCTAAATTATAGGTTTGAATAGACTGAGGAATGGATTTGGGATGATTCTGAATTTGACTTAACAAACAATTGTCTAGATTTAGATATAGAGGCCAAATTTAAATTGAGCTTAAGCCAAAATTATAACTGCACACTTCAGTATTATGAGCTTGATATCACTGTACAATTTTTACCCACTAAATAGTTTTCTTAATAATAAGTATTGTATACAATTTTATTTCTTCCTATTATTTTATTATGAAAAAAAATTCAGGCATCCACAGTAAAATTTAAGGAATTGGACAGTGAAGATGAATATACTAACCACCTAGATTCCACTATAATGTTTTATCCAACATCTGTATGTTTGTTCATTCCTCTATCAGTCCACAAATATTCTTATTTTTGAAGGACTTGGAGCTAATTGCAGAAATCAGTATAATTTATCCAAAAATATTTATTTCAACAACCATATTATAATTAGAGTTCTATATTTGTTTGGAAATTTATATTTCTGTTTGATATAAAATATTTATAAAATGTGAAGTTATTACATGTACATCTTTTGAATTCTGAAAATATTTTTGCCTGAGTAACCCAAATTCTTATTGTGCTATAGGATAGGAGACAGCATACTTTCTTGTATTAATCCATATAGTGTGTATTTTTAATGTTATGAGACACATACAACCCTATTACATATTCTTTTTTTGTCTGTTGGCAACATTTAAAATGTTTTAAAAAAATGTAGCTTGTGAACCACAAAAAGAGGGTTCTGGTCTCTGCTTCTTATCTGTAACTGCATTTGATTATCTTTAATCTTCTTTCTATCTCTAAACACCCAATGATGCTGTGAAATATTACCTACAATTTTTTTTTTTTTTTTTTGATCACTGAATCCTAACTAGTTGCTTTAAAAAGAAAATATCCTATTCAAATTTTTTTGTTCTTTCTTTCTGGACTGTTTCAGAGGGGCCAATTCTACTTTGAGAAATAAACCACATGAGGTTCCAAAAGACAGAGTTGTGTGAAATAATCTGATTCAAATATAATATATGATGATTTACCAGGGAATGCTAATACTGTGAACTCTGGATTAACACATTCATTTCCCTAATACACACTATAGAAAAATAAATACAAGTAAATAATTTAACTTTCCATTTGGTTTTAACAATCACCATTTATTTTACTTGTTTGTTGCTTTGTAACTGACAACCACCAACTTACTGGCTTCAAAATAACAGCCTACTCCTCAGTGTTTCTGTGGATCAGGGCTGGGGACAGTCAGCTAAGATTCTCTTATGTGATTGCAAGTGGCAAGACAGGCAGAACAGGTGTTTTCTGAAGACCCAGCTGTGGTAGTATCCAAGTCTAAGCTCCTTTTTGTGGCTGCTGGCAGCATTTGTTTATTTTAGGCTGTTGGCAGCAGGGTCTCAATCCCTAGCTGCCTCTTGTTGGGCTAGAAGACACTCTCAGTGTCTTAATGTCGAGTTTCCCAAGCATGGTGACTTGCTTCACGGAACACAGCAAGTGATACAGTCTATTAGTGAGAGGTACATGAGAATATTTTGTAACTTAATCATGGAAGCTATATCCCCTTGATAGTAACATAATCAATCACATACTAGAGGTGGCGATTTAAAAAATTTTTTTTTTGTTTATTTAATTATTTATTTACTTATTCATAATGCACAAGTATAGCATCTTTTTACATACAACTGCTTGTATACAAAGTATATAAGTACCATTCAGATCTTCAATCATGCATTTAGAATAATGATATCCATCTCATTCAACCACCAATTTTTTTCCTTCCCCCCCCTCCCTCCCCCCTTGCTCCCTCCCTTCCCCTCTCTTTCCTTTGACCATTCTAGTGTTCCTCTAATCCTATGTACCCCCATCCAACAACACTGTGAACTAGCCTCCTTATATCAGAGCAAACATTCGGTATTTGGATTTTTGAGATTGACTAATTTCACTTAGCATTATATTCTCCAACTTCATCCATTTACCTGCAAATGCCATTATTTTATTCTCTTTTATTGCTGAGTAAAATTCCATTTTGTATATATACCACATTTTCTTTATCCACTCATCTACTGAGGGACATCTAGGTTGGTTCCACAACCTAGCTATTGTGAATTGTGCTGCTATAAACATTGAAGTGGCTGTGTCACTGTAATATGCTGTTTTTAAGTCCTTTGGGAATAGACCCAGGAGTGGGATGACTGGGTCATAGGGAGGTTCCATTCCCATTTTCCCAAGGAATCTCCATACTGCTTTCCATAGCAGTTGCACCATTTTGCAGTCCCACCAGCAATGTATGAGTGTGCCTTTTTCCCCACATCCTCTCCAACATTTATTGTTGTTTGTGTTCTTGATAGCTGCCATTCTGACTGGAGTGAAAAGAAATCTTAGAGTAGTTTTAATTTGCATTTCTCTAATTGCCAGCGATGTTGAGCATTTTTTTCATGTATTTGTTGATTAAATGTGTATCTTCTGAGAAGTGTCTTTTCAATTCCTTAGCCCATGTATTGATTGGGTTATTTGCTTTTTTGGTGTAAAGTTTTTTGAGTTCTTTATTTCTATATTCTAGAAATTAGTGCTCTATCTGATGTGCATGTATTAAATATTTGTTCCCAATTAGTTGGCTCTCTATTCACCTCACTGATTGTTTCTTTTGCTGAGAAGAAGCTTTTAGTTTAAATCTATCTCATTCATTAGTTCTTGGTAATAGTTCTTGCACTACAGGATTCTTATTAAGGAACTTGGGGCCTAATCCGACATGTTGGAAATTGGAGCTTACTTTATCTTCTATTAGGCGTATTGTCTCTGGTCTAATTCCTAGGTCCTTGATCCACTTTGAATTGAGTTTTGTGCATGGTGAGAGATAAGGGTTTAATTTCATTTTGTTGCATATGGATTTCCAGTTTTCCCAGCACCATTTGTTGAAGAGGCTATCCTTTCTCCACTGTACATTTTTGGCACCTTTGTCTAATATAAGATAACTGAAATTATATGTATTAGTCTCTGTGTCCTCAATTCTGTACCATTGGTCCACCAGTCCATTTTGGTGCCAATACCATGCTGTTTTTGTTACTATTGCTCTATAGTATAATTTAAAGTCCGGTATGGTGATGACCCTGCTTCACTTTTCTTGCTCAGGATTGCTTTGACTATTCTGGGTCTCTTATTTTTCCAGATGAATTTCATGACTGCTTTTTCTATTTCTTTGAAAAATGACATTGGAATTTTGATTGGAATTGCATTAAATCTGTATAATGCCTTTGATAGTATGGACATTTTGACAATATTGACTCTACCTATCCAAGAGCAAGGTAGGTCTTTCCATCTTCTGAGTTCTTCTATGATTTCTTTCTTGAGTGTTCTATAATTTTCCTTATAGAGATCTTTCACCTCTTTCGTTAAGTTGATTCCCAGGTATTTTATTTTTTTTGATGCTATTGTAAATGGGGTAGTTTTTATCATTTCCCTTTCAGAGGCTTTGTCACTGATGTACAAAAATGCCTTTGACTTATGGGTATTGATTTTGTATCCTATTACTTTGCCAAATTCATTTACTAGTTGTAAAAGTTTTCTGGTAGAGTTTTTTGGGTCTTCTAGGTATATTATCATGGCATAAGCAAATAGTGCTAATTTGAGCCCTTCTTTTTCTATCTGGATCCCTTTAATTTCTTTCGTCTGTCTAATTGCTCTGGCCAGAGTTTCAAGTACTATGTTAAATAGCAGTGGTGAAAGGGGGCATCCCTATCTTTCTCCAGTTTTTAGAGGGAATGCTTTCAATTTTTCTCCATTTAAGATAATGTTAGCTCTGGGCTTTGCATAGTTTTTATAATGTTGAGATATGTTCCTGATATTCCTAGTTTTTCCAGTGTTTTGAACATAAAGGGGTGCTGTATTTTGTCAAATGCCTTTTCTGCATCTATTGAGATAATCATATGATTTTTTTTTAAGTCTATTGATGTGATGTATTATGTTTATTGATTTCCAGCCTCAGCTGCAGAAGCCCTGATTAAAGAGTTGGCTGAGACTGTTTGTTTACATGGAAATGCCTCAGGTATTACTGCCTTCGCAGATCGCCTTAAAATCTCACGGGACTTGATGCGAGATTGAAAAAACTTTTTACCAGAGGAAATAACCAGCAGGCGCCATTCTCTCTGCCTGCTGGACCGCGTGCTAGTGGGATCTTGCCTGGGAGAATTAAATTAATCTTTTCTTTTCTATTTTGTCTTTTGAGTTCTTTCCACAGCTTCGCCGCTTTGAACAATAACTTGCCCACAGCCATTTACAGCCGTTTGCAGTTGGTGGCCCGTACAGGGAAGCAGGCAGCGAGTAACGCAGAGGCACAGCCAGCATGGCCCGGCATGGCACGGTGGCGGCGGCGGAACAGGCGAGCAGCACGCAGGGATTAGCTGTAGCATGCGGAAACCAGCTCCTTCAGACCGACAGCCGCCCGGCCCAGCGCGAAGCAGTCAGCTCCAGTGCCCCCCCCCCCCCGTAGGAGGAGGTATCCTCGGCAGGTAAGAACTGACTGAACATGGGAGCAAATGTGTCTAAGAGCTACATAATAAGAGCCATGAATGAGTTTTTCGATATAGCAGATTCAATATATGGGGAGGAAAGCGATCAGGAAAGCATAGCCCCTGAGTCAATTAATACCAGGGAGAAAAATAATGATATAAATTCAAAGACAAAAGCTACAAAAGCCATCAGGAAATTATTGAAGTTAGCTGAAAATTATGTACTTTCCTTAGAAGCTGAAATTCAGGATTCCAGTAAAAGTGATGAGAGTGAAGGACAAACCAGTGATTCTGAGAGCACAGTCTCCAATAAAAACACCAAAAAGAAATTAAAAAAGAAAAAAGACCCTCAAAGAGAGGAACCACCTGTGTCCTCTATGCCCCCATGGGTGGAATCCATTACAGAAAATATGAAGGGAATTACTAGGCATTTTCATACCCTAGAAACAGAAATAAAAAGTCTTTCTGAGCGCTTATGTGCTCTCGAGGGTAACTCACAGATAAACTGGGAACTGCCAGTATTTGATAATAGTGGACAGAGGGTCCACTACTCAATAGATTTCATAATAATAAAAAATATCAAAGAGGCAGTAATGACATATGGACCACAAGCTCCTTTCACACTGAGCATGATAGAGGCCCTTAACACCTTTAATTTAACCCCCTCAGACTGGAAAAGTCTATGTAAGGCTGTATTGAGTGGGGGACAATACTTGGTTTGGCGATCACAATTTCAAGAACTGTGTATAGAAACAGCTAAAACGAAATGCAGCTGCAGGGTTTGGAGATCATAATGTAGACATGCTCACAGGAGAAGGGCAATTCGCAGACTCAGAGGTTCAAAAATATTATGTGCCAGGCATATATGCCCAGATCTATGCAGCTGCATTACAGGCATGGAAAACTTTACAAGGACCTGGAGATCTGCAAGGTAGCCTATCTAAGGTGATTCAGGGACCTAATGAACCATATGCTGATTTTGCTGATCGACTTCTGAGAACTGCAACTAGAGTGTTTGGAGACACAGAGCAAGCTATGCCGTTAATTGTTCAATTAGTGTACGAAAATGCTAATAAATACTGCCAAGAAGCTATCAGGCCATGGAGAAATAAAAAGGATCTTTCCATATATATATATACAACTATGTAAAGATATAAATGATGCCCTTGTCACAGGGAATATGATTGCAGCAGCTGTTAGAGATGCTGCCCCTCAGAATTTCACAAGGGCTCAACCTAGACATTATAATAAATCAGGATATTCCAGAAAAAATTATCATAATCAAACAGGCTATTCTAGGCAATATCCCAAAAGAGAAATAAGACCAAATTCATACTGTGCTCCAGGTTGCTGCCCCAGGTGTAAAAAGGGAAATCATTGGGCCAATAAATGCTATTCAAAATTTGACATCCATGGAAATCATTTGTCCAGAAATTCAAAAAAAAAATGCCCCGGGGCCCACAAATGCACGAGGCATTGGAGGAAGAATATCCTCAACATCCATTCAGATGCTTCCCTGACACAATCCCTATTACCCATCAACTCCTCGCCAGAGGAACAGGAAGAAATGCAGGATTAGACCTCTGTTCCACCGCCCGAATAGTGTTAACACCTGAAATGGGGGTTCCAACTGATTCCCACAGGAGTCAAGGGGCCTCTTCCCTCAGGGACAGTAGGACTTATTCTCAGGCGAAGTCCTCAAAGCTTAGTAGGTTTGCAAGTGACCCCAGGTGTAAAAAACTCAGACTATAAAGGGGAAATAAAAATAATGCTTAGCTCACCCCAAGTATAAGTTCTGTTAATCAAGGAGATAAAATTGCTCAGCTGCTTCTCCTTCCAAATTTACATAATTCATTTAAAATGAATATGCCTCAAAATAGGAACAATAGAAGACTTTGTTCCACTGATTCAAAACCCATGGCTTACTGGGTTCGAGACTGTACAAGGAGGCCTATGTGTAAAATAAGGATCCAAGGAATAGAAATGGAGGGACTTATAGATACTGGAGCTGATTCTTCCATCATTAATTTACGTCGATGGCCCAAGCACTGGCCTCTACAAAAAGCTTCAACCAGTTTAAGAGGCTTAGGATATAATAACCTTCCAGAAAAAAAATGCGGTAATTCTAAAATGGGAGGATGATGAAGGACATAAAGGTACGTTTCAGCCTTATGTTTTACCTAACCTACCGGTTACCTTATGGGGAAGAGATATTTTACAACAAATGGGAGTACACCTTGCAACCAAGCCTGCAGGTGTTAAATGTGAAAATCTACAGGGTATTCTTAACCCTAAAAGAAATCATTATCAAAAAAAACACAAGGTAAACTTAACCCTAAAAGAAAACATTATCATAAAGGAAAAAGTCATTTTTCTTCAGGACCACTGAGAAAATAGTTTTGAAAATACCATGGCTTTCTGATAAGCCAGTGTGGGTCCCTCAGTGGACCCTATCTAAAGAAAAATTACAAGCGGCCCACCTATTAGTTCAAGAACAATTAGAAGCAGGACATATAGAACCTTCCACGTCTCCCTGGAATTCCCCCATATTTGTGATCAAGAAAAAAGCAGGAAAATGGCGATTGTTACATGATCTTAGACAAATTAAAACCATGCAAATCAAAACCATGCTATTCCAAAAAATCATGGGCCCTACTCAGCCTGGACTTTTTCCTATTTTTTTATTTAGAGACCTGTAGCTATTCTGAAAATATTCAGCCTCCCATGCTGGGATTACAGGCGTGCGCCATCATACTCTTGATATAAAAGATTGCTTCTTTTCAATTCCTCTACATCCTCTGGATGCCCCCAGGTTTGCCTTTTCAGTTTCTTCTATTAACAATAATGGCCCCGACAAAAGATATCAATGGAAAGTACTAATGCAGGGAATGGCTAATAGCCCCACCCTATGCCAAATATATGTGGACAAGGCTATCCAACCCATTAAAAATAAATATCCAAACCTCATGTGTCTACATTACATGGATGATTTTTTACTGGCCCACCCTAATAAAAAAAATCTTATTTAATATACTTAGTGACGTGGTAGAAAATTTTTAAAAAAATATGGATTATATATAGCAGAAGAAAAAGTTCAAACCAGATCTCCCATATTATATTTAGGATTTAAAATTATGGATACCTTTCTTAGACCCCCCAAAATTTTAATAAATAAAGAACATTTGACCACCCTCAATGATTTCCAAAAACTACTGGGAGACATTAATTGGCTTTGCCCTACATTAAACCTCACTACTGGCCAACTAAAACCTTTATTTGATATTCTTCGAGGGGACCCTGATCCATCCTTACAGCAAACTTTGTAACTCCTGATGCTAGGAAAGCTTTAAAGTTAGTAGAAAAAGCCATCGAAGGTGCTCATTGTGACAGATTTGATTTAACTCAACTGCTGATATTGATTATTATTTCTTCACAATATACACCCACAGGAGTATTTTGGCAACAAGGGCCTTTATTATGGATACATTTGCCCATCTCTCCTAAGAGTATAATTGAGTCTTATACCTCATGGTGGCTAAACTTATTCTTCAAGGACTTAAAACTTCTACTAAAATATTTGGCATTCACCCTGCTACTATTATTACTCCTTATTCATCATCACAGATTGAATATTTATGCTCCAATGATAATGATTGGGCTATAGCTAGATGCTCTAATTCTGCAAATTTTGATAATCATCTTCCTAAGTCTCCTATATTATCTTTTTGTATTAATCATCCTATTATATTTCCACAGGTAATAAAAAATCAACCTATTCCTAAGGCATTTAATGTATTTACAGATGGGTCCTCAAATGGTACTGCTGCAGTAGTCACTACAAAAAGAAAATATGACTTACATAACTGCACACAAATCAGCTCAACTAGTGAAATTGGAAGCTGTGATAAGAGCCCTGGAAAATTTTAGAGACCAGCCCATAAACATTTTTTCAGATAGCCACTATATTGTACAAGCCATCCCAAAATTAGAGTTAGCAGGACCAATAGCACCTCATACTCCAGCCTTTAAATTGTTTTATCAAATACAAAAACTTTTGTGGGCAAGAAAAGAACCTCTATTCGTAGGCCATATCAGAGCACATACTAACTTGCCTGGTCCCCTCCATGAAGGTAATCAAAAGGCAGATGATCTTACAAAAACTATATTTATACTTTTAGCGCTCCAACAAGCTACTTTATTTCACTCCCAGTTTCACGTCAACAGCACCACATTGCAACGTAGGTTCAAAATCACAAAGGAGCAAGCCAGAACAATTGTAAAAGATTGTAAATCTTGTATGACACATTTGCCCAATCCTCATTTTGGTATTAACCCTAGAGGATTAATGCCCAATCATTTGTGGCAGATGGATGTTACTCATGAACCTAAGTTTTGGAAAATTGCGATTTATTCATGTAACCATAGATACATGCTCAGGCATGATTTTTGCCTCCTTACTTTCCGGAGAAAAAGTTAAAGATGTTACATCTCATTGTTTACAAGCTTTTGCTGCATTGGGCATCCCCAAAATGCTTAAAACAGATAATGGCCCCACATATACTTTCTCATCTTTCAAACAGTTTTGCGCAAAATTCAATATCTCCCATAAAACAGGCATCCCATACAATCCTCAGGGTCAGGGCATTATTGAAAGAGCAAACCGCACACTAAATGTTATGTTATGTTATTAAAACAAAAAGAAGGAAACTGGAAAAATCCTAAGGACAGATTGGCAGTTGCCCTGTTTACTTTAAATTTTTTAGCTTTAGACTCTGATGGTTATTCTGCTGGAGATAGACATTGGAACCCACATCAACAACATAAACCTTTGGTTTACTGGAAAGATGTTCTTTCAGGTACTTGGAAGGGTCCACATCCAGTATTAATTTGGGGGAGAGGATCTGTTTGTGTTTTTCCCAAAAAAAAACGAATTTTCTCCAATATGGATACCATCCAGATTACTAAAACAGGTACAAAATCAAAAGGACAAAAATGAAGTTGTGAAACAATCAAGATTAATAAAAAAGACACAAAATCAAGAAGACCAAGATGAAAACATGGAATGATTTCCTTATTAGAGGCCTTCAAAATATTTCACAACTTAAGTGTCATTCCTCCCGGCCGAGAAATAGAGATCTCTCTTTAGTGTGCACACAATTGTATTTTTTCTCTTTTTAAATATATGTCTTTATGTCTGTACATTTGTCTAAATTTCATGTAATTGTGATGTCACAAATATATGTTTGTAAACTTGTGTGTCTACCCAATGTGACGTCTCAAATAACTAAGCGCTTATAAAAAATATATATCTATGGATCCAAATAACTTTAATTCATCTAAGTTTAAGATTATTTAATTTAGGTAAATAATTTAATAAGTAAAGGTACCTTCAATTTTAATTTATAAGTGTCCCAGAGATTTCTTTTTACCAAAAAATAAGACTAATGCTATGCAGCCTAATGTTTTGGTGTTTGACATACAGATGTTTATTTATAACTAACCTTATTTGTTTTATAACTGATTAATTTGAGTTTTTTCAACAGATAATCTCATACAAGGTTACAAAGACTCGATGGTTCCAGTAAAAAATTATTTTTCCAAAGTGCCTTTAACTTCTCTTTACTCTATCTTTAATACAATAAATACTTCAGTCTTTCTTTCGTTTTGTTCTAAATATGATATTTTGCCAGCTTATGCCTGCGTGAGCTCAAACAATGTGTGTAAACACAAATCAACTTTAATTTTCTAATTTAATAGCTCTGTTTTTTAGCTTAACAACTCGCCTCTTGACTCAGTACAAAAATAACACTACTTCTCCTTCAATGATAAAACCTTAAGTTTCTAGGTAGCGGGCCCTGAAGATTTGCCGGCGATATTGTCTAGACATGAAAAACACAGCTGCTACAACTGCAAGATCCACTGGTTCCAAACATCCCTGCTTCTCAAACATCAGACAACTTCACCAGGACAACTTCAACAACAACGTGGCCTCTCCTCTACATCCATGAGACCTCCTAGATCAATGTGTTGTGACAGACATTTTTGTTTTTCATTTATTTGTGATTTTACCAGACAATGCCTTGCTGATATTTGCCTACAAGACTCAATATGTTGTTACTCGATAAAACTCAAGACAGCTGATTTGTTTAAAAAAAAATTTAATATACTATACAATTCAGCTCATCAACAAAAGGCTTCTCATCTTAACAACATCCCCTCTTTTAAAACAAAAAAGGGGGAAATGCAGAAGCCCTGATTAAAGAGTTGGTGGAGACCGTTTGTTTACATCGGAAATGCCTCAGGCATTTCTCCGGATCTCGCTCGCTTTAAAATCTCACGGGACTTGATGCGAGATAGAAAAAACTTTTTACCAGAGGAAATAACCAAGCAGGCGCCATTCTCCTGCCGAACCGCGTGCTAGTGGGATCTTGCCCGGGAGAATTAAATTAATCTTTTCTTTTCTATTTTGTCTTTGAGTTCTTTCCACAGCTTCGCCGCTTTGACCCTGTCTCTACAATAACTTGCCCCTGAGTTCATCCCAGCCATTTACAGCCCAGAAATGCAAATCAAAATTACTCTAAGATTTCATTTCACTCCAGTCAGAATGGCAGCTATCAAGAACACAAACAACAATAAATGTTGGAGAGGATGTGGGGAAAAAGGCACACTCATACATTGCTGGTGGGACTGCAAAATGGTGCAACCGCTATGGAAAGCAGTATGGAGATTTCTTGGGAAAATGGGAATGGAACCACCCTATGACCCAGCCATCCCACTCCTGGGTCTATTCCCAAAAGACTTAAAAACAGCATATTACAGTGACACAGCCACTACAATGTTTATAGCAGCACAATTCACAATAGCTAGGTTATGGAACCAACCTAGATGCCCCTCAGTAGATGAGTGGATAAAGAAAATATGGTATATATACAAAATGGAATTTTACTCAGCAATAAGAGAGAATAAAATAATGGCATTTGCAGGTAAATGGATGAAGTTGGAGAATATAATGCTAAGTGAAATTAGTCAATCTCAAAAATCCAAGTACCGAATGTTTTCTCTGATATAAGGAGGCTGGTTCACAGTGTTGTTGGAAGGGGGTACATAGGATCAGAGGAACACTAGAATGGTCAACGGAAAGGGAGGGGAGGGAGGGAGTAAGGGGGGGATTGGAAAAAAATTGGTGGTTGAATGAGATGGATATCATTATCCTAAATGCATGATTGAATATCTGAATGGTACTTATATACTTTGTATACAAGCAGTTGTATGTAAAAAGATACTATACTTGTGCATGATGAATAAGTAAATAGATAATAAAAAAAAAAAAAGGAAAAAAAAATACTGGCCTGAAGTTTTCTTTTTTTGATGCGTCTTTGCCTGGCTTTGGAATTAATGTGATATTGGCCTCATAGAAAGAGTCTGGAAAAACTCCCTCTATTCTCTGTTTCTTGAAATAGTTTGAAGAGCATTGGTATTAGTTCTTCTTTGAAAGTCTTGTAGAACTCGGCTGTAAACCCATCAGGTCCTGGACTTTTCCTTGTTGGTAGCTTTTTGATGACATTGTCTATTTTTTCGCTTGTAATCGATCTGTTTAAATCGTGTATAGCCTCCAGATCCAGTTTAGGCAAATCATTTGACTCTAGAAATCTGTCAATGCATTCAGTATTTTCTATTTTATTAGAGTACAAGTTTTCAAAGTAATTTCTAATTATCTTCTGTATATCTGAGGTGTTTGTTGTGATATTTCCTTTTTCATCACAAATGTTAGCAATTTGAGTTTTTTCTCTTCTTTTCAGTAGCATCACTATGGGTCTGTCAATTTTGTTTACTTTTTCGAAGAACCAACTTTTAGTTTTGTCAATTATTTGAATTGTTTCCTTAGCCTCAATTTCATTAATTTCTGCTCTGATTTTAATTATTTCCTATCTTCTGCTGCTCTTGGTGTTGATCTGTTCTTCATTTTCTAGTGCTTTGAGGTATGATGTTAAGTCATTTGTTGTTTTTTTTTTTTTTTTCCTTTTAAGGAATGAACTCAGTGCAATGAATTTTCCTCTTACTACTGCCTTCATAGTGTCCCAGAGATTTCTATATGGTGTATCTGTGTTCTCATTTACCTCTAGGAATTTTTTATCTCCTCTTTGATGTCTTCTTCAACCCCTTGTTCATTCAGTAGCATGTTGTTTAGCTTCCAGTTGTTGGAGTAGTTTTTGTTATTCCTTGTTATGTCATTGATTTCCAATTTCATCCCTTTATGGTCTGATAGAATGCAGGGTAGTGTCTCTATTTTTTTTATATTTGCTGAGAGTTGCTTTGTGACATAATATATGGTCTATTTTGGAGAAGGAGCCATGTACTGCTGAGAAAAAAGTGTATTATTTTACTGAGGGATGAAATATTCTATATATGTCCATTAGGTCTAAGTTATTAATTGTTTTAAGGAGGCCTAAGATTTCTTTGTTTAGGTTTGTTTGGATGACCTATCCATTGGTGAGAGAGGTGTGTTGAAATCCCCTAGAATAACTGTGTTGTGGTCAATTTTACTCTTGAACTTGAGAAGAGTTTGTTTGATGAATGTAGGTGCTCCATTATTTGGGGCATATAGATTTATGATTGTTATATCCTGTTGATGAATGGTTCCCTTAAGTAGTAAGAAATATCCATCTTTGTCCCATTTAATTAGCTTTGGCTTGAAGTCTACCTTATTTGAACTGAGAATGGAAACTCCTTCTTGCTTCCGCTGGTCTTGTGAGTGATAAGACTTTTCCCAGCATTTCACCTTTAGTCTATTGATGTCTTTTTCTATGAGTTGTGTTTCTTGAAGACAGCAAATTGTTGGGTCATTTCTTTTAATCCATTCAGATAATCTGTGTCTTTTGAATGGCGAGTTTAGGCCGTTAACATTCAGGGTTATTATTGAGATGTGATTTTTATTCCCATCCATTTTTATTTGTATTATGATCTTTAGCTTGATTTGGTTTCTCTTCTGGTTGGTATTTCCTTAGTTTAATATCTAGTTTTGTTGATTTTCGTTGTTATTTTTCTCTTCTTCTTCATGAAAAATTTTGCCCAGGATGTTCAGAAGTGCTGGCTTTCAAGATGTGAAATCTTTTAACTTTTGCTTGTTGTTTAAGGTTTTTATTTCATCTTTGAATCTAAAGCTCAATTTTGCTGGATATAAGATTCTTGGTTGACATACCTTTTCTTTCAGAGCTTGAAATCTGCTATTCCAGGATCTTCTTGCTTTTAAGGTCTGGGTAGAAAAATCTGAACATAGTCTGATTGGTTTCCCCCTATATGTAATCTGTTTCCTTTCTCTTGTAGCTTTTAATATTCTCTCCTTGCTCAGTATATTAGGCATTTTCATTATAATGTGTCTTGGTGTGGATCTGTTGTGATTTTGTATGTTTGGTGTTCGGTAAGCCTCTTGAACTTGATTTTCCCATTCATTCCTCAAGTTTGGAAAATTTTCTGTAATTATTTCATTAAATAAATTACTCATTCCTTTGGCTTGGAACTCTGACCCCTCCTCTACCCCAATCACTCTTATGTTTGGTCTTTTTATGTTGTCCCATAATTCTTGGATGTTCTGTTCTTTGTTTCTTACCATTTTTTGCTGTGTAATCTAGATTTTTCTCTAGGGTATATATTTTGTCTTCATTGTCTGAGGTTCTTTCTTCCAAGTGATCTACTCTGTTGGTGATACTTTCGATTGAGCTTTTATTTTGGTTTATTGCTTCTTTCATTTCCAGAATTTCTGTTTGGTTTCTCTTTAAAGCCTCTATTTCCCTATTGAAGTAATCTTTTACTTCCTGCATTTGTTTTTTGGAGTTCTTTGTCAAAATGATCTTTTACCACCTGTATTTACTCCCTCATCTCATTTTTGAGTTCATTCTTAAGTTCTGCAAACATTTGGAATATGTAATTTCTAAATTCCATCTCTGGCATTTCACCAACTGTGCATGCCATGGAATCTACTGAGGAGGTATATTGATTTGTTTTTGTCACTTTCTTCCCTTGTTTCTTCATATTGCTTGTGCATCTATTTTTCCTGCACTGTGGGACCTTTACTATTTTGATTTTACCTTAAAGCCTTATGTTGCTCCTGTAGTACAATGCTATCAGTTCCCCTTATAATTCCTTTACACTTTAAAATCAAACACTTTCTATTCAGAGAATCCCAGTTTGATCACAATGTACAGATTTAGTTAACCCAGATATCGTTTCCAATTTACTCTGTACGCTTCTGATGGGGTTTTATAGTTTCAAGTAATGGACACAGAGGCGATATGTTTAGGAAGAAGGAAGTGAGTGTATTGACTTGTTCTTTCTTAGAAAGTATGAAAATAGAGTTCTATGGAAGTGGTTTAGTATCAGCAGACGAGAGAGGAAAGAGAATGGAGTGAATGATTAGGTGGAAAGACCGATTTATATATAAACCTAACTTATGCAGTGGTTGAGAGAAGAAATAAAGATGGAAAAGAAAAAAGGAAGAAAAAAAATGACTAAGGAGTAGAAATTAGTGTAAGAGAGAGAGAGAGAGAGAGTCTAGAAAATAGAGAATAAACTATATATAACACCACTTTGTTATATATTTCAATTGTACCCATTCTAAAAATCCCAATTTCTGCGTATAACTTGTTTTTGCCTCTTTTGAGTATGCAATGGCAGGGTGTAAATAGGGATGATGAAGGAAGAAGAAAAAATACAAAAGTGAGAAGAAAGGAAAGAAGAAAGAAAGAAGAGAGGAGCAGAAGCAAACACACTGTCAATCAAAACAAAAAGCAAAAACAAACAACAAAAAAAACCCCTAAGAAACAACAAAACAAACACACAAACAAACAAAAAGAAAAACTTTGAACCCAGGAACAAGTCTCAAACAAAATTGACCCTTGGAAGCCCTTCTTTTTCCCTTCCAGTTTAAGCCAATTGACCGGGATCATGTCCAGTCAGCAATCCTATTAGTGGAGTCAAGGCTGCACCTTTGGCCAGTTGCAGAATGACACAGTGGAAGAGTGGAGGGGGCTTTTCCCCCAGTCTGACCCTGCGTGCAGCAGCAGGGAGTTGCCACTCCGGGCCCTGGAGGCCAGGCAAACTGGTGGCTGGGTCTCTCCTTCCGGCGGGCGGTGCCTACCTCTTGCTCTGGTCGCAGCTGGGCAGGTCACATTCAGCGATTTTTATGGGACATTGAATAACTGTAGGCAGGGTCTTTGGGACCATCTCGAGACTGTGGCTATGCCATTTTATTGTGTACTTTAAAGGGTTCAAATGTAATCACTGGGTTGTATATGAAAACCTTATTATTTAATTAATTATGTTTATAAACAGATCAGTGCATAAACATGCAGGTATAACACAAGGTCTTGTGAGCACTGGAGGGTTCTGTCTAGGACACCTGAAGAATGAAGTACACAAGGGTGGAGGGTGAGAATTCAATAGCACATTTATCAGCATGGAAAGTTCCCATAGAGTGGGAGGGAGCCCAAAGTGGGTACCACTATCTAGGGGGTTTTATACTATTTTGATGAGCAATGAAGCTTTCATTGAAGAGTCCCTTTCGATCATTCTCTTTCTCTGACTCAATTAAATGTGTGCAGTTTTAATTTATTGTTCCCATAATGGGATGGTTTAATGTGTTTGTTAACCTGAGTTTGTCCTGTACTTGTTCCTTAAAAGAAAAAAATTGCTTGGGTTCAAAACAACTCTATGGTGTTGACTAATGTTAAGGTAGTAGAGGAAGCAGGGGGCAGGGGCAACAACAGAATGTAGGGCACCCAAGCATGAGTGGGGTCTTCCAGTGAAGACCCCCCCCCAAAAAAAAAAGAAAAAACAAAAACAAAAAAGCAAGTTTTAGCATAGGGTTTTAATCTGGGGTTATGTGATCCCATTCTCAGAGGTCCCCATTTCTGACTATAGATAATCTATGCCCTGCCTTACCGGGAAAACACAAACACAAAACAAACTTGTTTTTGTTTATCAGCCAGTAGATGTCATTCTCAGGAATTGCACACCGATAGTAAGCTATTTTTCTTTGACCTTACCACACCTAAGGTATCCAGTTTTTAAAAGCAGCTTGGAGCTTGTATCACAAAGCTCGGGATGCTTAAAGAAAATAGCCAGAGGAAATTGCAAAACAACTTGCTTTCCTTTTCTTTGACAGGCAACACTTTCTAAGCAAAATGTTTCACAGTTTCATGCTCCTGAACTGCTCTCAAAAGTCTTCATTGAACCGAGCTGATTACTTCTCCTCTGCCTTTGTGCAGCCAGTTCTGGAATAATCCCTGGTGATGATGAAGACTGATGGGGCCACAAATGCATCACTTGAGTGAGGATTTGCCTGAAAACACTGTTTTTGAAGTAGCTGAAGACATAAGCAGAATTAGCCCACCAACCTATTGTTAGATATATAAGAAGAATGAATTAGGTTTCAGCAACATTATTCATGCCTAGTAAGTTTTTTTAAAAAAAAAGTATTGCAGAAAACTGGAATCTCTTACTAATTTTCTACATCTGGATGAGCTATTTTCCATTCTCCTTATTTTTGCAAAATTTGTTTTATTCAGAACATAATCTTGCTGGACACAGTGGCACATGCCTGTAATCCCAGTGTCTGGGAAGGCAGGAGGATTTTGAGTTCAAAGCCAGCATTAGCAAAAGCGAGGTGCTAAACAGTTCATGAGAACCTGTCTCCTAAATAAAATACAAAATAGGGCTACGGATGTGGCTCAGTGGTTGAGTGCCCCTGAGTTCAATCCCTGGTCTCCCCCCCCAACAAAAGTATATAAACTTTGTTTGCATCTTCCATTTCTTGGCACATAGTAAGCACCCACATATTTGTTCTATGGATAACATGATAAATCTTTTCTTCCTTAGCGGCAGAACCTGATACTATTTTAATACGTAGTGAAATCCTCAACACCTGAGTTTGTCATAAATGTTTGCTATTTTTGTTGCTATCACTAGTGTCTCAATTTTTATAAAATCAGGAGAGCACTCATCATGCACCATTATTCTGACAGCACATTGGATGGATTGCCATTCAAACCCATTGACTTGTTTTTTTGCACAAACTAATCTAACATAGTTTATTCACATTAACTTTATGGATTATAACTCATCTACTTTGTGCTGAGGGCTTGCAATTGTCTTTGCTAATATCTTTAATGTTTTCCCTGAATTTCCTGATTGGCTAAGTCTCTATAAATATACAATATAAACTACATTAATTTTAAGTCACAGAACTTACATATCGAAAAATGTAACTTTATTTTTCTATTCCACAGATAAAATTCTGTCTTAACCCATTCACTGCAAGAATGACATAACTTAATATAGGCCCTCACAGCTGAACTCAAGAAATTCCGGCTTGGAAAGGAGTGTTTCAGGATCTTCTGTCTCTTCTTTGCAATAATTGGCACCTTCTTTCCTCACTCTCGTGTCCCCAGACCCATTGTGGCCCTCAGTTTCCAGCTTCTTTCAGCGTATTTCTTGAGTGTCGCTCATGTCCTGCGTAAGTGAGGAAATGGGTAACTGTAGGAGGGATGGGCTAGCTGCCAAATAAAAGCTATGAAAGTAATATATCAGAGATAAAGACAAGAGTCAAGAATGTTTTTTTTTTTTTGGGGGGGGGTACTGGGGATTGAACTCAGAGGCACTCAAACACTGAACCACATCTGCAGTCCTGTTTTGTATTTTATTTAGAGACAGGTTGCACTGAGTTGCTTAGCACCTTGCTTTTACTAATGCTCGCTTTGAACTCAGGATCCTCCTGTCTCAGCCTCCAGAGCTGCTGGGATTACAGGCATATGATGCCACACCTGGCTAAAAATCAAGGATATTTTTAAAGCAGGGGTGGGACTGGTTGAGCCGACCAGAAGGGTCTGGCTCTGACAAAGAAGAAACCTGAGTTTGCTTTATTTATAGTGGTAAAGATCAAAGGGGATCTGCAAGTATGAAGTTTCCATGTGGGAGGAGATCTTGCACTAAAAGGTTGATTGGCGTTTGGCAAGTTATTCCCATCTCCAGGGCTGCGTTTGAACTTGAGGTGTGAGCTAGATCAGGGTGCAGTGTAAAGTGGGCATTCTCACACCAGAGGTTTCTGCCTGGGAGTTCCCAAGATAGCGACTTCCCTGCCTAATGGCTCCAACATGGTTCAGTTCACACACGGCTCATATCTGGCTTCCAACACTTGTACATAACTCTCTTAGCATTTTGGTGCGCCTGCTAGATGATCAATAGCTCCAAACAACTTCATTAACACCATGCAGGAGTAAAGACTGCTACCTCTGTGGGAGCACCTACATAGTCATCGTCAGAGGGTGAACTGATATCTCACTGTGGTTTTAGCTGCATTTCTTTATGTGTCAAATATGTCCAGCACCTTTTCACCTGGTTATTGGCCAAACATTCACCTAACGTAAAATTAATAATTTCTTTGCATATTTTTATGGGGTTATGTGTCTTTTTACTCTTTATGCTCTCTGATGTCATTTCCCTTCAGCCTGAAAAATCTTCCTATAGCATGATTTGTAATGCAAATGTTTTTTCTTATTCATGGTTATGGGAAAATGTATTTATTTTGTCCTCATTTCTAAAGGATAATTTACCGAATATAAATAGAGGATCATTTGTTGTAAAGTTTTTAATTTTCTTTTAGCACTTTGGATATATCATTTGTATGTTTCCCAGTCTCCATTTTTGTCTTTTTGATGAAATAATGAAATATTAGCCACAAATCACATCACTGTCTTGAATTTTTTTTTAAAATCAGTGCTTTTTTTTTTTTCCTTTCAGTACCAGGGATTGAACCCAGGGGTGCTTAACCATTGAGCCACTTCCCCAACCCTTTTAAATATTTATTTAGAGACAGGCTCTCACTGAGTTGCTTAGGGCCTCATTAAGTTGCTGAGGCTGGCTTTGAACTCACCATCCTCCTGCCTCCTCCTCCCAAGCTGCTGGGATTATAGGTATGTGCCACCCCACCCAGCTAATTCAGTGCTTTTAATATTGTGCTTTTAAATCTGTTCAATTCTTATTGTCTAGGAGTGGAATTCTTTGTATTTCTCTTAGTTGGCATATGTTAAGCTTTTGAATTATCCAGTCATTTTTTCAACCAAATTGGGGGAAATCTGCCCATCGTTTATTCTCCTGTGTCTCTCCTTCCATTCCCCTCCTTCATCCACCTCCATGATTTATAACTCATTATATTTATGTTGGGACATCTGATATTATCCCACAGTCTCCTTCATCTTCATTTTTACCCCTTCTTTTTTTTAATTAGTTTTTTCCTCTGCTCTTTGGATTAGGTTATTTCTATTGCTTTATCTTCAAGTTTCCTGAGTATTATTTTCTGCCTTTTCTGATTTGTTGTTGATTCTTTTGAGACAATTTTTTAGTTGTACTTTTTGCACTTAGAATTTTTAAAGTTTCCTTCTATTTTTTTTTTCTATTCAGATTTCCTATGTGTTGACTCATTAAAATCACTTATTTTGTAATTGGACATATTTGTAATTGACAGTTTGAAAAATTTGACTGATAAATTCTCATTAAATCTGCCTTAACTAAGTATCACAGTTTTTATTGACTGTAGTCTCTTCTCAAGTATTGATCAAATGTTTGTATATTTAGGATGTCTAGTGATGTTTGTCTGACAAGCATACTGTAGTTAATACATTTTAGTTACACTAGATTCTTTATGTTTATTTGACAATTGTTTTATTGTTCTGGTAACCAGTTTGTTCGCCTAGTCTCAAATTTGAATCTCTACCTTTTCTTTGTTATAGAGCAACTCAAATCCAGCCTGCTCCACTGTGTCCTGTACAATTATTGCTGTAGTTAACAAGATTCATGCATGGGAGCTTGGCACACAGGGTAATGATACTGGGAGATGGTGGAACCATTAAAAGTTAGGGCCTAGTGGGAGGTCCCTAGGTCAATTTGGGCTCTGCCTTCAGAGGGATTATATTTCCTTATGAGCTTATGGTTAGTTCTCATAAGAGACTTGTTATCAAAGACTAAGCCTGGTCCCTCCATCACTCTATTTCTCTTCTGCAAATGTTCCTGACATGATAAGGTCCAGTGCCATGCCCTGGACTCTTTGGAACTGTGAACTAAATAAACTGATTCTCTTTATAAAATTGCCTATCTCAGATATTCCATTTCAACAATGAAAAATTGATTAGCACACTTAGGTTGTGCATAGATTTGTTGAACTCAGTTGAAAAAAAATTGTAAATCTATGTTTTAAAGACTGGTATTTCTATTGTTTCTTCCTGCTTTATATTTGACTCCTTGAGGTTTTTCTATGCATGCATATTTTGGCAAGCAGATGGGGATTTGAATGGAATTCATACCTATATTTTGGATTTCATAACTTTTGTGACATTTATTTTCTAAACATTCTATTAAAATTATGATCCCCCCCCCCCCCGTGCTTCAACCTGTTCTTTGCCACCTGAGGCTGATAATAGTATAGTTTTCTGCAACCACAGTCCTAGGAAGTATAGAATGCCCTCAGGCAAAAAATGATAAAAATTCGCTAATGTTATCCATTGTTGTTATAACCAAAAATAACATTTCCTTAAGGTTTTTTTCTGACCTTTTGACTTTTTCATCAAATTTTGTTCAGATTTTATGCAAGTTCTCTAACTTTTATCTGGAGGAGGTTTTATATATCCACTATGGGGCCATTACTGGAAGACACATTCACTTCCCTCAAGGGTTTTTTTCTCATCCTGGTAAGATACCTACATGTGTTTGAGGAGATAGATTTGGGAGATACACTGATAATTGTCTTCCAAAAGCCTTTACAAAGAACTTTATGTACAGAATGTTTGAGGTTTTGGTTCTTGATATTTGAAGACAAGTTTGGAACTCAAAAATACTTATTCCCTCTTAAGTAACAGGTTTTTCAGCATTTTCTTCCTGGCAGAATTTTTTTTTTTAATTCTGTTTAAAATTATGTTGACATAATTGCTTTCTATTGTTTCTATTGTATTTTTTTCTTTGGGAAATAAATGACTCCTGAGATGATGAGGGTTATCGACTCTATGACAGAAAGGAGATCACTATAGCAAAAAAAAAAAAATAGTGGAGCCAAAGGTGATTAATGTTAGTAAATTATGTTCTGCCACATACATATTTATTTTATATTTTTTACATAAGTTATTAAAGCCCTTAACACCATTCTGGTACATCCATCTACTTTTAATTATTTTTTCTTGGATATACCTTGCTATTCATCCATAATTTCGGCTGCCTTGGCTGGTGTCTGCAGCCTTTACTTGGTAGCTCTGTAGCTGTGGCTTGTTCTTGTCACCCTCACCTCTGTGATATAAGTTCCCTCATTGCAATACCACATGTGGGATCTTGTGAGCCACTACCTTCCTTGATCCCCTCACCTAGAGATAAGCAGAAGCCTTTTGCTGCTAATAATCTCAGATCCCTCTCTTTCCCCTCTTCAACTCCTCAGATCTTCCTTTGCAAATTCAGACAGCTGTCTATTTGGATTATCTTTCAAACTCATGGTGGTTAATGTTTTCCTGACAGGACACAGAAAGGCACTGCACACAGTTAAATTGCTACATTAAAACAGGAATAAAGGATGGGAATGCAAATATATTAAATGAAACATTGCCATGGGAGAATCTAATGCATCACGAATTTTGGTAGCTACTTAACCTTTCCAAGTGTCCCACCAAATAGCAGAAGGAGTAACAAGTAAATTAGCAAGGGTTTCTCTTCTGCCTAGCTTGTCCACACTTTTATAAATAGTTCACAGTCCTTCTCTCATAATATTATCCTTATCTATGATGAGGCAAAGGTATTTGCTGGCTGAAAAGTGACAAAAGTTTATTAAGTGAAAAAGAACATCATGCTAACTGCAGTTGGTTCTGTTATTGCAGATTTCCTGTGCTCTGAGCATGGAATCGCGTGGGCAGATGTACCTTCCATTTGCATAATCTAGCAGTCCTGTGTTAAAAGGAGAATTCTCTGGACTAATTAATTTTGTAGAGTTCTCTGAATAAAGAAAAATAAAAAACAAACTAAACAAAAAAATGATTCACAAATCAGAAAGCTCTCAGAGACAGAGCAGGTTCTGAGAATTCCAGTCAACTGCAATTAGATGGTATTTATAAGAAAATGAAAGTGAGGCATAGAAAGCAATTTAATTTTCTAGCACTTAGTCAAACAACCAGTCAACTAGTTACATCCTGGTTAACTGGCTACAGTACCTCTTACAACCAACCAAAGTTAAGTTATCATGATTAAATTCTTATTGCCTTGATCTGTTATGCCCAATGGAGGTACCCAGTCCAAATCAATGGTCTACGACAATTTTGTTTAACACCTATCTGACAAATGGTCACTTTTCAGCCTTAAGCTGAGCTCCCATTAGCTTTGAAGCCTGCTGATAGCTTGTTGTTTTGGGCACCGTTGGAGTCCCACCTAGCTACCTGTTACCGAACTGCTCCACCCATTGATAAATATTGAAAATTTGGATGGCAATGGCAAACAATAAAACTGTTCCCTGAGTATCTACCTTGTCATATAAGTTTTCTTGCCCAGAGCTATCCCACAATGACCAAAATGAGAGGATAAATTTCTAGGCTCCTTGCCACAGGGCAGGACTGCTGTAAGGGCCTATTTAGGTACCAGAGCTTTCTGTCAGTTCTGGATATGGGCAGACTCCAGCTAGCCAATCCTGAGTGGTGTTGTATCTCCCTTTTTCACTCATGTTTTCCTATCTTATCTTACAAGTATTTTCCTGAGAGCATTCCTCAATATGTCATTAGACAAGAGCCACAATTTAAAGTTCTGATTATTGGGAACTCCTTTGAAGTCTGGTCAAAGTCCTATAGCCTGACAGTGCTGTTCAAATTACATATGACTTGAGCAGGTTTTATCCATGGGATGTTAAATTATTAGACATTTCCTTGATGAAAACACTTTATAAAAACTTTTCTTTTCATCTGTGGGGGGAAAACAAAGTTTATGCATAAAATATAAAATCTCTATGTCTGTCTTCAGGGTACTTTATTTTCCCATGTAAGATAGAGAAGTATTTATGAAGGCTGAAATACTGAGATTTTACAAGTGATGCCAAGCAGAAAAATGCTCATCACATAGTAGGTTGTACATGAGTAAGAAAGATATATGGGGATATTAGGGAGATGCTTCCAGTATTTTATATATTGTGGAATTTGGAAGAAAGATAGCAGGATAAATATAACTAAGTCCATAAAACATAACCATTTTTTTCTTCCTAGACTAAGAATAATTTAGAAAAAAAAAAAACTTTCACTAACTTTCAAGATAAAAATGCATCTATAAATTTTTCCTAGTATGATTAAAACTCTATGCAAGACTAAAATTAGATCATGAAATGATAGCAAAGTCCAGGTAAGAAGTTGTATAACCCCAGATGAGCAAATTGAGATCAGCTTCACTGAAAGAGGAAAGAAGAATAATTTCAGTTTACCTGCATCAGCACCTTTGCTAAGTTTGCACAACTCAGTCTCAAGAGAGATTGCATTTCTTTCATCGGGAACTAGGTTCAATAGAGTGGGGGTGAATAACCAATGTCCATGGGCTTTCAATGTACTCTCCAAGGGGCTGATCTCTGCCCTGCCTCATCCAGAACACTGAAGAAACCAGCAAAGTTTGGATGCCTGGGACAGCAGCACCCAGCATAATTCTGCAAGATTGGGCAAAGATGAATAACTAAGATTTCTCCCCAAAAGGGAAACAGAAGGCAGAGAGTGCCATCAGCATCCTCAGAGTTTCACTATACTGACCAAGGGAGAGCTCCTATCTCACCTGTCATGGAGTATTGATGGAACCAACATGGATATGAAAGAGAACATGAAATTAGAGCCTCCTGTGGGGAGGGAGGACAAGAGCCTAAATATCTTGGGCAGCTAAGAATAAAGTCCTACAACCTGTAGTCAGGCTGATAAGTGAAGGTGTTTCCAAGTCAAAGCCAGTCCTTAAGAAGTTTAGGAGAGGAGACTGTTTCTTCAGATTTGAAGATTCCAAAGCAAAACTGCAATTAATAAGGAGAATCAAGAAACCAAAATGGATATCTGTGAATTGCTGGACAGACAAAAACTTAAAAAATAACACTCTTACAGATGCTCAACAAATCACAAGAGAACACAGACAGCCAAATGGAAATGACACAGTAGCAAAACAAGAATACTAACAGAACTAGAAATAATAAAGAACCAGAGAATGATTTTGGAGTTTAATTAAACAATAAG